>ML663025.1:664530-1411175 GCA_007570785.1 Antilocapra americana
TTTTTTTTTTAAATCTCCTCTTTCTCCCTTATTGTATTCTCCATCCTATCTCCTTTCTTACCTTTTATATCTCCACTTTATAACCCTTTTTTTAACTTTTTTTTTTTTTACTGATTTTGTTGTTGTTGTTGTTGTTGTATTTTCTTCTTTATCATTTTTTCTTTTTTTCGTAATAGTATTTTTGAGAATCCAGTCTTTACTCTAGATTTTTAATCTTTGCTTATTAGTATTTGGTATCAACTTTGTACCTTTAAGGATCCAAGCTCCAGTACCCATTGTTACCTGGGAGTGAGATCATTGGCTTGACTGCTCTCTCCCCATTCTTGTCTCTCCTTTTTTTTTTTTTTTTCTTTTTTCTCTCTTTTCTTCTCCTACCAAGACACCTTCAACGTCCTCTTTCTCTGTATATTCTCTACCCAACTCTGGGACTCTGCTTGAGAGTTACCAGCTGTGAAGAACACTGAAATAACTGACCACTGGCTGGATCTGTCTCTATCCATCTGACTCTCTCCTTTCTCTCTCTGGTCAATTCTGTCTCCTTCCACACTCTTCACATTTCGATATAACTCTGTGAACATCTCCAAGGGATCCAGGCTGTGGAGGGCACACAGAGGAGCAATCACTGGCCACTTCACTCCCTCACCATCGGATTCCTCTCTTCTCCTTCTGGTCCATGCCATGTAACTTTGTGTACCCGACAGGGTGTCCCTCACTGTGAAGAAACTTCTCACCACTAAACTAGAGGTTCTGCCACCATCAGTGCAGAGATAAAAGAGCCCTGAGGCTACTGGAAGACAGGAGGCTAAACCCAGACCCTGAGAATTCCAGAAAACTCCTGGATCCAAGAGTTAATTATCGATAGGAACTCATCAACCTTCTCCATACCAAAACTGAAATTAACCAACCCCCAAGGGCCAACAAGCTCCAGAGTAAGATATACCAAGCAAATTCTCCAACAACGCAGGAACACTGCCAGGAGCTTCTATACACAGGTTGCCCAAGGTCACACCAAGTCCATCGACACCTCAAATCTCTTTACTGGACACTCCATTGTTAGTTACAGTGAGGAAACCCAGATCCACCCACCAGAACACCACACAAGCTTTCCCATCCAGGAAACGTCTACAAACCACACATCCAACCCCTCCCATAGTGAGGAACCCCCACAATAAAGGGGCAACACAGCAAGATAAACAAGATGAAAAGGCAGAGAAATACCCAGCAAGTAAAGGAACAGGATAAATATCCCCTAGACCAAACAAAAGACAAAGAGATAGGATGTCTACCTGACAAAGAATTCCGAATAATGATAGT
This sequence comes from Antilocapra americana, assembly GCA_007570785.1. Lineage (NCBI taxonomy): Eukaryota > Metazoa > Chordata > Mammalia > Artiodactyla > Antilocapridae > Antilocapra > Antilocapra americana. Next base: position 665,845 of record ML663025.1, read on the forward strand.
GAAAATGATCCAAAACCTGGAAAGTAAGTTGGAGCTGCAGTTCAATAACCTGCAGGCAAGGATTGAGAAGATGCAGGTAAGCTTTAACAAGGACTTAGAAGAAATGAAAAAGAGTCAAAATACAATAAATAATGCAATAAATGAGATCAAAAACACCCTGGAGGGAACCCACAGTAGAATAACAGAGACAGAAGACAGGATAAGTGAGGTAGAAGACAGAATGGCAGAAATAAATGAAATAGAAAGGAAAAATGAAAAAAGAATTAAAAGAAATGAGGACAATCTTAGAGACCTCTGGGACAATATTAAATGCACCAATATTCGAATCATAGGAGTCCAAGAAGAAGAAGAAGACAAAAAGAAAGACCATCAGAAAATTCTTGAAGAGAGAATTGTTGAAAATTTCCCTAAATTGGGGAAGCAAATAGCCACTCAGGTCCAAGAAACACATAGAGTCCCAAATAGAATGAACCCCAAACGGAACACCCCAAGACACATATTAATCAAATTAACAAATATCAAATACAAAGACCAAATATTAAAAGCAGCAAGGGAGAAGCAAAAAATAACTCACAAGGGGAATCCCATAAGGATAACAGCTGATCTCTCAATAGAAATGCTTCAGGCCAGAAGGGAATGGAAGAGCATTCTTAAAGTCATGGAAGAAAACAATCTACAACCCCGATTACTGTACCCAGCAAGGATCTCATTCAAATTTGAAGGAGAATTCAAAAGTTTTTCAGACAAGCAGAAACTGAGAGAATTCAGCAACACCAAACCAGCCGTCCAAGGAATGCTAAAGGATCTTGCCTAGATAAGAAACACAAATGGGGTAGATAATCTCGAACCCAAAACAATAAAATGTAACGGGAGCATACTTATCAATAATTACCTTAAATGTAAATGGGCTGAATGCCCCAATCAAAAGACAAAGATTGGCCCATTGGATACAGAAACAAGATCCCTATATATGTTGTCTACAAGAGACCCACCTCAAACCTAGGGACACATATAGACTGAAAGTTAAAGGCTGGAAAAAGATATTCCATGCGAATAAAGACCAAAAGAAAGCAGGAGTGGCAATACTCATATCAGATAAAATAGACTTTAAAATAAAGACAGTGAAAAGAGATAAAGACGGACATTACATAATGATCAAAGGATCAATCCAAGAAGAAGAAATAACAATCATAAATATTTATGCACCCAACATAGGAGCTCCACAATATGTAAGGCAAATGCTAACAAGTATGAAAGGGGAAATTAACAACAACACAATAATAGTGGGAGACTTTAATACACCACTCACACCAATGGATAGATCAACTAGACAGAAAAGTAACAAGGAAATTCAAACTTTAAATGATACAATAGACCAACTAGACCTAATTGATATCTATAGGTCATTCCACCCCAAAACAAGGAATTTCACCTTTTTCTCAAGCGCACACGGGACCTTCTCCAGGATAGATCACATCGTGGGCCATAAATCTAACCTTGATAAAATCAAAAATATTGAAATCATCCCAAGCATCTTTTCTGACCACAATGCAGTGAGATTAGATATCAACTACCGGAGAAAACCATTCAAAACTTCCAACATATGGAGGCTTAACAACACACTGCTGAATAACCAACAAATCACAGAAGAAATCAAAAATGAAATTCAGTTATGCATGGAAACGAATGAAAATGAAAACACAACAGCCCAAAACCTATGGGACACTGTGAAAGCAGTGCTAAGGGGAAAGTTCATAGCAATACAAGCTCACCTCAGGAAACAAGAAAAAAAAAATCAAATAAACAACCTTACTTTACACCTAAAGCAACTAGAAAGGGAAGAGATGCAGAAGCCCAGGTCTAGTTGAAGGAAAGAAATCTTAAAGATCAGGGCAGAAATAAATGCAAAGGAAACAAAAGAGACCATCACAAAAATCAACCAAGCCAAAAGCTGGTTCTTTGAGAAGATAAATAAAATTGACAAACCATTAGCCAGACTCATCAAGAAACAAAGGGAGAAGAACCAAATCAACAGAATTAGAAATGAAAACGGAGAGATCACAACAGAAAATACAGAAATACAAAGGATCATAAGAGACTATTATCAGCAACTATATGCAAATAAACTGGACAACCTGGATGAAATGGACAGATTCCTAGAAAAGTACAACTTTCCAAGACTAAACCAGGAAGAGATAGATAATATTAATAGACCTATCACAAGCACGGAAATTGAAACCGTAATCAGAAATCTTCCAAAAAAGAAAAGCCCAGGACCAGATGGCTTCACAGCTGTATTCTACCAAAAATTTAGAGAAGAGCTAACACCTATTTTACTCAAACTCTTCCAGAAAATTGCAGAGGAAGGTAAACTTCCAAACTCATTCTATGAGGCCACCATCACCCTAATTCCAAAACCCAAGAAAGATTCCACAAAAAAGAAAACTACAGGCCAATATCACTGATGAACTTAGATGCAAAAATCCTTAACAAAATTCTAGCAAATAGAATACAACAACACATTAAAAAAAAATACATCATGATCAAGTAGGCTTTATCCCAGGGATGCAAGGTTTCTTCAATATTCGCAAATCAATCAATGTAATACACCACATTAACAAATTGAAAAATAAAAATCACACGATTATCTCAATAGATGCAGAGAAAGCCTTTGACAAAATTCAACATCCATTTATGATAAAAACCCTCCAAAAAGCAGGAATAGAAGGAACGTACCTCAACATAATAAAAGCTATATATGACAAACCCACAGCAAACATTATCCTCAATGGTGAAAAACTGGAAGCATTCAGGAACAAGACAAGGGTGCCCACTCTCACCACTACTTTTCAACATAGTTTTGGAAGTCTTGGCCACAGCAATCAGAGCAGATAAAGAAATTAAAGGAATCCAGATTGGAAAAGAAGTAAAACTCTCTCTGTTTGCAGATGACATGATCCTCTATATTGAAAACCCTAAACACTCCACGAGAAAATTACTAGAGCTAATCACTGAATACAGCAAAGTTTCAGGATACAAAATCAACACACAGAAATCACTGGCGTTCCTATACACTAACAGTGAGAAATCAGAAAGAGAAATTAAGGAAACAATTCCATTCACCATCGAAACAAAAAGAATAAAATACTTAGGAGTATTTCTACTTAAAGAATCAAAAGACTTGTATATAGAAAACTATAAAACACTGATGAAAGAAATCAAGGAGGACACAAACAGATGGAGAAATGTGCCTTGTTCGTGGATTGGAAGCATCAATATAGTGAAAATGAGTATACTACCAAAAGTAATCCATAGATTCAGTGCAATTCCTATCAAGCTACCAGAGGTCTTTTTCAAAGAATTGGAACAAATAATTTCTCAATTTGTATGGAAATACAAAAAACCTCGTATAGCCAAAGCAATCTTGAGAAAGAAGAATGGAACTGGCGGAATCAACCTAACTGACTTTAGGCTATACTACAAATCCACAGTCATTAAGACAGTATGGTACTGGCACAAAGACAGAAATATAGATCAATGGAACAGAATAGAAAGCCCAGAGATAAATCCACACATCTATGGACACCTTACTTTGACAAAGGAGGCAAGAATATACAATAGAGAAAAGACAACTTCTTTAACAAGTGGTGCTGGGAAAACTGGACAGCCACTTGTAAAAGAATGAAACTAGATCACTTTCTAACACCATACACAAAGATAAACTCAAAATGGATCAAAGATCTAAGCATAAGACCAGAAACTATAAAACTCCTAGAGGATAACATTGGGAAAACACTCTCTGCCATAACCCAAAGTGGGATCCTCCATGACCCACCTCCCAGAATATTGGAAATAAAAGCACGAATAAACAAATGGGACCTAATTAAAATTAAAAGCTTTTGCACAACGAAGGAAACTATAAGCAAGGTGAAAAGACAGCCTTCAGAATGGGAGAAAATAATAGCCAATGAAGCAATGGACAAACAATTAATCTCAAAAATATACAAGCAACTCCTGCAGCTCCATTCTAGAAAAAATAAACAACCCAATTAAAAAGTGGGCCAAAGAACTTAACAGACATTTCTCCAAAGAAGATATAAAAATGGCTAACAAACACATGAAAAAATGCTCAACACCACTCATTATCAGAGAAATGCAAATTAAAAACACAATGAGGTACCACTTTACACCAGTCAGAATAGCTGCCATCACAAAGTCTACAAACGATGAAAGCTGGAGAAGGTGTGGAGAAAAGGGAACCCTCTTACACTGTTGGTGGGAATGCAAACTAGTACAGCCACTATGGAGAACAGTGGGGAGATTCCTTAAAACATTGGAAACAGAACTACCATACGACCCAGAAATCCCACTGCTGGACATACACACCAAGGAAATCAGAATCGAAAGAGACACGGGTACCCCAATGTTCATCGCAGCATTGTTTATAATAGCTAGGACGTGGAAGCCACCTAGATGTCCATCAACTGATGAATGGATAAGAAAGCTGTGGTACATACACACAATGGAATATTACTCAGCTATTAAAAAAAATTCATTTGAAGCAATTCTACTCAGATGGACAAAACTGGAACCCATTATCCAGAGTGAAGTAAGCCAGAAGCAAAAACAACAATACAGTATATTAACACATATATATGGAATTTAGAAAGACGGTAACGAGAACCCAACATGCGAGACAGCAAAAGGAACGCAGATGTATAGAATAGACTCGTGGACTTTGTGGATGAGGGTAAGGGTGGGATGATATGGGAGAAGGGCATTGAAACAAGTTAATTATCATATGTCTAATCAATCGCCAGCCCAGGATTGATTCTCGGGGCTGGTGCAGCGAGATTTCCCGGGGGGTGGGAGGGAGGAGGGAGGGAGGTTCTGGAGGGGAAGCATATGTAAACCCATGGTGATATCATTACATTGTATGGCAAAAACAATAAAAAAAAAAGAATAAAATAAAATAAAGTAGGTGAAATGCTGCTTAAACCTATGGCTTTGTAATACTGTGTCATTCTATCCAAATATCTGCAGACCCTGTTTGATGAGGCACTGTTTCTCAGGAACTCATGATGTTTCAAAATTCTTTAACATGACAATAGCATAATCAGCCTTTTCTAGTATATACTCCTGAATTGAACCCCGCCTACAAATGTTCTCAGAGTAGTATGTATTTTGTGACCTTTCATTGGTGTTGCTTTGCCAATAACATTTTGAGACACACAGAATCTTTTTAATATTTGAGATTTAAATGGAGAGGAAAACCATTTATAACTTTATAGCAAAGGTAAAGAAGTGAATGAAAGAAGAAAATAAGACATTTAACTGATTATATCCATCATCCGTCTCTCTATATCAAATAAAAATTCAAGGAAAGTAATTTGATTATGATTCTGCATCTAAGATACCCAATTTATTTTCTACCATGTATGGTTTCAGTGTGGTCACACCTAATCTTATGTCTTTTATTCCTAAAATACACTCTATAAAAATGTTACATGCCCACAATATACTTCTGCATATGTTGCAGAAGTTAATCCATACATTTCATCATATTCACAAAGAAATATTTTGCAAAGAAACCTCAGGATCCTGGCAAGAGGATATATGTCATTGTTACCATCTTTCTAAATTCTGTAAATACGCATTAATATACTGTACTGGTGTTTTTCTTTCTGACTTACTTCACTCTGTTTAATGGGTTCCAGTATCTTCCATCTCTTTAGAACTGATTCAAATGTGTTCTTTTTAATAGCTGAGTAATATTCCATTGTGTATATGTACCACAGCTTTCTTATCCATTCATCTGCTGATGGACATCTAGGTGGCTTCCACGTCCTAGCTATTATAAACAGTGCTGCAATGAACATTGGGGTACCTGTGTCTCTTTCGATTCTGATTTCCTTGGTGTGTATGTCCAGCAGTGGGATTTCTGGGTCCTATGGTAGTTCTGTTTCCAGTGTTTTAAGGAATCTCCCCACTGTTCTCCATAGTGGCTGTACTAGTTTGCATTCCCACCAACAGTGTAAGAGGGTTCCCTTTTCTCCACACCCTCTCCAGCTTTCATCGTTTGTAGACTTTGTGATAACAGCCATTCTGACCTGTATGAGATGGTACCTCACTGTGCTTTTGATTTGCATTTCTCTGATAATGAGTGGTGTTGAGCATTTTTTCGTGTGTCTGTTAGCCATCTGTTTGTCTTTGGAGAAATGTTTGTTTAGTTCTTTGGCCAAGTTTTTTATTTGGTTGTTTATTTTTCTGGTATTGAGTTGAATAAGCTGTTTGTTTATTTTTGAGATTAATTCTTTGTCAGTTGCTTCATTTGCTATTATTTTCTTCCCCTCTGAAGGCCATCTTTTCACCTTGCTTATAGTTTCCTTCGTTGTGCAAAAGCTTTTAAGTTAAATTAGATACCATTTGTTTATTTTTGCTTTTATTTCCATTACTCTGGGAGGTGGGTCATAGAGAATCTTGCTGTGATTTATATCAGAGGGTGTTTTGCCTATGTTTTCCTCTAGGAATTTTATATTTTCTGGTCTTACATTTAGGTCTTTAATCCATTTTGAGTTTATTTTTCTGTATCGTGTTACAAAATGTTCTAGTTTCATTCTTTTACAGGTGGTTGACCAGTTTTCCCAGCACCACTTGTTAAAGAGATTGTCTTTTTTCCATTGTATGTTTTTGCTTCCTTTGTCAAAGATAAGGTGTCCATAGGTGCATGGATTTATCTCTTGGCCTTCTATTTTGTTTCATTGATCGGTATTTCTTTCTTTGTGAGAGTACCGAATTGTCTTGATGACTGTACCTTTGTAGTATAGTCTGAAGTCAGGCAGGTTGATTCCTCCAGTTCCATTCTTCTTTCTCAAGATTGCTTTGGCTATTCGAGGTTTCTTTGTATTTCCTTACAAATGGTGAAATTATTTGGTCTAGTTCTGTGAAAAAATGCCACTGGTAGCTTGATACGAATTGCACTGAATCTATAGATTGCTTTGGGTAGTATACTCATTTTCACTATATTGATTCTTCTGATCCATGAACATGGCATATTTTTCCATCTATTTGTGTCATCTTTGATTTCTTTCATCAGTGTTTTATAGTTTTTTATATCTATCTTTTACTTCTTTAGGTAGATTTATTCTTTTTATCACAATGGTTTCCTTAATTTCACTTTCTGTTTTCTCACTGTTAGTGTATAGGAATGAAAGGGATTTCTGTGTGTAAATTTTATATCCTGAAACTTTACTATCTTCATTGATTAGCTCTAGTAATTTCTGGTGGTGTCTTTAGGGTTTTCTATGTAGAGCATCATGTCATCTGCAAATAGTGAGAGTTATACTTCTTTTCCTTTTATTTCTTCTTCTTTTCTGGTTGCTGTGGCTAAAACTTCCAAAACTATGTTAATAGTAGTGTTGAGAATGGGCACCCATGTCTTTTTCCAGGCTATAGGGGAAATGCTTTCAATTTTTCACCATTGAGGATAATGTTTGCTGAAGGTTTATCATATGCGGCTTTTATTATGTGGAGGTGTGTTCTTTCTATGTCTGCTTTCTGGAGAGTTTTTATTATAAATGGGTGTTTAAGTTTGTCAAAGGCTTCTTTTGCATCTATTGAGATAATCATACGTTTTTTTATCCTTCAGTTTGTTAATGTGGTGTATCACATTGATTGATTTACGAATATTGAAGAATGCTTTCATCCCTGCAATAAAGCCCTCTTGATCATGATGTAGTATCTTTTGAATATGTTGTTGGATTCTGTTTGCTAGAATTTTTGCATCTATCTTCATCAGTGATATTGGTCTGTAGTTTTCTTTTTCTTTGTCGTATCTTTGTCTGGTTTTGGTATTAGGTTGATAGTGGTCTCATAGAATAAGTTTGGGAGTTTACCTTCCTCTGCAAGTTTCTGGAAGAGTTTGAGTAGGATAGGTGTTACATCTTTTCTAATTGTTTGGAAGAATTCACCTGTGAAGCCATGTGGTCCTGGGCTTTTGTTTGTTGGAAAATTTTGGTTACAGTTTGTTTCTGTGTTTATGATGGTCTGTTAAGATTTTCTATTTTTTCCTGGTTCAGTTTTGGATGGTTTTATTTTTCTAAGAATTCATCCATTTCTTCCATGTTGTCCATTTTATTGGCATATAGATCCTGATAGTAGTGTCTTATGACCCTTTGTATTTCTGTGTTGTCTGTTGTGATGTCTTCTTCATTTTCATTTCTAATTTTGTTGATTTGATTCTTCTCCCTTTTTTCTTGATGAGTCTGGCTAATGGTTTGTCTATTTTATTTATTTTCTCAAAGAACCAACTTTTAGTTTTGTTGATTTTTGCTATATTCTCCTTTGTTACTTTTTCATTTATTTCTGCCCTAATTTTTAAGATTTCTTTCCTTCTACTAACCCTGAGGTTCTTCATTTCTTATTTTTCTATGTTCTATTTTCTAGTTGCATTAGGAATGAAATTAGGTTATTTATTTGATTTTTCTCTTGTTTCTTGAGGTAAGCTTGTAATGCTATGAATCTTCCCCTTAGCACTGCTTTTACTGAATCCCATAGGTTTTGGTTTGTCATGTTTTCATTTTCATTTGTTTCTGTGCATATTTTGACTTCATTTTTGATTTATTCCATGCTTTGTTGGTTATTCAGAAGTATGTTATTTAGCCACCATATGTTTGTATTTTTAATGGTTTTTTCCCTATAGTTGACATCTAATCTTACCACATTGTGATCAGAAAAGAGGCTTAAAATGATTTCAGTTTTTTTCAATTTACTAAGGCTAAATTTATGGCCCAGGATGTGATCTATCCTGGAGAATGTTCCCTGTACACTTGAGAAAAAGGTGAAATTCATTGTTTTGGGGTGAAATGTCCTATAGATATCAATTAGGTCTAACTGATCCATTTATGATTTAAAGTGTTTCCTTGCTAATTTTCTGTTTGGTTGACCTATCCATAGGTGTTATTAAAGTCTCCCACTATTATTGTGTAACTGTTAATTTCCCCTTTCATACTTAGCGTTTGCCTTACAAATTGAGGTGCTCCTATATTGGATGCATATATATTTATAATTGTTATATCTTCTTGGATTGATCCTTTGATCATTATGTAGTGTCCTTTGTCTCTTTTTACAGCCTTTATTTCAATGTCTATTTTATCTGATATGAGTATTGCTACTCCTGCTTTCTTTTGGTCTCCATTTGCATGAAATATCTTTTTCCAGCCCTTCACTTTCCATCTGAATGTGTCCCTTGTTTTGAGGTGGGTCTCTTGTAGACAGCATATATAGGGGTCTTCTTTTTGTATCCATTCAGCCAGTCTTTGTCTTTTGGTTGGAGCATTCAACCCATTTACATTTAAGGTAATTATTGATAAGTATGATGCCTTTGCCATTTACTTTGTTGTTTTGGATTCGAGGTTGTAAACCTTTTCTGTGTTTCCTGTCTAGAGAAGATCCTTTAGCATTTGTTGAAGGGCTGGTTTGGTGGTGCTGAATTTTCTCTCAGCTTTTGCTTGTCTGTAAAACTTTTGATTTCTCCTTCATATTTGAATGTGATCCTTGCTGGGTAGGTTGTTCTCTTTCATCACTTTAAGTATGTCCTGCCATTCTCTTCTGGCCTGAAGAGTTTCTATTGAAAGGTCAGCTGTTATCCTTATGGGGATCCCTTTGTGTGTTGTTTGTTGCGTCTCCCTTGCTGCTTTTAATATTTGTTCTTTGTGTTTGACCTTTGTTAGTTTAATATGTATCTTGGGGTGTTTCACCTTGGGTTTGTCCTGTATGGGATTCTCAGTTTCTTGGACTTGGGTGGCTATTTCCTTCCCAATTTTAGGGAAGTTTTCAACTACTATCTCCTCACATATTTTCTCATGGCCTTTCTTTTTGTGTTCTTCTTCTGGGACTCCTATGATTTGGATGTTGGGGCATTTGACATTGTCCTAGAGGTCTCTGAGGTTGTCCTCATTTCTTTTAATTATTTTATTCTCTTTTCCTCTCTGCTTCATTTATTTCCACCATTCTATCTTCCACCTCACTTATGCTATCTTCTGCCTCAGTTATTCTACTGTCGGTTCCCTGAAGAGTGCTTCTCATCTCAGTTATTGCATTATTCATTATTGATTGACTCTTCTTTTTGTCTTCTGGGTCCTTGCTAAATATTTCTTGCGTCTCTCAATCCTTGTCTCTAATCTATTTATCTGTAACTCCATTTAGTTTTCAAGATTTTGGATCATCTTTACTATCATTATTCTAAATTATTTTTTATGTAGACTCCATATCTTCTTCCCTTTGGTTTGGTGGGCGTGTATCATGTTCCTTTACCTTCCTTTACCTGCTGAATATTTCTCTGCCTTTTTATTTTGTTTAGATTGCTGTGTTTGGGGTGCCCTTTTTGTAGGCTGGAAATTTGTGGTTCCTCTTCATTATGGATCCTGCTTCCTGTGGGTGGGGTTGGATTAGTGACTTGTCAAGGTTTCCTGGTTAGGGAAGCTTGCATCTGTGTTCTGGTGGGTGGAGCTGGATCTCTTCTCTCTGGAGTACAATGAAGTGTCCATTAGTGAGTTTTGGGGTGTCTATGTGTTTTAATGCTTAGGACTGTGTTCCTGCTTTGCTGGACAATTAGCAGGTATGTCTTTCTCTGGAACTTGTTGGCTCTTGGTTGGAGCTTGGTTTCAGTGTAGGTGTGGAGGCTTTTGGATGAGCTCTTGTCTGTTAATGTTTCTTGGAATCAGGTGTTCTCTGATGTCCTCAAGTTTTGGAGTTAAGCCCCCTGCCTCTGGCTTTCAGTCTTAGAGTAGCCTCAGGACTTCTCCATCCATACAGCACAGGTGATAAAACATCTAGGTTAATGGTGAAACAATGTTCCATAGCAAGGGACACCGTGAGAGGTTCACAGAGTTACATGGAGAAGAGAAGAGGGAGGAGGGAGATAGAGATGACCAGGAGGAGAGGAGGGAGAGTCAAAAGGGGAGAGACTAATCTAGCTGGTAATCAGTTCTGTATGAGCTCTCCACAGACTGGAACACCCAGAGAGATTCACAGAGTTACATAGAAAATAGAAGAGGGAGGAGGGAGATAGAGGTGACCAGGAGGAAAAGAGGGGGAGTCAAAAAGGGAGAGACCAATCTAGCCAGTAATCAGTTCCCTAAGTGTTCTCCACAGTCCGGAACACCCAGAGAGATTCACAGAGTTAAGTAGAGAAGAGAAGGGGGGAGGAGGAGATAGAAGTGACCTGGGGGAGAAAAAGGAGAGTCAAAAGGGGAGAGAATAATCAAGCCAGTAATCACACCCCTAAGTGAAATGTGTACTGAAGATTAGATTCTTAAAGGTACAGAATTGATAACAAACACCAAAAAGCAAAGATTAAAAATCTAAAGTAGAGGTTAGACCCTCAAAAATACAATATTTAAAAATACAGTACAAAATCAATTGCAAAAATTATTAAAAATATATATATATATGAAATTTGCTTTAAAAATAGGGTCCTTTTCTATTTTTTTTGCAAGGTAGTAGTAGGTCATAAAAATGAAAATTAAAGGAGTAGTAAAGAACTTAAAAAAATTAAAAAGTTGTAATAGTAGAAATATATCTGGGAATATCTCTGGAGCTGTTATAGGCAGTGTGGGGTCAGTTCAGTTTCAGATAGTTCCTTGTTCCAACTTGTATTTGTTCTCAAGGTCTGTAGGCCTCCTCCAATGCTTAGTCAGTGTTAACTTCAGGGTTTTTATCTGTTGCTGCTGTCACTTCCAGAGATGTTCCCTCTTCTTTGTTTATTTTGGCTTCCTCTGTTTGCAAGTCTCTTTGGTGTCTACTTTCTGCCCTGACACAAGGGAGTGAAGGTGGTCACTTATTTAGGCTCACTTGTTTAGCTGTATTGTGGGGAGAGAGGAACACTGCAAACAAATATCACTAGAGTGTGTAGGGAGTGCTCACAGTGTGTGGACCACACTGGTTTTGCTCAGCCCACAGAAGCATGTGCTTTCTGTGTCTATGCCTCCCAGGCTCCAGGGAGCTCTGCAGGGGCGCTGTCCAAAGTGGGCGCTGCATTTCGTGCACTTCCTGGGTCTAAGCCACTCAGGTTCAGGTTCTCAGTTTCAGGTTCTCAGGTACTCTGCAAAGGCACAGACTCGGTTGGGTGCATTTTGTGCCCTTCCCAGGTCTGAGCAGCTCAGGTGACCAGGTGCTTGGTGAGTGCACTGTCCAGGATGGCTGTACGTCTACTCGTCCTGGCCACTCAGTTTCTGGGTGTGCCACAAGAGCACTGTCTCCAGTGTGCCGTGTGTCTTCTCTGGGGAGCTGATCTCAGGCTGCAACCCTTCTGGCAGATATCAACTGTCCAGGATCCCAGGAAGACATTGTTAGCAACTGTGGAGCCTGCTCACAGTTTGGTGGAGGATGCCAGTCTCTGGGGCCGAGATTGCCCCTTGCCTTCTGGCTCTGGCTGGAACACACCTGCCTCTCAGCCTCTAGTGGAAGAGAGGGGCTGGCTAGCTCTTCTTTGGTGTTCGCTCAATCCTTTGTTCTGTGAGTAGGCCAGGTTATGAGTTAGAGCCTTTCATGGGAAAGTTCTCTCTCTCTCTCTCTCTCTTTTATTCCCCTCTCTGGTGATTCCACAGTTTGGGTTGCTATCTAATGTTAGCTCCCTCAGATTGTCCTCAGGGCATTCAGACCCGGTCCTTACCCTAAGGACCTATGATGCCACCTGTGCCTCCCTGTCCAGCACCCTCTTGCTGGTGGCAGATGTGAGCGTCTGGGTTACTTCTCCACTGGCAGTTGTGGTGAGGCACTTATTCTGTATTTTTTTTTTTCCCTCCTGGTTATGTTCCTCTCTGAGATTTCAAAATTCCCCACAGACCCAGTTGTGAGAGGGTTTCCTACTGTTTGGAAACTTCTCCTTCACGACTCCCTTCCCAGGTCCGGTCTCCATGCCTAACTCTTTTGTCTCTTTTTTTCTCTTTTATATTTTGTCATACCTCCTTTTGAAGAGAATAGGCTGCTTTTCTGGGTGCCTGGTGTCTTCCGTATCATTCAGAAGTTGTTTTGTGTAAGTTGCTCAGCATTCAAGTGATCTTTTGATGAATTTGTGGGGGAGAAAGTGGTCTCTGTCCTATTCCTCTGCCATCTTGGGACCACCTCCCTGTCTTTTAAACAAAACAAAACAAGACAAAACCTCCTACTTGTTATCCTGGTGAGGTGAGCAGTAGTATTCTGAGTTATTTGAAGAGTGAATGTATTAAAGCAGCGAAGCCATGATAACCACACCTAGCATAAAAGGAAGTGTTGAGTAGATATTAGCTCTCATTATTCTACCCAGCCTTTTCTCTTTATCTAGTATACCCTTTAAAGAACTCCAGTTATCCCTTTTATATCATTGCTGATTTTCTTTCCTACTTCTAAGAGAGAAAAGAGGTTCACCTACCACTTTCAAGAATTTTGAGGATGCACAAGTAACTAGAACAAAGGTTTTGAAAGATTTAGTTAGGGAGCTAAGTGATAGTTACAGAAATTAGGAATGTTGTGTGGCCAGAGACCTCAGCATGTCAAACAAGCTCAATTTGAATTTTAAGTTTCTTTCATGTAGCTTTGTGGCCTAAACTAGTCATCTATCTAAATGAGCTTCCGTTTTGTTACCGAAAAGCAGTGCTCTTACCATAGTAGATACATAAAGTAACTAATACCTAGTAGATATCAATACATGTTTATTGATTCAAAACTCATTGTTTAGCTTTTATTTTGCACCAGACACTGATAGGTTCCATGAGTACAACCTTGAATAAGCTTCCCATGGTTCTTCCTCTGAGGGAATTTTTCTCCTCAATCCCTCTCAGTGTTAGTTTTCTATTGGTGCTGCAACAAATTGTCACAAACATGGTGGCTTAAAACAACACAGATTCTTTAATAGTATAGTTCTGGATATCAGAAGCCCAGCATAAGGTCTCACTGAGCTAGAATTAAGAGTTAACCAGGCTACATTTCTTCTGGAGGTCCTAGGAGAGGTTCAGATTCTTCTTCTTTTCCACCTTCTCTAGAGATCCCTGCATTTCTCATCTCACGTTCCCTTTTCTCCATCTCCAAAGCCAGAAACTTGTCAACTCTCTGACCATCCTTTTATTATCACATCATCTTTAAGGATCTTGTTTGGCTCACTCAGAGATAATCTCCCCAATCTCAAGATCGAAAACCTTAATCATATCTGCAAAATCACTTGGGCCACTTAAAGTAATAACATTAACATGTTCCAGAGATTAGAGAGTGGGCATCTTTGGAAGGGATCCATTATTCTGATACCCCAACTATTATTGTTCAAGTTTAAAAAAATGTTTGGAAGTTAATTTTGTTCTGAATTCAGGAAGCCAGGAGAGTGCTTAGTGCTTGGTCGCCCATGGGTAAATTATCTTCTTTAAGTCTGTTTAAGTGCTTTATAGAGATGTCCACTAGGCCTGGGCAAGGTATATTTTTTGTTCCAGTTTCCTCTTAACCCCCACTGTGAAAAAATGATCTCTACCATTGATGTGCTTAATTGCCCAGTAGAAAGGGCATTAGGCAATGATACTCTGTAATGCTTGCCATAAGGAAGGCCATCCTTTATCATTAGCAGACTGCTTAGTGTTGAATTCACAATTGTACATCTTACCTTGCAGATATTAGGAGCCCACTTATCAGTTTTTCTAATGAAATGAATCATGAAGTGGAGATAGTGATGGGAGGAGGGAGCTGGGTTAATGGTCCAAGGGGACTAATTAGAATCAGGTGAGAGCTGGAGAAAGCAACCACAGTGATTTCAGTCAGAACCCACCCAAGAAGCTCTAATTAACAGGAGTGATGGACTTTGCTTTGAGACCACTGGAGAACACATGATGGTCAATTTAAATTCCTTGATCTAGTAGCCAGATAATGTCAAGTCTCCATGCTTTTTTTTAAGTGAGGATAGAGAAATATCCCTCTGTGTATTTGTGTGTGTTGCATTAACCAAAAGGCTATGTAAAAATGAAGAACCTTAAAAAGATACACTAAGCAGAGCAGTAGGTCAATGACAAAAAGGGAGTTATATTCAAGATATTCATTTCTTGAATAGATAACACCCAGTGAGCATAACAAAGATGGTCTTAGGGCTGGAGGACTTGGGAAGACAGAGGTGGATAGGGACCTTACTTATCCATTCTAACATCTGTGTCTCTCAATGCACAATCCAATTCAGGAATAATTTAGCTGAGGTGCCATCCTAAAACTACAAAAGCTTTAAATTTATCACTTCAGCAAAGTTATTGTTCCTTCAGAAGAAGGTATACAAGGTATTTTAGCTGCAGGGTGCATAACTAGAGAAAGTGCTCCCTGCAGCGTGTCTCTGCCTTTCTACTAAATTAACTGCACAAGAACCGACCATGTTCCTGTATGACATTTAGTTTTTCTAATCTGTTTAATGCCATGGTTTGCACATGATGTATTCTGATGTGCTTTTATGTTTCAGATACTAAAAAAGCACATTAGAAGTGCAGTAGGGATTCTTTTACAGACAATATAACTTGTTACAAATTGCATTTTCAGAAAAATTATACTGAAAAATCCAATCTTATCTTATGATTTTTTCCTTCAAAATTACATTTCACCCCCTGCATGTCTTCTGTCTCTTGTGTCTAAGCATCTTCAGTTTGAGATCCTCTTGATTCATTCTCCTTTCCTCTGTGCCCTGTGGTAAATGAATTCAAATCTATTTTTAAGGTAAAAATCGACAGCACTTGGAGATGCAGTCAGCATTTATGCTAAGACTTGCATGGATGCTGGGGGAGAACTTTTGAACATATTTTTGACTCAAGTACAGATTTCAACTCTGTAATCTCATTTTGTTCCTGGTAGAAGTAGATTCTGTCCTTTAGCACTCTGCACTCAGCACGTGTTCATAAAATGAGAAATGAGTAATAAAGTGGTTCATGTTCATTCTTGAATGTTTTTGACATGCATATTTATGAAGTTATAATAAAGTAAAATTAAATCTCCCAGAAAAGCTTATTATCCAAGCTGTGTGCCCCAATGTGTATGCATGTTTGTCTGCTCTATATGTACATTTTATATTTTTCAGTGTATATGTAGACACACAGAGCTTCCCAGGTGACTCAGTGGTAAAGAATCTGCCTGCCAATGCAGGAGATGTGGATTCAGTCCCTGGGTCAGGAAGATCCCCTGGAGAAGGGAGTGAATACCCACTCCAGTATTCTTGCATGGGACAGAGGAGCCTGGTGGGTTACAGAACATGGGTAGCAAAAGAATCAGTCACGACTTAGCAACACACACACGTAGAAAAGTGGGGTACTTATCCCTATTTTTATTCACTGGTTCTGCCCTCTTCAGAACACATATCTAGATTAAGAGTCTAATATTTTAAGGGAGGCATCTGTTTGTGGATTTTAATAATAGTCCCTTCCATTTGGTTCTGTGGAATTTTTTTCATGTTGTTTACTTATATTTTTCTTACTTCATCTTCCCTCCCCAAATGTTGTTCTTGTTCTCTCCTGCTTACCAGAAACAGGGGGAATGGTTAGCGTCACTCTTGATGATTTGGAGGACATGCAAGTAAGTAATACACATTAACGACCTCAGTAAGGGACTAGTGGCAAGTTAAAATTATACAAGGCACATTATACAGGTCTTTTTCTTTTTATTAAATAAAAGCCTATGTATTATCGAAGTGGAGATACCTTGAATAATTAGAATAATATGGGCCATTTTACTTACCATGACCCTGCCTTCAGCTGAAACAATACTAAGCTAATGTTGAATTAGACCCTCCCCATCTAAACCTTAGACACTCTCAGGCTATGTCCCTATGTCTAGAGCTCAAGCTCTTTCAGCAGCTTTATAAAACAAGTGAGTTCATTTATTAAAATGATGAATTAAACAAGTCACTGTAAGTGGCCATGCTCGATGACACTGGTGACTTGGAATAGCGTATCTGTCATGTTGGTTTTGCGGAGAAGGCGATGGCACCCCACTCCAGTCCTCTTGCCTGGAAAACTCATGGACAGAGGAGCCTGGTGGGCTGCAGTCCATGGGGTCGCTAAGAGTTGGACACAACTAAGCGACTTCACTTTCCCTTTTCACTTTCACACATTGGAGAAGGAAACGGCAACCCACTCCAGTGTTCTTGCCTGGAGAATCCCAGGGACGGAGGCGCCTGGTGGGCTGCCATCTCTGGGGTCGCGCAGAGTCGGACACGACTGAAACGACTTAGCAGCAGCAGCAGCAGCATGTTGATTTTGAGGAGGTGGGGGCAGAAATGGACCAGATAGGATTCGGTGGACCAGGAGCTCAATTTTTTAAGATTAAGAGAAATCAAGGTCACCCTCCATTTCTGCTGGTGTTTAAAAGGTTTTTATTCATGTAGTTGAATTGGAGAATATTCATTAAAAAAATATAAATAGCAGTAACATAAATGAAATACAACAACAGCAAAAGGGACAAAATCAGCTTTAAAGAAATTTTTAAAAATTTGAATGGCATTTTAAAAAATACCCAGAACAGATGAATGAGGAAAATACCACAAACCAAAATGTTTGGGATACAGAGAAGTGTGATAGTTTGGACAAAATCCATACCCTTCTGTATTTACATAAAAGAACAATAAAAATATTCTGTTGAGAGGTAAAAAGAAAAAGGTCAATAGCTACCAGTCTTTGTAGTACTGTTATTAAGAACCCATCATTTCTTAGAAAAAAATCACAAGTTTTCAACATTTTAAGTCTGTAAAAATAGTGGGAAGAAATGGTTTATGTCTTGACAAGGTTCTCTTTCTGATTTAGCTTCCTCTCAGCTTTTTCTTCATCTAGGCTTGGACTTTTGGATTTTTGTATTTGTCTCTGCATTGTCCAATTTTAGCAAGAATCCTTCTAGGTCAAATTAATCAGGGTCTCTCATCCTCAATATCTGATCATCCTCTGTATCTGGTTGGATTTCTTACCCTCCATAATCCCTTAGGTGATTTCTGATCACCCTGACCTGCTTTCAGCAAGAATTCTGTTAGGTTGGTTTAGGCAGAATTTCCCTTTATCCTTTATGTTTCCTCTTAGTAATTTTCCATCTGCTGATCTCCACACTTGTATTTTGGCAATAAATTACCAATTGCTCACACAGTATTTGAACTATGTACCCCATTTCAGTGGTCCCTACAACTACCTCTTGTGATGGCCCCCCTTAAGTGAAGTCTTCTTATAATCCTCAACAAATATTGTGAATAAGGTTTTCATTAGCAATCTGCAGATGCCAAATCACCATCAGTATTCTTGCTCAGCACCTGGGGACAAGAGAATAGACATGCTACATTCTGGTAAAAAGCAATGGTTTCTGAACTTAGAAAGTGCCTAGGTTTTCCAGGTCAAGTTTCTTACCAAGAGATTGGAGCAATTTGGAAATTGAGGAGGGCATAATTAAAGAACAATTTTTGAAATAGAAAGGCTATACCAGTAAATAGAAATAGCACAATTTTTTTTTGTGAAAGTATATGTGGGGAAGAGTCACCTCCTATGCAGGGCTTCCTGTGGCTTGGCTCAGTGGTAAAGAATCTGCCTGCCAATGCAGGAGATGCAGGTTGAATCTCTGAGTTGGGAAGATCCCCTGGAGGAGGAAATGGCAACCTACTCCAGTATTCTTGCCTGAAAATTCCCATGCACAGAGGAGCCTGGTGGGTCCATGGGGTCAAAAAGAGTCCGACATGAATAAGCAATCACGCAAGCACACACACTTCCTGTGTTTAGTCTTAAGAGTAAAAGTGGTTGATGTGAGTATCAGCTTATCAGATTTCTTCAAAAAGAAGAAATGCTAGAACTAATTGTTTGGGAGTTCCATGATGCTTGGAATGGTGTTTGTCTGGCTCATACTCAGCATCAAGAGTTATATCAGTGCAAGTTTCATCAGACAGAAACTTTTGGAATAACTTAGAGATATCTACTAGAATTTTAAATCTTCCAAAGAGCAAAGAAAAAACTTAACCCTTATAATAAAAATGAACTTTTTGTTTGTGCATGCATTTGTTGGGAGGTGATGTAAACCGAAGCTCAGCTTCTAGAAAGTGAACATTGTCTGCTCAGGGTTTAGAGGTGATGTGCATACTTATAACCATCACCGTCACCAGAAAAAGGGTTCTGTAGGTCACAAATTAATTTGAAATGTGATATTCAATTAACCATGTGGCAAGAATGCATCCATTTCATCATCAATGCCCATCATTGCCAAACATTTTCATTAAGCTAAGATTCAAATAAATAATAGGGACACAATTTTTAGTTCAAGGTCAGCATATAAATCTAGGGGATGTAAATGCCAGAGGCATTGAATCACCTGTGATTACTTACTTTGCCAGATACTAAAGTTTAGAATAATAACATTCTTCCACTGCACTGCAAGTACACATCTTGCAATGCTAATTTTTCTTTGTGGTATTTCTTTGAAATGCAAGAAAGTATATAGTTTGGTGATCAAAGTTCCCTAGTTCCCAGGTGTTGGGGTCAGTGAGGAAGATCCCCTGCTTGGATAAATGACTTCCCCAAGTTGAAAACATTTTAAAAGGAAATGCCTCATTTGCAACTTGTCATTTGGGGACAAAGCAGTAATCACATGAGAGGTTTCTTTGGAAGAGAATGCAAATGCAGTAGAAAATTCCTTGGGTAAGGCTTTGAAAATTTTAAGGTATTTGGAAACTGACAAATTAAACTTTGTGCTAGCCTAAACATCTTACTTACCACCCTTCCATGAATGACTAGGCATAGGTTTTCAGAGCATTGATTTCAGAGGGAAATAATTATTTCCTAACAAGATAAAAGTAGTGATTCAGAATAATCAGTATTAGTGGAGAAAAAAATTATCTCCTGGGTCAGTGTGTTTCTCTGACTTACTAGCTTTGCCACTTGGGAAAGCCAATTCTTCTGAAGTGTTACTTTCTTATAAGTAATATTGATCATGCATATTTCATAATATTATGAATATTAAATGAGGTAATGACCTCATTTTAAAGGGTCCCTCATCTGAGAGGCACCATGGTATAGTACCTAACTGCATAGGCTGCAGGTGATTCCACCTGGACTTGATTCCTGTGTTTCTCCAAAGACCAAATTAAAGATCCTCTGCATCAAGGGTGCCCACCTCCAAGATCTAATGTATGAAGATCAGAGGTAGAGCTGAGGTAATAATAATAAAAATAAAGTGCACAATAAATGTAATGCACTTGAATCATCCTGAAACATCACCACTCCTCCCTACTCCCCACCTCCCAGTCCATGGAAAAGTAGTCTTCCATGAAACTGGTCCCTGGTGCCCAAAAGGTTGGGGACCACTGCTCTCCATCCTCTGTAAAATGGGTATTGCACAGGCTGCTTCCTCATAAGTATGTTATGAAGGTAATATTAGAAAATATAGAAATAAACAGGACTTTGTAGATATCAATAAAGTTTAACTTATTTCACCATTCCGTGCATTGTTTGTTCCCAACAACTTTCCATTATCATCTTCTTTGCACACACGTAATGCTTCTGTGGTAGGTGTGCTCAGCCATGTCTGACTTTTTGTGGTCCCATGGACTATATCCTCTGCCCATGGAATTTTCCAGGCAAGAATACTGGAGTGGGTTGCCATTTCCTCCTCCAGAGGATCTTCCTTACCCACGGTTTGAACCCACATCTCTTGCATCTCCAGCATTGGCAGACAGATTCTTTACCACTAGCTTCACCTGGGAGCACTAAATAAATAATATACTCAGTGTCAAAAATATGGTTCTGCTACTTTACTTCCAGACTTTCCAGCAGCATTTAATTTATAATTTTAAGCAGTGTATTTGTCACATATTTTCTCATTTAAGTAGAGGTGGTTTTTGCCTCTGGCTTCCCAACAGGCATTTTCTTAGCCACTGTGCAGATTTCTTTTGAAATGGCTGGTGTTAAAAACATTGATAACCAGAGAAGTCAGCTCAAAGCTTGGTTTAGCCAGTGAAGCCTTCTGCCTACCTTGTCTACAAGACAGAAAGCTTTTTAAGTGCACAACTAAAAAGTTTGTTGATGGAAAGTGATCATTTACATCTGAGCAGGGTCAAGAGAATAAGGAAACATCTACCAAATTGTTTAATTTTTTTCTCCCAACTCCCTTAATCATAAGAGCTCTTGGAGACTGGAAAGCACTTGGGGGACAACTGGAGTTTTACATTTTTATTTATCACAGTGGCTGACAAATCATAGAATATTTTCCTTAAATGTATCATTTAATGGGTTGAAAATAATCAGTTTTGCATCTTTTTTTAAATGTACTCTCTGTATTAGTCTCGTTAATACCAAGTCTGTGTGATACCAAAGGCAACCAACTCTTTTTATCAATACATTATTCTGACTTTCTGATCGGAATAAATTTAAGACAGTAATCTTGCTTACCATCCTGAATCTGACCCTTTGGGGTATTGTGACCTCACTCTGATTCAGTTTTGCTTTCAGTAAGATAGGGGAAATAGTGGCATTGACCAAATAAAATTTAGTTGAGAATTGAGGTATTGTACCATAAGAGGAAGACAGCAGGAGCTCATTTACCTTCATTAATAAGAGACACTGAGCCATGCTGAATTTCAGGTATATTGTGCAAATAATTTGGGCACAGTAGTTGAAATTTTAAACCAGAATTGCTGTTATTTACATATAAGTTTACTATATCATATTCCTGGTCTCATTCCTAGAGTCACTGTAAAGATATATATATATTAGAAAAAAAAGAAAGAACAAAGGGAGGGAGGAAAGAAGGGAGGGAGAGAGGGAAGGAGGCAAGGAGAATGGAAGAAAGAATAAAAAATTGCAAAGATATTCATGTAACCAACCCTGAAAATTTTCAGACTCCACATGGCTTGAGCTGTTAACAAATTCATATTCAAAGGGCTCAAATATGGGACTTCTCAGATCCTGTTGATGGAGTTGATTGAACAGTTGATGGAAAATTAATATCAACATTAATTGGAGGGTCTTTTTCCCTTCAAAAGAAGCATCCAAGGTTCATGCATGTAGTCCTCAGAAAGATCTCTGGACATGTTTCACTAATCAGTTTCCATTCTCCACACATACATAGGAGCTGGTGAAAACTGTTCCTGCTCCTTTTACTACATTTCTCTCCTTACTACAAGGCACTTGCTGTAAATGTCCCCTTTCTTATCCCACCTCCCTGGAGAGCCATACCTTGACTGTAATCAGCAGGTGGGACGAGACGGTGATGTTTCGACTCACTTGGAGGGAAGTGTGCAGAGTCCACTGTAAAAGAAACTCTTTTACTGTTTTTTTTTTTTTTTTGCTCGCTCACAAGGATATCATTTATCAAATGAATAGTCTAATTCACTTCATCGTTCTTACTTCCAAGAGGAGCAGGAGCAGGAATATAACCATAATCTTTGTACAAACCAAGCCTTCAGGTCAAGGTTAGTGGTGGGATCTTTTCAAGATATTCCCATCTTCCTCCACAAACTCAGTTTTATACTCAGGCCAAATTGATTGTTCTCTCTTCTTAACTTTCATTAATCTCTTTTTCTGTATTTATTCATTCATTCATCACCATCCATGTTCATCTCTGTGCTCTGCTCTTTTTTTCCTCTCAGCTTAGACTGTTTCCTCTTGACAGCCCGCAGAAAAATCCATATTTTCTTGGAAGAGCTTGTATTAGAATCACAGTATAAACTCTTTCTTTGATCACCAGCATGGAAGAGACTTGGATGAGATAGAGGGGAAGGGAAAGAAGAAAGAGAGGGAGACAGGGATGAAGAACTGATGGAAGAAAAAAAAAAAGAAATTATTTGTTAGATATTCTGGAATTAGATTCTTTGCTTTGAAATGAAGAGCAAGTCCATAGAGTTAGTATTTAAATCTCAGTATTGCCACTTATTTAAAGTGTGACCTTGAATAAGTTTAGTATTACCTTGGGCATCTGTTTCTGTATCTCTAGAAATAAAAATGCAGAATAAGAATATGATAATATAAACCTCTTACCATAATAGTGGCTATAGGTTTGGTGATCAATAGTAGTTATTTTTATGATTATTGTTAATAATAAACAAGGATAAAAATACCTTTTACAGTGCTTGAATTTTATATGCTATGTTCTATCTTTTACATTCAACACAGAAATACTCCTTACCTCATGTGGAAACTAAAAAAAAAAAAAGGAAAGAAACAAGGCTAAATCACGTAATAAGAAAATCAGAGGAACATCAGTGCTTACACACGTGCACTTTGAATATATTCAGTAATTATTCCAGCTTCTCTAGGTGCTTCTGTTTTACTTCTGGAAATAAAATGTTGTGCACTTAAGTCTCTAAAATGCACATACAGCAAATTTCAACCAATGAGCAATAAAAAGAATAAACCAATAATGATTCAATGATAGCTGTTATTTTTTTACAATAATATTAGTGTCACATAAACATCAGAGCCCTGCAGAAGAAAGTGATGGTCATTTCTACCATATACTTTTAAATTTCCATACCTACATTTAGAATTTCAGGGAATGGGAGGGGCTCTGAACATTTGTGTGTGTGTCTATGTGGCTACAGCCACAAATATGAAGGCACGCATACAGATTCTTTCAATAATGTCATTTTTCAGTTCAGTCACTTTTGCAGCCCCATGACTGCAGCACGCCAGGCTTCTCTGTCTGTCTCCAAATCCTGGAGCTTGTTCAAACTCATGTCCACCGAGTTGATGATGCCATCCAACCATCTCATCCTCGGTTGTCCACTTCTCCAGCCTTCAATCTTTCCCAGCATCAGGGTCTTTCCCAATGAGTCTATTCTTCCCATCAGATGGCCTGGAGCTTCATCTTCAGCATCAATCCTTCCAGTGTATTGGAGCTTCAGCATCAGTCCTTTCAGTGAATATTCAGGACTGATTTCCTTTAGGATTTACTGACTTCATTTCCTTGCTGTCCAAGGGACTCTCAGGAGTCTTCTCTAGTACCACAGTTCAAAAGCATCAATAATTTGGCACTCAGCTTTCTTTGTGGTCCAACTCTCATATCCATACATGACTACTGAAAAAAAAACATAGCTTTGACTAGACAGACCTTTGTCGGAAAAGTGATGTCCCTGCTTTTTAATATGCTGTGTAGGTTGGTCATATCTTTTCTCCCAATGAGCAAGCATCTTTTAATTTCATGGCTGGAGTCACCAACTGCAGTGATTTTGGAACCCAAGAAAAGAAAGTGTCACTGTTTCCATTGTTTCCCAGTCTATTTGCTATGAAGTGATGGGACCAGATGCCATGATCTTCATTTTTTGAATGTTCAATTTTAAGCCAGCTTTTTCACTCTCCTCTTAAACATCAAGAGGCTCCTTAGATCTTGTTCGCTTTCTGCTATAAGGGTGTCATCTGCATAGCTGAGGTTATTGATATTTCTTCCAGCAATCTTGATTCCAGCTTGTGCTTCATCCAGCCCAGCATTTTTTATAATGTACTCTGCATATAAGTTAAATAAGCAAGGTGACAATATACAGCCTTGACATACTCCTTTCTCAATTTGGAACCAGTCCATTGTTCTGTGTCCAGTTCTAACTGTTGCTTCTTAACCTACATAAAGGTTTCTCAGGAGGCAGGTAAGGTGGTCTGGTATTCCCATCTTTTGAAGAATTTTCCACAGTTTGTTGTGATCCACAAAGTCAAAGGCTTTAGCATAGTCAATGAAGCAGAAGTAGATGTTCTTCTGGAAGTTTTTGCTTTTTTGATGGTTCAGTGGATGTTGGCAATTTGATCTCTGGTTCCTCTGCCTTTTCTAAATCCAGTTTGAACATCTGAAACTTCTTGGTTCATGAACTGTTGAATCATCACTTGAAGCATTTTGAGCATTACTTTGCTAGCGTGTTAAGCATATATTCACAGTATAACTCATCCTTACCAAAGAGAAATGAAAATGTACAAATTATGTACAAAAGTCACATAGAATGACTAAAAGATTAGAGTGATGGATCGACCACAAAGTGTACAGAGAAACTTGTAGGAGTGATGTAAACTGAAAGCACACTAAGCTGGCTCAGTGGACATGAGTTTGAGCAAACCACAGGAGATAAGGAAGGACAGGGAAGCTTGGTGTGCTTTCAGTTCATGGGATTGCAAAGAGTTGGACACAGCTTAGCAACTGAACAACAGCAACAGCAATAAGGCTATGGAATCACCACCATGATTATGATAGAGAGTATTTGCATCACTCCTACAAGTTTCTTTGTACAGTTTGTGGTCTGTCCATTGCTCTAAACTGTTAGTCATTATATGTGACTTTATATTTGCATAGGACATGCACTCTTTTGTACATAATTTGTCACTCTGTGTAATGTTTCTAAAAATGAAGTGAAAGTATTAGTTGCTCAGTCTTGTCTGGCTCTTCACGACCCCATGCACTGTAGCGCACTAGGTTCCTCTGTCCAGGGCTTTTTCCAGGCAAGAATACTGGAATGGGTAGCCACTCCCTTCTCCAGGGGATCTTCCTAACTCAGGAATCGAACCCAGGTCTCCTGCATTGCAGGTGGATTCTTTACCGCCTGAGCCACAAGGGAAATGCATAGTGTTTCTAAGATGCACCCAAGTTGTTAGTCCTTTCCTCCCTCCATCCTTTTTTTCTTTCCTTCCTTCTTTCTTTGTTTTTCCTGAAAGAACAGACCACATATTGTCTGTCCATTAACTGAGGGACATTTGTGGTATTCAGAGTTTTTGGTTATTAAAGATAAAGCTGCTGTGATCATCTTGTACAAGACTTCATATGGATGTAACATTTTCATTTCTCTTTGGTAAGGATGAGTTATATTGTGAATATATGCTTAACTTTTAAAATTTTTTTAAATTTTTTTAACTTTACAATATTGTGTTGGTTTTGCCATACATTGGCATGAATCCACCAAGACTGTACCAGTGTTCCCTTTTCAGAACCCCCCTCCTACCTCCCTCCCGATTCCATCCCTCTGGGTCATCCCAGTACATCAGCCCCAATATGCTTAACTTTTTAAAGGAAATTCCAAACAATTTCAAAAGTGATTTTTATTGTTCTATATTTCTACAACATTAACAAGAACTCTTTTCAATATTTTTATTAATGGTACCATCAGTCCTTTTAATTTCAACCCTTCCAATAGATATGGTATCATACCACTGTAGTTTTAATTTTTATTTTCCTGATGTGTAATGATGTGGAACATCTTGTTTTGCCTCTACTGTCCAATCATTTATCTTCATTTGTGGACTGCCTGTATGAAAGCAAACTTTATCTTATCCTACCTTCCTAAATTCTTGCCTGGAATCCCTGTAACATGAGACAGCTTAACAAAATAAAAGAAAAACATACATATTTATTTAATACCAGTTTTTCTTGATAGAAGAGCCTACAAAAAGAAATGAAAAGTGCAAAGAAGCAGTTAAATTGAGTGTTTCAATGCTAAGTTTTATTAAAACTGGAGAATTGTGGGAACATGTGAAAAGATGTAAAGGATATGAGCTAAGTGCCATGAAGTGGGGGAAACAGCGAGTCCTGTTCAGATTTTTCTATGTGTCTTGGAACAACTATATTCTATATGTCAACTCTTTGCAACCCTAAGGACTGTAGGCCACCAGGCTGCTCTGTTCATGGGATTCTTCAGTCAAGAATCCTGGAGTGGGTTGCCATGCCCTCCTCCAGGGGATATTCCTGACTCAGGGATGGAACTCGTGTCTCCTCTGTCTCTTGCATTGCATCAGAATTCTTTCCCATTGAGCCATCGGGGAAGCCCATATATTATGATACGGAGTGATCATTTAAAAAAAAAAAAAACGTGAAGTCTCTTGGTCGTGTCCTACTCTTTGCAACCCCATGGACTATAGCCTATCAGGCTCCTCCGTCCATGGAATTTTCCAGGCAAGAGCACTGGAGTGTGTTGCCATTTCCTTGATCATTTTCCAAACAGCCAATCAATTCAGTTAAACGGTCGTAACTTAGAAGACAAAATTTGTTTAATTCCATTCAAAATTATTTGGTTAACATTTCCATGTGTTATGTAGACCATCATAATTTCTGGGATTATAAAGCAGAGAAAATAGGTACAATCATTGTTTTTGTAGAATTTGCTATTTAGTAGATCAACCATTGAAAAAAATTAAACCATAAAAATACAAATAGAACAACAAGGATTTTATGTATAGCATAGGCAATTTTATTCAATATCTTAAAATAATGTATAAAGTAAAATAATCTGAAAAAATATAACTGAATCACTTTGCTGTATACTAACAACATTGTAATTCAACTATTCTTCAATTAAAAAAATTACAAATGGAATGGAAAAGTATATTGCATTCCCTGAAAGAATATCATCAGATTATATAAGACTATGTAATCTTGCTTGGAAAGAGGAGTAAAGAAAAATGTATTTTGCTCTCCATCTTGTTAATTCTACCAAGAAATTTAATGATGGCTTCCTACTCTCTTTCTTTCTCTTCATTTTCTATTTAGAGTTCATATCTGTCAACCTTTGTGATAAACACATGACTGCACACACAGTGTTTACTGATACAAGGAATGTTCTGATTCAGATTTCTCCTTTCTGTCATCCTCTTCAAGAAGAAGAGATATTGACTGATGGGGGGCATCTGGGGTCACGTGGGAGCCTGAGAAGCTTAACGAAAGTCTACATGCTTGGTAAAAGCATGTCCCCTCGGTTCATAAAAAGATTGGATAATATTTATGTAAAGCATTCAATACACAAGGGACATGAAAATTTTACAAAATATGGGTGCTTGTAGTTTCTTTCTTCACAGGATCCTCAGGCTATAAATTCTATATACTTTTATAGCAGATGCTAATGTGGTGCATGTATTTATTAAGAGATCATTGTCAACAACATCAGTGTCAGTCTGTCTGATAGTAAAACAATTTGCTTCTAGGATGTCCAACAGATATTTGACTGGTAACTTTTCTTTTTATTGCAGAATTCCTCAGGAGAACTGACAGATTTGTCGAAGAGAGTTGGATCTTGAGAGATTTGCTTCTGTGGCAGGTAAGAATCCCATTTCACAAACTTATAATTTTCTTTTCTTTTCTCTATGAATCAAATCAAGTTTGCTTGCATTGTGAATCTTCAGTATTAACACCGTGGTGTCCGAAACTTAATCTCAGACTATTTTGGGCTTTTTGTGTTGACTGGAAGCCGGATGTCTGTGTCTCCTTTCTAGAAGGCTGGACATAAATTTAGGTTTGGAAGAGAAGATAGCTCTTATTCTCCAGTCTGTGCACCTAAATTCTCATTCAGATATGCCAGAATCTTTGTTATCTTTTGGTTTTGGATGCTTTCTTCACCTTTTTTTTTTTTTTATGTAATTGGCGGAATTTATTTATTTTTTTACTTTATTTATTTATTTTAATTTTCTTTACATTATCGTGTTGCTTTTGCCATACATTGACATGAATCTGCCATGGGTATACATGTGTTCCCCTTCCAGAACCCCCCTCCCACCTACCTCCTGATTCTCTCTCTCTGGGTTATCCCGGTGCACCAGCCCTGAGCATCAAACCTGGGCTGGCGATTGATTTCACATATGATGATTAACACATTTCAATGCCTTGCCAGCACTAGAATGCCGCACAGATCCCGGGCCCACCTGAGCAGGAACATTTCTACCTGGGTACCTGTCCAGTTGGTATGCCGTGGCCAAGCATGCTTTCCTGCCTGATGTTTCACTTTCATCTCAAGACTCCACTTGGGGGAACCAGTAAGGGGAATTTTGGGTGTGTGCCTCTCTGTGAAGAATGTATTGATAACTCTTCTCTAATCTGTTTCTCCATACAGCCTTAGCAGAAAAACACTGTTTCCCACGACAGTTCAGGCAAGCAGAATGGAGGGTGGATAGAGACTTGCTCTTTATCCATTTGTTTTCTGCCCTTTGGTGTATTTTCTTCCAGTCATTTTGTTTATGCCCAAATATTCATAGTTTTCATGAGAGCTGTGGCTTTGGAAAACAAAATATAGAAACATATTTTTTCCTCTCTTTCCTATCTTATTTGTTTATTTTCTTTAAGATTTTAATTTAAGACAGTGAGTAGAGGTAACAGAGTGTCTGAAGGAGGACAGAGAAACAGACATGGGTTACTTTTGAATTATAACTGTCTTGTCATATTTGAAAGATATTTAAATCACGTATAGACCAGAACCAGCCTAGAAGAACATTTAGCTACAATTCTTAAAAGAGTAAATGTTACTTTTTGGTTTCTTTCACTACACTTGAAGTGTGTACATTTTGGATTGCAGCCCTTTGGAGATAGTCACGGAAGTAAACCAGTGTGCATGGATGAAACATGGATGAAACATGGTAATTCAGACTTATTGAACTGGGTGTGGTTTAGTTGTGTAAACATACGAAATGCAAAATGGAAAATCTAGGATTCACTTCCTCCCTATCGCAGACCATCTTTCCTAGTAAGTAAGGTGTGATAACAGATTCTTTGTTTTTTATCTGCATATTCTGTACATATAAAAATGATGGCTTGGTAAAAATGTGCTTGGCAAAATT
Organism: Antilocapra americana; assembly: GCA_007570785.1. NCBI lineage: Eukaryota > Metazoa > Chordata > Mammalia > Artiodactyla > Antilocapridae > Antilocapra > Antilocapra americana. Next base: position 695,358 of record ML663025.1, read on the forward strand.
TTATCAATTCTACATATTATGAAAACTTCCAAGGTCCTTGCCAACACTTAACAAGTCTTTAAGTTCCACAAACGGAAATGAAGACTGGGGGCAATCATAAGCACATTTTAAACATACATCACTTTCATTGTTCAAAGTGGCATGTTTACTGTCTAAACTATCAGACTGAATGAAGAGTATATTCACTGGCTCAATTCTACAATACCCTCTCATATTGCCATTGATATTGTTGTCATACCACTGTTTTAAGTTTCTAGCAGGGAGAGATGCTGTTATGTTAATTTAGTATCTAGCATGCCAAAATGCAATGTTTTATATGGGAGTGCTGTGAGAATGTTTTTGGTACATATTTTAGATATTGATATCTTTTATTTTTGTCTCAAATAGCAATACCTCCTTTTATCCTTCTGTGCCTGAGACCAGTAAACCAGAGGAAATTCCTCACTTGCAGGATTTTGGTTATGGAATTAATAAGGGGAACTGATATAGAGAGATAATTAAAATGTTCCCTCCTTTGCACAAGATAGAATTGCCTTTACCAGCTCTTCAAATCCTTCAGCAACCTCCCCTTCTACCCTTATCCTCTGAGAAACACACTGGTAATGAGATTAGTCAGAAACAATTGGGATTTGGCCACAGTTAATCATGTGTGGATTACTGTTTCAAAAGGATAAAATCCCAGATTCCTCTTTCGTCCTTTCATGTACTTCCTTCTTGTTTCATCTGTTTGGTAAGCGATCATCTTAGGTCTTGTTCCAACAGAGTACACCGGCCCAATTTCCTTTTCTAGAGCTGAAATGACTGAATGTGTATCTGAGATCAGGCTTTTTCTAGGCTGAGCCAGTCTCTCTGCCTGCTGTTCCTCCTCCTCCTCCTGTTTCTCATTCCCCCTCACCTACATTACTCTCAGTTATGTAGACTGAGGGGAGGAAAAAGGTGCTAATTAGGGTTTTTACTCATTGTTCCCCACCGCCGCCCCCCCACCACCTCAGGGCACAAGAGAAATGAGAAAAAAATTGTTAAGAAAAAATAAATAAATAATAGGTTTCTACATTCTTTCTGAACATTGGGGACCCCTTCTTACTCCTTTTTTATTTTTAATTAATTAATGTTTTTAATTGGAGGCTAATTACTTTACAATATTGCAGTGGGTTTTGCCATACATTGACATGAATCAGCCGTGGGTGTGCATGTGTCCCCATCCTGAACCCCCCTCCCACCTCTCTCCCCATCCCATCCCTCAGGGTTGTCCCAGTGTTCCAGCTTTGTGTGCTGTTTCATGCATTGAACTTGAGCTGGTGATCTATTTCACATATGGTAATATACATGTTTCAATGCTATTCTCTCAAATCATCCCACCCTAGCCTTCTCCCACAGAGTCCAAGAGTCCAAAAGTCTGTTCTTTTTATCTGTGTCTTTTTTGCTGTCTCGCATATAGGGTGATTTGCCATCGTTTACCATAATGAATTACCATCTTTCTAAGTTCCATATATGTGTGTTACTATACTGAATAGGTGCTTTTTTTTTTCTGACTTACTTTATTCTGTATAATAGGCTCCAGTTTCATCTACCTCATTAGAACTGATTCAAATGTGTTCTTCTTAATAGATGAGTAATATTCCATTGTGTATATGTACCACAACTTTCTTATCCATTTGTCTGCCAATGGATATCTAGGTTGCTTCCATGTCCTGGCTATTGTAAGCAGTGCTGCAATCAATATTGAGGCACACGTGTCTCTTTCAATTCTGGTTTCCTCGTTGTGTTTGCCCAGCAGTGGGATTGCTGGGTCATATGGCAGTTGTATTTCCATTGTTTTAAGGACTCTCCACACTGTTCTCCATAGTGGCTGTACTAGTTTGCATTCCAACGAATAGAGTAAGAGGGTTCCTTTTTCTTTGCACCCTCTCCAGCATTTATTGTTTGAAGACTTTTTGATAGCAGCTATTCTGACTGGCGTGTCTACTCAGCCTTTTTATTTGGGGTCTGAATTAGAATATTAGCCTCTTAGATATCTATGGATAAGATGAAACTTTGATTGCCATTCTGCTCCTGTTTATGGCCTGTCTTCCTTTTTAAGGGAAAGAGAACTGAATTTTATGACAGGATTTGCATGTTTTAATTCTTGCAATGATAACATCATGATAACAAAAATAACCCATAAGCCATAATGTTGTGAAGTCAATAAGGCAGTTTCAAAGTCACACAGATCAACTCTTTTTTTCTGATACTGCATGTATGCACATATATATACACACACAAACACTTGTGCTATATTTAATGAGCCACCAAGGAACAATCATGTTTAAGTTACAGGTGATACAGAGGTAACTCAAGCAGCTGAAAGCTGACTTTATTAAGTTTATATTTTACTGTGAGATAAATATGCATTTGAAAATTAATTCCTTGGTAATAATAAATTCTAGGAAGAAAATAAAGCTTTTTCTACTTACATTAATTTAAACAAGTTATTTAACTTTGAGCCTTAGTTTTCTCTTTTGTTAAAAGAAATAGCAATTTAAAATAACATTTGGGCTGCCTTTTTAAATAAGATAATGTTGGGATAAAATAGTTGACATCTGTAAAAAGTTATTTGATAACTACAGTGTGACATTCTGTTAGGACAGAGAAAAAGTACCGTATCCTCTCTCTCAGTCACATGAACATTGTAATTGTCCAGAAATGTCAGATTGCTTGTTTTTAACCATCTGTTTAATTTCTCTCAGTATGGGCTCTCTTTTGTCTCCCCTTTGAATAGGTAGTTTGTAACTAGTCCCAACAAATGTTCACACAGATTTTTAATAATTTTAGCAATTCATTTGGAAAACCTTTGTATTGCAAGTCCAGACCTTAGGACTCTGAGCTGACAAGTGTGAAGCAACAGAAAGAAAAAGCTGAAAATAAGCTTAGAATGGGCATGTTGATCAGCTTGAGGCCCTGACTCAGGTGGTTGGACTGCATTTGAATACAGGGCAGGCTCTTGGCTGATGCTTAGGGGCTTTTGTGTTCAACAGCCTTTGTGATGTTGAACAAAAAACATCTATCAAGATGATGTTTGGAAATCTCAAAGTTAGGGCTTCCCTGGTGGCTCAGATGGTAGAGTCTGCTTGCAATGAGGGAGACCCAGACTTGATCCCAGGGTTGGGAAGATCCCCTGGAGAAGGGAATGGCTACCCACTCCCACATTCTTGCCTGGAAAATTCCGTAGACTGAAGAGCCTGGCAAGCTACAGTCCATGGGTCACAGAGTCAGACAGGACTGAATTACTAACACACATAGACTAGTTGGTGATACCTACAGTTGTGTTTGCATTTTCTAAAGGTGAGGTTGTTTTCAAAGTTCTTCCATGTAAAAAAAGTTTAGAATTACTTCGAAACAAATGTCCCCATAGGTTTCCACAAACATGGCTATGAATATTGACTAGTCTTGCTTCTCTATAAAGAATATTTGGTCCTAAGCCTCTAAATGAAGTTTCCAAGTTTTATGATGATATTGTCAATGTATCACATATTAGAACAAGTCTTTTAAGAAAATTTTTCTCAGATCATGAGACTATGTGAAAATATGGAATCCTCCTGAAGTCATCTATTTTTATTGTTGCTTTGAGTCATCTTTTTGTTGTTGTTGTTGTTACTAGTAATAGTAGATGTAGATATTAAGTACCTCATACATACCACAAATTAAACTTATCTTTGCATGTGTACAAGTTGTATCCTGTGTATCATTACATGTGTATGCTTCCCTCATAGCTCAGTTGGGAAAGAATCCACCTGCAATGCAGGAGACCCTGGTTCAATTCCTGGGTCGTGAAGATCCACTGGAGAAGGGATAGGCTACCACTTCAGTATTCTTGAGCTTCCCTTGTGGTTCAGCTGGTAAAGAATCCACCCACAGTGCAGGAGACCTGGATTTTATCCCTGGTTTGGGAAGATCCCCTGGAGAAAGGAAAAGTTTCCCACTCCAGTATTCTGTCCAGAGAATTCCATGGACTCTGTAGTCCATGGGGTCGCAAAGAGTCAGACACAACTGAGTGACTTTCACTTTTGCATGTGTATAATTCATGAGCCCTAAGATTCAAGGTAACTTTTGTAACAAACTTAATAAACATTGAGTTAAACAAGATATGGATTTATTTTTCTCATCCATAATTAAAAGCACAGAGAGAGGTGACCCAAACCTAATACTGTGGGTTCTCAGTTTCACTGGGATCAACCTGAAGCTCTGTTTCCCCTCAGTTATGACTCAGAGTCATATTTCAGTCCTTATGCTGAAATATGGATGCAGCCACACCAATCATCAAACAATGTTTAAGACAGGACAAAGGAGGAAAAAAAGAAATGCGAAAAAGACCTGCCAATCGAGTTCCTTTTAAAGAGATTTTTGTGGAAGTCTGAATGACTTCCTATTATATATTTTTGGCTAAGCCAATCAGCCAGTGAAGTTTAAGATTGAAATTGTTTTATCTGGGCATAAAACCACTCATAGCAACCTGGATATTCTTTGTATTTATTTATGACTGCTGGGTCTTCAGGGCCTTGTGCAGGCTTTCTCTAGTTGCAGAGAGCCAGGGCCACTCTCCCTTGAGTGTGAGGCCCTCTCGTTGTCTGGCATCTCCTGTTGTGGAGCACATGGCTCTTAGGTGCTTGGGCTTCAGTAGCTGTTGCTCACAGGCTCTAGAGCGCAAGCTCAGTAGTCGTGGTGCAGGGTCTTATTTGCTCCACGGCATGTGGAATCTTCTTGGACCAGGGATTGAACCTGTGTCTCCTGCATTGGCAGGCAGATTCTTATCCACTGCGCCACCAGGGAAGTCCAGGTATTCTTTTATTGTGCAGTCAAAGAAGAAGGGATGGATATTAGCAATTTCTACTGTGGCACAGTTATCCCCATTTCTCTCATAAATTAATATATCCTTTGTTAATGTAATTGTTTTTCTCACCATGATCATAACATGTATTTTCATATGTCCAGAGATCTGATCATACCATTTCTTTATGCTTTATGTTGATAGAACTTACTCATCCTTTAGGAGGTCCTCAAATATTCATTCTAAGTGTGCAAAAATTCCCCAAGCCTTAATAAATAAATTGTGACTCAATTATTATAAAATCATTTGAAACTGTTTGCTATGTTTTATATATAGGATGTAACACAATGTCCTATATTTTATAATTACTGGGTAGATATTTTTTTTTCTTTTTCATCATAGAGAAGTTTCTTAAAATACAAGTGTTATATTATACAGTCTTAGTAGTAGCATTATCACTTTGTCTCTGCATTCATTTCATTATTGAATGCTATTTATTTTCCTTTGCCATTGAATATCTAACCAATTTATAGGCTATGCAATCAAATCTAGAAATGCCCAATGAGTTAGTCTTCATAATTTTAATTATACATTTTTTTCAGTGGTTTCCAATATTTAACCCACTTATAATAAGAAGTATTTGGCTGTAATCATTATAATTCCTTGGAGTTATGCTTTTTTGTCTTTAATTTAAAGCATTATACATTGTATATCTATAGTACCTAAGTTCTGCTAGGTTATTAGAAAACAAATTTTATAAATTAATTTTCTTTGCTTGGCTTTTCAGTGTCAGGATTGGCAATCTTGACGGCCCACTAAGCTGCTTTTCGCAAAATGATTTTATTGGTCTGAAAGGAAATTGTGTGTCCAATTTTGTCTAGTAAAAAATGTTTCATATCAGCCACATTCGTTGTTAGTTATTCTTGTTATTAGCAATTTCTAGGAGCTGCTGGACACATATTCTTTGTCATTGTGTTGCTTTCATAATTGACATTGGATTTTAAAATCTGGCCTTTTATATTTTCTCCCGTACATGCTATTTTTAATGTCCAATTATGACATGGTTTTAACCAACACCAAATGTATTTTTTGTCCTTTAATATGATCTTAAATTCAAAAGTAGCTTAAATCTAACTAAGTTGTCAGAGATGAGATAACTGCCACCTCCATGGGTGGTTCAAAGGAAGACAAAGAAATTACTTTGAGTGAATAAATTAATGTACTTATTTATCACCATAATGTGTGATGTAATTTCTTAATATTATATTCAAAAATTACTCTGCATAGCAGCCTTATTAAAGTAAGTTTAGGATATTTCCGAAGAATCAAGTGAAGATAATGACATATCTTCAAATATTTGCTAAGCATTCAGTCTTATTATCTTGTAGTCATTTTTATAGATCCAGTAGTCACATTTGGGGGGAATTAGCCTTCTGTTTTTCAAGACTGACTTTGGCCTTGTGTATAATTCATAGATATTCATGACATAATGCCAATAAACAAATGTATGGATGTTCAACCTGTGCTGGACACATGTCAGAATCAGTAACTATGAAAGCAGCATGCTTCTAATAACATCTTGATAATATACCCAAGACACCTTTGCTAAAACTATTATGCTTCTTAAGAAGCTGCTGTGCATACGCTATGTTAGTATAGTCAGCAAGACTCTGGTCTCCTTATAGTATTTAAGTTCTAAAGAGTCCCCGCAGTTAATGTAAGCAAGAGAACCCAAGCAGGGGAAGCTGCATGTGATTCTTGATTATAGTATGTCTTAGGAGAAGATATCTGCTGAGACCTGTCAAACTAGGATCTGTTTACCAACAGTGCGGTTTCCAATTTTTTGCTTGATCTTCAATATACAAACTTAATTCTAAGGCTTTATCTTTTCTTGTGTATTTGAATATCTAATTATTCTTGGCCAGACTACTTCATTATCCTACTCATCTACAGAAAGAGTAAAAAAAAAAAATCCCTTGGTAAGGTCTCTTCTGTTTGCCAACTAATCTATGAGCTGTGTGTTTGTTCTTGGTTATTTTTTTTGTTTGTTTGTTTGTTTGTTTTTACTGGATACACAGACTGAGAATGCTTTCCTGCTGTCTATCATGGTAATAAAATATGGGGATTTGCTTCATATCTCTTTACAACTGGGAACCTTTCTTTTCTATCTTCCTAGTTTCTTAAGTGATTCTTTTTTTTTCTCTCTGAGTTTCCCCCCATCTGTAAAAGAGTTAAAGATTCTGTATTCCTTAGAGATTTGTAAAGAATAAACACACTATTACCTGTCAAGTACTTAGCGATGAGTTGGTCACACGGTCAAATTTCTATTATTGTTAGTTTCTAGCATTACACAACAAAGTATATTTATGTCTCTGGTTGTGTTTGTGTAAATGGAGTTGTGTATGTCTGGGTCGAGATTCACAGGCAAAAGCTAAATAACAATAGGCTTTGGAGAAAACCTGACTTGCCTTGGATAGTTCTATATTGAGTTGCATCATTTTATTCCTGTTTTAATAATTAATCACATTATATATAAGAGAGTATAACAGATCTTATTGGATTTTTTTTACATTAGCTTATAAATAATACAGAATGACATAAATTAACTGTTACCAAAAAGGGACAGAAGGAATGTCTTCCTTTAGTAATTAATTTGGGGAAGACTGAATCAGATTGTAAGGCAGACATAAGAATAGTCACATATGACATTTATATGTGTTTTAAAACTTTAGATATTTCATCAAACACACTTATCTCAAATACTCTCTATTTAAACATTTAATGAAAAATATTCTATTACTGGGCTTCTTTGTTGGCTCAGATGATAAAGAATCTGCTTGCAATGCAGGAGACCCATGTCGCATCCCTGGAGAAGGAAGTGGCAGCCCACTTCAGTATTCTTGCCTGGGAAGTCCTACAGAATCACCTTCATAATTTTTGGAGTTGATTCACATTGGTATTTTGCTTTAGTGATATTACAGTTGAATTTTTAAATATATGCTAAATGAAAATCAGAAAAAAAAAATTACTAGTTCCCATTTTGTCATTAAGTGTGTACCCCTGGGCAAGACTTGAATGGCCAGATTGCATTGCATTCTATCGTGTGGCCGATTCAAGAGGCTTGTTGTGCTGCTGCTGTTTAGTCGCTCAATCATGTCTGACCCCCCCGGCCCTATGGACTGCAGCATGCCAAGCTCCCCTGTCCATGGGATTTTCCAGGCAGGAAGGTTGGAGTGGGTTGCCATTTCCTTCTCCAGCTGTGCTAAATGTTTTAAAACAAAACATAGTGTTACTCTGTCATTGCCTTTAAAATTCTTGGGTCCGTGCCACCTGCCAGGTGAGACATCCATATACCTTGGTTATTTATTGACATCACTTCCGGTACCTAAAGTGCTCCTTCCTCTCCCTTCTTCCTGGTTACTTCCTATCCTTTCTTCACATTTCAGCTTAAGCTTCACTTTCTCAGCAGCTGTCTTGACTTTTGCTGACTTACTTGACCATATAAATCTATTCCAAAGCACAAATCCAGCTGAACTTTTATATTTTCCTGTTTTTATTAGGTTTTTTCCTAATAAAATATAAGCCTCATTGAAGTCAAGGACTTTGTCATTGCTCACCATTGGATGCCCAGAGTCACCTATGTAAGGGGCAGTAAATAAAATTGAACAGATGGGTGATTTCTTGAATCTTTTAATTTCATGGTATTTTTCTAGGTAACTAACGTGTTATCCATGCTGTTATTAAAACAATGAAGAGGAAGAACTATAGTAACCAGGGAGCCGAGCCCAATCACCAGTAACAGCCATCACACAGAGACCGCAGTAGAAATGGGGATGGTTTCTGAAAGGGGAGTCGGTAAAGTCAAAAGGATTACAAATTTAAAAACAAGATAATGGTGTGTAAAGCCAGCTTGTAGAAGTCACTTGCTATATCTTTAAGTATTTTATGAAATGAGTGGTAAACCAATGGCAGCTTGCAGCTGGTTATGTTGGGTGTATTTATACCACAGAAATTGGCAAGTGCTGTAAAGCAAGTCTACCGCCCACTTCCCCCAAGGAGTGCTTAATGTTCACTGACACACTACTTCCTGTCACAGGAAATAGGAAGTAGTCATCTGAGCTAACATGGTAGAGCTATGGGATTGGGAGGAATTCAGAGAAATATTTGGAGTTAAACAAATACGATATAAAGGTATATTTGCTAAAAGATACCATCGGGCATAGGAGGATGATGTTAGTTGATTACTTCCTCTTTCTTACTCGTGGCCTCTGAAATCATCACCACCCATGTCCCTATCATCCTTGCTAATCCTGATAACAGATACGTATTTTGGGACAATTATAACTCTCATTTTAGAGATCACTAATTTAAAACAGAGAGATTAAATCACTTACCCAGAGTCAGGAAGCTAGGAGATGAGACAGTGCAAAACTGTACCCAAGGACTCTGCCTTCAAAAATAATCACTCTGTCAACTCCAAAAGGCTCCTATTGGTCTAATTATCCCACACGTGATGTTGAAACTTCAATTCTGTAGCCAGAATTTAAAGTGTTTTATTTTTCCTTTGTGTTTGCTATCCATAGTTCAAAGGCATTTGACTGTATTTTTCTCCTGACCCCTTAACTCCCACCCCAGCCAGGCCATTCATGCCTGAACTCTACTTTAGCCATTTATATTTTCCTAGCCTTCAATGAAAAGAAAGCTCTTTCTTGATAAGAATAAGTCACATTGTATCTTCTGGAAGTTTCAGTATTGGGGGAAAAGTAAAACATAAAGTACTATCTCCCAGTATAGATTGCTTAATGTCTTAGTTATTAAAAAATGTTTTTCTCTAGGTGGAAAAATGTTTAAGTATGCCTAAATAAAACTTTAAAGCAAATAACAGAAATAGTGATAACACCATCAAAAAGTACACTAGAAACAAGCTTTCATTTTTTCTCCTGTCACTCATCATGCCAGAAGTTTCTTAAAATTTGGATTGCAGTCCTAAGGAAACATGACAAATGCCATCATCACAAATCAAATAAGTGGAAAGATCAATTCATTTACTGCAGAAAATTGTATAAGCAAGTAACCTTAATAGCATTTTTCTTGCAACCCACTATCAATGTATTGTGAGATAAAATGAAAATGGATTATAGAATCTCCAAAATTAAAAATGGATCTATATAAATATTTCCCAAGAGAGTCTCCTGTCATGGAGTATCTAATTGTTCCTCACCCATCTTTTATTGCTATTGATGTAAGAGAACATTATCTCACAACAACTAATCAATATTATCATAATCTCCTAAAATTTTATCTCCAACTATTGGTATATGGAAGTACATCTTTAGTTACCAGGTTTAGTAATTGGTTTTTCTTTACCAGTTTATTCAGCCCTTGAAAGATTCATGATACGTTTCAGAAAAAGATTCCGTAAATATGACAATTCCTTGAAAACCAATACATTTTATGCTAATATCCTGAATTAGCAATAAAATAGAAATATCGAGTATCTATTTGAAGTATCTCTATGTCTACCTGAATTCAGATAATCAGTGCCATCAATTATGTCTGTTTTAACATATTTATTGTATCCTACTAGATAAATTTGCCCACATACCATTATATCTCTTGAAGTTTGAGAAGCAGATCTTTTTACCCACCTCATTATCATGTTAATAAAAATTTATATCTCCTGTGACAGAGGAGATACCATTCGAGAGCACTTTAGATGTAAACAAAGGATCATTGTGATATTAAGTGTAGTATTTTATGCAAGGAGGGGATAAGTCCATCCCTATCATTTCAGAAATATCTGTTCTGAAATGTAATTTCTGAAGTTTGTAAATTATACTTTTTTTAAATCACCAGCCTCTATACTGAGTTGCTTTTATTAAAATAGCAGAAATATAAGTTTTTTTTATCACATACAGAGCAAACGATACCTCTGCATATCCATATACAAGGTATATGTACATATAAACTGTATATTGGCATACCTTGGAGATGGAGGTTCAGTTCCACATCAATGCAATAAAGCAAATCACACCAGTTTTTGTTTGTTTCCTAGTGCATATAAAAATTGTGTTTATACTCTACTGTAGTCTGTTAAGTGTGAAGTGACATTATGTCTTAAAAAAAGTAAAGCACATCCCTTAATCAGAAACTGGTGGTGGTTTAGTCACTAAGTTGTGTCCAACTCTTTGCAACTCCATGGACTATAACCAACCAGGCTTCTCTGTCCATGGGATTCTCCAGGCAAGAATACTGGAGTGGGTTGCCATTTCCTTCTCCAGGGGATCTTCCTGACCCAGGGATTGAACCCAGGTCTCTTGCATTACAGGCAGATTCTTTACTGACTGAGCTACGAGGAAAGCCACTAATCAGAAACTACTTTATTGCTAAAAAATGCTAGGCATCATCCAAGCCGTCAGTGAGTCATACATAACCTTTCTCCGGAAGTAACATCAAAGATCGCTAATCATGCATCGTTATACCAAATTCCACAGTCATAATAACTTTGAAATATTGTGAGAATTACCAATATAGGATATAGAGACACTAAGTGAGTTAATACTGTTGGGAAAATGACACTAACAGACTCATTCAGTGGAGGGTTGTCACAGACCTTCAATTTGTAAAGACACACAGTATCTGTAAAGAGTAACAACGCAAAGTACAATTAAAGGAGGTATGCGTCGATACAAGTGAATATGTATTATATGTGGAGAGAATGAATCAAGTGGTGCTAGTGGTAAAGAACTCCCTGCCAAAACAGGAGACATAAGAGACTCAGGTTCGATCCCTGGGTCAGGAAGATGGCCTGGAGAAGGGAATGGCTGCCTACTCCAGTATTCTTGCCTGGAGAAAGAATAGAGCAGCCAAGACACAGGAGTCCGGCGGGCTGTGGCCCATAGGGTCGCAAAGAGTCTGACACGACTGAGGCAACTTAGCATGCAAGCAGAGAGAGAGAGAATGAATCAAGAAAAAAATGTCATAGCAATCTTCTTTAACAAAAACAAAAACAAAAACGAAGTGTATATTGAGCACCTTTTATATGCCAGGAGCAGTGCTAATTGCTTCCCAGGCTAGTTCCCTGAATATGCTTTAGAACTTTGAAGTGAGTATTTTTCCAAATGGAGAGAGAGGTACTTCAGCATCCCAGAAGTGGATTTCATAGACTGTCATCCTGAAAATGAAATTATGTAACATGCATAAAGAACTAGTCATAATTCCTATAAGCTACCAGATGAGCCAAGTATTAACCTGTCCTCCTTCTACAGTGTTTTCATTTGTAAAATGAATTTCTGGCAAATTATTTTGACAGTTAAATGGGATTTTGAATTGTATCCTGTGTAAATAATTTTCTGTTTATGTTGTGTCTTCTGTTTGTTTGTAACTGAAACTAGATTAACCTGTGGTAAAATATGTTACATTCACTTTCACTTTGCATAAGTACATTTCTATCTAGCTCCCTCACTGAGGCTTATTATAGAACCAGAGCTTCATTTTCATGCTGAACCAGAGCTGTATATGTTGGGGGGTAGTAATAAGATATCCCTTGTAATTTGAAAATTTTTAGAAAATATACAGTTGATATTTTTTATTAATGACCAGAATAATATTTGCTCAGTTTTGAGAAGTGACATTACCAAGCAACTTAAACCTAATTTTGGTAGATCATCTAAACCATGTTAAAAAAAAAAACAAAACAACTATATATATATATATATATATATATATATATTTGAGGTCAACTTACTACACCTATGTATAGATAAATGCATCATCTGCAACATTAGTTTCTTATCATGATGGCTTTTTTGCTGAAATTCCAGAAGCAATGTATTCATCACATATTCTATTATTTGCTCACATTTTATAACACTGACAATGACTAGCAGGAAATAATTTGGGGAAAAAATAGACTGTCTTTCTTTGATTTTGTAAGCTACTTAATTTATGAGTTTTCCCTCAATATATATATTATTTTTCATTTGCTCTTATTACTTTAAATGCAACAGAAATTATTTTCAACAAAATGAAAATGGCTTAGTGTGTTTAATTTGAAGTATACATTTTAAAAATTTTAGTTTAAATTTTTATTTAAAATTTAAATCAGATATTTATCTGTTACTCATTGCAATCATCATCTGGCTATATTTCATTTCATTTTATTTTGATTTAAATTTTCTAACTCATGCTATGCATCCTACTGGTCAGCTTCCAACACCACAACCAAAGAAAGCATAATCTATGATAACAAACAGATAGGCACTTGATATATCTATTTTTTTTAGTCATAACCATTGGAGTGTAAAATCACACAATCAGAATAAGGCTGCAGGGTGACACGGAAGATTTGAAAGAGATTAAGTTTCTCTTATTTATGATGAGAGGGGATTCCAAAACGGCCAACCTAGCTGGCCAACAACTTACCTGTAAAACACAATTTGCTCATAATTACTCTGCTACTAATAGAATCTGCCTGTAATGCTGGAGACCTACGTTCAGTCCTCAGTCGGAAAGAAACCCTGGAGAAGGGAATGACTACCCACTCCAGTATTGTTGCTTGGAAAATCGCATGAACATAGGAGCCTGGTGAGCTAAAATCCATGGGGTCTCAAAGAGTTGGACACAACTTGGCAAATAACACTTTCACTTTTCACTCTGCAGCTACCAGAATCAAAATACATTTTTTTCTCTTATTTTTCTTCTTTTTGGTGAATTGGAAACAGATGGGTAACCCAAGGGGAAAGTAACTGTTTGATGTAATTTTATAGTCCAGGTGTTTAATAAAGTTGAGATTTGTGGTTCTCCACCCAGAAGCATGAGTCATTATCCAGGAACCTGTTAGAAATATACATTATCAGGCTCTACTGCAGACCCATTAAGTCAGACTTTCTGGAGGGCAGGCCGTAGACTCTGCTTTAACAGTGCCCAGGTGACTCATTTTGCACCTTCAGTATGAAAACTACTGTTGTGAAGCAGAGGTTTGCAAACTGTGGTTCTTTGGCTAGTGACAGTCTTATCAGAGAATTTCTTAGAAATGCCAGTTTGTAAACTCCATCCATATGTGACAAACCAGAAACTCTGGGGTGGGACCCGCAACTTGTATTTTAACAACTCCTCCAGGGAATTCTGGTGCATGGGAAAGTCTGAGAACCACTGATGCAGTGGGATGTTTCACAGTCTGTAGTATACAGCAGAATCGCTAGGGAAGCTAGGTAAAACTGCAAATATCTGGGCCCTTTCCCACTTTTTCATACTGTTCATGCGGTTCTTGCAGCAAGATTACTGTCTAGTCAAAGCTATAGTTCTTTCAGTAGTCATGTATGAGTATGAGAGTTGGACCATAAAAAAAGCTGAGCACCAAAGAATTGATGTGGTGGTGGAGAAAACTGTTGAGGGTCCTGTGGGCTGCAAGGAGATCCCACCAGTTCATCCTAAAGGAAATCAGTCATGAATATTTATTGAAAGTACTGATACTGAAGCCGAAGCTCCAATACTTTGGGCATCTGATGCGAAGAACTAACTCATTTGAAAAGACCCTGATGCTGGGAAAGATTGAAGGCAGGAGGAGAAGGGGATGACAGAGGATGAGATGCTTGGAAGGCATCACCGACTCTATGGACATGAATTTGAGCAGACTCTGGAAGTTGGTGATGGACAGGGAAGCCTAGCGTGCTGCAGTCCATGGGGTTGCAAAGAGTTGGACACGACTGAGCGACTTCACTTTCACTTAGACAGATCCTATGTTGTCAATCTTTCAGAACAGACTAAACTTCTCTAGAAGAAAAGAAAAAGTTTACTTAGGTAGTGTTTATTTTTCAAAAGTTTTCAGGTGTCTGAATTAGATTAATTACCCACTTTCTTCTCATTTTTCCAAATTCAGTCCTTCCAGCCCAGAAGAGATAAACCCCTGCTAGTACATCAGTATTCTGGATGCTGGGAATAATGCTTTAGATATAGTTTTTAACCTCGTTCATGTCACCAGGAATACAATCATAGCATTATGAGTACACTAGTTCCAGTGCCTCCGGGAGAAAATACAATTTCTGCCTCATCAAGTTTTATTGATAAAACACAGATGTAGTTATATTATTCATATGACTTTCTGAATTTGTTTTTGTGTTTTCCAACTTTTTAAACATAATCTTTACATTCTTATGGGATAAGCAATCATCTGAGATATATTTAAATGAACACAGATTCAATTTTTAAAATTTATTTTCAGTATGTTATGGAAAAATAGAAAATAACAACAACAACAAAATGTAGTTCTCGAAGTATATTTGAGGACTTTTTTCTACAGTAGCAAATGGATCATCAACTATAGTGTGTCATTGACCCATGGCATGTTAATCATTTAAGTTAGGGTTTAAAAATGCAATCCCTGCAAGATGACTTCAGTAAAAACCTTAGGAGTTCTGTTTATGCAAACAGAACAGAGTTTGCATAATAATTAAAATTCAATAATTAAAAAATTCTTAACCATTAAAATTCAAATAAAAGCAATATAAACATAAGCTGATTGTTATGAATATTGAAATATAAATCCAAAGCAAATGTCTTCTTTTCTTCATTGAGCAATTCGATATAGAAGTTACCATATTCCATATACAAGTTTTCTGGAAGAGGATCAACTTTGTAACCTGACATCAGAAAGATATGTTTAATATGAGCACTGAAATACATCCTATTAATTAACTGCATGTTTACCAACTGTATGATGATTTCAAGTTAAAAGATTTATTTCTGTGTATTTGTTCTCAAACACCTCTTTGACCATAGTTATTGAGAAGGAAAATGACATGTCAGAAATACCAGGTGGAAGCTCCTATACTGAGTAGATAGTTTGGGATTAATTAATTTACTTGTAAATAATCATTTTAGGTGCAATGTAATTCTCTGGCAGCAGCAGGTATATACTTTTCATGCCCATGTGATAGTCATGTGGCTAAAATTTTTGGCAGCACCTAAATTCATACTTCACGATGATCTTTCAAGTCTTGCTTCTTTATTCCAATGGAGTCCTTAAGATAATTTAATCAACATCTATCACTTAATAGAAATGATCATTGTAAAGAATTCCAGAGAAATAAAATAATTTATCCAATTCCATTGGCTGTGTTGTCTAAGGTAGGACAAGTCAGTGATACACTCACACTTATTTTTAACCCAATGGTTTTTAAAGTCTTTTTCTTAGAAAATATTTCTAGATATTAATGTTTCTTAAATCACTTTGCCGTAAATCATCAGTCACCACATTTTTCTTACTGCTAGGTGTTTACTAGATATATTTAGTAAAATTTATTTTGCTCTAAATTATCTGTGAATGAAAAGAGTCATGCTTGCAAGGAAGCATTGTCAATATAAACTATATTTACATATTTCAGTAGAGATGTAAGGTATTTCAGTGTCTCCAAAATAATTTAGCTGGGTGGGTACTTGTGCTCTAGAGGTTAACTCAATGCCATCTCACTGAACCTCTCAGAAAACCTATTAGAACTACTGCATTTGACTTAGGTTTAATCATGCAGACAAAAAAAGTGAGCTTGACTATTTTGAACAGTTCTGCCAGTTTAACTTATTTGTATTGCTTGACATGAATTTATTTACTCTATCAATTTGATAAATATTAATTGAGTAGCTACTATATGTCAGACATTTGTTCTATCCTCAAAGAATATAGCAATAAATATAATATTCTCCCCACAAAAAATATTGTGTTGTTGAGATGATTGTGAGGCAAGAGCAGATAGAAAGTTAATTAGGTAGTGAAAACCATAATCTATTCAGATACAATATCATTGTTCAAAAGAGAATCTTAATTTGCATGTCCTGGATGACTAAAGAGGTTGGGCACCTTTTCAAATGTTTCTAGGTACAGTGAATATAACTTCTGGTTTCTCTAGGATAGTCCTGGTTTATACATGTTATGTTGTATGGGTTAGCATTTGGCTCTAATCTTTTTTTAGGTAATATCATTTATTACTGAATTAAAGTAAGCTTGGATGGATTTTGAGACTTACATTTTGTAGGTCAATTTTTTGTCATGTTTTTGCTTAATAGTGTATGAGATATATGTCTCAGAAACAGAGTTCTCTCAATTTGGTTGTATTGAATGATGACCAGTTACATACATTTTTCTTTTTCTATACCTTTCCAGTTGCAATGTAATCAACATCTCCCTTTCAAAAGCATTATATGTAAAATGTATTTGAGAAATAAAGACTGTGTATTACTACCTGATATCTTATGTTAAAACTATGAACAACATCCTTTCCTTAGTGGTTTGGTGACTTATATGTTGCAGACCATATGAAAGTACTTTTTTGGAGGCAAGAGTTTGGTCAAAAATGGTTAATTGTCAGTAGTTTTGTAAATTTTAAATCACATACAAGTATTTGCATATATTATTAGTGAATCACATTTTTGAAAGTGAGAGTGAAAGTCACTCAGTCATGTCCGACTCTTTGTGACCTCATGGACTATATACAGTCCATGGAATTCTCCAGGCCAGAATACTGGAGTGGGTAGCTGTTCCCTTCTCCAGGGGATCTTCCTGATCCAGAAATCTAACTGGGGTCTCCTACTTGCAGGTGGATTCTTTACCCTTGAGCCACCAGGTAAGCCATATTATTAATGAATCACACTTTTAGAGCTTATTAAAATTAGTTATATTGGAATTAATAACCTATAAAATAAATTATATTTCTAATAAGTCAGTTACCAAATTTCCATTTTACAAGAAAGATGATGGAAGTTTAAGAGGCACATAATGTTTGTCAACATTAACTTTCCAATATTGAGATTACAATGATGTCACTGGCTGTATAGAAAATCAACATCTATTCAAAATCTTCAACATCTACCTGAATACTAGCACTTATTTTTGAAAGTTTGAGCACAAAAATGACAAATCATTACACATACCAGCCAAACTTCTATTTACATACTCATCTGTGACTCATGACCTATTTAGATCAAGTTACTATTTTTATAAATCAATGTTACTCATTTCCAAGTCCAGATTTTGTTGTGCATGTAAATAATTAATACCTCCCTTTAAAGTAAATTAGATATAACATACATTTGGGAAACAGAGTGAGAAATCCTGGCAAAAGCCTATCTTTAATTCTGAAACAGTAGCGATAAACATATTGGACCCTTGAAAAAATTTTGGAAACATTTAAATGCTGTTGGTGAGATAGGACTTGCAAAATAGTGAAGTTAGGTCCTCCATGAATCTGCTACTTAAAAACAATGAAATACTCTCATAACATTATACTGTCTTTCATCTTCTTAGGAGGAAAATGTATCTGGAGCAGTGTGTGGCAATTAACAAGTATTAAAATGAACTAAGGGGCTCCTTGGTGGCGATAGTGGTGAAGAACTCACCTGCCAATGCAGGAGATGTAAGAAATGTGGGTTCAGTCTCTGGGTTGGGAAGATCCTCTGGAGGAGGGCATGGCAACCCTCTTCAGTATTCATGCCTGGAGAATCCCATGGACAGAAGAGCCTGGTGGGCTACAGTCCATAGGGCCACTTACAGTTGAACACAACTGTAGTGACTTAGCATGCACGCAAAATGACCTAACTTGTTATTATACTTATTATTGTTATCATTGTCCTAATCTTCCGTAGGAAAAGTCTATTACAAGTGTACAACTTATTTTGACATATGGACTATTTAAAAATCTATGAAGTAGTCATTATTATGATTCCTGTGTTACAGACAAGAAAGCAGAGTCATGGGTAGTTTACACAATTAAGAAAATTAATGTCATGCAGGTAGCAAGCAGCAGAGTTGGAATTTGAACCCAAGCATATACAATGTTAAGTAAATACATTAAAATTTTATGTATACAAAGATCTCCAGAATTAAAAAAACAGAATACATAACTTAAAATATTAATAACAATGAAATATGCATGTTGGGGCTATGAATGTATATTTTTACCTATTCCCGCTTTTCTCTACAGTGCCAATTGTATTTAATAACAATATGCTAATTTTATAGTCAAAACACATATTTCTGAGTGCTGCATATACCAAATGAAAATCTCATCTTCAGTACAATCTAGGGAAGATTATCCCAGTTATAGTCATCCTGGTACTGTTTACTGTAGAAAAAATATTAAAATGTGAACCTGCCCCATGCAAATTATTGAAGAGAAAGCTGGTCAGTGTTCAGCAGGGTAAAAGAATTTTATAGCAATAAGGAAAAATTGTTGTCAGAAGCATTTATATGTTTGTCTTGATCTTGAAAGGAAAAGAGAGGAACAAAGAAACAGGTGACAATGTTTTATGAAACCTGAAATCAGGAACTTATCACCTATACCAAATGGTGTCCTCCATCTCTAACTAAATTATAGACCTCAAATACCCCCAGCTAGAAATACCCATGGTAATTCAGCACTGAAACTTTCAAAGGAGAGCTAAATCGAAAACTTAAATTGAGTAAAATCTGCTAAGGACATCTGGTTCCTAAAAGCCGGGATTTTATAATCAGAATATTCATGGGCAATGTCAGAGTCCAACGCAGGTGCCTCTGCCAAGGAGAGTGTCACTGTGCACAGGAAGTGTACAGAGAACTGCACACACACAGCCATGTTTTAGATGTTTCATTTGCATCACTGCTTTTTGAGTATTCTGAATTAGCATTTGCTTCATCACTTTTGAGACCTGCACTTTTTCTCAGTAAATCTCCCAGGGTCAGTTTTCCCTGGTTTTTGTCTATTCTGCTGATTTCACTCAAAGACCATTTATTCAATAAATGCTCGTTGAATATTTGCCGCATATGAAGTGGAGAAAAAGAGAAAACAATTGTTAGTCATATTTGTGGAGCAGGAATAGAGACACAGACATAGAGAACAAAGACATGGGCACCAAGGGGGAGAAGAGGGAGTTGGTATGAACTGGGATACTGGGATTGATGTGTATACTCTACTCTGTATATGAGAGATAACTAATGGAAACCTACTGTATAGCACAGGAAAATCCACAAAATGCTCGGTGGTGAGCTAGATGGGAAGAAAATCCAAGAGAGAGGGGATAAATGTATGCATATGGCTAATTACTCTGCTGTACAGCACAAAATAACACAAAATTTTAAAGCAACTACATTCCGATAATTTTTTTTTAAAGTGTGAGACAGACAAATACTTAGAAGTGATGATAGTAGCAAAAGTGCTGTAACGAAGTGGAGCACAGAGAGCTATAACAGCATAGAGCAGACCAGATGACCTAGGCTTTGGACAGGTCTGGGGATCTCCTGGGGAGGGGGTCAGAGTGGCTGCCTTGAGAGGATGTCACCTGAATCAAGCTTGTTGGAGGGGTGGAGGTCAGCCAGCTGAGAGGGGGAAGGGGCCTATGGGGCAAGGTTTATCAGACAAAGGGAACAGCGTGTCTGTTTCTAAACAATGGAGTGCCAAAGAGGAAGGGGCAGGATTCCTGATGTTTGCTAAAGTGTTATAACCCACTGGAACACACTATTTTCCATCCCGGGGAAAGGAAAGCACTGGGGCAAGATTTACTATTGGAGCTGTCAGTTTATCAGGCTGGAGCAGGTGTCAGGAACAGCAAGAAATCAAGTCCAAAAGGAATAAAATCAGAAATAGAGAGATGAGTAAAAGTGGTAAGTAATGGCCATGGCAAAAGGCCACCAGAGACTGCACAACAAAACTCCAGCACGAAAATGAAATCGAGACCTTGTATTAGAGAGAGGGTTGTAAAAAGCTCAAGAGCAATTAAAGATTCCTGCAGGGTGAGCACTGCTTCAGTATTGATATAAAAATAGCAATTGATGTCCAAAAGCAGTAATCTCTGGTACTAAGTGCAAAATCTACACATTCTAGTAAATAATATTTAATATAGTAAAAACAGCCAAGACAATATATTGTTTATCTTACACATGATCATAGGAAAGAGAAGGGATCTTTTTGGAGGTCTTGTTTGGGAAAAATAATCTTGTGAGTTTTGTCAAATAATGTTCAATCTAGAGATAGTTTGAACTTCCATTACTTGAATGTTTATCAGTTTATAATATAGAAGATTCTCTCTACTTTTTAAACACTCTATTTCCTATAAGGCCTTAATGGAAAAAAGGAAATTTATTTTAATATATTCATTATGAAACTAACCAGTCAGTGTCATTAAAAATGTTTACTTTTCTTACTGTGAAAGTAATACCTGCCCATTGTAGAAACTGCAAAAAGCATATAAAGTTAATATCAGTCATAATTCTATCAATTTAAAAATTATAATCACAGTTAATATTGAAGTATATGTCCTTTTAGTATTAATCAATGGAAAATGACATGTATAGTATAGCTGAAACTAAAATGTATATCTTGCTTTTTTTACTTGAGTCTATCATAAAGGTTTTTCTAATTCATTAAAATAGTACTCAAAACATATATTTAACACAAATCACCACATAGTGATTCATCTTGTGATCTCACTATAAATTGCTTAGCAATTCTCCAAATGTTGTATATATATTGTAGTGGAAGAAACAGATGCAAACAACATACAATTTTAAGAGTTTTTAAAAATACAAATCTGCATATGCATATCTGATATTTATTTTAGGATCAGTTCTTAGAATTATTGGGTTAAAGAATATAAATGTTTTAAAGTGGGAAATAATCAGAATTTGCCTAAATAAACCACGTGATCTACTGGATTTTATGATTATACAAGCCAGAGGGATAAAATTCCAAAAAGCTTGAAAGATAAAAGGAGTGAACTAAATAACCTTAGCTAAATTAACTGTTTGTATTTGGAAAGAGATCATAGGAATTCACAAATTCTAGTTTTCTTCTTACCCTGAAATTTTACTGGAGATATGAAGCAAAAGTAATTTGAAATATTTCACATTTTTTTTGGTATGTGTTTTGATTTGTTATGCTTCGAATGCCTAAATTTCTTATAAAAGGAACTAGAATTTGACAGAGTTCACCTTCTGGTAGTCACTGATTTTGGATCTTGTAAACTTTTGAAGGAATAGATGGACCTATAAGTGGCCAGGTCATTTGATGCATGGTGTATGTGGAAGGCATATTTGAAATATTTGTGATCCTCTCTGAGACACCTTAAAGTCATAAGTGCTAAATATTTTTAGAAACTGACATTGGTCAGTAAATATTTTGCATAAGTGATAAGCTTTAATATTTCACTATTATGGTTAAATGGTTAGAGTCCATTTATAAATTAAATACATTTGGTGTATTGGCTTAAAAAAAAAATAAAACTAAGAGAAAGCAGCAATTACTTTAGTTCCAGAATCCATGCTTTGGATTTTACTTGCCTCTTTTTATTTTTTTCACTTAGTCCTCACTACAATACTATAGAACCCTTTTTCTTATTATTTGTTTCCATATGAATATACAGAAGCTTAATGTATTGTTGTCAGCAGAATATTTGTGAATAGGATATTTACGTTCAGTCACAAGAGACATTCATGGAATATCTGCGGCTTACCAGACATTATGTGACATGCTGTGGATAAATAATGAGTCCATACAAGGCTCAAAGCCTTGTTCTGGAGACAGAAATACAAAGAGTTATTTTTAAGTGCAGACACAAATGGCTCCACAGGAAGCCAAGAAATGCTTCTGTGGAATATGATGGAAGATTTAAATCTCTGTACATTAGTAAAATTTAGCCAGATTAAACTGAATTGAGTGGCTGAAAGCCCTTGCACGTATGACTCACTGTGTGGCTTCTGAGGAGGCTGTCCACTTTTGTCTCGGTGTATTTGGAGCCTAGTCCGTGTGCAGCATTGTGCTGGTATATGCCAAGGTATATTTATAGCTGACAGCAGCCCTGATGGTAGGGAGTATTTGCCCCATTTTACAGATGCAGAAATGGCACCTCAAAGAAATTCAGTAACTACCTAACTTCACTTAACTCTGCCTGGAATTCAAACTTGTATTGGTCAGCTCTTGAAGTCCATATAATTAACAGTGCAGGAAGCTGCCTGAAGCACATAAAATACATGGCAATTATATAGTTAGCACCTGCTAAAGAGTGAATGTTTGCTTTCCCCCTCCAAATTCATATGCTGAAACCTAACCCCCAAGATGACTGGGGTTTGGAGGTAGGGGGTTTGGGAGATGATTGGTCATGAGGATGGAGCCCTCATGAATGGATTAGACCCTTATAAAAGAAGCTCTTGAGGGCTGCCTTGACCCATCTGCCAAGTCATGACTCAGGGATAATATGGACATCTATGAATCAAGAAAAGGGGCCTCAGGAGCCACTAAATCTGCTGGCACCTTGACCTTATACTTCACAGCCTCTGAAAATGTAGCAAAAATTTTTTGTAGTTTATAGTCTTCCCAGTTTCATATTTTATTTTGGCAGCCTGAGTTGACTAAGACACTCACTCACTGAAGAAATATTAGCAGCAGTGGCCATGGTATACACATGACAAGCTGGAAGCTATCAGCCTCAGTTAACACAATGCCTGACCTGTTGCTTGTGCCTCTTAATGAACGAAACATAAGAATGAAAATCAGAAGAGGTTGGAAAAAGAAGTGTGCTTGTATGTGTATATGTGTTTTGTGCTATTGAGGCTATGCTAAGGAAAGATTCCTTGCAAGACTGTCACTTCATAAATAGATAGTATAGTCAGTCAGAGAGTCAGTTCAGTCACTCAGTCATGTCTGACTCTTGAGTCCCCATGGACTATAGCATGACAGGCTTCCTGTCAATCACCAACTCTTGAAGCTTGCTCAAACTTATGTCCATAGAGGTGGTGATGCCATCCAACCATCTCCTCCTCTGTTACCCCCTTCTCCTCCTGCCTTGAATCTTTCACAACATCAGGGACTTTTAAAAGGAATCAGTTCTTCACATCACGTGCCCAAAGTAATGGAGTTTCAGCTTCACCATCAGTCCTTCCAATGAATATTCAGGACTGATTTCCTTTATAATGGACTGGATAGATCTCCTGGCAGTCCAAGGGACTCTCAAGAGTCTTCCCCAACACCACAGTTCAAAAGCATCAATTCTTTGGCCATCAGCTTTCTTTATAGTTCAACTCTCACATCCATACATGACTACTGGAAAAACCATAGCTTTGACTGGATGGACCTTTGTCGGGAAATTAATGTCTCTGCTTTTTAATATGCTGTCTAGGTTGGTCATAACTTTTCTTCCAAGGAGCAAGTGTCTTTTAATTTCATGGCTGCAGTCATAATCTGCAGTGATTTTGGAGCCCAAGAAAATAAAGTCTCTCACAGTTTCCATTTTTTCCCCATCTATTTGCCATGAAGGGATGGGACCAGATGGCATGATCTTTGTTTTTAGTATGTTAAGATTTAAGCCAACTTTTTCACTTTCCTCTTTCACTTTAATCGAGAGGCTCTTCAGTTCTTCCCTTTCTGCCATAAGGGTGGTGTCATCTGCATGTGTGAGATTATTGATAATTCTCCCAGCAATCTTGATTCCAGCTTGTGCTTCATCCAGCCCAGCATTTTGCATGATGTACTCTGCATATAAGTTAAATAAGCAGGGTGACAATATACAGCCTTGACATACTCCTTTCTTGATTTGGAAACAGTCTGTTGTTCCATATCCAGTTCTAACTTGCTTCTTGACCTGCATACAGATTTTTCAGGAGGCAGGTAAGGTGGTCTTGTATTCCCATCTCTTGAAGAACTTCCCACAGTTTGTTGTGATCTATACAGTCAAAGGCTTTGGTGTCATCAATAAAGCAGAAGTAGATATTTTTCTGGAATTCTGTTGCTTTTTCTATGATCCAACAGATGTTGGCAGTTAGATATGTAGTATGGGAGTATATAAAAATTTCCAGTCAGAATCTGTAAGGCTCATACCTGTTGTTATCTTCTTCTACCTAAAACTCGTTTTTTGTTTTTTTCCCAAGACAATAGTGTCCCTTGTTCCTTTATTCTATACAGTCAACAACAACAAGATTGGGAGCTGACTGTGGCTCAGATCATGAACTCCTTATTGCCAAATTCAGACTTAAATTGAAGTAGGGAAAACCACTAGACCATTCAGATATGACCTAAGTCAAATCCCTTATGATTATACAGTGGAAGTGGTGAATAGATTCAAGAGATTAGATCTGATGGAGTGCCTGAAGAACTGTGGACAGAGGTTAGTGACATTGTACAGGAGGCAGGGATAAAAACCATCCACAAGGAAAAGAAATGCAAAAAGCAAAATGGTTATCTGAGGAGGTCTTACAAATATCTCCGAAAAGAAGAGAAGCTAAAGGCAAACGAGAAAAGGAGAGATAAACCCCTTGAATGCAGAGTTCCAAAAAATAGCAAGGAGAGATAAGAAAGCCTTCCTCAGTGATCAGTGCAAAGAAATAGAGGAAAACAATAGAATGGGAAAGACTAGAGATCTCTTCAAGGATATTAGAGATACCATGGGAACAGTTCATGCAAAGATGGGCACAAGAAAGGACAAAGATGTTATTGACCTAAGAGAAGCAGAAGATATTAAGAAAAGGTGCTAAGACTACACAGAAAAACGATACAAAAAAAACCTTCACGACCCAGATAACCACAATGGTGTGATCACTCACCTAGAGCCAGACATCCTGGAATGTGAAATCAAGCAGGCCTTAGGAAGCATCACTACAAACAAAGCTAGTGGAAGGGATGGAATTCCAGTTGAGCTATTTCAAATCCTAAAAGATGATGCTGTGAAAGTGCTGCACTCAATATTTCAGCAAAGTTGGAAAACTCAGCAATGGCCACGGGACTGGAAAAGGTCAGTTTTCCTTCCAAATCCAAAGAAAGGCAATGCCAAAAAATGTCCAAACTACTGCACATTGCACTCATCTCACATGCTAGTAAAGTAATGCTCAAAATTCTCCAAGCCAAGCTTCAACAGTACATGAACCGTAAACTTCCAGATATGCAAGCTGGTTTTAGAAAAAGCAGAGGAACAAGAGATCAAATTGCCAACATCTGTTGCATCATTGAAAAAGCAAGAGAGTTCTAGAAAAAAAATCTGCTTCATAGACTATGCCAAAACCTTTGACCATGTGGATTATAACAAACTGGAAAATTCAAGGAATACCAGACCACCTTACCTGCCTCCTGAGAAATCTGTATGCAGGTCAAGAAACAACAGTTAGAACTGAACATGGAACAACCGACTGGTTCCAATTGGGGAAAGGAGTACATCAAGGCTATATATTGTCACCCTGCTTATTGACTTATATGCAGAGTACATCATGAGAAATACTGGACTGGATGAAGCACAAGTTAGAATCAAGATTGCCAGGAGAAATATCAGTAACTTTAGATATGCAGATGACATCACACTTATGGCAGAAAGTAAAGAAGAACTAGAGAGCCTCTTGATGAAAGTGAAAGAGAGTGAAAAGGTTGGCTTAAAACTCAATTCAGAAAACTAAGATCATGGCATCTGGTCCCATCAATTCATGGCAAATAGATGGGGAAAAAATGGAAACAGTGAGAGACTTTATTTTGGGGGGCTCTAAAATCACTGCAGATTGTTACTGCAGCCATGAAATTAAAAGACACTTGCTCCTTGGAAGAAAAGTTATGACCAACCTAGACAGCATATTAAAAAGCAGAGACATTAATTTCCCAACAAAGGTCCATCCAGTCAAAGCTATGGTTTTTCCAGTAGTCATGTATGGATGTGAGAGTTGAGCTATAAAGAAAGCTGATGGCCAAAGAATTGATGCTTTTGAACTGTGGTATTGGGGAAGACTCTTGAGAGTCCCTTGGACTACAAGGAGATCTATCCAGTCAATCCTAAAGGAAATCAGTCCTGAATATTCATTGGAAGGACTGATGCTGATGCTGAAACTCCAGTACTTTGGCCATCTGATGCGAAGAACTGACTCATTGGAAAAGACCCTGATGCTGGGAAAGATTGAAGGTAGGAGGAGAAGTAGATGACATAGTAGGAGATGGTTACGTGGCGTCACTGACTAGATGGTCATGAGTTTGAGTAAACTCCAGGAGTTGATGATGGACAGGGAAGCCTGGGGTGCTGCACTCCATGGGGTTACAAAGAATTGGACACTACTGAGTGACTGAACTGAACTGAATGTTCCTTGGTTAAAACACCTTCTCACTTTGATATAGCTGTGAGACATTTTTTCCTTCTTCTTACCTTTAAATTAGACAGGGTACCTGGAGGGTTATCCATTGACAAGTAAGCAGTGGGAAGAAAGCTACATGCTATGGATGTAGAACAAAATAGAAAGAATACAGCTATTGTTGACATCAGTGAATCACCACACAAGCTCTAGGCTTTTTGCTCTAGTATTTATTTTTGTGGACAATACATAGATCCCTTACTTGTTTAAATCATTGTAGTAGGGTTTTGTTTTCATACCTGCTGCCGACTGGAATCCCAACTGAATGTGATTCAAATCAGT
This sequence comes from Antilocapra americana, assembly GCA_007570785.1. NCBI lineage: Eukaryota > Metazoa > Chordata > Mammalia > Artiodactyla > Antilocapridae > Antilocapra > Antilocapra americana. Next base: position 722,558 of record ML663025.1, read on the forward strand.
GAAAGCAGAAGAGTTCAAGTTGGGAAGATACTCAACTTGTCCCAAGAAACTTGAATCAGAATTGATGGCAAGAGGAATGAATGGGCTAAGTAAGGTATTGAATGATTTACAAATGTGCCTCTAAAATCTGTTTCAGTAATGGTCTTGGTCGAGTTAGCAGTACCTCGTACCAGAACAAGGACAGATATGGGAACCTTGATTCAGAGGAATAAACATCAGCTGTAAACTGAGAAACAGACAAAGAAAGAAAACAAAGCGGAAGAGCTGGCCAGTCTAATAGGCTAGTACTGAAGTAGTTTTGGATCCCAGGGAGCAATAACAGCTCCAAAGCTCAAGTATGAAAATGTTTTGGTGCAAGCTTCTGTAGCCACTGAAATGAATAATACTTGCAAACTCCAGTCTCCCCTATCTCTTGTCCAAGATTCAAAGTTCCAAAAGACATCGTCCAATGTTCTGGGCATGGACATGTGCCTCCATGCCCAACTACAATTGTAGTTTCAAAGAGAGCATGGCATCTAGAGATTTCAAAGCGAGGCATTGAACATACCTCCAACCAAGATTAAATTCAATGTTGTCATTCCCCAAATGGAGGCAGGAAGAATAAGGTGAATCCTGAAGGGTCAATAAAACAGCAAATGTCAAAGAAGTCCCCTGTCCCTGCCTCTGCAAGTTTGACCCCTTAATTGTCCTTAAGTTCTATTGTTTTCGATTGAAAAGTCGGAATCCGTGTCCCAGTTCCTCTGATGACACTGTGAATGCCATAGGTCTGATAGAGGGAATGAAAAAGAAAGAATTAGTATTCTATACTTATAGCTGAGGAACTTGGCCCCTAGACTTAAATTCTGTTACAAATAATCCCCATGCATCCATGCACACTGGCAGATAGGACACAACATTTTAATCGCCATTGGCTATGGGCCTAATAAAAGGGGGGTAATAAAATCAAATTCTGCTGGGCTCCATTTTTACAGGCAATATCAAGTCCTGTGAACTTAAATGCCCACTGTCTATTTAGATAGTCATGGCTCAGAGCTGGTATTAAAAGTAGCTAGAAATACTTGTTCTGAAAGGTTGAAATATATTGCAAATTACACTGGAGTCTCCACTTAGTCCAAACTAATCCTATATTGCACTGACCTTTGCAAAATCAGTTCTGTTTTCCTTGGCAGCTTCATTTCCACTCCTTCTCTTTGTCTTATTTCCTTGAAGTTCCATCTTTATTGGAGTCAGAAATCGGTATGAAGTGGCTGCTAGGTTTCAGGTGGGTTTGTGTGACTGCGTGTGATAGGTTTTGCTTCTGGGTGACCAAAACAAACCTATTTTCATTCCATTTCCTTTGCAGCCTCATTTTCATTCTAGCACTCTGTATTCCTCAGACACCATCAAATACTTTTCCTTTGTAAAACAATGAATGTATTATCCCAGGCTGTGCTTTTTCTGGGGCTGAAAGGGAGCTGGGGGTTTTGTTGTTTCCCTACACATTAAAAAGAAAATACTATATTCTAGACACCCAAACTTTTGTGTCAAGTAACAAAAAAGAAAACAACAACAAAATTAATCATAGGAGGGGGATAAAAGCTACATCTGGCACATTTTCACAGGGGCATTGTTTCCAAATTCTTAAGTGGGAAGGATGATTTCTGAGTGAAATGCTAATGTGGAACCAAAGCCTTATCTGAAAGAAGATGGAGAATTTAGAAGAGAATTGCATTCACTTAAAGAGGGAAGTGGTTTTTGACCTTTAGAATTTAGCCAAAAGCTTGAATAACCTCACTTCTCCGTCTTTGTGTGCAGAGAAGGCACTAATCTCTTCTCTACTTTAATAAAATTTTATCAAATATTTTGTGTGGAGTTTTACTGAAGCATCACTCAGACTGCAGACACCCAGCTGTGGCCTGTGGCATGGTCAAACACCAACTTGGCTTCAGATTTTAATGTGCAAGTTCAAAAGAGAATATATTTTACCAACCCCATATGTTCTCTCAAACTCAGACTTAACCCAGTATGGATGGATGGCAAAGTATAGCGTTTGGCCAAGTTCCTACTTTGTTAGTACACCTCACTCTAATTTTGACTTCTAAATATGACATTCTGTCTGCACTTGAGGTTCCTTTACTTTAGTGCAGTCAGTAATCCTCTTGGGAACTTGAAAAATATATAGTCCTAGAAGGTATCTTCTGAAACAGCATTTTGTGGTAACATGAGAATCTGTATTTTTTTTATAGATCACTCTGAATGATTTTGAAGTAAACTGTCCTTGAACTACATTTTGAGAAACCACTAACTGCTTGAATTATGTTTGTAACACTAATTGGAAAAAGAATTTCATGGCTGCTTATTTGTACTTTACCATATATAAAGGTTTGAAGATTTCTATTTTTTCAATGTCTTTTTTTAACCATCCCATCTCTCCTTTTTAATTGTCCTTATATTTTTATCTTTTTTAACATTTAAGTGTTAAAACTATTTTTCTTGCATGCTGAGGATTTTGATGGGGAAGAGTTACTTCTTTTGTTACTGTCACTGTAAAGATAGCCTGGACACTCAAGGGTTAATCCTGCTGATTGACATGCTGGGTAGCCAGGATTTTGTGCTTCCTGCCATCTAAGGGCCTCTGGAATAATTGGTTGTCCTATCTCATCAGCATCAATGGAGTAAGGAGGGAAACATAACATCTAGGCTGTGAGGGTGTTGTTGTTTTTTTTTTTCCCCTCTCCTTTCCTTGTCCTCTTCTTGATGATAAGGACACAGAGATAGTTAGAGGGGTGGAAGGAGGAGGGAGGAATCAGAAGAGAGATTAAAAGAATATGATGAGAAAAGGATGTCTCCTTGTAGCTATTGCCATTCTGTGTGGAGAAATCAGATAGTTTTGATCTCAAATCCCAATCTCAGTTGCCTTGAGCAAGGACCTTTACCTCCTTGACACTAAATATTACTATTAATTAAATTGACTCCAAACATATCTATTGGTCCACGGACCTATAGGAAATAAATAATGTACTTGGAAAAGTTCAAGTGTGTTTGTGTTCCGCAGAATTACTTCAGGATATGTTCATGTTTAGTAATTAACATTAATATTGAACAGCACTTTGGTTAGCAATTTTTTCATAAGTGTTAATAATTTTACTAGTGTGATTTTCAAATGATAACCTCATGTAGCAATATATATTTACAATTACAGGACAAAGGTAGTTTGGTAATTAGACTTCTTTGGTTTTCCACTTAATCAAGTGGCTCAAAACATGTGAAAAAACATTTAAAGTGAACTTTATTGCTTCTTAGAGTGAACCGCCTGGTTCAGTTCCTCTTGCCTCCTGTTTATATCAAAGAGATTAACAGATCTATATTTAACGGTATTCTAAATATGGATGATACATTGGAATTTCTTACCTCCTCTATTACACTGTTCTTCACATGAATTCATCTTTGGCCGTACAAATAAATATAGTTAAACATTCTAAGGACTCAGTTCCTAAGAAATACATAACCCTGAGAAAGAGAAAAAAAGCCACTAGTTCACAGCTGAGAATCATCATGTTGCTGAGCCTCAAACTGTCTACTTTAGACTCACCTTGAGTGCCATCATCTTTGGAATACTCTGATGATCTTCCCTTTCCCCCATCTCAGCCAAGCCACCAGGTAGAATCAATAGCTTCTATTTTTGAGCATTCATGGGAAGCTTCCCAAACATCTGTCAGATCATTTATCATTATAGTTGGACATCAAGTACTATAAAAGATGCTCTGGATCTAAAGGTGATTTAGAAAAACACCCTGCCCTCTATGAACTCTTCTTATAGGGGAGACTGATGAATAATTTTATCACAGGTAACAAGGAGCTTGTAGGAATGTATGAATCAGTAAATAAATAATCTGGTGAAAGTTCCAAAATCAAATAATTTGCCCTGCATTTCTTAATAATAGAAAGTTAACATATATTTTCTGCTTTCTAGTTATCAGTTATCTTATTACATGAGATAAACTAGCACCTTACAGAACATCATTTCAATTCTTTCAACAACTGCAAAGTGAGGAAAATAATACCTTATACTTTAACCTTTTACTTTAGGGAAAAATGGAGAACCAGAGGTACTACACGTTTTCCGTGGTCACACAGTGACATTTAACACAGATCTGCGTCATAATGGAGCCTTAGATGCTAAACAAGATATGAACTCTAATGCAACCTAACACAGGTTCATTTGAATTTTTACAATGGCAATTTTTATGAGGCTACATAAGAAAATAATAGAATATGTATTGACATCATTTGTTGTCATTATGGAAAGGAGATATGTGGTCTGTTGTGTTAATTTCCTACAGATTAACCCTAATGTTCTCCCTTCTCAAGTCATGTGGTTTCAGTTAAAGAGAAAGTGAGAAGAAATATCTGTCAATGTACATTTTTGCTATCTACCCAAATGGGTATTTGCTAAATACCCATTTCAATGGGTATTTAAATATACATATATAATGGTATATCAATAAATAATATTAAAAAATAGAAGAAAGACAAACCCATAATACATTATTTCTTTGTAGATTTCTATGTAGTTTATATGGTCTACACATAGAATTAACACAAAACTGTGTAGTGTAACCAAAACCTTTTTTTTTTAATTAAGGGTTATCAATTTGTGTATGATAGAGGTTTCTTTTATTAACCTATCTCCTTAAAGTTTTCTAATCTGCACAAATTAGCTTCCATCCCTTGTTGCATATTTTTCTTTGCACTAAGCATCATAGAAAATCAAGAACGCAGTTTATCTTTTGTTATTAATGAAGTCTTCTTTGTAAGACAACATCATTTCTGTTCTGGTCACTGCATTATTACAATTGTCAGCATATCAAGGTGCCATCTTATTTTAAAATTCCACATAGTTCAGAGAAAAAACAAAGTTCTGGTGTTTTGGTGAGTTTGATACCATTTATTTCTTTCAGTTTTATTGAGATATAATTGGCATATAGCACTGTATAAGTTTAAGGTGTACAGCATAATGACTTGATACATGCATTGCAAAATGGTTATCACAGTAAAGAGCCCTTCCTTTACTATGTGGAAGAAAGGAAGGAAGGAAGGAAGGATGGAATTAATTAAGGAGTAAGAAAGGAAAAGTAGAGAAGAAAAAATTAATGCTGGATTCTTTTACAGATGATCAAAAGGCAAAATTTGGATTTGAAATGGTATGAGTTATCTGTTGATGTGGTAAATTACCCCAAACTTAGTAGCCTAAAACAACAAATATTTATTTTCTCATTTAATTTCTGAAGGTCTCTTAAATCTTCTAGGAGTTGTTTGGCTGGGTGGTTCTAGCAAAGTGTCTCTAATGTTGCTGCTGCTGCTAAGTTGCTTCAGTCGTGTCCGACTCTGTGCGACCCCATAGACGGCAGCCCACCAGGCTCCCCTGTCCCTGGGATTCTCCAGGCAAGAACACTGGAGTGGGTTGCCAGTTCCTTCTCCAGTGCCTGAAAGTGAAAAGTGAAAGTGAAGTCACTCAATCATGTCCGACTCTTAGTGACCCCATGGACTGCAGCCTACCAGGCTCCTCAGTCCATGGGATTTTCCAGGCAAGAGTACTGGAGTGGGATGCCATTGCCTTCTCTGGTCTCTTATGACGTTGCCCTCAAAATGTCACTTAGAGTTGCAGTAGTTTCTTAAAATGGCAGTCTCCATCGTCACTTTACCTGGGTTCAAGTAACAGCTTAGTATATCACTAATTGTGTGAACCTGAAATATTTATTTTCTTGAAGTCTTAGAAATTACTAGATACTGTCACTTAATAGATTGGGAAATTAATTCATGGAAATCTTGTTAGTACTAAGTGACATCGTATATAAACACAGGCAGCTCAATGCCTATAATATAGCAACTATTCAATGAATGCCAGTTTTTATTATTGATATTATGAGATCTACTATGAAGTAGATAGGGAAACAGCCATGGGAGCAAGGAACATTTTCATTTTAGCAAGTATGTAAAGGATATGTCTCTCTTGCAGTGACAGAAATGTCCTGGGCATTGTGGATAGAGTCATAAATGAGATATGTGTCCTCTTTCCCTTCTTACCTGAAATATGAGCTCTAGAAAAAGGGCAGAAGTGAGGACTATTGTGGAGAAGGGAGGGGAATCATGCTGTACAAATCAACATAAGAGAATCTAATCTAGTCTGGAGGCTTAAAAAAGAACTCCCAGAAGAAGAAATGTTTTAAGTTGAGTGTTAAAGGATAGGAAGGCAAATTGATGTGGGCAGAACATGAAAGGCAGTAGTATTATGGTGTTCAGAGGCCCAGGGAAAAAAAAAAAGATAGCATACCATGATAAAGGAGCTGAAATTGTCTAGGGATTATAGGGTTAGAGAAATCACCAGGTGGTCAGGGAGACTGAACAGGCACTTCAAGTCCAAATGGAAGGTTATGTGAGTGTGTGCATATGTGTATGCACTAAAGAGGATTTTTAAGTGCAACTGTACATTTTTTATGACAAGCAAGTAAAGACTATAAGAAATATGGAGAAGATATAATAGGAGATCGATCACAGATCACATCATAAAGGGTTAACGTTGTCGAGACAAAATCTTTCCCAAGAAAACATCATACTTCCTTCAGAATATCTAAAAACACAAATTTGGGAGTGACAGTCACTATTCTGTGGTCAGGCAGAAACCACAAAGATATACTGTGTCCCTACTCTCTACTGGGTTTTATCATAGCTAAGGGAAGCAGGACAGTCGATGAGATGAAAACTTGAAACTCCACTTCACAATATGTCTCACTGGTAGCACACCTTGACATCCAAGAGGAAATATATTCACTTCTCCCAAAATTGACAAGAGAAGGGGCATGATAACAGACTTTAAGAGTATCACTGACTCATAAAACTGCAAAGTGGTACAATGCGATTCAAGTCAAGGTCATCATGATTCTAAAGCTTGTGATCCTTTGCTATTCTATGTTACCTCACCCATTTCAGCAACCTCTTATCCTGAAAAATGATCAACATTACACTGCCTATTCATTCTGCCACTGTTCTCCTAGGATTATATTCCCAGTTGTCAAGTGTTAAATAGAATAAAGGCTTTAGGAGAAGGACTGTTAATACATTAACAAGCAATCCCTCTGGAAAACACTCATATCACTGTTTTAGGGTGGAATTTGTCAGACTTAATTCCATGAGAATGTCTTTGTAGTATTTGTTACCAGAGTATTGGATACATGCCAATATATACTTATCCACTTTCTTTTGGTACTTAAAAACAGTTTAAACCAAATCATCAAATCAAGTCTTCTGTAGACATCTCACTCAAGATTGTATTTCTTAGTATAAATATCATACAGCACACATTGTTGTTTAAAATTACTAGTTCTGAACTTCATTCTAAAAAGCAAAAAATTGAAGAGGAAGCAGCTTTGAGACATGATAAGGATAAAATGGTCACGGCATTCTGAACGTCTGCAGTGTGTTAAATACTTTGTATTATCTTATTGCAGATCATTCATTTCTCAGAAATTATGACTCATTTTTAAATTGTTACACAGACACAGAAACTGAGACTTAGAAAATAGTTTAGTAAGCAATATGCCCAAGAGTCACGTCTATAGCATGACATCTTCAAATTCCATGCATTCTCCCCAATCTAAAACATGGTTACCATTCACACAGTAACAAAACAAGTACAAATAAACTTGCATTTTAAGGTCTTGCATATGTGAGACATTGTGCTTTACATAATTATCACAACAATCAATCCCGTTGCATAGAATTCTCATCTCAATTTTATAGATGAGGAAACCTAGAAACAGTTTAGCAGACCTGTTCAAATGCCCATAGCCAGGAAAAGGCAGCGGGACATAAACTCATGCCTTCCTATATAGCCTGTCTACAACTTTTCTTCTGCTCCAAAATTTGAACTGAGCATCTGACACTCTTTCAAAATTAAGATACAAATTCATCACAGCATTAACTTCTAGAGGTCAGAGTTGTCTTCTTCACTGAAAATTGAGGTCCTGCCTCAAAACTGATTGTGAACCCATCTGTGTTTTTCATGGAAATCTGTATTTAGCTAAACTAGTAAGAAACTTTGAGGAATATGCTGAGCTTTCATTCTAATGTAATTGTTCTCAAGTATGTTCTTCTGGACTCTGATACTTAAGACCAACTTTATTTATTTATTTATTTATTTATTATTTTTTTATTTTGTTGGTTTTGCCATACAGTGACATGAGACCACCATGGGTTTACATATGCTCCCCCTCCAGAACCCCCCTCCCTCCTCCCTCCCAATTTCCTCCCCCTGGGACATCTCGGTGCACCAGCCTGGAGCATCAACCCTGGGCTGGCGATTGATTTCACATATGATAATTAACATGTTTCATTGCCATTCTCCCATATCATCCCACCCTTAGAGGAAACTCCCAGCCACTATCCCACTGTACTTAGCTTTATTTGATGGCTTAAATAAGAATTTTAGCATACCCAGTTGCTCTGACTCCCTATAGTCTGTCTCAGGGGAGTTTTAAGGCCTCTTGCCTTCTTTTCCATCAGCTGAGGACCAGACAAAAAAGCAAAGAATGTTTTCTGAGAAGCCACTGGAGGTTTCCGAAAGAATTAAGGGTTGTCCTTGGATTGGGCTACTTTTGCTAAATATATTGCCAGATCACCAGAAGACAGAGGGCAACTTTAAGCTGAGAATAATTATGGCTGATTTTCAAGGTCAAATTAAGATATTTTTGCTAGGAAGGATAGAGTCACTCAGCAATGTTTGAAGGAAGTGTGTGGTCCTGTGATTTCCAGGCAGATGGTGGGAAGGGAAATGTCTCCAGTTGAAGGATGATAGCATATTTGTATTTAAATGCTCATATCTATACAAATGTCTAACACACAGTAGGGCCTCAGTGGAAGATGGCTTTAATTAAACACTTTTCTGTAGACTCGAAAGGGGAAACTGCGTGGTAACTTATCTTCAGCCTTTTGTTACCTATACTTCTTGAACATGGTGAGCCACAACAGATGTTTTGTGATTAGAGGAAAATGGATGATCTGGAAAGAAGAATGGTCATAAGTGCCCTGAGGAGTCTCCCTGGATATGTTAACATTGGGCTGCATTGTGATGTAACAAATATATTAGATTCTCTCTGGTTTGTTAATAATCAAACTGACTCTGGTTTTATATATATATGTATGGCTTCGCAGGTAGTGCTAGTGATAAAGAACCCACCTGCCAGTGAAACAGACATAAGAAACTTGGGTTTGATCTCTGGGTTGGGGAGATTCCCTGGAGTAGGAAACAGTAACCCGCTACCATATTCTTGACTGGAGAAGCCCATGGACAGAGGAGCCTGGCAGGCTGTGGTCCATAGGGTCCATAGAGTTGGACATGCCTGAAGCAACTTAGCATGCACACATGTATGCGTGTGTGTGTGTCTGTGGCTTGTAATGTCCAGAAACAAACATATTCATGGATATACTATAAGAGAACCAAGCATTCAGATCCCTGTTTCTTGTCAGGCATGGTTCAGACCATCAAACCAGTCTCCTTGATGGTTATTTGATTCCAAGGATGCTCCTAGGAGTCTCTTTGTCATGAATAGATTTAGCTTACATTAAAAAATATTTAGTCATTGAATCCAAGCTCTGACTTTGAAGCAGCTAGTTCAGGCTTTTCTTTAATGGGCCACAAAGAAGCTATCAGCTTAGTTATGTTTTTTTTTTTTTTTTCAATTCAGTTTTATCCATACTCTCATTCATTTACTCATTATTTTAACAAATAATTTTGGGCATCTAATATATGAAAGATTCTCATCACTCACTGATGAAAAGGTAGGGTCTAACAAGAAAGGAACAGCCAATTGCAGGAAATTCTTTAATATCTTGAACACTGTAGATAACATAGAATGTATGATTTGTTTCTGTAATCTTGACTGTAGGAAGAGACAGTGTAGTTTCATTAATGTATACACATACGTGCACAGACCCCAAGATCATGTTATCTGGCCTTCTCACATTATAGCTAAGTTTAGAACTCAGACCAAACATCTTCTGCATCTCAAATCATGAAGAGTTCTTTTTTCATCTCCTTAGGTATGGGTTTTCCTGATAGCTCAGTTGATAAAGAATCTGCCAGCAGTTCAGAAGACCATAGTTTGATTCCTGGGTCAGGAAGATCTGCTGGAAAAGGGATAGGCTAGCCTCTCCAGTATTCCTGGGCTTCCCTTGTGGATCAGCTGGTAAAGAACCCACCCGCATGTGGGAGACCTGTTTGATCCCTGGGTTGGGAAGATCCCCTGGAGAAGGGAACAGCTACCCACTGCAGTATTCCGGCATGGAGAATTCCAGGGACTGTGTAGTCCATCGGGTCACAAAAAGCTGGACATGACTGAGCGACTTTCACCTAGGTATAAAGGATTCGTTTTCGTCAAGAGATTACCATGCCTCCTTGAACCCAGTCTACTAGTCATGTAAAGAATCACTTACCTATGTCAGCCTACTAAATAGGTATCATTTTAAGCAAAATCCCCAGGTGAAATGTGTATGTTTTATTATACTCATGAGAGAACAGAAGATCACTTATATGAATGTCTACCTAATCATGCATGGACTTGGACTGTTATAAAAGGAAGTGGTTTTGGTCTTCCATGGTAACATACCCTGATGGTGGGATATACTGGACTGTGAATAGCAGATCAGTGGTATCACACTGGCCTATTCATGCATAAGAGCAGGGTCATAGAGATTATCCTTGAAATAGGTGTGCCTTTTTGAAAATCAGTGCTTCTTATGGCAGTTTAATTGATTTCAAGAGAAAAAGTTTACTTGCTTTAGTGATGCTCCAGTTTAGCTTAAGAGAGAAATTTCAAAAGGAATGATAGAAGAACAAGTAGAAGGAGGAGGAGAAGAAGGGGGAGGAAAAGAAGAAGAAGGAAAAAGGGAAGATGAAGGGAAGAGGCAGGAGGAGAACAAGAAGAAATGAACAATGTTTACTGAAAGAACATGATCACAAGTCTGCCCTTCTGGTTCTCAGATATTATTTTTACCTGTAGAGATAGCTGGTTTTCCCACGAGAGTATCTCAGAATTCATAAACATTTCTCAATACACTTTTTTTGGTCTTTTTTAAAAAATTTATTTATTATTATTTTTTTAATTTTCTTTACATTATCATGTTGGTTTTGCCATACATTGACATGAATCGCCATGGGTATACATATGTTCGCTTTCCAGAACCCCCCTCCCACCTCCCTCCCAATTCCCTCTCTCTGGGTCATCCCAGTGCACCAGCCCTGAGCATCAAACCTGGGCTGGCGATTGATTTCACATATGCTAATTAACATGTTTCAATGCCGTTCTCCCATATCATCCCACCCTTGCCCTCTCCCATACAGTCCAAAAGACTCTTCTATACATCTGCATTTCTTTTGCTGTCTTGCATACAGGGATCTCGTTACCATCTTTCTAAATTCCATATATATATGTGTTAGTATACTGTACTCTTGCTTTTCCTTCTGGCTTACTTCACTCTGTATAATAGGCTCCAGTTCCGTCCACCTAAGTAGAACTGATTCAAATGAATTCTTTTTAATGGCTGAGTAATATCCCATTGTGTATATGTACCACAGCTTTCTTATCCATTCGTCAGTTGATGGGCATCTAGGTTGCTTCCATGTCCTGGCTATTGTAAACAATGCGGCGATGAACATTGGGGTACACGTGTCTCTTTCAATTCTGGTTTCCTCAGTGTGTATGCCCAGCAGTGGGGTTGCTGGATCATATGGCAGTTCTATTTCCAGTTTTTTAAGGAATCTCCACACTGTTCTCCATAGTGGCTGTACTAGTTTGCATTCCCACCAACAGTGTAAGAGGGTTCCCTTTTCTCCACATCCTCTCTAGCATTTATTGCTTGTAGACTTTTGGATGGCAGCCATTCTGACTGGTGTAAAGTGGTACCTCATTGTGGTTTTGATTTGCATTTCTCTGATAATGAGTGATGTTGAGCATCTTTTCATGTGTTCTCAATACACATTTAAAAATTCATTTAAATTGCTACATGATACTTTTTTATGATTTAGGGAAATGTTGGTGAATGATAAATTCTTTGTGACTATGATGACTAAAGTATATGTGTAGTCTTGAATATATATGATATATATATATTTTTCTCATATTCAGGTAAACCCATTTTTAAAATATTTTGTGAAAATAGAGTATACTTACAGAAAAGTATGCATATTATAAACGTGCAACACCATAAATTTTCACTAAACACATTCATACAGACAGCATTAACATTAGGAAACAAACATTGCCTGCACCTTAAAATCACTATCTGTCGTGCTTGCTTCCAGTTTCTAAACCCTTCAAAGCTATCACCATTCTGACCTCTTTTGCATTTTATAAGAATAGAATCACATATACATTATCTTATTTTAGTCCATAGTTATCTGTGTCTGGTTTTATCAAACATTATGTTTGTGAGATTCATCTATATGTCTGTGTGGGCTAATGAATTGTTGATTTTTGTTGTCATACTTTTCATTATGACAGTTGATATAACCTTGATTCAATTATTTTATTATCACATTCAAAATAAAATCTGTGGCAAATTTATCTCCTATAAATTATAACCTACATATTAGAGAATAAAATGATATTTTTATGATCATTGTACTATTAAAGAGTTAAAAAACATATCTAAGTTTTAGAAATAGAGTTAAACTACAATCAGGCTCCCTACCTTTCAGGTAAATCATCTTCTGCAAAAACACAATTTCACATTTAGAAGTTACTTTTTCCACTTACTTTGCAGAATTCTTAGATAAAGCAAAACCTAAAGTGGATCATGAAATACCTTTACAATCAAAACACGTTTCACTCCATTTTCAGATAAGTGTATGAAATGAAGGGTTCAGTTGTTTGCAAGGGCATCACTCGGTAAAAATAAGGCGAAGACCCAAGTCGCTTTTCCCTGTGCATGTATGCCTAGATGTTCAGTCATGTCCAACATTTTTGCAACCCCATGGACTGTAGCCTGCCAGGCTCCTCTGTCCATGGGATTTCCCAGGCAGGAATACTGGAGTGGGATGCCATTTCCTCCTCTAGGAGATCTTCCCGACCCAAGGATCGAACCCACATCTCTTACATCTCTTGTATTGCAGGCAGATTCTTTACCACTGAGCCGCTTTTCCCCAGTGACATTTAAACTCATCTCTCCTCATATTTCACATAGAAGCTGCATGATATAATAGATTAAACTCAATGAGTTTAAATTAAATACACTGAAGGCAAACACAGTTTCCTTCCCAGTATTACTCTTTCATTATAGCACAGTGGTAGGCTCACTGCTGACCACATCAATTTTAAATGATGAAACTGAAATCATGTGCTGCATAAGTATGTGGTGGATAAGTATGGTAGGCTGAATAATGATCACCAAAATATGACTATGACCTAATCCTCAGAGGCTGTGAAGATGTTAGGTATGTAGTTTGGGGGGACTAAGGTCGCAGATGGAATTAAGGATGATAATCAGCTGACCTTGAAATAGGAAGATTACCCTGGATTGTTCAAGAAGATCCAAGGTAATCACAATAACCCTTATAAAATGGAAGAGGGAGGCGGAGAAAGAAGTTAGAATCAGAGAAAGATTTGAAGATGCTAAACTTCTCGCTTTAAACATGGAGAAAGGGAGGAAAACGAATATTTCCCCCCAGGCCACTAGAAGGAACATATCCATGCTGGCACCTTGATTTTAGCCCAGCGTGACCTAATTTTGGATTTCTGAGTTCCATTATCTATAAGACAATAAACTTGTGTCACTGACTTTGTGGTAATTTGGTACAGCAAAATAGCAAATTAATGTAATAGGTGTGAGTAATTGACTGACAAAATTCTATTTTTCCTGAACCAGGGAAAAAATAAGACCGGAGGGGATGGGCAATAGATAAATCTTGTCTTTTTTTTCTCAGAATGTAGTGATTGTTTTACCTTCTTCTACAAAGGAAGTAGCAGATGATTCTTTAGCAAATGCTTCTCTTTAATTCTTGAGTAAGATGGCATTTTTTAAATGAATGCAAATCTACTTCTGTCTCAGCCTAGAGAAAACGTATGCATGACTTGAAAGTCAAATGTGGACATGGGCAAAACAAAGCCTTTTTTTTTTTCCCCTTCATCCTTGTCCCAAATAAGCATTTTTTAATTTACTTAATAAAGATATAAAATCAAGTTGATAGGGGTGGGAGAGATACCTCTCTGACTCTGGGACCCCCAGGTGCCTGCTAATGTAGGATTTGCCTTCAAGGCCACTGCTCCAGAATATATCCCAGAGAGTATGTTAAATATAGTTTCTCTACTTAAGTTTAATTATAACTGTTTTCTCGTGTTCCCATAGGAAACATTTCAGAATGTGAAAATCTGGTGCATATGGAAATAGGAAATTCATAGGACTTCTGGGTACCTTGCCTTCACAGTAATATAAGGAGCCTGTTTCATTTTGAATGCCAAAATTGTTCCAACAAATCTGGAGTTTTGTCACTGAGTGAGAAATTAGAGTTAAATACTCCGAGCTGGGAATGACATTGAAACACATAGATGGAAGTAACCAAAGAAGGAAGTGGATCTATTCATAAATTATAATAGACTACAAAGGCTTTTAAAACTCAGCTACAAAAAAAAAAAGGCTTGGAATTTTTTTGGACCCCTCCTGTCAAAGGCTGGCTGAAATTTGAAGAATGGCTTAATATAGTTTTGTAATTCTGATAGTCATAGGAATAAACACCTGTGGCAGAGCAAAGGCTGCGAACACCAGGAAGAAGGGCCCATTCATGTACATAGGCTTATCGGTCATCACATTACTCTTGGGCTCATTCTTATCCCCCATTAATAGACTCATACACTATTCTGTTATGCCTCTGTCCACATCAACCTTTGCAAATGATATTCTAAAGAATCGTTGTGCTGGACTCCAGATGAATGTGCCAGAAAGGGAAGTGTTAAGGGGAGGGTGTAAGATACTTTAGAAAAATAACAAACCCCCAATTTTGAATATCATGAGGCCAGTTTCCTTTTTTCCTTCCTATCAGGGAAGAACAATCCCTTGAAAAACTTAAGAAAGTGAATCAAGGCAAATTAGAATTCAAGGAGCACATACTACCTGTCAGTATTGATGTTTGCTGAATTTCTCCTTAATCTTGTAGCACTCTGGGTTAGCATTATCACCCATTTTTCCCGAAGAGGTATACATGCAGAAGACTTCACCTACTTTTCTCAGTGAGTGCACTAGTGAATTGTAGAGCTTGACAAAGAACCCAAGAATTCCAAATCTCAAAGCGTGAATGGCTACCTCGCATCACTTTGACTTGAATGTGTCTGTGATCTTATCACACAGAGATGATCACAGATCTATACGGTTCATTCATAACACACATGTAACATCTAGAATGCACACAGATCTGTGACATCCATTTACTTTGTGTTTTCTAGTTTCTGCTGATTTTCTGCATATTCTTCACTTGTGTAATTAGATAGTATGTATTTATTTAAACATTCTTTGCACCTCATCTAGCATCAAGGACAGTGCCTACCACAATGTCAATATTTGGTGACAGTTGCTGACCAGAACAAAAAGAATCTTATTTATAGATGTGAACCATCTAAGAATTTAAGCTATAGCTGCATTACTGGACTGACAGGGCTTGTTTCCTCGACACAGTCTGCGATCACATATTGTGGTTACGAATGTGAAGCCTGGAGTTCCTTGGGTTGAGTGAGATTTCCCTTTCTCATACTTACTCATTGGATTCTGGTAGGCAATATCCATATCCTCTCTCTGCCTCTGTTCACATCTTTAAAAGTTTGCAACTTGAAAGTTCTATAGAAAGGGGACTTACTGTAGTACTCCCATCGTATCTATGTCTCATTCAGGTCTCGCTGATTATCTCACCGTGTTCTCCATGGCAAAAGGATGCAGCGCACCATCACACACTACGCTTTCCCAGTCTCCTTCAATGTGGAATTGTCCCCAAAAGAGCTGTCATCGGTTTAGGGACACATGGCTAGTGAATCTAACTTAAAAGTCTGTGCTCTGCTGCCTCCGTTTTTAAAAATCTTAAAAGATGGAAAGTCCCAGAGGAGTCTTCTTGCTCCCCAATGTGTGGTGCAGATCACGCTGCCTGGAATGTGCAGGCAAGGGCACTGAGTGTGGCCAAGGAGGTAGGCTCCACAGACAAGTGTTTGTGGTGAGGCCAAGAGTGGCCCAAGTATTATAGTGAGCATGGGAGATTTAGGTTTGATCACTGGAATCAAGGTATCTGTTTATAAATTCTCAAAACAACATTTGAAATGTATACACTTCATTGACTAACTCAAAGTCATATCTTTTGATCCCTACAGAGATTTGCTTAAGGTCTCCCAAAGTCTCTCTCCCCATAGCTATGTTTCCTACTTCATGTGCTGCTTTATTGCTTTTCTCATCTATCAAATAACTACATTTGAAAAATATATTACTTATCTCTTGCTGCCTAACATTATTAACAAAACTTAACATGTTATAGCAACATATATTAATTATCTCACACACTTTTGTGGGCTACAAGTCAAAGCACAGCTTAGCCAGGTCTTCTTTTTCATATTTCTCTAGGTTAAAAATCAAGGTTTTGGCCAGGGATGCAATCTTATCTAAGGCTGGACTGGGAAAGGATCCATGTCCAGGTTCAAGGGGCTATGGGTGGCATTCAGGTTCTTGCGGGCTGTTCGACTGGGAGACTTAGTTTTTTGTATGTACTCTTGTTAACTACAATACACCCTGGTTCCTTGCTCCAAGGGCCCTCCCAGGATAGCTTTTTGCTTGCTCTAAGTGAGGACTTCCCTGGTATGGCTCAGAGGGTGAAGCGTCTGCCTTCAATGCGGGAGACCTGGGTTCGATCCCTGGATGGGGAAGATCCCCTGGAGATGGAAATGGCAACCCATTCCAGAATTCTTGCCTGGAAAACCTCATGGAAGGAGAAGCCTGGTGGGCTACAGTCCATGGACGCACAGAGTCGGACACGACTGAGTGACTTCACTTTCACTTTCAAGTGAGAAAAAGAGAGTCTGTTAGCAGCAAGGGAACAAACTATATAATATAATGGATGTGATATCTCATTGTCTTTGTCCTGTTGTATTTGTTAGGAGCAAGTCATAGACCTTGCTCACACACTGGGGAGGGGATTACACAAGTCATGAATACTAGGAGGTGGAGGTCATAGGAGCTATCTTAGAATCTATTTGCCTCAAAAGGCAAGAAGAAAAGCGTTTTTTGAATATAAGCACATAGAGCATTAGAAATTAACAGGCTATTTGTATACCAGATAGAGGAAGATCCCATTTGAGTCAGACTCTGGCATCTTATATATTATTTTGTGGTGCTCTTATTTAACTAATGAGCACAAAATTTATCAGTCTCTGTAACAAATCAGACTCCTCAAATCCTCTAGCACTTGCCTCATCAAGGCAGGTAGTGCTTATGGTAAAGAATCTGCCTGCCAACGCAGGAGATGCAAGAGATGCAGGTTCGATCCCTGCGTCAGAAATATCCCCTGGAAGAGGAAATGGCAACCCACTCCAATATTCTTGTCTGAAAAATTCCATGGACAGAGGAGCCTATAGCCCATGGGGTCACAAAGAGTTGGACATGACTGATCACGCATGCTCGCTCAGTCACTCACTGATCAGTTCACTCCAGCAAAGGAAGAAAATAAGGAAGATACCCTTTCGTCCTGGACACAAAGCAGATAATAGTGTGATCCAGATTTGGAGGGAACATATCTAGGATTTAGCCTCATCTTAAACATTTATTCTTTTGCTGTCCTTATTTTATACATGCACATTATACAGATATGAGCATGAAAACTCATAGTGTTAAAATAGGGGGAAATGTGCTAGGCATTATTGTTGGGAAATTTGATTAGAGATTCCTCTAATACTAAGTATTAAGTACTAGTTATTCGATGTTGCTAAGAAGAAGATGGAAACTCGCAGTGTGGCTTTAGATGGAATGACTTGACTCAAGTTGTTGTTGTTGTTTTTGTTGTTGTTTTTTTCCAGTATGTTTGACAATGGTTTCTTGGGTTCTAGAAGACAGTTGCTTCAGCTCTCTAAGGAACCTTCTAACTGCAGCTGCTAAGACATTTGTGTGGTTTGGGACTATGTTTTGGAAGAATTTTTGAAGAGTACAACCACAATATAAAAATATCTTCATTTTATTTTCTTCAACTATACAATAACAATGGGAATATGGGGCTTATTTCACTTGTACTTAGAATGTAAAATTCACGTGGGAGACCTAAGTGAAAATGGGAACAATTTTCGTCATAAAAAATATTCTGTGTCCTACAAGAGGCAGATTCATTCACCATACTTCACTGTCACATTAAATTCTGAGCTTGAGAATTAAATGTGATTAAACCTGATTCTAAGACTTGGCACTTAGCATTAGATCTAAGAATTCTCCTCTAGGCAAGGAGACAGATCTTATTTTCTCAGAATACCAGGCAAAAGCCGAAGGAAAAGAGAATAAGACAGAGAAGGGGGGAAAGAAAGAGAAGAAAGAAAAATAGAAAGCCATGTTCTGGCTTCAGTATACAATTGTTATAAAATCTCCTCTCCTTCTCCAAAACACGTATCTTCTGTAGGACATGCTCCATTTTTGTGGTTCTCCGTGGCAGGGATTTCAAAGTGTATGATGAGATAGAAGAGAGTATTAAATTGAGGTACAGGCTACATAGACCCAGGTTCCTGCTGTGCTCCTGCTAGACTGAGTCACCCCGTGTGGTGTATTGGACCTTTCTAGATGTCAGTTATGAAGTGAGTGAAAGTAAATATTGCTCAGTCGTGTCTGACTCATTGTAACCCCACGGACTATAGTCCACCAGACTCCTCTGTCCATGGGATTCTCCAGGCAAGAGTACTAGAGTGGGTTGCTGTTCCCTTCTCCAGGGGTTCAACCTGGGTTTCCTGCATTGCAGTCAGATTCTTTACCATTTGAGCCACCATGCAAGCCCAGATGTTATCACTGATGGCAAATAGGATGGGGTGAAGTACATTAAGAGTGACAAAGGGTGGATTTTGTATGTCTTTTCCACTAGTTGAGAACATCTATCTGGTAGCCAAGTTGTGACAGTTTGATCCACATAGAAATGCAACGAGGGAGATTGCAGGGGCCAGTTAATGATGCAAGAGCATCTGTGGAGCAGCCGAGCAGCATCTTGCCTGATAGACCTTTGCCATCCCAACACTTCACTGTCTTCTAGATTGAATATTCTAAATGACTATGACTCCCTTTCCCTTGATCTTGAATAAAATAATTTATTTTAGAAATTTGAGAGCAAGTTTAGCCAAAGCTGGAGCAATATTTGTGTATTGTCTCCTTCCTTTTTTTTTTTTTAACACTAGCCATAAATTTCACAGTGGCAAAGATTATGTTCTTTTGGTTTTACATTGAATCCACAGAGACTAGCTAAGTATTGGCACATAGTAGGTATATATTAAACACATTGTTGAACCACTGAATTCTGCAGTGCTGCTGCTGAGAAAAACATGTACTGTGCTCCATTGCATACTGGGTTCTCCTGAAAGAGGCAGTTGTTAAACTTGTCAGACTAGAGTGTATTTAAGGCAAAGAACCAGCAAATCAAAACAGGAAACATGCATTACCAAGTTGATTCATCAGGAATAAATGGCATAAAAACAAATAAGGGGGAAGGAAACAGAGTTCAGGGATATTTATTTTTTTTTAGTCCTATGACTATTTTTCGGGTCTTCTAAGACAGAGAAGGCAATGGCACCCCACTCCAGTGCTCTTGCCTGGAGAATCCCATGGACGGAGGAACCTGGTAGGCTGCAGTCCATGGGGTCGCAAAGAGTCGGACACGACTGAGCAACTTCACTTTCGTTTTTCACTTCCATGCATTGGAGAAGGAAATGGCAACCCACTGCAGTATTCTTGCCTGGAGAATCCCAGGGAGGGGGAACCTGGTGGGCTGCCGTCTATGGGGTCGCACAGAGTCAGACACAACTGAAGCGACTTAGCAGCAGCAGCATAGGTAAAGAATCTGCCTGCCAATGCAGGAGACACAGGAGACACAGGTTCCATCCCTGGGTCGGGAAGATCCCCTAGAGGAGGGCATGGCAACCCACTCCAGTGTTCTTGCCTAGAGAATCCCATGGGCAGAGGAGCCTGGGAGGCTCCAGTCCACGGGGCCGCAAAGAGTAGGACATGACTGCACAGGCGTGCGTGCGTATGCATGGAGTTTTGTAAACAAGTGTCTGACAAGCTCATCCACTCCCTGAGCACCCTAACTTCATAACAGACAGTGTCTTCCCTCACCAGCTCCCGGATCATTTTAGTCCTCTCCTCATAGCTCAGGGTCACAAAGCTGTGGCATCTGGAAGATAAGCTTATAAATGTAGAGAAAAAGACATAGTATAATCATGTCAGCCTGTCAGAATATCAGGCTCCAAGGAACAAAAGACAGACTGGCCAGTCTTTTAATTGGCCCATAAGCAGTTTTGTTTTTTTTCCCCTCTCCAAAAACCCTCAAGAAAAATAATTCCTAGTGTTTGGCTGCTATTATAAAACACTAAAAAGATGAGCATTTCCTGTTTATTGAAGATTTATAATGTGCAGACCTCTTGCATTTTTACCCTGACCTTCAAAATAGTTCTTTCTGGAATATTTTCCAACTCATCTAGGTTCCTAAGTGTCTGTGTTTAAAGGGGTCCTCCAGTTCTCTATACAATGGCTGGACGTCTATTACAGGGCATTAGTTTTGCATTAAGGACTATTAGGATCCTGTGGATGACCCCATTATAACCAGCTTCTGCCATTCACATCAGCACCTGCAGGAGACTGATGTGATCATAGGCAGAAAATGTCTGGCTTTAACATAAAATAAATGATCTTTCACACCAAGTGCCTTTGGCATCTAGGGTGCTCACAGATATCTTCTTGATGGTCCCATGTTTTTTATTTGAAAAACATAGTTGTAAAGATCATTGTTTTCGAAATCAATTAGGTCACAATTGTTATCTATGTGATCCTGAGTCAGTTATTTAAATTCCTTTTACCTCTGCTTCCTCATCTATAAAGTGGGGGAATTCGTATTTACCTTAGAAGATTGTGGTGAAAAATAAATAATTTTCACCAGCAGTGTGCAAGTGCTCTCTTTCCTCCATATTCTTGCAAATGCTTGTTGGTTTACATATATATATATATATATATATTTTTTTTTATAATAGCTATCCTGACAAGGGTGAGGTGGTATCTTATTGAGATTTTGATTTGCACTTTCCCAGGATTAATGACACTGACTCTTCAGATACCTGTTAGTAATTTGTATGTCTTCTTTGGAGAAATATCTATTCAAGGTCTTAGCTCATTTTTTTTTTTTTTTTAGTCTTAAAGTAATTTTATTAATACTTTTTAAAAAATATATTTATTTATTTTCTTTACATTATTATGTTGATTTTGCCATATATTGACATGAATCAGCCATGGGTATACATGTGTTCCCCTTCCAGAACCCCCCTCCCTCCTCCCCCCCAATTGCATCCCTCTGGGTCGTCCCAATGCACCAGCCCTCAAAATGGATTAAAGATCTAAATGTAAGACCAGAAACTATAAAACTCCTAGAGGAAAACATAGGCAAAACACTCTCAGACATAAACCAAAGCAGGATCCTCTATGACCCACCTCCCAGAATATTGGAAATAAAAGCAAAAATAAACAAATGGGACCTAATTAAAATTAAAAGCTTCTGCACAACAAAGGAAACTAAAAACAAGGTGAAAAGGCAGCCTTCAGAATGGGAGAAAACAATAGCAAACAAAGCAACAGACAAACAATCTCAAAAATATGCAAGCAACTCCTGCAGCTCAATTTTCTAGAAAAATAAACAAGCCAATCAAGAAGTGGGCAAAAGAACTAAACAGACATTTCTCCAAAGAAGACATACAAATGGCTAACAAACACATGAAAAGATGCTCAGCATCACTCATTGTCAGAGAAATGCAAATCAAAACCACAATGAGGTACCACTTTACACCAGTCAGAACGGCTGCCATCCAAAAGTCTACAAGCAATAAATGCTGGAGAGGATGTGGAGAAAAGGGAACCCTCTTACACTGTTGGTGGGAATGCAAACTAGTACAGCCACTATGGAAAACAGTGTGGCGATTCCTTAAAAAACTGGAAATAGAACTGCCATATGATCCAGCAACCCCACTGCTGGGCATACACACTGAGGAAACCAGAATTGAAAGAGACACGTGTACCCCAATGTTCATCGCCACATTGTTTACAATAGCCAGGACATGGAAGCAACCTAGATGTCCATCAGCAGACGAATGGATAAGAAAGCTGTGGTACATATACACAATGGAATATTACTCACCCATTAAAAAGAATTCATTTGAATCAGTTCTACTTAGGTGGACGCAACTGGAGCCTATTATATAGAGTGAAGTAAGCCAGAAGGAAAAGCAACAATACAGTATACTAACGCATATATATGGAATTTAGAAAGATGGTAACGATAACCCTGTATGCGAGATGGCAAAAGAGACGCAGATGTATAGAAGAGTCTTTTGGACTGTATGGGAGAGGGCAAGGGTAGGATGATGTGGGAGAACGGACGGCATTGAAACATGTAAATTATCATATGTGAAATGAATCCCCAACCCAGGATTGAAGCTCATTTTTTAAACTGGGTCTTTTTTCTATTGAGTTGTAGGGATTCCTTATATATTTTGGATATTATTAATTATCTGAAATTATATAATTAACTGGTTAGCAGACATATGGTTTAAAAATATTTTCTCCCATTCCATAGGTTTCCTTTTTGCTTTGTTGATTATTTCTTTAACTGTGTGGAAGTAATGGTGTAGATTTTATGGAAAACAGTATGAAGGTAACTCAGAAATTAAAGATGAAACTGCTATAGGATCATGCAATCACACTTCTGATTATTTATTAAAAAACTTTGAAATCAGAATCTCAAATATGTATTAGCCCATCCATATTTATTGCAGCAGTATTCATAATAGCTAAAATATGGAAACAGCCTATAAATCCATTGACAGATGAACAGATAAAAAATTATGGTATAAACACATAATGGAATACTGTAGAAACTTAAAAAAGAAGGCCTCCAATATGCTACAACATAGATGAACCTTGAAGACATTATGCTAAGTAAAATAAGCCAGTCACAGAAAGACAAACATTGGGTGATTCCACTTAACACAAGATATCAAAAATAGTCAAACTGATAGAATCAAAAAGTGGAATAGTGGTTACTAGGGGCCAGAGAGAAGAGGGAATGGGGAATTACTAGGAGATAAACATAAAGTGTCAATTAAGGAAGATAAGCTCTAGAGGTCTGCATGTTTCTGTTCTTTCCTCAATAGAATAAATGTTTTTAATTAGATATATTAAAACATACCATGTACTTAGAATACTGCCTGATACACAGTTGTTGTTGATATTTACTTGCTAAGTTGTATCTAACTCTTTTGCAACCCCATGTACTGTAGCCCACCAGGCTCTGTTCATGGGATTTCCTAGGCAAGAATACTGGAGTGGGTTGCCATTTCCTTCTCCAGGGATTGAACTCACATCTCCTTCTTTGGCAGGCAGGTCCCTTACCACTGAGCCGTCACAGAAGTCCCTGATACCGAGTTAGTAGACATTAAATAATAATTACATCAAAATGCCCTATGTCTATCAATGCAGTAGAAAGCATCCTTTATGCTGCCTGGAAAGAACCAGCTAATGGATAGGAAATGCCAAGTGATACTGACAACTACTATCATGTATGAAATTATTAGCTTGTATAAAAGGCCCATTGAATTTTTTTCTGTGAAAATTAAGTTAGCAATACAGAAAGAAATGGGAAAGATTGCAAAAATGACCTCTGACTTCCAGCCATTTACAGTCAGTAAGCCTAATGAACATGATTGAAGACTCATGCATTTATGTTGATTTTACTTTGATAGCCTCTGCAACATCTACAGGTTTTAAAAATAGCCCTTCCATCTTTTCATTGAGAGTGCTATGCTAATTATTATGCAGGTTTATCACATGCCTAAATAGCATCAATGGTGAAAGCCCATAAAATATTTATTAAGAAATATGTAAAAATTGAAAACATTAAAACATTGGCTTCGAACATTAAAATATATTTCTAGGAGCTCTTCGGCCAGTATTTTATTTAAAAGTTTTCAAAGTTTTGTGCTGGGAAAATCCCTAAGCAGTAATTTTATTGTTGGAAGTCATTTAGACTAATATTTGGTATTTTATGATCTCTTCACAATCCATTATGATTTGTAGGCTTTGAAAATTTTACTGTAAACTCCATCCTCATTAGCAGAATTGGTAACTGCTGCAATTCCAAAATATACTTTCAGTAATTTAGAAAATATTCTGCAGTATCATTCTCTGAAGGCATTTACAATTAACATTCCTTATAACATTAAGACAAAGTATGGACTCTTGAAAATAAATTTAACCAAACGGAGAGGTTTTTGAAAATCAATATATATATTCTAGGAGTGGATTGTGGAAATAGGTTCTGAGGGTCACTACAATAACCCATAAAATTTTGAAGTAATATTTGGCCACTATTCTTCATTATTCACACTTTCTATGAATGTGTGAGAAACTGAGGAAAGCAATCTAATAACAAAGAATTATGTACAGCTATTTATTTAAAAACTCCTATGTCATTTTAAAAACTCTGTATGTTAGATTTAAAAGCTCATTATGTCATTTTCATCAAACTGTCTTAAGGAAAAAGGGATCTATTGATTATTGTAACTGAAATTTCAGCAGAAATTCTGCCTCCCATCATCGATATGGGGGCTTAGGAAATTATGCAAAGTAGGTTGTGACTTACTTTGATAGGCATTCAAAAATTTAAATGGGCTGGTGATTGGAGAGTGGGATGAATACGTGGTTGGATGTATGAAAAACCGACTATGGCATAATGTTGATTTTAGAATCTTGGTGGTGGGTAATTAGGTGATTACAGTAAAGTAGCTTCATCTTTTCTCTCTATATAAAAACATTTCATGACAAAATGTCGTAGAGAATGTTGCCGACCTAGTTTCTCTCTCTTGGCTCTCCTTACTGTGTCGGTGTGTCCAAAAAAGCACTAGCTTAAATGCTTTCAGGTAATTTTGGCAGCAGCAGAATGAAATCATTCCTGTCAGGTTCAAAGAAAAAGTTTTACTGAATTTGGTTGGCAATGGCTGGATCACATACCCACACCTGCACAAATCACTGGGGTGAGGAGGTTGCAAAGTTCTGACTAGCTAGGAGAGAATCACAAGCTCCACTTGTGCAGATGGGCTGAGGCTCCTCCCAGAATGTAGGGCTGAGAATTCGAAACGGGGGCTTCGGGTGGCTTAAAATTCAATTCCTGAGAAATCATTCAGATGTGATGTGTTGACCATCAAATGCATGATGAAATGTAATTCCTGATGTTAGAATGAAAACAACTGCCTAGTCACCAAGAATTATCTATCCTCTTAACAAGTTATGTGTTGTAATGCAAATTAATATAATCTTAGGCATTTCACTTGCTTTTGGAAGGCAGTGGTGCTCCTAGAAAAGCTGCAGCAGATGAAAACAAGAGTATTCCAAGATTTTTGTGTATAAACACTGGCTCAGAGAAGGAAAAAAGAACGCAGTGAAACACGGTTGGGTTCACTGAATTTATGTAACAACTAAGCCGATTATTCCTAAACATCTTTATCTCTGGTCTACTCTTCAGTGAACACTCTTCCTAAATTTTTGTTTTTAGAAATAGAGCATGACTTCCAAGTACCACTCAGGTGTGTAGAAAGGTTTTTTGACAAGACTTCTAGGATGAAAATTTATGTTGGAAAGTTGTAGTTTCATAATTCCTACAGTACTGGCTGAGCAACTTTCAATCTTTGACATCGGTTACCACAACAAATAAAATATAACCTGGATTCCTGAAAAAGAAGTGTGGCCGACTCTCTGTTATAGGATACAGGTTTGAATTAAGATTAACCTGGGCAAAAAACTAAAAGTATTCTGATTTTAATGAAAGTTGTACATCAGATGATTATTAGGAAATCAAGCCAATGCTTGTGTATAGAGGTTATAGAACTTCGTATGGAACCATATCATGTTACTTTAGGTATACCCCATGTGTGCATTTTAAGACATTTCACTCGTGTCCGACGCTTTGCAACCCTATGGATGATAGACCTTCAGACTCCTCTTCTATGGGATTCTCCAGGCAAGAATGCTGGAGTGGGTTGTTGTGTCCTTCTCCAGGGGGTCTTCCCAACTCAGGGATCAAACCTGTGTCCCTTATGACTCCTGCATTGACAGACAAGTTCTTTACCACTAGCGCTGCCTGGAAACAGGTGTGCATTAAATATAGATATAGATGTGAATAAAGATATAGTTACAGAGAGGCCAAGAAATTGACATCCTAAGCCTTGAAATATAAAGAGTTAGTTTAGTTGTTTCATCGGTATTGGGATTTGTGTTGACATTTTTTTCATGAATTATGCCTCTGCATCAGTCCTGTGAACAAGCCTTGATAAATAAATTTAACCTCATTTTCCAAAAGAAGAAACTGAAACCTCGCAAGTTGAAGTATTTTGCTGAATTCTACTACCACTAGTATATAGTAGTAGAGCTGGATTTAAACTAAAATATAAATACTTTAGGGGATCAAGAGACTATGGACATAGGTGCCATGGGAGGACTGGTTCACACCAATGACCGCAGGTGGATGCACAAGATACTGCAGGAGTCGGGTCAGAGGTTCATGGCTATGATGCTACCACATGTAGAACAGCTGCTGAATGGGGCCCTGCTCAGTGACCCTGGATGAATGAGGGCCCTCAAGGTCATCTCCAGATGTGAACTGGGCCACTTCAGGCTGCACTGTGCCAATGAGCACAATGGGAACAGCAACTGCTACTCCCACCAGTACCAACTCTTTCTTAGAGGACAGCACCTACTTGGTCTTGAACCAATGGCTTCAAATTAAAAAAAAAAAAAAAAGAGCAGCCCCCAAATGCAGTTAGTACCTTCCTTTCGTAACTAGTACCTAGACAGAGCAAACTCTTGAATCTCATGCTATTCAGTAGCCCCAGAAATATATCTATTGATAATAGATTTTGCCAATTTTTTACACTCAATTTATCGCCATGATTGATGATATTAAATGTGATATCCCATGCATTAAATGAGCCCTCCAGATGATCAGAGTGAAGCCTGTGGGGAGAAAGAACACACTCTATTAGTTATCTTTTTCTGACACAGTGCTGGCATCAATATCTTCAGAGTATTTGCTGCCATGCACGGCTTAGCCTCATCTGCACCAAAACACTTATTTTTCTTTCTTTGTGCTCAGTTTGGTTCTTAGTTCAGCTAGACAGTTTTTTTTTTCTTTCTTCCCCAGCAATAGACATCATGGGTTTGGTTACAGAATATAAGTCTCAGAAGCATAACTACAATACTTTTTCAGTGAATCCACAAGACATAGAAATATTCATAGCAGTTAATAGATTTCTCCAAATTTTACATGTAGTCTGGCTCTAATCCACACAGTCAAAGGCTTTCTTATAGTTAGTAAAGCAGAAGTGGATGCTTTTTCTAGAATTTCATTGCTTCCTGTATGATCCAGTGAATGTTGGCAATTTGATCTCTGGTTCCTCTGCCTTTTTTAAACCCAGCTTGTACATCTAGAAGTTCTTGGTTCATGTACTATTGAAGCCTAGCTTGAAGGATTTTGGGCATAGCCTTACTAGTATATGAAATGAGCACAATTGTCTCATAGTTTAAACATTTTGGGGCACTTCCTTTCTTTGGGATTGGAATGAAAACTGATCTTTTTCATTCCTGTGGCCACTGCTGAGTTTTCCAAATTTTCCAAATTTGCTGTCATATTGAGTGCAGCGCTTTAACTGGTGCTGGAGAAGACACTTGAGATTTTCTTGGACTGCAAGGAGATCAAGCTAGTAAATCCTAAAGAAATCAACCCTGACTATTCACTGGAAGGACTGATGCTGAAGCCGAAGCTCCAATACATTGGCTGCCTCATACAAAGAGCTGACTCATTGGAAAAGACTCTGGTGCTGGGAAAGATTGAAGGCAAAAGGAGAAGAGGGTGGCAGAGGATGAGATGGTTGGAAGGCATCACCAATTCAATGGGAATTAATTTGAACAAACTTCCAGGAGATAGTGAAGGAGGGGAAAGCCTGGCATGCTGCAGGCCATGGGGTCACAAGGTGGACACTACTAAGGGACTGAACAATGACAAAGTCTGGCTGTAATCACTCTTTGTAGTCGTACTTAGTCACTTAGATTTAGGATGCTGCCCTCAGGCAAAACTTGAAGAAGCAATACATGGTTTTTGTTCTCCTCAATTTTGCCTTGCTCTAGCAACACACTTTCTCAGCTATTTCATTTCAAATGAGTTTTAACTAAGGGCCCTTTTCTATATGCAGACAATGGAAGAGCAGATGGCACTTTTTCCAGTATCTTAGCCAAGATTCCACTTTGGAAACAAAGGCAGTTCTTGTTCAATACCCCTGAAAAAAATTGGTACAGTTCATCTCACTTGATTTCATGTCAACTATGACTTATAAAATCCTTGAACACAGGTTCATTTTTCATTTTCAATAATAGTGACCACTGAGTTCTAACTTTACACCAAGTTTTTTACATTCTTTATGTCAAATGTGACTGCAAATCTACTATGTAGACACTCTTAATATCTCCATTTTATTTTCCTCTTAGTCTCATTATTTAGCTTCAAAGATATTGGAAAAAAACCCACCCTAAATTCTAATTGATCTCTTCATGATTAATTGAACTCGGACAAATAAATATTTTACTTTGAAATCTTTGCAGTGGGGACATACGACAAGAATTAGGAAGAGCCAAAACATCAAGCTAATACTTCTATTTTCCCTTCTTTTACCCATAATAGATATTGCTAATTATGTACTGTCCTCTTTCTCTCCTAGTAGTACTTAAAGACACATAGCTCTTTGGGAAGTTATTCTTACTTTACAGACCTTGAAAAGTTAAATAATATATATTTACATACCCAATACTTGGCTACCTTAGACGTCTCTTCCCAATCTCACATTCTGGATTTCAAGGTATGTCTGCCTCTTAGATTTTCTACTAATTGAAATCTGTCATTATATATGAAGAGTCTTCCCTGGTGGCTGAGACAGTAAAGAATCTACTTGCAAAGCAGGAGACCCAGGTTCAATCCCTAGGTTGAGAAGATCCCCTGGAGAAGGGAATCCCTACCCACTCCATTATTCTTGCCTGGAAAATCTCATGGACAGAGAAACCTGGCAGACTACTGTTCATGGGGTTGCAAAAAAGTTGGACGTGAATTCCATCAAATGTCTTTCCCCTGTCTTGTCACTGTGATGGGTGTTTAAAATGTGTGTGTGCCAAGTTGCTCAGCTGTGTCTGACTCTTTGTGACCCTGTGGGCTGTAGCCCACCAGGCTCCTCTGTCCATGAGGATTCACCAGACAAGAATACTGGAGAGGGTTGCCATGCCCTCCTCCAGGGGATCCTCCCGACCCAGTGATCGAACCCAGATCTGTTTATGTCTCTTGCGTTGGCAGGTGTGTTCTCGATCACTAGAGCCACCACACAAAAGTCGATAAAAGTCTCTTGCCTCAAGGGTATATCTAGTTATGACTTTCTTTAAGCAGCTTATATTTTCATTAAGCCAGGAGCATGTTTGAATTTACTCTTAAAATTTATGTGAGGAGAGAAAAATCTTTGCTCATTTGAATTTTGAAGCAAATTCCCCAGTGAAAGATTTTCATGAAGGCAGGCACGGCAGGCAGAACCGCTGCCCCAACAGATATTTTTTACTTCACCCCTCATGGCAAGCAAGACTAAGTGAAGACCTTCATGCTTGCTGCTACATTTCTGCTAACAGTCTTTCTCCTTAAGTGCTGTGACTGTGTATCTCCGTTTCCTGCCTTAAGGATTCTGAAAGCATCCATCTGCCCCTCTGCTTCATTCCCTGTTCACTGTGCCCTTAACACTGCCACCAAGCTTGGCCAATTTGTAGCAGAATTGCATAGAATCCAAGCTCAGGTTAGTCCCCACAATTCAGTGACAAAAGGCTAAATTAGTTCATCTCTTGTTTCTCTCTCTGTTTGGCTTAAACCCAGAAGTTTTCTGGGTACCCAAGGGTCCTGGAACTGAAACCCAACCCAAGGGTGGTGCTTAGCAAAAATATGAGATTGCCAAAGCATAGTTCAGGCTTAGCAAAAAGCTGTCAAGACAAAGGTCATTTCGAAGAGTTAGAGATGAGAGACAAAAAAAAAAAAACCTGTTGGAGTGGGACAGATGCTTGAGAGTAGTTGAAGCAGTAGGTGATGGGAAGAAATCCAGTCAGGCAAACAAA
The DNA here is from genome assembly GCA_007570785.1 of Antilocapra americana. Classification (NCBI taxonomy): domain Eukaryota; kingdom Metazoa; phylum Chordata; class Mammalia; order Artiodactyla; family Antilocapridae; genus Antilocapra; species Antilocapra americana. The sequence continues at coordinate 753,020 of ML663025.1, forward strand.
ATATTAAGTAGGTGGCAAAAGAGGATATAGCAACAGCAGCCAGCATGGTAAGCAAAAGGAAAAACTTTTGGTAAGTCACTTATTGTATTTGTTGAGTTTGTATGCTTTCAGTTTTTCCTACTGTATGGTAAGCTCCTTTAGGACAAGAGGTATTAATATTATCTAGTCCACTTTTAAACTCTGTTGCTATGAATTAAAATTTCTATCACTATGTTCCCATGTAAATGCTTCATAGATGCTTGATAAATTCACATAAGAAATAAATGAATGGTTGGATTCCACCATTAAACCATCTTCAGACTCCCATATTTCCTTCTTTATGTTATCTTTCAAGTTTTTACCACTTCAATAATTTTACTGGCTTGGTACAGTGACTTTGACAGTTTATAAGACATCTTATCTGCAGCATGGTAGTTCACCTTCCTGAGCCTCAGGTCTTCCAGTTATAACTGGAGATACAATTTTTCTTTAACACACACAAAAGGCTTCAAATAAATTGCCTTGTCCAGTGGCTGGAATACAGTGAAAGTGAAAGTGGCTTAGTCATGTCTGACTCTGAGACCCCCTGGGCAATACAGTCCATGGGGTTCTCTAAGGCAGAATACTGGAGTGGGTAGCCTTTCCCTTCTCCAGGGGATCTTCCCAACACAGGGATCGAACCCAGGTCTCCCTCCTTGCAGGCAGATTCTTTACCAGCTGATCCACAAGGGAAGCCCAAGAATACTGGAGTGGGTAGCCTGTCCCTTCTCCAGTGGGTCTTCCCAACCCAGGAATCAAACCAGGGCCTCTTCCACTGCAGGCAGATTCTTTACCAGCTGAACCACGGTCAGTATTCTGCATCTTTTTAGATATTCAAGAAGGTAGATATTCAGGAGTTACAGGTAGATGCCTTGGAAAGTGGTTGAAACCGTTTATGTTAGCATAATGACCAGGTGTGGACTTTAAAAGCAGACCTCCAAACTTGAGGAAGATAGTCCAGAAGATTACACAGGAATATAGCATCCTGCCTGAGTACATGAAGGAAACAGTGCCCTGCCCTGTGGACTGTAGGATGAGATTGTGAATAATATGTATGGATCCTAAAGTTATGGTTATTGGCACTAGAGGATTAGATTAGAAGATAAATGTTTATTTCATACCACATTGCCAAAATACAGTGCCCTATGATTAGGTTTCCTAGAAATAATTAGGAGAGAGCCCGATTGCCATGTAAAGGGCCAAGTCCAAGAATTTCTGAATAGGAGAATTTTTTAGTCACTCTTTAAATTTATTTTTAATTGAAGGATGATTCCAGCATTGTGCTGGTTTCTGCCACACATCAACATGGATCACCGATAGGTGTACATACGTCCCCTCCCTCTTGAGCCTCCCTTCCACCTCCCACCCTTTCCCACCCTTCTAGGTTGTTACAGAGCCCTGGTTTGAATTCCCTGGGTCATACAGCAAATTCCCCCTGGCTCTTTATTTATATATTTTAGTATATATGTTTACATATTCCTCTCTCCATTCATCCCACCCTCCTTCCTGTCCACCCCTTGTGTCCATAAGTTTATTTTTTATGTCCATGTCTCCATTGCTGCCCTGCAAATAGGTTCATCAGTACAGTCTTTCTAGATTTCATATATATGTGTTGATATACAATATTTGTTTTTCTCCTTCTGACTTACTTCACTCTGTATAGTAAGCTCTAGTTTCATCCACCTCATTAGCACTTACTCAAACGTATTTGAATAGGAGAATCTTTGAAAGTGAAAATCACTTAGTCATGTCTAACTCTTTGTGACCCCATGGAATAGTCCATGCAATTCTTCAGGCCAGAATACTGGAATGGGTAGCTATTCCCTTCTCTAGAGGATCTTCCCAACCCAGAGATCAAGCCCAGGTATCTTGCACTGCAGGCAGATTTTTTACCAGCTGAGCCACCGGGAAAGCCCAGGAGAAACTTAAGCCACATAGAATTAAGCTGTCAGTACACATTGGTACCCAGAATTGATTCCTCTGGATTCCAGTTCAGAGGAATAAATGTTATATCTAATTAAGTGTTCACAATTATTCTGTGAGTATCTCCATGTTAGAGCTAAAGAAACCAAGTTACACATCAGAGGAAGCATAGTGGCCTAAGAATCCTGTAGTTCCACCCATTCATTTTGTACCTGCGATTATGTCCCTTTCTCTATGCATTTCATTATTCCTATCTGTAAATGCAAGAAAAATAAAATTCACATCTCTAAAAGGTATTCATCCTGATCTATCACTAAATATAGGGCTAGGAGTACAAACAGAAAAGGGAAAGAGAGAAATGGATGATTCCATTTAATAATTGTATCCCTAAATTAATTGGTTATAAATATAAGTTCCCTGTATCAAAACAAGTTTAATGTTGGAATTATGAGCACCAAAATCCTGTTTCTTTTTCTTCAAGTAAATCCATACACAATGCTGAGGATTTAGCACAGACCATACAACACAAGTTTTCTCTTGCCCCCTGCTGAAAATTTGCTTCATTTCTAATCTTGTCTGCAGCCTGTACCATTTATCTCAGTGACAGCAAAAGAAACTTGGGATTAGCTATTAACCAGTAAATAGTATAGCCTCCAAGCCTCTTTGGCAGTGCCACATGGAAATACAAATAATCACAGACTCCCTAGAGTAGAAGACCATGTCCTTGGTCAATGAGGTGAGAAGAGGACAGAGGGTAATGAGCAGACCGCCTAGTATTTTTCTTATTTAATTCCCCTGCTGTTCTAATGCAAAGCCAGGTTAAGGACATAGGACACATTTTAGAGATTAGTTATAGTTAAAATTATAACAGCCAATAAGATTTAATACTTAAATTAGGCCCACATCATTCATTCATTTATTCATTCATCTGTTCAGTCATTCGAAAAATATCTACTGAGCACCTTCTTTGTGTCAGGTTTGGTCAACAGTCATGAAGGACACAGAAACAAATAGGGTTTCTGGCTTCAGGGAGCTCATACCATAGAAGGGCTATGCACAGTAAACGTTCATCCATTTTTTCACAAAGAGTTTTATGGGCCTAATAAATCTTAGATGGTCCATGTACAAGCTAGCTACCAAGGCTTTGAAGCTCCGAACAGGAGAGCCACATGGAGTTTGGAGTATGGATTCCTACCTAATGAAGCCATTAGTTTGTGGAATGTTAGGAGGAGTCTCAGATGATTTTTCATCGGCTCCTTTAGCTTGTCAAGCTCATCCTCATCTCAGGGCCTTGGCCCTTGCTGTCCCCCTTACCTGGATTGGCATTCCTCACCTCTTCCTATGATTGGCTCTCCTCTCATATTTAGATCTCAATGCAGATCTCACCTTCTCAGGGATTAGATTCCTGGCCAGCCAATGCAAAGCAAACTTTGCCTCTTCCCTTGATTTTTCTCATTACTTTGTTTCATTGTTTTCAAAGCATTTAATATAAAAAGTGTCATGTTTATGTCAACATTTTGGTCAGTTTATTTATTGACTTTTATTTTTGTCAATTTTGACAGTTATTTATTTTGACAATGTTTTTTGTCAATTTATTTATATGTGTTCCCTATAAATACATGTTGCTTGAATGGATGGCTTGAATAAATTAATAGTTCAATGAGAACCTGGAAAAGGAGCATCTTATCCTACCTATGAGAGAAAGGAAGACCTCATGCAAAAGAGTGTCATCTTCTATGAGAAAAAGTTTTAAACCAGAAATTGGTCAAAGTAGAGGTATTTCCAGGCGATAGAAGCAAAGTGTTCAAAGGCATCACATACTAGGGAGAATATTACATGTCCAGGGACCCCAAGTGTGGCAAGTGTCCCTGGACTTGTGATTATATGTTTGGAAGTGACACAGGAGGCTGGGTATAAGGCAGTGGGAAGACCATGATGACACTGGTTTGCTGAGCAGCCTGGACTTCATTCTGAGAAGAGGGAGACGTTGAATCATTTTAAATGAGGTAGCACAAACACAAGACTTGCCTTTCACAACAATTGATGTGGCAGTAAGAGGAGTTTCCGAGGCGACACTAGTGGTTAAAAACTCGCCCGAGAGTTTGATTCCTGGGTTGGGAAGATCCCCTGGAGGAGGCCATGGCATCCCACTCTAGTATTCTTGCCTGGAGAACCCCACGGACAGAAGAGCCTGGTGGGCAATGGTCCATAGGGTCTCAAAGAGTCAGACATGCCTGAAGCCACTTAGTATGCATTCATGCAAGAAGAGGTATGTTGGTAGAAGGTAAACATGAAACAGTTGACTTTAAGTCTCTTTAAAACTGTACATGAAGCTAACGCCAAGGGAATGAATCAAAGCTCTAGAATGGTGGAGATGAGAAAATGTGAATTCATTGATTAAAACTGTAGAAATGAAGTCAAATGGTAACATAGTGAGAGTGAAAGAGAATAATGATGACCACTATTCTACCTGGAGTATTGTGTAGTCAGTTGGGACATTATAGTTCATAAGCCGTAGGATTAGAGTAAATGAAAGAAAGTGGATGTTGGGATTGAGGAAAAGAAAATTATTCAGTAGAAATGTGCTCTCTTTGCAGTGGCCTTGGGATATTAAAAAGAAACTGGCATACATTTATCAAAACTATAGAGAGTTCATATTTGGAATTAAGTTTGGAGTGAGTGTGATAATTCAGTTTACCTATTGAAAGACAAAATAGATTCTCAGGATGCTTTAAGTCTCAGACTGTCCCTTAAGTATGATGGCAATACATTCTTGTTATCTAAAGATTCTTACCACTTAATTTATCACTATTTTAGAAAAGATCTGGTTAGGTCAATTTACCTCTAATTCTGAAAGTCAGTAACAGAGTAGGAATTTTATCTCTATGTCAACAATCATCATATGAAGGATTGACTGAAAATACCCTTATCAGTGGAAATCATAAGGGCTATGGCAACAGGCAAACCTGGGTTTAAATTGTGCTTCTCTTTCTGTCGCTAGATAGATCTTCTTGGACAGATTTTTTTTTTCCTTTTAAACTCCATTATGCATGTATTTTTTCATCTTAGCACAGGAGAGATAGTAATGAATTTACAATATTGGTACAGGAAACCCTGATAGCATATATATGGCCTGATGTAGAGTGAGATAGTCAGTAATGGTTCTTAATTAATTTCATGATCATCATGATGTCATCATGTGGTTCAGACCAGAATCTTCCTTGGAATAATAAAAGTCAGGCTTTTAACAACAGCATAGAAGGGCGTTTCTACCCCAGTCCTTATTCACAGAGAGAGGGCCCTTTGCCTTTTGCAAAGGGAATGCCAGAACGAAAAGGCCGGAATGACTTTTATTTTCCTATTTCTGTACAGCACGAATGGTGTAATGTTATCAGCAGAGATAATACTACCAGTAAATAGCTTTGAGTGAATTTGGTTGGCAAAATCGCGGGAGAAGATTGACAGGATCTTAAACAGCAGTAGTCAGGGAGGCCGCGGCTGGAGTATTGACAGTGGGTGATTTCGTGAGTAATGAAGAAGGTTATATGATTAAGTTTCCCGAAGCATGCAGTGCCTGCCGTGAGCGCTCGCTGCTGACTGCCACCCTTCTGTGTTGCTGACTAGCCTCACTGCTTTCCAGGCAGGATCAATAGGATTAGAGGATTCGCACAGAAAGCTTGCCTGTGGCTTCTTGTTAAGGGTATAGGGTGCCTTATAGCTCTCCTCTCGCGTTTTGCACCATTCCGTGTGTTAATCACATACAAAGTCATCTTTTGGTTCTATTTTATGACTGTTTTTCTTCTATTACTTTTTTCTAGAACTTCAGACTTACCTTTATCCCCCCTAGAAATAAGATAGTGCCCAAGATAGCATCCAGAATGGCCAAATCCTATGCATTCTTCTTCAAGGCATAGCTTCTTTGTCACCTCTACCAGGGAGCCTTGAGGTCACAGTCTTGGTTAGTATGACGTGTTGTATTCCTGACTCTTCGTACTTTTGGCACCTGGCAGATCACCTTGTTTTCCTCAATAGATTGTTAGCCTTTCTGACAACAATTGTGTTTTATTGATCTTTGTAACCTCTCTACCTAATTATATATATATCCCATAGTATAATGTTCAATGAGCATTTGCTCATTTTTTAAACCATATGCTAAATACTCTAAATGAAATTATTTTAATTTATTCATCACAGAAACAAGAAATATCTCAGTACCAACCCCATGGAGTTGTTGTGAAGTAAGCTTCAGAGAGGTTTTTAAAAACAGGAGCCGATGACAGAGGTAAGCAGTGAGACCAGTATTCAAATATGGGTCTTGTGAATTCAAAGTCTGTACAATTGACCATTTTCTTCTATTTTTTTCTGGAAAAGACACATTGTATGAATTAAGTATAATACATTTATATATTTTTAAATCTTCTTTTTAAAATATTTAAAGCAGTCCTCACCACACTCCTCTTGAGACCTAATTTACCTACCTCTGAATTAGGTAAATAGCTGTTGTTCTGCAGGCTGTAAAGTTCAATGATTTGTCCCATGGTTAAGTGAGCAAGCAGACAAGGCAAGTTGAGAAAAGATGAGTGAATGTGAATCAGTCTAATCATTCCATCTCATTCTCCTCCACCTGGAGAAAGTGCTGTCTTCATATAAACATGGCACTGATAGCAGCCATGTGTCAGGGTCTCAAATCGCATCCCCTTCTTTCTTGTATATCCCCGGGTATTGATGTTCATTATGCTTAGGCATCGTGGGCCAAGTCTGATTACTCTCAGAACATCCCTTCCCCAGATAGTCCAAGTGCTGCAAGCCAGCTGCCTCCATTTGCTCTGGTTGCTTGCTGAGCCTTCCACTGTCTTCCTAAGTGCCTGGCAGGTAATCACAGGTGGAGAGAGATGAAAGAAAATAATGTTTTGTGGGTTTTTTTTTTAAACTCATACACCTGTATTAAGTTATTTTAAAGTGTCAGTCTTAGAGAGGGAAGAAAGTACATTTAAGCATTTATAATTCAGCAGACAGGGCTTATCTGGTGGCTCATTGGTAAAGAATCCACCTGCCAATGTAGGAGATGCAGGTTCGATCCCTGGGTCGGGAAGATCCCCTGGAGAAGGAAATGGCAACCCACTCCAGTATTCTTGCCTAGAGAATTCCACGGACAGAGGAGCCTGGTGCTACAGTCCATGGAACTGCAAGTCAGACACGACTGAGCCACTAAACAAGAACAAAAATCCAGCAGACAACCCTCATCACACACTCCAATCAATTTTATACGTTGTATTTCCTATGTTTTTTCCAAGTATAAGAGTTTCTGCGTAACGGTGCCAATAATTGTATCAGATTGATCAGTTAATTAGCAATGGCAAACATTTACTATGAGAGATTAAATGAATTTTGTAAGCAAATCCCCCTTATTAATATTGCAGATTTATAACAAATACACAACCAAACCTATCTTCTCTGAAATTGTTTTGGCTTAATGTAACAATGTCTGTCACAACTCTGAAAATCCTGTAATATCCAAATTAATGTGTAAACAAGATCCAGTATTTTTATTTTGTGAACTATAAAAAATCAATATTTAACTCACAGGAACATTTAGAAAACAGTATTTGCTGCAACAAAGTCTGTTGTATTCATTTGTGTACCTCCAAGGCAAGGTCTAGAAAATGCCTAATATTTATTTGTATGTATGCATGTTTGAATATTTGCATTTTGTAGGGCAAGAAGTAGTGAATGAATAATACATAACATAAATAAGTATATAAATAATGTTTCATAGTTTTAAAATAAATAAAAATTAATGAATGGAGAATTAATGTAGACATATGATGATATAGAAGGGAGTTGGACCTGATAATGTGATATTTGAGCAGACATCCAAATGAACTGAGGATGTGGGCCATGGAACTATTTGGATAAATATTTCTCATGGTAAACACTGAAATAAATAAGTTGGAGGTAGGTATTTAGAGGAGAGAGAGAAAGAGTGGGTCTGAAGTGATGCTCTTTAATTTTCTCTTTTATTTAAGAAAATAGAATTGTCATTTAGGTCATCTAGTGTATACTGTTCAGAAGTAGAGATGGTTACCTGCTCTCCTCTTCCCTCTTCTCCCCATCCCCTGACATAGTTAGGGAACATTGTTCTGGACTACATTAGTGCTGGTGGGCTTAACCAAGTGAGAAGAATTTGACTGTCTCTGACAGAGGACAAGGACTGTGTTAGAACTGGGTCTGTGTCCATTTCTAGAGCATACAGTCAATGAAAACATTGAATTCTACCAGATCGAGGATCCTATGCGCTGTGCTTATTGCTCAGTCGTGTCTGACTCTTTGCGACCCCATGGACTGAAGTCTGCCAGGCTCCTCTGTCCTTGGGATTCTCCAGGCAAGACTACTGGAGTGGTTGCCATGTCCTCCTCCATCATGGATAGTATAGCAGGACTACATTGTGGAATTCAGCTGCTGTTGAATTTTTTTTTTTTTTACTTTCACTTGTAGAGTTGCATATAATGTACGATATCTATCAATTCAACATAAAGTTGACTCTTGACAAAAGCGAGTTAGAACTATACAGGTCCATTTATAGATAGAAGTTTTTGTTTTTTGTTTTTAATAGTAAATATTACAGTACTGCCCAGTCTCTGGTTGGTTGAATCCACAGATACGGAGAAGGCATGAATACAGAGGGTCTACTATGGGTTACATGTGGATGAACCCTCGTGTCTGGCAAGGGTCAACTGTATATCATGTTTTGTTTTAGTGAACTTACATGTAACTGCTTGTAAGTATAATTAGTTTCAGTGTTGGTGATTGTCTACTACACTGGGTTAATAGCATCCTTTCAAGATTCATGTCCTTTTGCAAACCTCAGAGTGTAACCTTATTGGGAAATAGGGTGTTTGCAGTCATGATTTAGTTAATATGAGGTCATACTGGACTAGGATGGGCCTTTAATCCCACAAGCCTGGGTCCTTATAAGAAGGCTCATGTGTGGGTGCAGAGTCAGAGACTGGAGTTGATAGCTGCGCACCAAGGAGCATTAGGGTTGTCAGCTGTCACTGAGGCTAGAGGAGAAGCACGGACAGATTCCCCGCTGACACGTGAAGAAGGAACCAAACTTACTGATACCTTGATTCCGAGCTTCTTTCCTTCTAAACTGTGAAAGAATGTGTTTCTGTTGTGTTATGCCTCCCATGTTTGTGGTACTTTATTACAGTGGCACTAAGAAACAAATGTTCTATTACCAGGTCTTAGGCTAGCTGCCTTCACCAGGACTATTTCATTTGGTGTGTTGTTCCCACCCACATACAAGAGTATAAAGCTATATACATGCTATTTATTTAACAACTGTTGGACACCTGTCATACTTTTGGCAGTCAGCTAGGGGTCTGCTATACAGGTGTGAATGAGAGAAATGAAATAATGCCCCTATGGAGATTGATTATACAGTAATGTTTACCCATTCTTATTACAAGTAGTAGATTGTAGGACTTTTGGCTTTGGAATGCAGAAAACTGTAAGACAAGAAGGAGCTTGGCAAGAATTATTAAAGCCACATGAAAGTATCAGGATTATAGAGTGCAGTGATTTCCTATACAAATAAATATTTATAATTAAACTAATAACCCAAAACTGAAATATGGTAGGGTTCTGATATAAAATTTCATTTCCTCCTCCTTAGTTCATTTCAGTTCAGTTGCTCATTCATGTCGACTCTTTGCAACCCTATGTACTGCAGCACATCAGGCCTCCCTGTCCATTAACAACTCCTGGAGTTTATTCAAATTTATGTCCATTGAGTCAGTGATTTCATCCAACAATCTCATCCTCTGTCATCCCCTTCTCCTCCCACCTTCAATCTTTCCCAGCATCAGGGTCTTCTCAGTTGAGTCAGTTCTTCACAGTAGGTGGCCAAAGTATTGTAGTTTCAGCTTCAGCATCAGTCCTTCTAGTGAACACCCAGGACTGATGGACTGGTTGGATCTCCTTGTGGTCCAAGGGACTCCCAAGAGTCTTCTCCAGCATCACAGTTCAAAAGCATCCGTTCTTTGGCACTCAGCTTTCTTTATAGTCCACCTCTCACATCCATACGTGACTACTGGAAAAACCATAGCTTTGACTAGACAGACCTTTGTTGGCAGAGTAATGTCTCTGCTTTTTAATATGCTGTCTAGGTTGGTTATAGCTTTTCTTCCAAGGAGCAGGTGTCTTTTAATTTCATGGCTGCAATCACCATCTGCAGTGATTTTGGAGCCCCCCAAAATAAATTCTTTCATTGTTTCCCCATCTATTTGCCATGCAGTGATGGGACCTGATGCCATGATCTTAGTTTTCTGAATGTTGAGAGTTTTAAGCCAACCTTTTCACTTTCCTCTTTTACTTTCATTAAGAGGCTCTTTAGTTCTTCACTTTCTGCCATAAGGGTGGTGTCATTTGCATATCTGAGGTTATTGATATTTCTCCAGGCAATCTTGATTCCAGCTTGTGCTTCATCCTGCCCAGTATTTCACGTGATGTAGTCTGCATATAAATTAAATAAGCAGGGTGACAATATACAGTCTTGACATACTCCTTTCTTGATTTGGAAGCAGTCTGTTGTTCCATATCCAGTTCTAACTGTTGCTTCCTTACCTGCATGCAGATTTCTCAAGAGGCAGGTCAGGTGGCCTTGTATTCCCATCTCTTTCAGAATTTTCCACAGTTTGTGGTGATCCACACAGTCAAAGGCTTTGGCATAGTCAATGAAGCAGATGTAGATGTTTTTCCGGAACTCTCTTGCTTTTTGATGATCCTATGGATGTTGGCAATTTGATCTCTGGTTCCTCTGCCTTTTCTAAATCCAACTTGAACATCTGGAAGTTCATGGTTCATGTACTGTTGAAGCTTGGCTTGGAGAATTTTGAGCATTACTTTACTAGCGTGTGAGATGAGTGCAATTGTGTTGTAGTTCTAGCATTCTTTGGCATTGCCTTTCTTTGGAATTGGAATGAAAACTGACCTTTTCCAGTCCTGTGGCCTTTGCTGAGTTTTCCAACTTTGCTGGCATATTGAGTACCACACTTTACATCATCATCTTTTAGGATTTGAAATAGCTCAACTGAAATTTCATCACCTCCACTAGCTTTTTCCGTAGTGATGCTTCCTAAGGCCCACTTGACTTCACATTCGAGGATGTCTGGCTCTAGGTGAGTGATCACACCATCGTGGTTATCTGGGTCATGAAGATCTTTTTTGTATTGTTCTTCTGTGTATTCTTGCCACCTCTTCTTAATATCTTCTGTTAGGTCCATAAAATTTCTGTCCTTTCTTGAGCCCATCTTTGCATGTAATATTCCCTTGGTATCTCTGATTTTCTTGAAGAGATATCTAGTCTTTCCCATTGTGCTTTTTCACTCTGTTTCTTTGCATGTTCACTGAGGAGGGCTTTCTTATCTTTCCTTGCAATTCTTTGAAACTCTGCATTCAAAAGGGTTTATCTCTCCTTTTCTCCTTCGCCTTTAGCTTCTCTTCTTTTCAGAGCTGTTTGTAAGACCTCCTCAGACAACCGTTTTGCCTTTTTGCATTTCTTTGCCCTGGGGATAGTCTTGATCCCTGCCTCCTGTACAGTGTCACAAACCTCCGTCCATAGTTCTTCAGGTATTCTGTCTACCAGATGTAATCCCTTGAATCTATTTGTCACTTCCATTGTTTAATCATAAGGCATTTAATTTAGATCATACCTGACTGGTCTAGTGGTTTTTCCTACTTTCTTCATTTTAAGTCTGAATTTGGCAATAAGGAGTTCATGATCTGAGCCACAGTCAGCTCCTGGTCTTATTTTTACTGTGTAGAGCTTCTCCATCTTTGGCAGCAAAGAATATAATCAATATGATTTCAAAATAATCAATCCTCCTCCTTAACACATTAAAAAAAAACTTATCAACTGTTGTAGCAAATGATACTCTCTCTCCTGGTCTGGTCTATGAGGTTATGGTAATATGCTTGTGGATCTCAGTTTGTTCTTATTTCATCTCATATGTGTATGAGTTTTAAAAGTAAACATTGGATCTGAGTTGACCTGGGTGTGCATGGAGAAATGTCCTTAGGTCTGCCTTCTCACAGTACTGTTTATTTGGAACTTAAGAAGTTAAGATAAATGTAGAACTTAGGAAGTTAAAATAAATGTTTTGTTTATTGTGAAATCCCTGATACAAACAACATCCATGGGAGCCGTGAACTGACCCACAGGGCTTGGTCTTTTGTGCCTACAACAATATAAAGACTAATGGGATGCCAAGGCTGTGATGCTTTTGTGTCAAGGTGATCCACCTGCACATAGAATCTTGTCTGCAGTAACCGCGTACCCCTGTGAGGGTAAAGGAGTAAGAGAGCTGTATACGTGGGTAGCTGCTTGACCTCTCAATGAAAGAGATCATGATGCAGCCCTAGTTTTATCTTCAGTTCTATATAATCTTATATCCAACCAAAGAAATGGCCTTAAATTAGTTACCTGCAGAGATTGGGAGCCGTATTTGTTCTCCAGACTCCTAATCTAGTATTCTTTCCTTTTATCTCCATAGCTTCTTCCGGCCTCTGATTGCTTCTATAAAACATAAAATTCTAATTTTCAGCCTCAATTTTCTTTCCAACTGTCCCCAAAGTGTTGGGTCCCTGAATATCTATCTGACTTCATCATCACCATAGTAGTGATTGTCTCATCAAATGACTTTGGTGAATTGACCATCAAGACTATCTTAATTGCTGTGCTCGCTTCTGCAGCACATACACTAAAATTGGAACGATACAGAGAAGATTAGCATGGCCCCTGCGCAAGGATGATACGCAAATTCGTGAAGCGTTCCATATTTAAAAAAAAAAAAAAAAGACTATCTTAGTTGCAAGCTTCATGCTGAAAAAAAAAAAAGAAAATTACCGATTCAAATTATTTTCCCTTAATCTAACATTATACTGAAGATTTTGTAGTTGTCTTAATTGGTTTTCCCCCATGAACAGTACATATTTTACTTTGAAAGCTGCCCTCTGTGACACACAGCAGCTTGCTTGGTTAGGAGGAGACTGGCTTACAGTGTAATCCAGCTGACATCTCCCATTTTCAGCGATGGGTTGCAAATGGTCTAATTTGGAATGATATTACATGAGCTGATGTTTGCTGGTACTTTAGGAAAAGGAATTGCTCCCCTCTTTGGGGGATATTGGAAAGAATGCATGACTCACTCCAGAATCTGGAGGGTAGAAACACAAGTCTGGAAATTTTACTGCTATGTTGTCAACATGCAGCTGTGCTCTTGCTCAGTTGCTCAGTCATGTCTGACTCTCTGCGACTCTGTGGACTAGCCTGCCAGGCTCCTCTGTCCATGGGAGTTCCCAGGCAAGAATACTGGAGTGGGTTGCCATTTCCTCCGTTAGGGGATCTTCCCTATCCAGGGGTCGAACCCACGTCTCCTGCATCTCCTGCATTGACAAGTGGATTCTTTACCACTGAGTCACCTGAGACTGAGTTCAGTGGAAGAGCTGCCAAGGAGTAAATCAGAAGAGCTTCAGTTTAAATGAAGACAAGGCTTGGTTATATGAGCCAAGAAGTCAATTTGCTTATTTATTTGTTTTATTCATTTTTGAGTTAAAAAAATCTTTTGGGTGCAAATGGTATCAACCACACAGACTGAAACAGAAAATAAGTAAAAACATTAGTTTGACTTTTATATTCTAGTTCTCTAAGGTTAGCTAGGTAGGTCTCATGTTTAAGTATCATTGTTAAGCACTTTCCACGGTTTTGTTTGAAGGAAAAAATACTTGAATAAGCTACTTTTGTTCTCAAAATTTTACCAATGGTTGTTCAGTAAACCTTCACAAAACACTTAACAAAACATTTTGTTGGTGGGTAGTTTATTTCACTGTCTTTAAACAGTGTCTTTGGGGCTTCCCTCTTGGCTCATCAGTAAAAGAATTCACCTGCCAGTACAGGAGACATAAGAGATGCGGATTCAATCCCTGGGTTGGGAAGATCCTCTGGAGAAGAAAATGGAAACCTGCTCCAGTATTCTTGCCTGGGAAGTCCCACGGACGAAGGAGCCTGGTGAGCTAAAGTCCATGAGATCGAAAAGAGTCAGACAAAACTCAGCAACTAAATAACAGCAACAAAATACCTCTTTATATCTTTTGCTGTCTTAAAAAAAATTCAGTTTTATTAAAGTTTAATTGACATATAACATTGTATAAGTTCAAAGTGTACAACATGATGATTTGATACATGTATATACTGTAAAATGTTTACCACAGTAAATTAAAATTGTCTATCATATCATACAGTTACATTTGTGTGTGTGTTAAGAACATTTACAGTTTCCTCTCTTAGTAAGTTTCAATTATATAATATGGTATTGTTATAATGTGGTATTATTCATCAGGCTGAATATTAGATCATCAGATTTATTCATCTTATAACTAGAAATTTGCACTCTTTAATCAACATGTCCTCATTTCCTCCACACCCTGCCCCTACAGCCCAGAGAGAGTCATTATCTTCTCCAGCTCTAGCATTTCTGTCTGGTTCTTTTTTATGGTTTCTGTCTCTTTATTAAAGTTCTCATCTTGCTTATTCATTGTTTTCCAGATTTTGTTACTTGTCTGTGTTCTCTTGCATCCCATTGGTTTTCTTTGAGATGATTAATCTGAATTCTTTGTCAGGAAATTCATTGATCTTCATTTATTTGGGGTCAGTTAAAACTTTCTTAGTTTTCCTTGATTGTGTCATGTTTGCCTGATTCATCATGATCTGATGGGGTTGCAGAGTCGGACATGACTGAGCGACTTTCACTTTCATGATCTGCATTTCCTTATTTTGGTGTCTGTAGATGTAATCAAGGAAACATCTTTTCTAATCCTTACTGACTGGTTTCAGCAGGTAAAGACCATTTTGTCTCTGTTCACTAGGATGATGGAATTACCCTAGGAATCACAGTCATGCTGGATTAGAACTGGTTTCTGGGCCATTACTAGGTCTGTAGTGGGGTTCACGGTTGGCTTGTTATTAGGGACTTTGTGAGCTGGAAACCTCATGTGGTCTCTCAGTGTATAGGACTGCCTCCAGCACCTTGTTTAGTAGTTTACTTTTGTTATGTGGTGTGACGAAATGTTCTCATCTCATTCTTTTACATGTACATGTCCAGTTTCCCTGGCACTGTGTATTGATGAGACTGTCTTTTGCTATTATATACTGTTGCCTCTTTTACGGTGTAATTGACCATAGGTGTCTGGGCTTATTTCTGGATTTTCTATTTTGTTCTGTTTCTATTGATCTGTGTGTCTGTTTTTGTGTCAGTACCATGCTCTTTTGGTTACCAACCCAATAATTCTAGGTTTTCTTTCCATTTTCCTGAAGTAATTCCTTCAGTATATTTTTTTTCAACAGCAATGTATCAATGTTAAACATTTCATTCATTTCCTAAAAAGCATCACATTTTACCCTCACTCTTGTGTAATTGTTTAGCTGGATGCAGAATTCCAAGAGGGAAGTTTGTTTTGCCATTAACTTAGAAAATAAAAGTCTATTCTATGTTTCCTCCTTGAGAAGACAGCTGTTATTTCTAAGTATTTTTTTTAATGTAATCTTAAAAGCAATCGGGAATGATATATATTCATGAACGACTTACACTTTTACCATGATGTGTCTTGTGATTTTTTTTTTAATTCTGTTTGGAATCAGTGTTGTTTCTACATACGAAGATTGATATATTTTATCAGTGTATAAAATTGTATAATTAAAAGCCTTTGTACTTAGAAGAATGCCTTTTCTACCATTCTTTCTATTCACTCTTTCTATAATCCTGTTTTCCATTTATGTTGGACCCTTTCATTCTCACCTCCATTTTGTTTAACAGTAATTTTTATCTTTCCTTGAGTCTAATTTACTCAAATATATTTTATTCTACTTCTCTTCTGCTGGATCTGTGCTGCAGCTTAATTTGTGCATGTAAGTCTTGGTTTTTATGGGCTTACTTGCTTCTTTTCTTCATAGAATTTTTTTTGTTGTTGTTTTTATTCTTTCTTTTTTAAAAGTTTGAGTCAGACATGCTAGTCTGTAATCTTTTTGTTGCTATAAAAAATAGATCTATTATCTGATATTCTTGATATAGTGATCCTCCAGTGTGTTACATCCGTTTATCCTCATTTGTGGCAGATGGTTATCTCATCTGTTTTGTGATGAGAGAGTGTGCGCTCATCTATACAGGGCTTTTTCTGTGAGAACAACCTAACTTTTTAAGAGTGAACTTCAAGTGAGGTTTACATTTGTTTTATCAGGCATCCTAAAATTATCACCAATGTATGGCCATGCTTTATGTTAATTTCTTAACTCCTGCATCCTGTACCATATGGGCAGTATACATTTAGCCTGTGTGAAACAGAGCCCACTCTGTTTCTCAAGTGAGAGATACATGGTATGTGTTTATGCATGTGTGTGTCCATAGATGTGTGTTTTCCTAGAACCCAAATGGAAACAGACGAGCTGCCTTTTCCATCTCTCTGTATGTTATGGATAATTTTCCCAAATTGAAGCAATTGAAAGTTCTAAATATTATGTGTAAACTTAGTTATGGTTTCTTCAAACTTCTTGGTCCAGGACTTTGTTAATCTTTGCTTCCACTTTTCCATCCTCCTCCTCCTCCTCCTTTTTCCTCTTCTTTTCCTTTTACTCCTCCTTTTCCTCTTTCTTCTTCTTCCTCTTCTTTCAGTTCAAACTTCCTCCAAGGGCAAACACTGTGCTAATTCATATGATTAATGCTGTTATTTCATCTTTAATTCTTACCACCAAAAGATTCAGTTTGTTCTTTAACTGTATGCATTCACATTTGTACTCCTGCTACATATTATTTAACTTTTCTAAGGATTTATTTCTAGAGAGATTTAGATTAACTTAATTTGCTGTATTCCACTGCTGTTAATTTGACATATTATTTTTCATTTAATCCTCTAAAAAATCTTATGAGATAGGTAAATTGTCTCCACTTGATTCAAATTTTTTTAATCTTAAAATAAATGTGAGTAAGTAGAACAAAAACAAACTCACAGATTTAGAGAATGAACTTATGATTGTCAGAGGGAAGGGTGGGGAGAAGGGATAATTAGAGAGTTTGGGAGGGACATCTACATACCGCTGTATTTAAAATGGATAGCCATCTCCTCTCGGCCTTTTGGCTCAGATCAAGTGTAAAATGGATAACCAACAAGGACCTACTGTACAGCACGTGGATCTCTGCTCAGTGTTACGTGGCAGCCTGGATGGGAGGGAAGTATGGGAATGGATACATGTATATGCATGACTGTGTCCCTTTGCTGTTCGCTTGAAACTGTCCCAACATTGTTAATCAGCTGTGCTGCTGCTGCTGCTAAGTCACTTCAGTTGTGTCTGACTATACTTCAGTACAGAATTAAAAGTTTGAAAAAAGAAAACATAAGATAATTTCTCCACGTATCACAAAGAGAAAGTGGCACATTTGAGACTGTTGCCCTAATCCATGAGACCAGAGTGTTCAGGCTTTTCATGAAAACACTGAGTTTTCATCACAGAGCTAGCTACATGTCTCCCACTGGAATGGAACAGAATTATAGGCACAGATTATTAGGTTATAAACCTGGTAGACTCTATGGAGCGTTCCCAGATTATATGATACAAATGAGGACATTGATCCCAGTAAGGACAAATTATCTACCCCATGTCCAAAACAGGAATTTTAAAACCCAGAATTGAATGGATTCCTTTTACTTGAAGTGCTGTGAGCCCTCTCCCCACCCTCTGCCAAACATGCACATCTTATTTGCAGTTGACAAAGAATGGATTTGCTGTGAAATACAATTTAGACACTAGAGATTTATGCCACCTGCCTCTGCAGAGTCTCACGAGAAGGATTGAAAGGCATCATCACAGCCTCCCTAAGTGCATGTTTCATTCAGCTCTCGGATGTCAACACTCGAAGCTCCCAACAGACAACATAGGGGAAATTATAGGCATGAGATGTCTTTTCTTGGATGGTACCTGCTCTATGTCATTCCTAAAGGCCTTACAGATACCTATGGGTGCAGTTGGAAAAATCAGTAAAAGAGACTGGCAGTGTAGAAATTGAAAATAATAGTGTGGGCATAATACGCATCCTCAAACTGCGTGGCTCATGTTTTTCTGAGAAAAACAAATGTAGTTTCACTTCACTATGCATGCACTTATCATTCATGGTGGACGCAGAGGGTCTTAATAATAGCTTATGAACAAAAAGTGAACAGTGTCTAAACTAGAAATGCTAAAGCTTTGGAAAAACAATGCAGTCAAATAGAGGATTCCTTAATAATAGCAGTTGTATTAATACTTTTTATAATATCCCCACTTATTTTATTAAGGTTTTATTAGAACAGAGCTTCTAAAAATTATAACAGTGTCACTTAATCCCTGAGATGATCCAGTCAGGAGACAGAATATAGATTTATAAGTTTATTTTTCAGATGAAGGAACTGAAGTTTATAAAGGTTGGCATAATCTCATATAGGTGGTAATTAAGCCAGGTCTGTAATCCAGAACTTTGTGTTGTGCAAAGATTGATTGCCAATTCACAACTTCTGTATTCCAGCAGATCGACGGTAAGTCCCATCTATATCTGCTAGACTACACACTCATACTCACACACAAACACATCATTCATTCATTCATTCATTCATTCCTTTATCTATTCAGCAAATTATTGCCAAGCACCTACTGTTTTTCAGATTGCTAGGTAAATTATATGTATTTTACACATATTATTCAGTCCTTACTACCACTCTGGAAGTTACTATTCATATTCTAATTCTATTTTTGTAAAAACTGAATTCAGAGAGCCCTGAGTTTTCATCACAGAGCTAGAAACAGTGAGGATTCTAGATGATGCTGTAGAAAAGGAGAGATTTTAAGATGTACTCCCATTCCCTAGTAGAGAAGTTGCCTGGGTCAAATGACATAATGTGTTTTGAAGCTTGTTGCTATCATTTCATCATATTTATAATGTGGTTCCCAGAGCTCATAGTCACACCTAGACCACAATACATACTTAGCGTAAGTTCATCTTCCCCATATTCCATTCACAGCTTGACATAAATATGCTGTGTTCAGACTAAAACAGATCATATAAATTCTGCTGAACAAATTTTATTTAGGACATTTTGGCAAGTTCCAGACATGGGTCATTTGAGAAACAGTACTTACCTTCATGATCCTTTGTATGTAGTGAAGGTGATAGAGAGGGACAGTGATATGAGGACAGGAAGACAGTGAGTCAGCAGCCATGTTTTATTCCTTCCTGATCCTGTAGATCCGCAGGCACCATGCCTCCACCTAGCAGACAGTCCATAAATACTTTGTAAATGATCGAATGGATAAATGCATCACATTCAGATGAATTTTGCGGTATTTTTTTTTACATGTTTAGTGAACTGCTAATGGATTCAATGGTCTTAAGTAAATTATATTTTATCTTCATTCATAAAATGAGGTTTTGAAATAGATGGTTCCTAATATCTTGTACAGTTTTAAGGTTTGCATTTACCTTTGGTCCTACACTTCTGTGCTTCAGAAGTATCAATTCTCTCAAGTTCTCAAATATACAAAGCTCTCTCTCATCGTAAAGAGTTTCCTTTGCCTGAACATCCATCTGTCTTTTAGAACCCATTTCTATTAGCTTCTTTTTGTTGCTCTAACAAATGATCACAAAAGTGTTGGCTTAGAACTACAGAAATGAATTATCTCACAGACCTGGAGGTCAGACATCCTAAGAATCAAGGTATTGGCAGGGCATTTCTGCTGATGCCTCTAGAGTCCTTTTCCAGCTTCTAGAGACTGCCTGCAGTCCTTGCTAATGGCTCCCTTCCCTTGTCAAAGTCAGCAGTCTCCACACTCTGCTTCCCTCAGTCTTCACATGGCCTTGTCTGCTTCTGTTATCATAGGCCTTCTCTCTGCTTTCATCATCACAGTGCCTCTTCTGATTCCAATCTTTCTGCCTCTTATAAGAGCTTGTCTGATTACATTGGATCCAACTTGATAATCCAGGAAACTCACCCATTCTCAAGATCTTTAATTTAATCCTGTTGCCAAGTGGAGCAACATATTTACAGATCCAGTAATTAGTAAGGGACTACCTGTGGGGTCAGTGTTCACTGTACCACTGCATCCTTAACTCCTTCCCTTCTTCATTTTACCTGCCTTAGCTCAGGTGTCACATCAAGGAAGATGCTTTCCATCACCTCTGGTGTCAAAGAGATATTGTCACATGTTCTTCCAAAACTACCTTTGTCTCATGTATAGCACTGCTTAGTTTTTTAATACGTTGAGAAGTGTGAATACTTGGCCAAATGTCTTTCTCTCTCTGGATTATAAGCTTCATATTAATGGATGTGTTTAGTTTTATTCACTGCAAATTCCATACACAGTGCCTGGGATGTGATGGGTACTCAGTAATTATTCCTTGCTTGAATGACTGAGCCCTGAACAACTGCAGTCTAACTTTTAGGAAGGTTTCATTCCCACTCCCCCAGCCCAGAGGTGAGAAGTCAGGTTTCAAAGGCAACAAAGAAGTATCCATAAGCCCTTTTCAAATTGTATACAGGTATACCTTGTTTTGGGGCCTAGGTGGCGCTAGTGGTAAAGAACCTGCCTGCCAACGCAGGAGATGTAAGACATATGAGTTCAATCCATGGATCCAGAAGATCCCCTGGAGTAGGAAATGGCAACCCAGTCGAGTATTCTTGCCTGGAGAATCCCATGGACAGAGGACCCTGACAGGCTACAGTCCATAGCGTTGCAAAGAGCAAGACACAACTGAAGTGACTTATCACATACCTTGTTTTATTGTGCTTCAAAGATATTGCATTTTTTGTTTTACAAATTGAGATTTGTGGCAACTGTGCTAGTGTATTAATGCCATTTTTCCTAAAGCATTTGCTCATTTCATATCTCTGTATCACATTTTGGTAATTTTCACAATATTCCTCACTTTTTCATTATCATTATATTTGTTGTGGTGATTTGTGACCAGCCATCTTTGTTCAGTTCAGTTCAGTTAAGTCGCTCAGTTGTGTCCAACTGTTTGTGACCCCATGGACTGTAGCACGCCAGGCCACCCTGTCCATCACCAACTCCCAGAGTTTACTCAGACTCAGGTCCATTGAGTCAGTGATGCCATCCAACCATCTCATCCTCTGTCATCCTCCTCTCCTCCTGCCCTCAATCTTTCCCAGCATCAGGGTCTTTTCAAATCAGTCAGCTCTTCACATCAGGTGGCCAAAGTACTGGAGTTTCAGCTTCAAAATCATTCCTTCCAATGAACATTCAGGACTGATCTCCTTTAGGATGGACTGATTGGATCTCCTTGCAGTCCAAGGGACTCTCAAGAGTCTTCTCCAACACCACAGTTCAAAAGCATCAATACTTCGGTGCTCAGCTTTCTTTTTAGTCCAACTCTCACATCCATACATGACTACTGGAAAAACCATAGCCTTGACTAGACAGACCTTTGTTGGCAAAGTGAAGTATCTGCTTTTTAGAATGCTGTCTAGGTTGGTCGTAACTTTTCTTTCAAGAAGCAAGTGTCTTTTAATTTCATGGCTGCAATCACCATCTGCAGTGATTTTGGAGCTCCCCACAATAAAGTCTGCCACTGTTTCCACTATTTCTCCATCTGTTTGCCATGAAGTGATGGGACTGGATGCCATGATCTTAGTTTTCTGAATGTTGAACTTTAAGTCAACTTTTTCACTGTTTGTTACTTTGTTACATTTTTTGCCATCTTTGTTACTATTGCAAAAAGATTACTACTTGCAGAAACCTCAGATGAGGCTTAGCATTTTTTAGCAATAAAGTATTTTAAATTAGAGTATGCACATTTTTTTAGATGGAATGCACACTTAATAGACTATAGTGTAAACATAGCTTTTATATGCACTGGGAAATCAGAAAAATTGTGACTAGCTTTATTTCAGTATTCACTTCTTTTGTGGAACCAAATTTGTAATATTTCTATGGTATTCCTGTATCAAGAACTTATCCACTCATTTCATTAAGATATGTAGTTGTTCCACTCCACATTTTCACACAAAAAACGCATTTTAACCAAAAAGCATTAAATTATTCTTCTACAACTTTAACTTACCCTCTAGATAGATATGAATTAAGTGAGTTAAATGAAATAAATATAGCTTCTAGCTATGGTACGTAAGTCTACAACATTAAAAATGCACATTATTCTGTCTTAGCTTTTAAAAAACATGCAGCTGCTTTTTACTTCTAGTTGTCCTTCTCTTTTTCCTTGTATGTGATGATGGCTACAGCAAGTTGAGAAATAGATTCCTGTAAGCATTATGCATTATTTAGTGTGAATTTACATACTGTTCTGTTTTAACTGCTTTACAAGTGTCCTATAAATACAGGGAATTATTTGACTGTCTAGGCAGAAAGGAAAAGCAAATTTGGGAAAGGAGTTGGCAGGAATATACAGGGTCCATTTCTAAAATGCAGCATTTCTTCCCTTGTCCTCTGTTAATTACAAATTCTATTCTTTGTATGTTGATCTAAATATTCTAAATTGACTAAAATTTTACATCACACTCCCATTTTATAAGTATTAAGTATTTTATATTAGTATAATATTTAAACTGAGATATTTCATAAAAAGTTGTAGATTGCCAAACCTCTCAGTAACCTACATCTTTAGTATTTTGTGTTTATATTAAATAGCATAAGGAAATACTTGTCATGGAAATTATCTTTCAAAAAGTAGGTATAGCAAAGCCGAAGTAGGTAAGCATAGTAAGATTCTATCCATATGTGATAAATACATTAGAGAAAAGTGATGTTGGAATACAGAGGGCTTTATATGCCACCCTAAAAATAACTGTCTATTTTCTAATGAAAATAAGGTTTTATTGATGAGTATTTATATGGCAAAAGAACCAAGCTTTGGAAAGAAAAATAGCATTGGTGGTGTAGAGGAATGTTTGAATGAAAGAAAAGAGGATACCATTTGGGAGATCATTACAAGCATCCATGGTATATACAGTAAGACCGTGATTTCATTAGTGGCAGTAGGATGGAAAAGAGTAAATGTTTTGGGTGAAAATACTTGAGTTTTTAGAAAAATATTTCTTTATTAATTTTTGGCTGTGTTAAGTCTTTGCTGTTGGCATATGGATTTTCTCTCGTTGTGGTGAGGGGGCTGATGTTCCTGTGGTGTACAAGCTTCTCATGGCGGTGGCTTCTCTCATGCCAGAGTACAGGCTCGGGAGAACACGGGCCTCCGCAGTTGCAGTGTGTGGCTCAGTAGTTACAGTGTGGGGGCTCTAGAGTGCTGGATCAGTAGTTTGGCACACAGGCTTAGTTGCACTGCAGCATGTGGAATCTTCTGGGACCAGGGATCAAACCCATATCCCCTACACTGGCAGGTGGATTCTTAACCAGTAGACCACCAAAGAAGTCCTGATAACATTTGATTTTGTGTAAAAGAAAACTCAGCATCACTTTAAGTCAGTGGGAGCAAATTTTTCAAATTAGACCCAATTACCTGGACCAATTGATTCTAAAGATGATGAAGATATATCTGGAAAATTGGTTTTTAGTATAAAGTCAAGTTGTAGAAAGAATATCGATACATATAGGAGGTAAAATATTTCTTGTGTTTAGCATTGAAGACATCTTACTACCTTATTTGAGGTTCAAAATGATACCTAGTTTCAAACTGTTCCCTTAGTCTTAATTTCTCAGAAGTGGCAACATTCTATCTACGCTAAACATAAATAAAAGCTGTTTATTACCTGCTTCACATGATAGTAGTTGACATTCTCTTCCCATTGTGTGCCAAGAGGTAGCTTCAGTTCTATGTATCATTTTTTTTTTTTTAGTTTTCTTTTTCTTTTTTTTTTTAATTTATTTTTTTTAATTGTTTTTGCCATACATTGTCATGATATCACCATGGGTTTACATATGCTTCCCCTCCGGAACCCCACTCCCTCTTCCCTCCCCACCCACCCCGGGAAATCTCGCTGCACCAGCCCCGAGCATCAGTCCTGGGCTGGCGATTGATTAGACATATGAAAATTAACATGCTTCAATGCCCTTCTCCCATATCATCCCACCCTTACCCTCATCCACAAAGTCCACGAGTCTATTCTATACATCTGCGTTCCTTTTGCTGTCTCGTATGTTGGGTTCTCGTTACCGTCTTTCTAAATTCCATATATATGCGTTAATATACTGTATTGTTGTTTTTGCTTCTGGCTTACTTCACTCTGGATAATGGG
Source organism: Antilocapra americana (assembly GCA_007570785.1). Classification (NCBI taxonomy): domain Eukaryota; kingdom Metazoa; phylum Chordata; class Mammalia; order Artiodactyla; family Antilocapridae; genus Antilocapra; species Antilocapra americana. Next base: position 777,263 of record ML663025.1, read on the forward strand.
CTCCAGTTTCGTCCATCTGAGTAGAATTGCTTCAAATGAATTTTTTTTTAATGCTGAGTAATATTCCATTGTGTATATGTACCACAGCTTTCTTATCCATTCGTCAGTTGATGGGCATCTAGGTTGCTTCCATGTCCTGGCTATTGTAAACAATGCAGCGATGAACATTGGGGTACACGTGGCTCTTTCAATTCTGGTTTCCTCGGTGTATATGCCCAGCAGTGGGATTGCTGGGTCATATGGCAGGTCTATTTGCAGCTTTTTAAGGAACCTCTTATGGAAACCACTATGGAAACCACTATGGAAAACAGTGTGGAGGTTCCTTAAAAAGCTGCAAATAGACCTATGTATCATTTTTAAAGTAAATATGCTATGAAATAAACTCAAAAGCCTAGTGGAAAATTCAAAGTTTATTCTCACAGTTTCTCGAAAGAAAGGGAAAAAAATGAATATTTCCCTATTCCTCTCACATATCTTTGAAAGTGAAAATGAAGTCACTCAGTCATGTCCAACTCTTTGTGATCCCATGGGCTTTAGCCTTCCAGACTCTTCTGTCCATGGGATTTTCTAGGCAAGAATGCTGAGTGGGTTGTCATTTCCTTCTCCAGGGAATCTCCCCGATCCAGGGACTGAACACAGGTCTCCCACGTTGCAGGCAGACTCCTTACCATCTGGGCCCCCAGGGAAGCCACAAAATGGCATAGGTAGCCTTCTCCAGGGGATCTTCCTGATCCAGGGGTTGAACACGGGTCTCCTGCATTTCAGGCAGATTATTTACCATCTGAACCATCAGTGAAGCCCCACATTTCTTTAGATAACTTAAAGTTTATCATTTTACAATAACGTTCTATGTGTCATGTTGGTTTTTAATTCCTTAATTAAAAAACCCCTTGATTGAGTTGCTGTGACTGTAGGTACAACCAAAACAGAAGAATGATGTTTGTAAATGTAGTAAAAGTCCACATTTCCAAGTTCAAATTATATTTAGCATCAGTTACAGAATTTTCCTATCACATCAAAATGGCTAGTATTGAAAGTCCAACACAGGGTTATCTCCTGGGTCAGTGAGAGATGGGAAGGGAGTCTTGTACAAAGCCAATACTGTATTTAGGATTCTCAGAGAGCTTGTGCTATAAGAAGGTTAGACATTTAGTGGAACAATTAAACATATTAGTTTTTTGTTTGGGCAAAACTGAAATGAAAAACATACAATGGGGAATATCTTGAGCACAGCCTGAATGGCGTAGAGCATGTAATTTTTTTTCTTCAGCAGGGAAAGTATCTCCCAGGTGGTCAAGGACTTCCATAGGAACAGACATTTTTATTCTGGAAAGGAGATTAGGATCACAACTATTTAGAATGGAGAAACATCAACACCAGTAGCAACAACAGTAGCAAAGGGCATAAATCATTATTGCCATGGAAAAAAAGCAACAGCCAAAGCCAGAAGAGAGCAAAATTTCACCCTTTTTTCCCTAGAGATTGGGACAATAGCCATAAAAATGTAATGCCAGTTTATATACGACACACTTGGAGCTTCTTGAAATTATCTGGCAGCAATTTCAGGAGCGAGACAGTTTCCACAGTTTTGAGGGGTAACTAGAAATGAAGAAGTGTTTAATTACAAATCTGGTAAACTTTTTGGATGTTTTGGGCTCCTGTTACTAAGGAAGTATATCATCATGTTTCTATTTCTTTTTTCTCTCTATTTCATTCACCTCCGTTGTTTGCACATTGATTCAAAGAGGAAGATAATAGTAGGAATTTGGGGAAGGGAAGCATTCTCAAATGTCAGAGCTCTCTTTGAGGGCATCCTTTGTGCATTTTATTCTACTCTGAAAGCCCAAGGCTTTACAAGTGCTGAGTCGCTTCAGTTGTGTCTGACTCTGTGCAACCCTATGGACTGTAGCCCACCAGTCTCTGACCATGGGAAACTCCAGGCAAAAGTACTGGAGTGGATTGTCATGCCCTCCTCTAGAGTATCTTCTTAACCCAGGGATCGAACCGCTGTCTTCTGCATCCCCTGCATTGCAGGTAGATTCTTAACCCACTGAGCCACCTGAGAAGCCCAAGGCTTAACTCAGATCCTGTCGAAAAGAGTTCTCCATCTAAGAGGGAAACTGGACTGAGAAGTTCATGCAACTGGCCATCTAAAAGTGATATGTGCTGAAAAGATGGGAAGTAATCCTTCCATCACCTTTGCCCCATGACATTATAATTCTAAAAGGAAGCAGTCATGTTCTTTTCTAGAATCCAGTCATCATTTTATCTATAATTTTATCCCAATGACCTTCAATATGTCTGCCACAGAATTGCACCTACTGTTAAATGCATAATTTGTTCACTAATCCATTCAGTGAACAAATGGAGAAATTAAATGGTTTTGAATATTAAGTAGGATTTTTAAAATCATAGAATGCATAGCACTTAACCAAATAAATGTTGCTAGAAAATACAAATGTCTGTGAGGATATGGGCTGTACTAATATGCGGCATACATCACCACCTAAATAACTGCTAGAATGAAGTGAACCCAGCTGAACTGGGTACAAGAGTTGGTATGTTGTAGGAACAATCTAAACTGCTCGTAGCAGTCTTGCTGATGTGTATTACTGGTGTTGCTGGGTATATAAAATTTATATGGCAATAAAAATAGTCTAGGAGGCCCTAAAGAGATGTGTGCTTCGGTTTAAAGTCCTCTGGGTTTCGAGTGAATAAAATTGTTTCGGTAATCGCAAGAGAGGATTTTCTTGTAAACACCAGGGACTATTCAGTTTAATTGTATTGCATCTGGTGCTGACTCTGTTTTGGGGTTTTTTGTTTTGTTTTTTCCCCAAAATATTTTTTTTTTGTATTGTGTGCCTTGGATAAGACCAAAGGATTCATTGTTATTCTTCATCTTTTGTTATGTAGGTAAATGTTTCCTCTATAACTCTATTATCTGTTTGTTTTCAACTATAATGATTTTAGTAGGTTTTGATTATATACTAGATTTATTTAACTCTATACTTAAATGAGGTCAAAATCATTATTCCCCAAATACATGATTGGAAACTGAGACTCATGTTAAGAGATTTATCCAGGGTCATATAATTAGTAAATAACGCACGCGCACGTGAGTGTGTGTGTGTGTGTGTGTGTGTGTGTGTGTGTGTGTGTGCGCGCGCGCACGCGCACTCAGTCATGTCCAGCTCTTGCGGCCCCATGGACTGTAGCCCACCAGTCTCCTCTGTCCATGGGATTCTCCAGGCAAGAATACTGGAGTGGGTCGCCATTTCCTTCTCCAGGGGATCATCCCAACCCAGGGATGGAACCCACATCTCTTACGTCTCCTGCATTGGCAAGAGGATTCTTTATCACTGTGCCACCTGGGAAGCCCAGTAAATAGTGACATCATCTTAAATACCAAAGGTCATATTATTTATGTATTAAAACAAATTTTTTTCAACCATCATCACCTCTTCATTATATTTGTCATATTTACTGACCATATATATCATTTATCTACATTGTTTAATTTTTAATTGTTTTAATAATTTTATACAGTTATTTTAATTTATGCTTATGTTACCACCGTGGATGTAAAATCAATATTATCGGCCAGAAATAGATAGTATTAATATTAATACAATAAAAGGAAAATAATGTGATTATATTCTTATGGGATATTAATGCTTATGGAAAGGCTCTGAATTGACACCTGTTATCAAAGTCTAGACTTGTATAAATGTAGTTTAAGAAATATTAGACACAGGTTATCATCACTGACATGATCTTCTAATCAAGAGTAAAATGCAGTTGAAATGGGAGTATTTCACTATATGATTTCATATCACTTAATGCTATATTTATAAGCCAGAGGGCTCTCTTATCTAAAAATTGTGACTTCTGGCACTACACTTTGGGAAATATGGGAGTTTTACACCTAACTTTTAAGTAAAGCATTTAGGGGAGCTAAGGATTGTTTTATTCAAATAGAGCATGGATGATGAAACCTCCATTTAGGAAAAAATATCTTGCTAATTCTGCCATCCAAATTGTTGATGTTTTTGTACTACCAGCCATCTTCTGGACTTTGTGTTTTTTTGTTTTAAACTGACGTAAAACAAAAATAGACACAGCAATGCATGATCATTGATGGAGTTTAACCCGTTTATGACAAAGTTTCTTCCACTCATAGTTCATACGTGTCAGATATATTTTCCATGGTAAACCCTACTTTCTTCTTCCTAGTAAGTGTGACTTCCTTGAGTATTTCAATAGCGTCTGTTACAGCCTGGGCTTCCCAGGTGGCTTGGTGGTAAAGCATCTGTGTGCCGATGCAGGAAAGGTGAGTTAGATCCCTGGGTCGGAAAGAACCCCTGGAGGAGGAAATGACAGCCCTCTCCAGTATTCCTGCCTGGGAAATCCCATGGACAGAGAAGTCGAGGGGCTACAGTCCATGGGGTCACTAACAGCTGGACAAAACTGAGCATGCATGCATGTTACAGCCTGCAATTTCACTTGTTAAATTATTTGATAAATGTGAAAATATTTTAATTAATTTTACATGATTTTACATTTACAGAGAACATTCCCCAAATCTACCAAGGTTTAAATCTTCAAATTTTGATAGAGTCTCTGAGTAGGCCACCCTGGATTTATCTTGTGTCACCTAAGACAAGAACCCTCTCATGTCCAATAAGCAGCCTTCCTGAGTTAGAAAATGCTTTATTTTGGGATATTTAGAGAGAATTTAAACATTACCTCTTTTAAAAATAGATTTTATTGAGGTATGATTGATATACAGGGCGGTGTTAATTTCTGCTCTACAACAAAGTGATTCCGTTCTACATATATACATTCTTATTCAGTTGTTTCCATTATGGTTGGTCACGGGGTATGGCGTACAGTCCCCTATCCGACACAGTAGGACACTGTTGTCTATCCAGTCTATATATAATCGTCTGCATCTGCTCACCCCAAACTCCCACCTCTCCCTTGGCAACCACGAGTCTGTTCTCTGTGTTTGTGAGTCTGTTTCTGTTTCCTAGAAAAATTTACTTCTGTTATCTAAATATCAACTCTTTAACAAAAACTTAAAGGCCCTTTAGTCTCTAGTCTCCCAAGAGCATTGTGATTTGTGTGCTCTGAATTCTAGTCACACAGACCCTTCCTAGTTTTTTGTCATTTGGGTTTCTTATTGCTGCACAACTTTTTAAAAACTGATTGGGTCTGGAATTCATGCTACTACCCTTTTCCTATTCTACTTATCAGTTATTACTACCTGGAGGAAACAGTCCCTGATGGCATAGACTAAGTCAGGTCCCTGGTATATTTTTAGACCACTCTGCATATCTCCTCCATTGGGGACGTTAAAGCTGCAATCAACTAATTGTGAAACTTTTAATTAATATGTTTCTCTCCTAATAGATTGTAAGCCCATGGAAACAAGACCAGCATTGTTAATTCTACTACTGCATCCCTAGTGCCAGGCACAGTGTCCAGTGGTTAGTAGATGCTTATTAGTTATTAGATGGAAATGAATGCACACGTTGATGTAAACTGAGTGGATGGAGCTGTGTCTCTTTAGGGATTCATATTTAGGGAAGAAAGAGCATTTTCCAGATAACCACAATGGGTTTCACATCCAACACACCAGACATTCAATAAAGTGCAGTAAAAAGTGGCATATTTGAGGGCGAGTAGGTGGGATACAGGCAGCTATGTTGGAGCTGCAGTTCATTTTACTTTTTTTTTTTAGTTTCGTCCTCTTTTAGGGTAGCACCTGTGAACTGTTCATGCTAATTAGCATCACCTGGTGGTGATTGCTTAAGGAGAGCCTATGAATTAAGATCTTGATTGGATGACTGTTCAAGATCTTTTTCCAAACATTTTCTTTTTCCATTGGAAATAATCTGTGACTTTTTTTTCACTCTCTCATTTAGGAAACTTAATGATCTGCTTTATGCATTTCCTTTGAATCCTCACTAAGGATGCTATCAGTCAAAATCATTTGGCAAAACACGATGTTGGCCATGGAACAGCAAGAGAGGTTTCAAGGTGAAGGAAGGCAATCATGGGGTTTCCAGACCCCGATGCCTGTCATTGCTGTGCCCTTCACCCTCTCAGCCGCTCCTGCATGGCACCCCTCCCCTTCCCAATCTGCAACTTGCTCACCCGCGCTTATCTCAGATACCCATGTGTTCTGGACATGAGGTGAGGAGGTGGAGGAGGGGCTATGGGAGTGTGATAGCAGGTTTGGGAGTGTAGGGGAATTGCAAAGCAAGAAAATAGATGAGAGCAGCAGGAGGCAGTGGGAAGGCCTGCTGAGAATGGAGACAGACAGCATTTATATCCCAACCTTATGTCTCCCAGGCCAGTTTTGGCTCTGTGTTCTTCCTTACCGTGCTGGTGTTCCCTCTGTCTGGAATGTCCTTGTCGCTTGGAATATTCATACTGTCCTCTGTGAACCAGTCACACATCACCTGAAAACCCTAAATTAATCAGTCCTGCTCCTGTGTGCCATTTTGTTTCAACATCAGTTTTAATGTGTGTGTTTTCTTATATCTCCTGGTAGACTGTGAGTGCCTAGGAAGTAAGGGTTTTGGTTTATTCATATACTTATTCTCGAAAAGTGCCCAGCTTAGGGTAGGTACTGAATAAATATTTGTTGAAAGACAGAAAGGAGAAAAGTGAGAGTGAGAGAGGAAGGAAGGAAGGAAAAAGAAAGAAAACTGTTTATGACATATTAAAAAATTACAATTTCTCCTCACCCTTAGTGGGCTTCCTAGGTGGCTCAGTGGTGAAGAATCCACCAGCCAAGCAGGAGGGGCAGGAGATGTGGGTTTGGTCCCTGGGTCGGAGGGATTTCCTGGAGGAGGAAATGGCAACCTACTACAGTATTCTTGCCTGGAGAGTCCCATGGACAGGGGAGCCCGGCAGGCTGCTGTCCATGGGGTCATAGAGAGGCAGACACAACTCTGCATATCCACATGCACTCATACCCTTAGCAACAGGAGGGTACAAGGGAAGAAATACAGAAGATGAGTAATTTCTAGATGTTAGAGCTATAAGTGTGTTAGAAGTTGCTTAAGTCGTGTCTGACTCTTTGCGACCCTATGGACGGTAGCCCGCCGGGCTCCTCTGTCTATGGGATTCTCTAGGAAAGAATACCAGAGTGGGTTGCCATGCCCTCCGCCAGGGGAGCTTCCTGACCCAGGGATCGAATCCGTGCCTCTGATGTCTCCTGCATTGGCAGGCAGGTCTCTACCACTAGCGCCACAGCCAGATCCCAGATGTTAGAGCTAGAAAGAGAAATTGTAGTCATATCACAACTTTGCCAGAAACTGCTGTTGTGGAAAGCAACTAAACTAATATGCACACATGCAAAAATTGCCAAACATCCTCTTATTGATTCATTGGGGTTTCCTGAGGCAAGTTAGGTGGACAGCAAGGCCAGCTTCCTGGGTATTCGACTTGTGCAATCATTCACGTACCAACACTTGTGAATTAACTTGATTTAATAATTTGCTGTCACCATCTTGAAATAATTTTTAGTAATTTTTAAATAAAGGGCCCCACATTTTCCTTTTGCTCTGGGCCCTGCAAGTCTTGTAACTAATCTGGTCATGGCATTTTTCTGAACTCCCTATCAAAGATTAACTATTGAAAAAAAAAAAAAGAAAGAAAACTGTTTATGACATATTAAAACAGAAAGAGAAAAGCCTATTACAAAAACACTGAAGCAGTAGAATGGGATTTTTGAGTCAGACAAAAGGCCCAATTCTTACTACTTTAGGTCTTATGAGATTTCTCTAAATATCTAAATCTTTACCACCTATACTGTATAGGAAATCATACATGAAGCACCTCATGTAGTATATTGAACATATTTAGGACTGCAGCTGCTGCTAAGCCGCTTTAGTCGCGTCCGACTCTGTGCGACCCCATAGACGGCAGCCCACCAGGCTCCCCCATCCCTGGGATTCTCCAGGCAAGAACACTGGAGTGGGTTGCCATTTCCTTCTCCAATGCATTAAAGTGAAAAGTGAAAGTAAAGTTGCTCAGTCGTGTCTGACTCCTAGCGACCCCATGGACTGCAGCCTACCAGGCTCCTCCGTCCATGGGATTTTCCAGGCAAGAGCACTGGAGTGGGATGCCATTGCCTTCTCTGATATTTAGGACTCATTACCTCCTATTCCTACTGTTTCCTCATAAACATATTGACTTGAAATAATGAATATGCTTATTGTTTATGACTTGGGTGATAGAAATTATATTTTGAATACTTTTGTCCCCCCGCTCCCTAATAATACCTACACTAAGTGGTTATACAACTTACCACTGAAAGAAAAGCAGCCCACACATATCATCATTTAAATTGGTGGTCTCTCTTGACAATTTTGATAGTGTCTTCCAAAATTGACTCAAGATCAGAACATATAAGGAGTCTCCTAAATTCCTGGATGAGATTTAGAGGAGGTTCCTCACCCAGCAGTCAACGGATTCTGTATTCCTTGCCTAAAAATTCCAAAACCACCCAGTTTCTTCCACTGATAGGAGTATTTCTACTAATTCACAACTTCCCTGTTGCCACTGAGCTTCAGAAGTGGAAGAATGGAAACTGGTCACAGTGCCAATGTGAATAGGAAGCTTTCTCTGGACAGTCTCTGACTTCTGCTTCTACTCTTAGGCTGGTGATGAATAACACCTATATCCTCAGCCCCTCTTTCCTCATCACTGTAATTGGGATAAAAATAATACCCGCATCTACTTCAAATGAGAAACATAAATATTCACAACATAAGCCACATGTCCTGGCACACAGTCAGTTTAGTCAGTCAGCTGCTCAGTCCTGTCCAACCCTTTGTAACCCCATGGACTGCTGCACGCCAGACCTCCCTCTCCATCACCAACTCCCAGAGTTTACCCAAACTCATGTCCATCGGGTTGGTGATGCCATCCAACCATCTCATCCTCTGTCGTCCCCTTCTCCTCCTGCCTTCAATCTTTCCCAGCATCAGGGTCCTTTCAAATAAGTCAGCTCTTTGCATCAGGTGGCCAAAGTACTGGAGTTTAAGCTTCAGCATCAGTCCTTCCAATGAATATTCAGGACTGATCTCCTTTAGGATGGACTGGTTGGATCTCCTTTCAGTCAAAGGGACTCTCAAGAGTCCTGTCCAACACCACACTTCAAAAGCACCAGTTCTTCAGTGTTCAGCTTTCTTTATAGTCCAACTCTCACATCCATACATGACTACTGGAAAAACTGTAGCCTTGACTAGAGGGACCTTTGTTGGCAAAGTAATGTCTCTGCTTTTTAATATACTAAGTAGGTCATAGCTTTTCTTCCAAGGAGTAAGTGTCTTTTAATTTCATGGCTGCACTGACCATTTGCAGTGATTTTGGAGACCCCCAAAATAAAGTCTGACACTATTTCCACTGCTTTTCCATCTATTTGCCATGAAGTGATGGGACCAGATGCCATGATCTTTCTGTGGCATGCTGTAGGTACACAGTAAATCAAGTTTTCTCCCATCTGACCTCTGATGACATCTGCTCTGAGCTGCCACCATGATGTGTTCATAACCCATCTCTTCCTGTGTTTCAGTCCTTTGAAAAGCATTTCCGTGTGTACATTTGAAAAGGCAAGGTGTTTTTTATTTTAAGTATTAGAAAATACAAACATACTAAGTGTAAGAAGAGTCTGAAAATGGTTATAATAAAGCTACTTATTCACATATTTCATATAAATCCCCAGATAATTCCTGCTCTTAAGGCCACCAGTGGGGCAGCTATGGGAAAATGCTTATTGTGTGTGTGTGTGTGTGTGTGTGTGTGTGTGTGTGTGTGTGTGTGTGAAATCACATGAAGGTCAAGATAACAAAAGAAGACAGCATTACTCTTAAAAGATGGTAAGGATAATTCTGACACTAAAACAAGTGTGATTTGTTGAATATTACCTGTAAAATTTAATATCTCAGTCTCAAAGAGAAAGAGATTTTCTATGTATTAACTGTGTGAGACAGAGGGGAATTATAATTTATAGGTGGTGCCCTATTCCAGGCAGTCAGTTAAGTGTTCTGATGCACTAAATCATTTAATTCTTGCAAAAACCTTGTAAAATATATATGATCACTCACAGATTAATAATTAAGGAAAAGACTTAGATAGGTAAGTTAAATCTATGTCCACATGCAAATGACAGGATGTGCCACCACCGGTACTTGAACCCTGATTTTTTTATTATTACTTTCAAGTGTGCAGCCAAACCAAATATTTAAATGCTGGGCACTGTAAGATGTAAATACATCCATCTATTTCACAGGTGAATTATTCGAATTTTTTAAAGTAAATATTTTATAAGATAAGCAATGCATTCTTAGATGAAGATATACCAGAGAGTTGTCATTTATTTAATACACACCCCCCCACCTGATAAATTCTTTACAAAATAGAAAATCCTTTTATATGAAATATCCCAAATCCAATCTCATCCCAGATTGATTTATCTGTCCCACCCTATAGTCCTATAGTACATTTTACCCTTTTAGAATATGAATTACCATCTAGATATTAATAATATTTTTATCTATAAATGCTACTGCTAAGTTTATTAGATTTTCAGCTTTTAGAGTGTAGAGTTTAGGGTGTATCATATGAATGTGACAATTTTATATCAATTATGAAATAAAAGTTTTAATAGATCATATTTCTATATCCTAATTAATTTTATATCCACCACAAACCCTGAATGATACCTAATGTCTTTTTAAAAAATCTGTTTAATGAATGCATACTCTGTGTCAGGAAACTCACCTGACATTTTAAGCAATATGCCATTTATCATCAATATATTACGTGGTGCTTTATTGTAGCGATTTTACAGATAATAACTGTGTAGCTCACAATATTCAGGTAGAAATTAAGAATATAGTTTTAGAGAAAGTCCATTAGATTTTGTCTTACTCTCACATTTATTCCATTTCCACTGTTGGAGCTTGCTAGATACATCCTCATTTAATGAAGCCAAACCTTATTAAGGTAAAGCAAAAGTGGAAATTGTTTTGTGAATTTTCAGAATGTCATTTTTATATAATTTTACTGAGATCTGAGACACGATTGTTAAATCATACCAAATTTAGTTCCAATATACAAGTATCAGGTAAAAACTGCCAATGTTCCTTATCCTTTCAGATAGAAAATCTCATTTTAACACTGTTTATCTTAATTTTACTCACATAGGACCTGGGCTGCATGTTAATACATGCCTGTTTTATCAAATTTTAATCAGAATGGGTAGCATCATTCTGCCTTCTGGTCCCACAGTGAAATATGTGTTTATTATGCAAGGGACATGGTCGTTGCCTTCACACTTGTATTGCAACTGTTGGATCATGTGTCCCAGAAGGCTGTTTCAAGGGTTAAAGGAAGGCTTCTGGTGAAAGAATTATCTAGATGAAGATACATCCTAGTCTTCCTCCCCAATGCTGCCTGGCACACAAAATAAGATCTTCTCAGCAGATCTTTCTTGTTTATTTTAAAATTTACGTGTTGAGTGGAAACAATGGAGAGGGGAGAAAAGGAAGGGAGGGAGAAAGGGAGAAGGATGAGGAGGACAGGGGAAGAAAGAGAGATTTCTAAGGATGGAGAGTATCGGCACTGATAAACCATCAAATTGCATTTGCCCTCTCGATGCCCCACCCTCACCCAGTGTTGAGTGTTCAGACTACAAGATAGTAACCAGCTCTGTAAAAATACTGGGTGACCAAAGACCTATCAAAATACGTGGATAGTAAAAATGTGCAGACTGGATATTTTCAACTCTTTAGGCGGGTATACAAATCAGCAAAAGAGGTTATTTTGGGGACTGCATTTCATTGACTTCAGATTAGCAAAGATTTGAAAAGGCTTCGTCGACGGTGACATCCTGCCTGTCTTTTTCATCCCTGAAAGACCGTTCTGTGAGACACTGTTAGGATTCAAATGTCATTCACACTGGAGTAGCAGGAACAAAGCAGGATTTCCAGTAGAAGAAGATCTAATTAAGAGAATAATATTTGCTTATTGTCAGTGCCTAATTAGTTTCCCTGGTATTCATGTTTATAAAGGTGGCTCTGTTATAATTACAGTTCAACAAGAGGCAGTTATGTAATGGTTCTCATTGTAAAAAAAAAAAAAAAAAATACAGCTGAGATACTTGAAGGTCTTCTCCCTTCCTTTACACTTACCAACTCACACACAATAGAGACATCAAATGGTTACATTTTACTCATTACCTTTTTCTTCAAAGTGTAAGATGTACTAATAAGCTAAGTGAGGGGAAAAAGTACTGTTCTTTTACCATGCAATGAATCCAACTTCTGCAGCATATGTGTGTGAATTTGGGGGTTTATTAGAAGTTCACTGTATGTTTTCTTGCATTTTAAAAATGATACTTCTCTCTTGCTTTCTCTCACATGTGCGCTTTCCGCAAAAGGGCAGAAAATTGACTGAGATGAAAATAACATGGACAAGGTGGCAATGCATCCAAAAGAGCCCACTTTTATTTTATTATTTTTATTTTTTAATTGGAGGATAGTTGCTTTACAGCGTGTCAGTTTCCACTATACAACAGCATGAATCAGCTATAAGTGTGTGTGTGTATATATATATATATATATGTATATCCCCTCCCTCTTGAGCTTCCCTCCCACTCCCCACCCCTCCACCCTAGACGATCCCACTTTAATGATACTCTGTGTTAATGAGGGATGTAAATTGGGATCAAAACAATCAAATGATTTTCAGTGCTTATGTCTCAAAAGAGAATTTTGATCATGCACATTTACTGCTATGTGCCATTAAGGAAGTACATTAAATTCAATCAAGAACATATCAGACTCTCCACTATATCTGATCCCTGCAAATCCTTAATCTCTCTCCCACAGTTTTTATAATACCCTAACCTAAAACAGTTTAGTATACCTGCAGAAGAGACTAATGTTAGGTGCTGTTACCGATAAATCACACAATTTCAATGGCTTAATAAAATAGAACTTCATTTTTGTTTTTATTCACGAAACTATCAATGAGGATGTTCTGGTCACTAGATGACTTATCTTCACATGATGATTCAAGTCTCTGATTGATTCCAGTCTCCAGAGTCAGATTTCTCTTCTCACCAAGATAGAAACAATGGACCAAAAGCACACTTAAAACTCTGGCCTAGCAGTGACATATGTCCTTAAGCTCACTTCCCATTGGTAACATTGAAGTCACAAGACACGTGTCTGGGAACTACACTTTGTTGCTGGGCAACCTCTTCCCAGTGACAATTTCAGATTATGAAAAAGGAAGCACATATTTTGTCACAAAGCCCATTGTCCTTTCTGCATTATTCCTATGGGGCATGCTGCTTCATTACTCTTTGCCATTTCATTTGGTGAATTCTCACTCAGCCTTCAAGCTATGTTCAGGCATAATTTCTCTCTATAGTCATCTGTGATCTGCCCAGACAAGATAAGAAATTGCCTCTTCCTTATAGCTATAACATCTGTAAATATTCCTAGTAGAGTAGGTAAAATGTGCATAACTATTTAATTGTCTGTCTTGTATGGTCATTTCTGGTACCATTTCCATTCTCTTGCTCTCACTCTTCCCGAGTTGCTTGGATTTCTTTCATTGCACTTTAATTATTATTTATGTTTTGATGAATTTATGTTTTGGTCTATATTTCTAACATAATACTTTCTCCAGATCTTAAGGTATATTAGGATTTTCAGAGAAATGGAACAATAGGGGAAAAATGTATACATACATATATAACTCATGAGTTTTATTATAAAGTATTTACTAATGTATTTACAGAGGCCAAAAGGTCCCATACTGCCACTTGCAAGCAGAAGACCTACAAAGATCTTAATGCCTGAGAACTAGGAACATCTAGGGCAGAGAAGATTGAAGTCCCAGCTCCAGTGGCCAGGCAGAGAACAATTTCAACTTTCCTCTTCCTTTGTGTTCTATCAGGCCTTTGATCCATTGAGTTATGTCCTCCCACATTAGGGAGAAACATCTGCTATACTCAGTCCACCAAGTCAAATGCTAATATTTTCCAGAAGCATTCTCACAGACCCCTGTATGGTGTTTAACTAGTACTCTGGATAACCCTTACCCAGTCAGTGAATCTATGTATTTCACTGTCAACATAAAGCAATACCTACTTGGAGATTTTTCATGTGAATGTACTGTCGTCTGTTGCTGCATTTCAAACCACCCCACAGCATACTGGCATGAAACAACCATTGTAGTGTGTGAATGATTTTGAAGTTCAGGATTCCAGACAGAGCTAAGGAGGGTATGTCATCTATGCTCCACATGAGGTGGAACTAAGTGATGGTGCCTGGAATTTCTAGAGGTGGTTTGATTTAATTAACTGGGTCCATATATTTGGGCCTTCAGTTCTGACTATCAGCTGGATTACATGGTTCTTCTTCCTGTTATTTTTGCTCTTTGGAATAGCTAAATTGCCTTCTTTACCCTCAGAACCAATACATGCACAGGGATGTCTGGGACTCTCTCTCTCTCTCTCTCAACCACTTGGTTTAACTTTGTGGAGTTTTTCCTGGAGGTAAAAAGAAGTTTCATTTTAGAGCCAAGCAAGTCCTTACTCCTTAACAATTCCTCTAAATTGTTCTCAAAACTCAATAGTTACTTATTTTAACATGGCAAGCTCAAAGAAGCGAACTCCCATTTTCTTAATGTCTTGCCTACCGTTTCCCAGCCAGATCCATGAGTCAGTAACCTACACTTTCTGTTTTGCACATTTCCTCCTGCAGCAGTGTTGCTGAATACTTTGCCTCTGTGTAACAAGTATGTCCTTTCCTCAAGTCTTCAAGAGCATTTCTCTCATTGTTCTTCACAACCTCCTCAACAGTTTTCTGAAGGAACATCTGGCTTCTGCTCACTATTTCAAAGTCAAGGCCACCAGCCTGAAATTTTTATTCTGGTGGCATATCACTTCCAGATAGCACTTTTTGTTATGGCTGACTATTGCTCTGTTATAAAGTACACCAGACTTAGTGCATAACACAGCAACGTTTTTCATATGCTCATTATTTTGTTTTAATTAGAAATTTTACGTAGGGCGCAACGGTGATGGACATTTCTCTGCTTTGCAATTACTTGGACTCTCAGCTGGGGTGACTCAATTAGCTGGAGATGGCAGAGACGGCTTGATGAGTCCCAAGCCTTTAACCATCTGACTTCAGTGCATTCTTTGGTCTCAGTTTATCTCTACCTAACTACACAAAGATTCCCTCTTATCTCACCGTGTATATCCTTGTTTTATCCTGGTGTCCTGGACTTCCTTTTTATTACTCTTTTTACTTAAAAAAACAAAAAACCTTCCTATTTGATCCTTTATCCAACAAAACTGAAATCTATGTGAAGGGAACAATCACATCACTCTAATTCACCGTTCTACCTCTACCTCTAATACATTGCTTGTTACATGGCAGCTACTCACTAAATGTTTAATAAATTTTGAAGCCATCGATTGCTCTTTAGTTCCCACTGGCAAACAGAATGATCTCAGTGGCAGTTCATCTCAGTGACAAAGGTGTGTATTTGTCCAGATCTAAACATACACAGAATTTACTGAAGATATGTTAAGACTGGTTAGCCAGAGGGAAACTCAAGTCAGGATTGAGATTTTAACCCCTAACATAGTACTCAGAATACAGTTTAAAAACATTGTAAGGCTAGAAAGGATGAATTGCAATATCAAAAGGTGAGATGAAATTGACATTCCAAAAAATGAAAACAGACAAAGCACTAGAGCAAACAGTTTAGTAATAAGGTAGTAGATAGACGAACTGTCTCAGCTTTTTTTGCTTTGGGAGAGGACCTTCATAGATATGACAGCACTTCAGGGAGTTTTGAGACTGTCCCCATTTAGTTGCAGACATGGTGAACAGCCTAGCATTTCCAATTTCATCTCTTTTGTGCAAATATCTCTGTAAATGAGTAACCAGGATGTCATCCCCACTTGTCTTTGTGTGCATTCCCTAGAACTCTTCTGGGCTTTAAACTGATGTTGGGATGTAGTTGGAAGTGGACAGGAGTGAGTAAATTAAAAAGATGTCAAAAAAGTTATAAGTGAGGAGGGATAATGGATAATGATATTTAAATAAAGTCTAAACCATTGTTAGTTTTCTAAAATTATCGAAAAGCATTTATGTTTATTAATTATGGTCAGGTCAATCTAAAGATTCCATCAAGACTTCCAGTGGTTAAGTTGTCTGCCACTAAAATGATCTCCAGGGGCTATAGCTCACATACTTGAAAATCTTGGAGAGTATAATTCCTAATTAGCGTAACTAGCACACACGTCTATCCAGGTGAGATCCCAAAACATGACTTAACTAGTGATTACTCCTAGTCAGTTTCCTGTCTCCCGTCTCAAGTTCTGAGCTCCAAGAGCACAGAGGTAGCAGTTTTCTTACCCACGCTTTATCATCACTGAGTAGAGTTCCTGCCACTGCATTGATTTAATCACTAGTAATATGAGTTGAATTCTATCGATTCTCCCTTCTACTCCCAAAGAGTTAGAAGGCACTGAGCACAGGATATAGAAATAGGCAATCTGTTTCTTCTCCTATCAACACTATTTTACACTTTATTTTCTCAAGTCTATTCAGTGTCAATTTTTCAGGCTTCTAGCTCAATGTAGAACTAATACACAAAGTCCATTTGGATCATGAATTCTCCATTCCATTTTTTCTATAGTAACTACAGACTATTTATGATATGAGTGGTTTATTTTTTATCCTAAACAAAATGTAGTTAAAGAGAAAAATTGCATTTCCCTAGTATCTAGGGAATACCATGTATCTAGCAATACCATGCATAAACATGATGTACACTAGAAATCTGGCAAAAGTCACATTTCCCATAGTTTCTGGTAATGCCATGCATAAACATGATGTACACTTGAAATCTCTAGATATTATATTTAACTTAGACTTGAGGCCCTAAGTCTTAATGACCAGGTTTTCTGAGATGTTCATCCTGGTTATAATCCTCAAATTTGGATCAAATAAAATTTGCCATTCCTTTCTTAAAAAGTAAGAATGACCCAATTTTAGAGATATTTGACTGATCTTAGTAGCCAGGAAAGAAAAATAGAGACAAAAAAGCAAACACATTTGAAGCCTGTGTTCTACAAATCTACAAATGTACAAGTACGTAATAGTAGCACCTCAGTGCAGTCGATACCCCAACTGATCAACAGTGATTGTGTCAGTTTTAGTATTAATAGTGTAGTCTTGAGCACATGAGAATAACTGAAAAAAATTAAAGTTCAGCTTCTGACAGTCCTTTGTCTTTCTACCATACCACAACATGTGTTGAAGACAATCATTATAAGCGTGGGGTCATTCTCTAGATCTGATGGACTGCTGTTTCATAGACTGGCACTTAAATAATCACAAGAGCACCTTGAGGTACTTAAGCTCCTTGAAATACATACATACATACATATATATATATATATATATTGCTATTTGTTAAATATGTGAAATGTCTGCAGCCCATTAGTAATCTACTGCTCTTAGATGATAGAATTGTACCTTGTGGTAGAGACTACTTCAGGTATCTCTGTAGCAAAAAAAAAAAAAAAAAAAATTCTAGACCAAGTTCTGCAGCAACTGACACTGTTTCCTGATCCTCAGCTGGGAGGACAACTGTGTTCTCTCAGTTATCACTCTCCTCCAAATGACTGCAATCTCAAATTTGCAATCACATCTCTAAATGTCTGGGTCACAGTGAGAAGCAGCTGATACAGATAAATTCCAAAGATAACCTTTTGCTGAGATTGTTAGTGTGATTGATAGGAATCATTACACAAATTAGAAATCATTAGGTTTTTTTATTGGTAAAATGGGATTTTCCCAACAAGCCACACCAACAAGGAGAGGGAGAAAAGGTCTCCAAGGGACAGTAGGTCATCCCGTGTCTGGTCTTTTGAGAGTTTCAGTATACCATGGTAAAGTGAAGGAATCATGGGCAAGAGAAATAAAGCTATAGAGCTGTGGTTCTCAGGCTTAAGCATCATCAGAATTACCTGGAGGCATGAGCAGAATCTGACACCGGGCCCCAGAATCTGCATTTCTAACAGATTCCTGGGTAATGCTAGACTGCTGATCTGGGACAACTCTGAAAGCCACTACTTGAGAATAATGCTTGATATAGGCTCCAGAGTCACATCCCCTAGGACTGAAACCCCCACTTTCCTTGAAGGTTTTATGTAAGTTTATTCACCACTTTGAGCCACAGTTTCTTCACCTCCTAAATAGTAATTAAAATAGAGTACGTGATGGCAAGCAGAAAGTCCACATACTCCAAAGAATATTTATACAAGGTCCATGGAGGCTGGTTTCCTTAAATGGCAAGTATCCAAGTGCTAGTTTCAGGTGAACAGTGAAGGGACTCAGCTATACATACCCATATATCAATTCTCCCCCAAACTCCCCTCCCATCCAGTTCTGTTTTTAATATAGCAGTGTGTACATGACCTTCCCAAACTCCCTAACTATCAATTCTTCCTGGAAACCATACGTTCACTTTTTAAGTCTGTGAGTCTCTTTCTGTTTTGTAACTTCATTTGTATCATTTCTTTTTAGATTCCATATATAAAGGATGTCATATGACATTTCTCCTTCTCTGTCTTATTTCACTGAGTATGACACTCTCTAGGTCTATCCATGTTGCTGCCAATGGTATTATTTTATTCTTTTTAAAGGCTGAGTAATATTCCATTGAATATATATACCACATCTTCTTTATCCATTCCTCTGTTGATGGACATTTAGGTTGCTTGAATGCCTTTTCCAAGCTGAGAGCTTTTCCATACATTATTTCATACAGTCTCAACTTACTCATTGTAAAGACACTGGAGATTAATAATTACTATTTCCATCTTACAGAGAAGGGAAATCTGGACTTAGGCTAAGTTCTTGAGGGTTACCCAGATAGTAAATGTGAGTTCCAGAATTTGAACCCAAATTGTCTGATGCCCCAAATTTGCTCCATTACTTTCTACTTTTTTCCTGATTAATGCTTGGTAAATTTTTGCTTGACAGCTGAAAGGTCATTGATGACCACTGAGAAAAGCATCCAGTTCATCTCTGGTTAGAAACCCATTTCTCTACAAATATAATTTAATTTCTTGAGTAGGTGAAGTCTTAGGTGCCTAGTCATCTGTGTTCTTGTCCCACTGAATTTCTTTCAGCTGTCATTTTGGGGAGAAAAATATCAGATGGCAAAGTCTATACTTTGTCCTGGCAGAACTTTGTCTATTATAGAAACTCTCAATAGTCCTCATGGAGGCGTGGCCCAGTGTCTATCACATGACCAGTAGGGCTTGATATTGCCCACCTCTGTAAATGGCTTCTGGCTAGCATGTCCAGAGACAGTGGTTGGCCTCTACTGAAGTTTAATTGGTATTTACTGAGAAGGTCCGATAATTATCTTGACTATTCACAAATCCGACCCCCCTCCATGAGGACATACAGTGGGGGTGGATACTATTTCATCACTTTGCCAGTTTGAAGATGATTTTTCCTTACAATATCTTTGATTGGTCTACAGAAGAAATACTGTTTCTCCCTAATAGTGTAATTCTACCTTATCACATGAAGCACAGTAATGCTCATCTTATGTGTGTGCATCAAAATGTGTATACCAGTTTTTACTTATAATAAAGTGTCTTTGCACTGGGCTAATATTACAAAATTATTTTCACCATTCTCATAATTAATGCTGCCATGACAACATTGTTTCTTGACATCATATTTCAGCCCTAATATCTAGAAGGAATGAGGAACAAGTTTTCAAATTTGGTGTTAAGAAGGAGTGGGGAGGGACTTCCCTGCAGTCTTGGGGTTAAGAGTCTGCCTTCCAGTGCAGGGTGCACAGGTTTGATCCCTGGTTGAGGAACTAAGATTCCACATGCCTCACAGCCAAAAAAACCAAAACAGAAAACAGAAACAATATTGTAACAAATAAAATAAAGACTTTAAAACAACCCACATTAAAAAAAATTCTTAAAAGAAATGGGAAAATGTAGGTGGCAAAATTTTCAGAAATAATGAATTTCTGTAAAGCTACATGCCATGGTACTGCTATGATATGAGAAGAAAAATTACAATTAAAGCCAATGGACAAAGAACTGTGGTATAAAAACCTTTATGTTGCAGATAATATAAAATGAGGCCTGAGATACTAAGTGACTTGTCTTAGCATCACTGTTACAAAGAAGCAGATTTGGTTTCCTGGCTCCCGTCAGTATTCTTCCCCGATCCCTGCAGTAATTTATAATATCTAATGAATCTCTTCCATTCTTCAGTTCTGGAATTGACATTTCCCTGTGTCAGTGTCACACCCATTTATATTACATAAGTGGCCTTTATATAATTTAAGCAATAAGCAATCCTTCTCATTCCCATACAGAGGAGATTAGAATAGATTCCAACAGTAGGTATGTATCTATACATGCACAGACTTATGCCTGTTGGATTTTTGGCAATTACAAATGGCTTGCTGATCGTGCATACTGATATAAAGGAGTTTTAAACCTTTTGAAATGCACTGACTTCCCTTTTGGAGGTTGTGAGTGGGAGGTTTGGACTAAAGCTGATGAACAACATCCTGGGGCAGATAGAACAGGAAATAAAACAGAAACTGGTTTCCTTCATTTTTCTTTTTGCCAGGGACTGAGTTGTTCCAGGAACAACTATATTAAAAAGGGAACAAAGTGAATACAAAAATCTGCATTTCTTCACCGTGAGGAGGATATCAGCATTGTGTGGAAACGTTTGTGATTTACATTAAAGTAACTTTTCCTTGGAGCATCACAATATGTTTTACAGATATATTGGGAAGAAAATATTACTTGCATTTTTTTTGTTGTTGTTGAAGAAAGCCATGCCACATAATCCAGGGGAAATGGTACACTTAGTTTCTCAAAATGGCACAGCCAGGTGAGACCAAGGAAATGATGACTGCTCCAGAGATGTTTTTTTGACCATGTTATATAACTCAACATCTAGCCACCCTCAAATTTTACTTTTGCTTTGAAAGGAGAATGTGATAATTATCTAAGTGAAATTTGTCAAAGTGTAATATTTTTAACTCAAATTTTCTGTTCACTGGCTGTCATTGATGTCCCATATTTATGCCTGTTCAGAAGCCATGCCCACTGGTGAGAGCCACCCACGCCCAGTCTTGTAGTTTGAGTGATGAAATCTATACCAAGCTGCAGATATGGGTGTATGACTTAGGCCTGTAAAATCAGAGTATTGCATTCACTTATTTATAATAATTAGTTAAGGAGTCATCTGATTACAACTAAATAGAAGTCATTAAAAGTAACCCTAGGACTCTTTCTGAAACCACAACAAAATCTACCTTTTCATGCCTAAGCTGAAATGATCTGAAAATGGCTCTCAAGTGACTGGTGGTGAAGAATTTTTTTGATCAATTATTCTTATTTTCATGGAAATGAAACCTGAAATAAAAGAAGCATACTGGTTGGGAAGGAAAGAGACAAGACACACAGACATTAAAGGGTTTTGCTGTAATGCATGATCCAAGCACATTTCAACCATAATAAATAAATTTTTAAAGTGAAGAAGATAAATTTGGTTGAAATTAGAAAGTATAAGCTTTTTTCTGCCTCCTATAATTGATAAAATATTAAGTAATATATTTGTTATAGTCTTTAAATGAATTAGACAATTTCACAATGTCAGTTTTGCTAGGCATTGCACATAAACTGAAATCAGTGTCCCATTGCAGCAAAAGTTGTTTCCAAGAAAATGTTTTATTTGAGTAATGTTATTTTCCATTTAGTGCATTTTAGATGTAATTGTATGATATTTCTCTTATATTTTTTTTCTTTGTTAGCGAAACATTTTCTCTCAATTAATCAAGCAGCAACATTATCAAAATTTTCACATACAGAATGGGAAATTTCCACACATCTCAATAACTATTTTGGACACTTGCAGTTAAACACATTAAGACGCTTATTAGTGGAGAGTTGTGGAATGAGTCTCAATTAGTGAATTAGACTGTATTCATTACACTTCACCAAATGCTCATTAACAGATTGTTTGATATACTTTTTTCATACTCGTGCTAGAGGGGAAAAAAAAAAAAAGGATGGATGGAAGGGGGGAGCTAGTTTGCCTTAAAAGCAATATGAAAATACAGTTACATGATAGTCTTTTTGCTTACAGCTGCCTAGAGCAAAAAATGCTTATAGCCTTTATCAGTAAGGCTGTGGAATTAGGTATTAGAAGAAAGGGCTAATTCTTCTGTGCCACTAGAGAAACCATTTGGCATATTTTTTTCCGAAGTCTTTTTATTTTAAAAAAGCAAGTTTATGCAAAGCAGATCAATTTGGGGCGGGACTGGGGAGAAACAGAGTTCATCTGATGGCTCAATTTGGCTGAATTATACCCTGGTGAACTTGCCAAATCTTTTCAGAATGTGCAGCAATCCAGGATTCTTTCATCCAAATTTCCCAGCTTTCTTGATCTCATTGGGGGACAGAATTTGACTGTGGTTTGATGGTTCTCCAAGGCTTTCCAACTCCCCACTTATATGTCCTCTAAAATATTTGCATGTTTAATTCCATATGACTGTCTGCTTCCTGGAAGATGCAGACTAACACAATAAGCAAAGAAGTTTGTCACAAAAATATCCTAGAAAATCTCTGGAATAAGCATGCTCCCCAGCCCCAGGAGACTTAAAGCATAGTTGAGGATGGAGTAAATTTATCTCCTTAAAACAAACAAACAACAAAACAAAATAACAAACAAGCAGGATAATCAAAGGGAAGTTTACCTAGTGATGT
This sequence comes from Antilocapra americana, assembly GCA_007570785.1. NCBI lineage: Eukaryota > Metazoa > Chordata > Mammalia > Artiodactyla > Antilocapridae > Antilocapra > Antilocapra americana. Next base: position 800,145 of record ML663025.1, read on the forward strand.
AAGAGATTTACAAACCACTTCTCCTACAGACTCCCCAATTGGAGGTTTCTTCTCTTGAGAAATAATCAGTAAAAGAAAGATAACTGTAAATAAAGATAATTCAAATGCCCGCTCTTTAAAGCACCAGTTCTAGTCTTCAGTTCAATTCAGTTGCCCAGTCATGTCTGACTCCCATGTGACCCCCATGGACTACAGCACCCCGGGCTTCCCTGTCCATCACCAACTCCCAGGGCTGGCTCAAATTCATTTCCATCAAGTCGGTAATGCCATCCACCCATCTCATTCTCTGTTGTCCTGTTTTCCTCCTGCTTTCAATCTTTCCCAGCATCAGGGCCTTTTCCAGTGAGTAAGTTCTTCACATCAGATGGCCAAAGGATTGGAGTTTCATCTTCGGCATCAGTCCTCCCAATGAATATTCAGGACTGATTTCCTTTAGGATGGACTGGTTGGATCTCCTTGTGGTCCAAGGGACTCTCAAGAGTCTTCTCCAACACCACAGTTCAAAAGCATCAATTCTTTGGCCATCAGCTTTCTTTATAGTCCAACTCTCATATCCACACATGACTACTGGAAAAACCATAGCTTTGACTAGACGAACCTTTGTCAGCAAGCTAATGCCTCTACTTTGTAATATGCTCTCTAGGCTTTGTCTATGCTGTCCAGCTTTTCTTTCAGGGAGCAAGTGTCTTTTCATTTCATGGCTGCAGTCACCATCTGCAGTGAATGGAAGCCCAAGAAAATAAAGTCTCTCACTTTTTCCCCATCTATTTGCAGTGAGGTAATGCAACCAGATACCATAATCTTAGTTTTCTAAATGTTGAATTTTAAGCCAGCTTTGTCAGTCTCCTCTTCCACTTTCACCAAGAGGCTCTTTAATTCTTCTTCCCTTTCTACCATAAGGGTAATGTCATCTGTATATCTGAGGTTATTGATATTTCTCCCAGCAATCTTGATTCCAGCTTGTACTTCATCCAGCCCAGCATTTAGCATGATGTATTCTGCATATAAGTTAAATAAGCAGGGTGACAATATACAGCCTTGACATACTCCTTTCTTGATTTGGAAGCAGTCTGTTGTTCCATGTCCAGTTCTAACTATTGCTTCTTGACCTGCATACAGATTTCTCAGAAGGCAGGTCAGGTGGTCTGATATTCCCATCTCTTTCAGAATTTCCCACAGTTTATTGTCATCCACACAGTCAAAGGCTTTGCCATATTCAATGAAGCAGAAGTAGATGTTTTTCTGGAGTTCCCTTGCTTTTTTGATGATACAGTGGATATTGGCAATTTGATCTCTGGTTCCTCTGCCTTTTCTAAATCCAGCTTGAACATCTGGAAGTTCACGATGCAGGTACTGTTGAAGCCTGTCCTGGAGAATTTTAAGAATTGCTTTCCTAGAGTGTGAGATGAGTGCAATTGTGTGGTTGTTTGAGCATTCTTTGGCATTGCCTTTCTTTGGAATTGGAATGAAAACTGACCTTTTCCAGTCCTGTGGCCACTGCTGAGTTTTCCACATTTGCTGGCATATTGAGTGCAGTACTTTCACAGCATCATCTTTTAGGATTTGAAAATAGCTTAGTTGGAATTTCATCACCTCCACTAGCTTTGCTCATAGCGATGCTTCCTAAGGCCCACTTGACTTTACATTCCAGGATGTCTGGCTCTAGGTAAGTGATCACACCATCATGGTTATCTGGGTTGTTTTTTGTTTTTTTGTTGTATAATTTTACTCTGTATTCTTGCTACCTTGTCTCAATATCTTATGCTTCTGTTAGGTCCATAGCATTTCTGTCCTTTCTTGTGCCCATCTTTGCATGAAATGTTCCCTTGGTGTCTCTAATTTTCCTGAAGAGATCTCTAGACTTTCCCATTCTACTTTTTCACTCAGTTTCTTTGCCTTGATCACTGAGAAAGGCTTTCTTATCTCTCCTTGCTATTTGTTGGAACTCTGCATTCAAATGCCTGTATCTTTCCTTTTCTCCTTTTCCTTTAGCTTATCTTTTCTCAGCAATTTGTAAGGCCTCCTCAGACAACCATTTTGCTGTTTTGAATTTTTTTTTTTTCCCTTGGGGATGGTCTTGATCCCTGCCTCCTGTACAATGTCACGAACCTCTGTCCATAGTTCTTCAAGCACTCTGTCTATCAGATGTAATCCCTTGAATCTGTTTGTCATTTCCCACTGTATAATCCTAAGGGATTTGATTTAGGTCATCCCTGAATGGTCTAGTGGTTTTTCCTATTTTCTTCAGCTTAACTTTGAACTTGATGATAAGGAGTTCATGATCTGAGCCGCAGTCAGCTCCTGGTCTTGTTTTTGCCGACTGTATAGAGCTTCTCCACTTTGGCTACAAAGAATATAATCAGTCAGATTTCGATATTGATCATCTGGTGATGTCCATGTGTAGAGGGTGTTTGCTATGACCAGTGCATTCTCTTGGCAAAACTCTGTTAGCCTCTGCCTTGCTTTGTTTTGTACTCCAAGGCCAAATTTCTCTGTTACTCCAGGTATCTCTTGACTTCCTACTTTTGCATTCCATTCCCCTATAATGAAAAGGACATCTTTTTGGGGTATTAGTTCTAGAAGTCTTTCAGGTCTTCATAGAACCATCCAACTCAGCTTCTTCAGCATTACTGGCTGGGGCATAGACTTAAATTACTGTGATGTTGAATGGTTAGCCTTGGAAACAAACAGATCATTTTGTCATTTTTGAGGTTGCATCCAAGTACTACATTTCAGACTCTTGTTGACTATGATGTCTGTTCCATTTCTTCTAAGGGATTCTTCCCCACAGTAGTAGATATAATGGTTATCTGAGTTAATTCACCCATTCCAGTCCATTTTAGTTTGCTGATTCCTAAAATGTTGATTTTCACTCTTACCATCTGTTTGACCACTTCCGATTTACCTTTATTCATGGACCTAACATTCCAGGTTACTATGCAGTATTGCTCTTTATAGCATTGGACTCTACTTCCATCACCAGTCCTATCCACAGCTGGGTGTTGTTTTTGCTTTGGCTCTATCTCTTCATTCTTTCTGGAGTTTCTCCACTGTTCTCCAGTCGCATATTGGGCATCTACTGACCTGGGGAGTTCATCTTTCAGTGTCCTATCTTTTTGCCTTCATACTGTACATGGGGTTCTCAAGGCAAGAATACTGAAGTGGTTTGTGACTCCTGCTCCAGTGGACCATGTTTTGTCAGAACTCGCCACCATGACCTGTCCATCTTTGGTGGCCCTACATGGTGTGTCTCATAGTTTCATTAAGTTAGAAAAGGCTGTCATCCGTGTGATCAGTTTGATGAGTTTTCTGTGATTGTGGTTTTCATTCTGTCTGCTCTCTGATGTATAAGGATAAGAGGCTTATGGAAACTTCTTAATGGGCGACACTGACTGAGGGGGAAACTAGGTCTGATGGGTGGGGCCATGCTCAGAAAATCTTCAGTCCAGTTTTCTGTGATGGGTGGGGCTGTGTTCCCTCCCTGTTGTTTGACCTGAGACCAAACTAGTAAGAAATACACATTCCACTACATGAATCACAACCATGAGCATTTAGAGTGACCATTTTTATGAACCAATGGCTTAGTACACACTTTCTGAATAATTTACCCATCACTATAATTCAGTACTTGTAAGGTCAAAGATATCTATTACTCATTCAATATTCAAAATCACTTTGCAGTAAGACTGTGTTGATTGGAATTGATTTCCAGAGATTTGCAATTTTTAAGATTATCATGAAGAACTCTCTTGTCTTATACTTTCACCTGTGAATGAACTAGATTTTTGAGACGATTTCATTAACAGAAGTCCAATGAGTCTAGAAATTCCACTTCAAAATAGCATTAATCAAATTTCCTTAATCCTATTGAAACTTTCAGCTGTGCATTGCAGCTATTTCACAGGAAATCTATAAGCCTGCTATTTAAATGTCATGCTTCTTTATTGTTATTTATTTATACCTAATTTATTAGCTGAACACATCTCTGTAGGCTTAGGATATGAGTATAAGTTTAATTAAGAAACCCATTCTGAGTATTCTCACTTGCAGGGAAACATAGAAGACAAACATATAAACACAGAAAATATACACATACACAAAGATGAGCACCCCCAAGAGATAATCTAATCCAGTAGCAAGTTAGCAAATGCATAGGAACTGGGAAAAAGACACATGACAGGAGACATCTAATTAGAGTCAAGCTTTTAATATTTAAATTTATTTTAAATTGTAAAGTTGAATCACATGGAAGATGCACTTCACTGTATGACTAGATTTATGCAAATACATACAGATTCTTCTGCAGGCCACATTGGAAACCCCATAGTGACAAAAACTTACTTCCCTCTCTCACATACCCTGTTAAGACTTCTCCTTGTGTAGGAATCAGCTCTGGCATTAAGCCAAATTCTCTTGTCTAAGCATTGCAGAGAGAAAAGTAATCTTAAAATTGAGTAGACGGATTATTTTTCTTACAAGTATAATGAGACAAAATTAAATTACTAATATAGTTAACCCTTAAACAACACAAGTTTGAACTCTGATGGTTCCCCTAACACACATTTTCTTTTTTAAACAGTAAACACTACACAAACTATGTCAGTTAAATCCTCAGATGAGGAACCATAGCTATGAGCAGTCTGGTATATGGAGGATGGACTATAAGTTATACACAGATTTTTGACTATAGGGAAGGTTGGCACTTCTAGTCCTGAGGTTGTTCAAGGTCAACTGTATCAAGGGATCGTTGTCAAGGTTATGGATGGTGCAAAGTAAGGCCCATTTTTTAAATATGTATCCAGTTTAGAGTTTCATTATAAATAATAATAAAAGCCAAAGTATCATCAACAATCACCATCATCATTATCACCATTACTATCGCTAACTTCATTGATTTATATCACATTTGTTTAAAAGAACTTAAATATTTAAGATCTCATTTAGCAATAATATTAGGTTTCTATATTGTAAATATATTTTCTAAGTTGAGATGCAGAAAAATTATATGGGCATTGTTTGAATTAATATGGTACATTTAATACACAGGATAACGTTAAGAACACTTCAGACCTTTTAAAGTTGTCTTTAACTCCTGTTTTCTAAGCTCTCATTCACTGGAAAATATGCTAGGTTTTACTTAGGTAGCTTTAATAGATTAGAAATGAGATAGGTATAGATCTGATCTTATAGTAGACAGTTTTTTTTTTTCCTAGGTCATCATTAACTCATGTTTGACTTTTAAAATAGTTTCTTTTTATGATTTCTTGCCAAACTCTGACCCATTATAATCCTCCACAGGTCTCTCATTTTGGAGAAGTGGAGGTGAATGCAATATATGTTGACACATGTATTTTTACAGTTTATTTATAGTCAATCTTCAGAGTTCTTCCTATTAGGAGTGATAACAACAAAGTGCCAATAGGCTTAAAAAAAAGAACATCTGTTTCATGTGTTTTCCATCATGAGGCCATCTAAAGTGAGATTCTTTTTCTAAAAGATCAACACTTTAAAAATCCTTCTGAAGACAAACTGTGCCTACTTCCAGATCATGTGGCAGTAAAACACTATTACATAGCTCATCACACCCAGGATGAAGTGTCAGCTGCAAAACATTATGATTTATGTGTATATTCAACATTTGTTTTTAGAGCCAAACTGACTTCTCTCTTAATTTGTTGCAATTGAAGTGATCTCTATTTAATTCTTTGTAAGTAGAAATCCTTAATTCTGTCTAATAATGTGCTTATATGCAAAGCATTTCCTGCACCTTATTTTTCTGCAAAAATTCTCATCAGTGCCCTTAATTCCCTACTGACATCACTGTGTTGGTTGTGGACTTTCACACAATACTGTGTACAGCATGGCTCATAAAACCTAATGAGAATAAGTTCATTAAATTAATCCAAATAATTAACAAACTCGCTGCCTGCTTCTCAGATGTCTAATTTGTGACACAAATTTGGCAAATGTTTTTAACTGTGGAAACAAGAATTGAATCCAAAAAACCTGTTTCAGAGAACTTGACATTCATCTTTATTTGAATTTCTTCATCAAATATACAATTTGCTGATGATATATAAAAAGAAAGAGACACATCCACAGTGAAAATAAAGGTAAAATAACATAAAATGTTGACCAAATGAGGGAGGGTTTATGATGATGATTTATTTTTTCTGCATGCTGTGTTCCTAGAGAGGAAAGTAGAGAAAATTATTTTGTTTTCATATTTCAGTAATCACACTTTTATGTTAAAGGACTTAACTCTTTCCATTCCCAACTACCACCTGCTCCCTAAATTGCTGGTTCAAACACTTTGCTAAAATGCTCTCATTACTCAAGGAATTTGTTGGTATGACCAAGTATATACTAACAGGTCATTAGTTGACAGTGACTTCATAAATTGACAGTCAAATTCACCCTCCCCCAGTTACCCTAAAAGTTACATAGTGTGTAATATCCATACCTCCCTTAAATGTAAAACACAAATAAAAGAATAAAATAAAATTTAATCTTTTGAATGTCTTACTCTTCTGCCTTATTTTAAATCCCTGGGTTGTAAAACAGATTCTGATATTTAGGAGGTTATCAATCAAGTTGGTTGGATAAATTAGAAGGTAACTCAATAATATTTTTTTAACTTTTAATTTTTATATTGTATAGCAGATTAACAAACAATATTTTGATAGTTTCACATGAATAGCAAAGGGACTCAGTCATACAAACACATGTATCCATTCTCCTCCAAACTCCTCTCCCATCCAGGCTGCCACATGTCATTGAGCAGAGTTCCATATGCTATGTAGTAGGTCCTTTTGGTTACCTATAAATGAATTTATTGTAACTAAGGAATCCACCTGCAATGTAGGAGGCCTGACCTGGGTTTGATTCCTGGGTTGGGAAGATCTCCTGGAGGATGGCATGGCAACCCACTCCAGTATTCTTGCCTGGAGAATCCCCATGGATAGAGAAGCCTGGTGGGCTACAGTCCATAGGGTCACAAAAAGTTGGACATGACTGAGAGACCAAAGCACATTCTATTTTTAGTAGGTGATTTCCCTCCCAAAACATATATGTGTGTGTGTGTGTGTATGATGATGTTTTACCTACTTCCTAGCAACATGCTATCTCAATACTCACTAAAGGAAAAGTGAAAATATTATAAAATCTCTCCTATGTATCTTCCCCTTAGGAGCTGTTCTCTGACCCACAGCTCTTATGGATCATAAGTGAAATCACATTTATTGGCAATCATCTTGAGCCTATTCCTTTCCTTTTTTTCTTACCTTTTCTTTTTTTGTATTTATCAGAATTGCTCACTTTAGGGAGTATCCACTGGGGCTTTGACCAAAGAAGAATGCTATGATACAAATAAATAAGAATTATCAAATGTTAAAGCAAAAAAGAGACATATATTACAATGTCATATCTGTTTAACTCCCTTTTAAAAATAAAGTTATTGTGCCTTTGCTTGCTCATTTGCATCTGGAAGCACAGTTTTGCATGGCTATTATGAATTTGAATTTTCCCTAGTGTTCTTTATCTTTGTAGGCTGACTTTGTATAAAAAGTTAGTACAGGAGTTTAAGAATATAAAGTTTTCTTATATAAGCCTATTTTATTATTATTATTTTTGTGGGATTCAATTTGAAGATTGGGTTTCTTAATGTTTTATCTTATTTTTCATTAAGAGAATTATTACTTTACAATGCTGTGATGGTTAATACCATACATCAGCATAAATCACCATTAGGTATACATATGTCTCCTACCTCTTGAACCCACACCTCTAAGGTGGCACAGAGCACTGGCATTGGGCTCCCTGCAACTTACTTAGAACACCCACTGGCTACCTGTTTTACATAGGATAATGTATATGTTTCAGTATTATTCTCTCATATCATCCTACCCTCTCCTTCTCTGACTATGTCTAAGTGTCTGTGTCTCCTTTGCTGCCCTGCAAGTAGAATCAGCCGTACTATCTTTCTAGATTCCATGTATACACATTAATATACGATATTTGTCTTTCACTTTCTGACTTACTTCACTCTGTATAATAGGCTCTAGGTCAATCCACCTCATTAGAACTGACTCATATGCATTCCTTTCTATAGCTGAGTAATATCCCATTGTATTTATTGGAGCACAGTTGATTTACAACATCATGTTAGTTTCAGGTATGCAGTAAAGTGAATCAGTCGTACATATACATATATTCATATACACATTTTGCCATCAAAGAGATCTAAGTTTGAATCCAGCCTGTACGTGCAAGCTTTATTCCACTCTCAGCATCTCAGATTGTATAGCAATGAACTGGGGATGCCAAGGGTACTGCCCTCATGAGGTAGTTTGGAGGTTATGATAATGAATTATTTAATGAAAGCACTCAATAAATGGTAGCCACTTTAAATATTAGGGTAACTTTAATAATGAATCCTGGCTTCTCTTAAAAGAATGAAGATGAGGTGGGAGGGGCGTTCAGGCTGGGGGGACACATGCACACCCTTGGCTGATTCTTGTCATTGTATGGCAGAAACCACCACAATATTGTAAAGTAAACAGCATCCAATAAAGGAAATAAATTATTATTTTTTAAAAAGAATGAAGATGAGAAATAAGAGTTATGAAGGTACTCTAGTCCCATGATTGATCCGTATTTGAAAAGGGAGAGAAAAAAAATATACAGAATGCACACACAAGTCACGATGCCCAGTACCTGCTCTCATAGTGAGCAGGAAATTCCCTGTTAAGCCTCAGTATTCATTGTACACATGAAGATGAGAAGCACAAACTTATTTACATATGAGATTTAAATGAGGAGGGACAATAGAAATGGGTAGGGGGACAAAGATTATTATGGGGTTACATGAAATCATATGTGAAAAACTTATTAAAATTGTAAAACACTGTAGACTTTCACTTTCAGATACTTTTTATAAGCATCTTTCATTTAAGAAAAACAACAAATAAATAAATACAAGATTTAAGGAAACTGATGACAAAAAGACCATAAAATCATTCCTGAAATATAGACTGTAGAAGATAGTGTAGCTACATGTTATATTGTCTTCAGAGTCCTTGTAACCAGGATTAATATTCCAGATAGGCACTTATAAGTCCATGATGTAAGGCAAGTTATTTGACATCTCAAAACCTCAGATATTTCTTCCAGGACATAGGAGTAAAATAGGCCTATTCCATTAAAGTATTTATAAGCATAAAATAAAAGTCTCCAAATAGAAGAAAAACTCTTATTTGGTTAATGAGATTCATAGTTTGTCTCTGAATAAAAATTGAAATCACAGCTAATTCTAGAATTTGACAAAATTTTGTGAACAAAGTGTCTCACTTTTTTGCCTCACTTTTTTCTCACGAAACTCTTGGAACTGGCATAGCAACTCTCAAGTGAGAGAAGGTTTGCTCCACTGGAGACACTTGTCAATTTCTGGGGAGATTTTTGGTTGTCTCACTGCAGGTAATACATGCATCTTGTGAGCAAAAGCCAGGGAGGCTGCTAAATATCCTACAGTGAATAGGACTACCCACTATGACAAAGAATTTTCCAGCACTAATGTAAATATTGCTGAGGTTGAGAAGTGCTGTTCTAGAGGTGCAGGAATCTTCTAAATAATGGTGTATTTGCAATGGCAATATATTGATCTTATATTTTTATACTGTTATCACCCAGCAGTGAAACAGAATCATGTTTATTTCTTTGGGTCACCTATTTGAATTAATTCCATCACTTTGGTGGGGTATTTTTTCTGATTAACTACTACTTGTCCATAAAGAAATAACTAGAAAGGTAGCACTGATCTAAATTCACATCATCGTAGAATATTCATATCAAGAGCCCTCGGCTAGTTCCATTCAGAATATTAATTAGTTACTAAATTTAAAAGTATCAGCCAGTTCAGTAGCTCAGTCCTGTCTGACTCTTTGCAAAACCATGGACTGCAGCACGCCAGACCTCATGACCATCACCAACTCCCGGAGTTTACTCAAACACATGTCCATTGAGTCAGTGATGTCATTCAACCATCTCAACCTCTGTTGTCATCTTCTCCTTCTGCCTTCAATATTTCCCAGCATCAAGGTCTTTTCAATGAGTCTTTTCTTCACATCAAGTGGCCAAAGTATTGGAATTTCAGCTTCAGCATCAGTCCTTCCAGTGAATATTCCAGTAAATATTCTGATTTACTCTATGTTGGACTGGTTGGATCTCCATGCACTCCAAGGGACTCTCAAGAGTCTCCTCCAACACCACAGTTCAAAAGCATCAGTTCTTTGGTGCTCAGCTTTTATTATGGTCCAACTCTCACATCCATATATGACTACTGGCAAGTAATGTCTCTGTTTTTTAATATGCTGTCTAGGTTAGTCATAACTTTTCTTCCAAGGAGCAAGTATCTTTTAATTTCATGACTGCAATCACCATCTGCAGTGATTTTGGAGCCCCCCAAAATAAAGTCTGTCACTGTTTCCATTGTTTCCCGATCTATTTGCCATGAAGTGATGGGACTATATGTCATGATATTAGTTTTCTGAATGTTGAGCCTCAGGCCAACTATTTCACTCTCCTCTTTCACTTTCATCAAGATTCTCTTTAGTTCTTCCTCACTTTCTGCCATAAGGGTGGTGTCATCTGCGTATCTGAGGTTATTGATATTTCTCCCGCAATCTTGATTCAGCTTGTGCTTCATCCAGCCCAGGGTTTCTCATGATGTACTCTGCATATAAGTTAAATAAGCAGTCTTAGCATACTCCTTTCCCTATATGGAACCAGTCTGTTGTTCCAAGTCCAGTTCCAGCTGTTGCTTCTTGACCTGCATACAGATTTCTCAGGAGGCAGGTAAGGCAGTCTGGTATTCCTATCTCTTTAAGAATTTTCCAGTTTGTTATGATCCACACAGTCAAAGGCTTTGACATAGTCAATAAAGCAGATGTAGATTTTTTCTGGAACTCTCTTGCTTTTTTGATGATCCAACAGATGTTGGCAATTTGATCTCTGGTTTCTCCGCCGTTTCTAAATCCAACTTGAACATCTGGAAGTTCACAGTTCATGTACTTATGAAGTCTGGCTTGAAGAATTTTGAGCATTACTTTGCTAGAGTCTGAGATGAGCGCAATTGTGAGGTAGTTTGCACATTCTTTGGCATTGCCATTCTTTGGAATTGGAATGAAAACTGACTTTTTCCTGTCCTGTGACCACTGCTGAGTTCTCCAAGTTTGCTGGATTATTGAGTGCAGCACTTTCACAGGATCATCTTTTAGGATTTGAAATAGCTCAGCTGGAATTCCATTACCTCCACTAGCTTTGTTCATAGTGATGCTTCCTAAGGCCCACTTGACTTTGCATTTGAGGATATCTGGCTCTAGGTGAGTGATCACACCATTGTGAATATCTGGGTCATGAATATCCTTTCTGTATAGCTCTCTGTGTAATCTTGCCACCTCTTACTATCTTCTGCTTCTATTAGGTCTCTACCATTTCTGTTTTTTCTTGTGCCCATCTTTGCATGAAGTGTTCCCTGGGTATCTCTAATTTTCTTGAAGAGATCTCTAGTCATTCCCATTCTATTGTTTTTCTCTATTTCTTTGCATTGATCACTGAGGAAGGCTTTCTTATCCCTCTGTGCTATTCTTTGGAACTCTGCATTCAGATGGGTATATCTTTCCTTTTCTCCTTTGCCTTTCATTTGTCTTTTTTTCATGGCTATTTGTAAGGCCTCCTCAGACAACCATTTTGCCTTTTTGCATTTCTTTTTCTTGGGGATGTCCTTGATCCCTGCCTCCTGTATAATGTCGTGAACCTCCATCCATAGTTCTTCAGGCATTGTCTATCAGATATAATCCCTTGAATCTATTTGTCATTCCCACTGTATAATCCTAAGGGATTTGATTTAGGTCATACCTGAGTGGTCTAGTGGTTTTCCCTACTTTCTTCAATTTAAGTCTGAATTTGGCAATAAGGAGTTCATGATCTGAGGCATGGTGAGCTTCCAGTCTTGTTTTTGCTGACTGTATAGAGCTTCTCTATCTTTTAAAATGGTACCTATTAATATCAGAAATTATCTTCTTCATGTATTTAATCTCAGTATCAAAATTTAGGCAGATCATGCCTACCACCCCCCTCAAAAAAAAAAAAAAGCAGGATAGAGGGGCCAAAAAAGTAAAATTCTTTCATATGTAGAAGGCTGACTATGGAAAGCAGGATGGAGATTTCTTTAAAAACTAGAAATAAAACTACCATTTGACCCAGCAGTTCCCCTACTAGGCATATACCCTGAGGAAACCAGAACTGAAAAAGACACATGTAGCCCAATATTCTTTGCAGTGCTATTTACAATAGCCAGGACATGGAAGCAACCTAGATGTCCATAGACAGATGAATGGATGAAGGAGCTGTGGTACATATATACAATGAAATACTATTCAGCCATAAAAAGGAATGCATGTGTGTCAGTTCTGATGAAGTAGATGAACCTAGAGCCTAATATACAGAGTGAAGTGAATCAGAAAGAGAAAGACACATATCGCATATTTATGCAAATACATGGAATTTAGAAAGATGGCACTGATGAACCTATCTAAAGGGCAGCAGTGGAGACACAGACATTGAATTTGTGGACACTCGTGGGGGAGGAAGGAGAAGGTGGCCCAAATGGAGAGAGTTGCATGGAAGCATATACATTATTGTATGCAAAACAGATAGGCAGTTGAAATTTGCTGCATGACTCAGGGAACTCAGACTCGGGCTCTGTAACAACCTAGAAGGGTGGGGAAGGTGGAAGGGAGGTATAAGAGAGAGGGGACATATGTATACCTCTGGCTGATTCATGGTGATGTGTGGCAGAAACCAAAGCAGTATTGTAACACAAGTATCCTTCAATTAAAAATAAATAAATTTTTTAAATAGGGGGAAATATGTGGAAGGCTGTTTTGTGAGTGTTCTGGACATACAGGCTGCTATCACCTGGAATAATGCCTTCAAGTGGGCATGTTTACCACTTGCTGGATCTCATAGGTATGTTTGGTCCCTTTCCTGTTGCTTTCATTGTGTCAGTCTGTTTGAGTATGGCTTCATTGCCCCAACCCAAAGGCACTTTTCTCAAGTCTGTGTCCATGAGAAGGTCCTTTCTAACTGCCTGAAACTGAGGCTCTCATTTTACCTCTATCTTGCAGTTCTCATCTGCAGTAGAAATATAACTGGAACATACTTGACTGAGGTTCCAACCCCTGAGGCTGGGTCTTGACTGCTTTTTAATATCCTCTACCACATGACATGCTCCTAGCTCTGTAGACAAAGTCAGGATGCCAAATGGTAGCACAGATGGTTATCAGAAGATTGACACACCTTCATCCTTTTCCTGAGTTGTATTCAGTGGAGAAATGTTGGAATGTTATGGGATTATGACATACAAGTGTTTTTGATTTGTGAGAATGCAGAGGAAAGAGTTATGAACTCTATAAGGAGAGACTGAGAAAAGTCATAGGTTACCACTGAGCCGAAGTGAGAGGGTGAGAAGTAGATCTCCAGACAGATCACAGCAAAGGAAGTTAGTAGCATGTGTGTAAATGCATACAAGTTGGAAAAAAAAAACAAGTCGACTGGCAAAATATTCAATATCATTAGAGGGTAACAAATGTGTCATCCAGCCCAGAAATAAACAAGACTAGAAATATAGCCAAAATCACTACAGATGGTGACTGTAGCCATGAAATTAAAAGATGCTTGCTCCTTGGAAGAAAAACTATGACCAACTTAGACAGGATATTAAAAAGCAGAGACATTATCTTGCCTACAAAGGCCCATCTTGTCAAAGCTATGGTTTTTCCAGTAGTCATATATGGATGTGAGAGTTGGACCATAAAGAAAGCTGAGCACCAAAGAATTGATACTTTTGAACCGTGGTGTTGGAGAAGACTCTTGAGAATCCCTTGGACTGCACAGAGGTCCAACTAGTCCATCCTAACGGAAATCAGTCCTGACTATTCATCGAAAAGACTGATGCTGAAGGTGAAGCTCCCATACTTTGGCCACCTGATGCGAAGAACTGTCTCATTGGAAAAGACCCTGATGCTGGGAAAGATTGAAGGCAGAAGGAGAAGGGGACGATGGAGGTTGAGACGGTTGAATGGCATCACCAACTCAATGGACATGAGTGAGCAAGCTCTGGGAGTTGGTCATGGAAAGGGAAGCCTGGCGTGCTGCAGTCCTTGGGGTTGCAAAAAGTCAGACATGACTGGACAACTGAACAGAACTGAGAAATAGAGGGCAAAGAACCTTTTCCAAATGGCCACAGGAATTTGGTTTCATTCTGAAAGGGGATTCATGGCAAAGGTTTTTTAAAAGAGAGTTTATGGCATGAGATAGCATTTTAGAGAAATCTTTGATACCTGTTTGAAGAAGGATAGATTAAAGGAGGGTAAAGCTAGATATACAAAGACCAGTTAGTAAGGGAAAAACAAAAACACAACAAATGTAAAGTTTTAGTTGAGGATTCTTGGCAGGAAAAAAGTGAGAAATTTAAGACAAGTATGAGATAACTTAATTTAAAATAAATCATTGAATGTTCCTACTTTCTTAATATATCTGAGGATTTGTACTTGATAATGAATGTGTTAAAAACCTTTTAGTAATATCTATTAATGATGTTGTCAAATCTCTAATTCTAACTATGATACTTCCCAAATATTCTTTGTCTTAAAACCATTAACAGACCTTGCCCATCAGGATACCTCAATCTTGCCAGGCCTACTCTTCACAGATGGCCAGTGATACCAGGAGTGACCATAGAAAGGAGAAAATGTGGTGATGTATCTAAACTTTGGCAAAGAAAAACAAGATTGGCTAAATTCTTGCAGTGGAACAGAATATTAACAAAGATTCTCTGGCTCATTTGGAGAGGATAGAATTAATTCAGGAAGGAGAGGGTAGCTATAGGCAAGATTCCTTGGACAAAGAGAGAGACAAATGCAGATTATGCTTTAAAAAAAATTAGCTAGTGAATGGGATGTTAACCTCCAACTGGGGAAATAATTGTATTATAATGGTGATGGAAAAAACTATCAACCAAAGAAATGAACCTGAACTGAAATGTTTCTAAATGGCAAGTACCTTTGGTTACCATTTTGGTTTGTGTGTGCTTTATTTTGTACACTGCTACCCTGTACTTTAAAATCTCAGCAGAGACTAGAAATGGGAATTCTGTAAGATTTTGCAACAAGGCATTGACCACAAACAACCATCCTAAACCAAGATTCCACCAGCAACACAATTCCTGCTTTCCATGGTGGTTTCAAACCTAAGTATCTCACTTTATGGATTCAAAGATAAATAGAGATGACAATGACATACCTTCTGTGATGCCTGGCCTGTTGCAGGCTCTTTCAAAATGTGACTCTTTTCATGGGATTCTGAGCTACTGCACAGTTACTTTAGGCATGAATCTGAGAAACATAAAGAAAACTTGGACACTAAGTTAGTTGAGCAAAGTCCTGGGCTCTGAAGCTGGCTGAATCCACAGCGGAGGTGGTAAGAAATAAAGAAGACAGAATTCCACTTCCAGGTTTTTTTCATGACTATGATTGTGGTACAGAAAAAAAATGACTAACAGGGCATCCTGTAAAAACATGCCTATAACCACAGTGATTTAGGGAAGTCTTCTAGGTCTTGAGAGGCAGGTTGATTTACTGAGACTACAAATTACGTTTTGAGTATAAACGTATTTATATTTACTTTCTCAGTACACGTAAGCAGCTATGTCTTGTGACCTCTTGCCCAGCAGTATTTATGTTCTAGGACTTAAAAACAGAAGAAACTTTCATACAGAACTGTATTTGTCACTTAATGGTTCTGTTTTGAGGAAATCAGTGTTGGTATATCCCATGTAGTAAAGTAAAATAAGTACTTGTTTTTAAAGTACATATTGTTTTTAATTGCATCTTTTTCAAATATATTTTTATTTTTTATATAGTTGACATACAATATTATGTTAGTTTCAGGTGTGCAACATAGTGATCTGAAATCAAATAAATTGCAGAATTATCACCATGACAAGTCTAATAACCATCTGTCACCATACAAAATTATTGCACTGTTATTGACTACATTCCTGATGTTGTATATTACATCCCCATGGCTTATTTAGTTTATAATTGTAAGGTTGTATCTCTTCATCTCCTTCTTGCATGTGTGCTAAGTCAGTTCAGTCATATCCGACTCTTTGCAACATCATGGACTGTAGCCCTCCAGACTCCTCTGTCCGTGGAATTCTCTAGACAAGAATACTGGAGTGGGTTGCCATGCCCTCCTCCAGGGGATCTTCCCAACTCAGGGATCAAACCCACGTCTCTTATGGCTCCTGCATTGGCAGGCGGGTTCTTCACCTGGGAAGTCCAGGTATAAATGGATTTAATTTTTTTGCAGTGGTTTTAGGTTCAGAGCAGAATCAAAAGAAAAGTACAGTTTCCATACAACCTTGAATCACCGTACAGGCATAAACCTCCTCAACATCTTGCATTGGAATGGTGTATTTGTCCCACTTAACCGACACTGATGCATCATGATTGATTTTTAAATATTAAAATTTTTATTAACTATAGCTCTGTGAATTTTAGCACATGTCATGGATTCATGTAACCACCATTAAAATCCAGATTCAAGATAATTCCTAAAGGATCCCTTTAAAAATCTCCCTTTACAGCCACACCCTCCCCTCGTCCCTAGCCCCTGACATGCACTGATTTGTTCTCTATCACTGTAGCTTTTGTCTTTTCAAGACTGTCATGTAGATGGAATCAGAAAGTATGAAACCTTTTGGGACTGGCTTGTTTCACTCATCATAATGCCTCTGAGATGCATATACGGTTTTTGTGTTCTGTTTTCATCTGTTCCATTTTATTGCTGAATGATACTCCATTGTATGGACATACCAGGATTACTCTTCTATCAAAGAACATTTGAGTTGTTTTCAGATCGAAGCAATTATGAATGGAAGAGCTGTAAGCATTGGTTCGCAAGTTTCTGTGTGAATATATTTCTGTTTCTCTAGGATAAATGATCTGGAGTAAGACTGCCAGGCAATATGATAAACGTATATTTAACTTTCTAAGAAACTGCTCTTTTCCAGCATGGCAGTCCTATTTTGCATTTCTGACAGCCACAGGTGACATTTCCAGTTGCTCTGCACCATCACTAGGACTTGATATTTTCAGATTTGTCTTGATTTGCTTGTTAATTTTTAGCTTTTCTAATGGATATGTGGTGGTACCAGTCATGCTTTTAGTTTGTATTTCTTTAATGGATAATGATACTGATCATCTTTTCATATGCTTATTTGCTATCTGTAGGTGCTTTTTGCTGAGGTGTCTATTCAAGTTATTTTTTTTTTCATTTTTATTTTGTTTTCTTGGCAAACTGTCTTTTTTATCCATATGTAATTCCCTCTCTGCTTCCTTGATGGCTCAGTGGTAAAGAATCCGCCTGTAGTTTAGGAAATGTGAGTTTGATCTCTGAGTCAGAAAGCTCTCCCAGAGAAGGAAATGGCAACTCACTCCAATATTCTTTCCCAGGAAATCCCATGGACAGAGGAGCCTGGCAGGCTACAGTCCACTGGGTTGCAAAATAGTCATACACAACTTAACAACTACACTACCACCTCCCAACGTCCCTCTCTACCTGTCCAATGTTTCTCTGACTTTGGATTGAACTATTAAACCACTTGCATTGGATTATTAACATGTTTGAATTTAAGTTTACTACTTTTTTTTTTCTGTTAATTCTGTTTTCCTTTTCTTGCTTTCTTTTGAGTTTTCTCCCTTAGTAATAGGAATAGTGCTTTGAGGCTAAGCAAAATGAGAGGACTCATGACTTTCTCCCACTTATCACTTCTGGGAAAGTAAAATTTTAGAGAGGAATGGCTTTTGGTGCACTTTAAAATGCTGAATTTTAGATCACTGATCTTAGAGAAATCTGTATGATTCCGATTAAGTTAGCAAAATCTGAAGAAACCTCCACCATCAGAAAAAGGTTTCCTTATATTACAAGCATGTATCAGTGGTGACTAGTGTGGACTAGAGATTTAGACATTTCCTGTCTACTCAGCTTAAGACCTACTGGCCCTTCAAATGACCCAGGAAGACACAACAATGCTTGGGACTTAATCTTCTGCCAACCACAAACATTTCTGGCATAATTGTGTATAGATTAAAATTTATTTCCACTATCCTTGCCTGGTAAAAAGAAAAAGATGGATATGACCAAAGCATTTAAGTAGAATGTTATTCTTTTGCCCCTTACCAGCCTGGAAATTGGAGAAGGCAATGGCAACCCACTCCAGTAGTCTTGCCTGGAGAATCCCATGGACAGAGGAGCCTGGTAGGCTTCAGTCCATGGGGTCACCAAGAGTCGGACATGACTGAGCGACTTCACTTTCACTTTTCACTATCATGCATTGGAGAAGGCAATGGCAATCCACTCCAGCGTTCCCGCCTGGAAAGTCCCAGGGATGGAGGAGCCTGGTGGGCTGCTGTCTATGGGGTTGCACAGAGTCAGACACGACTGCAGTGACTTAGCAGCAGCAGCAGCAGCCTAGAAATAATTATTCAGGCAATGAAGTGTATTCTTGGAATGTGACTGTTTGTTAAGGGGTATTATTATACTTCAAAAGTGGTGTGTAAGTTCTTCCAAGATTTTGCGATTTATTTGTTTTCCTCCAGTTAAATTAGAAGTTTTGTTCCAATTAAGAAAACAATTCTATGAGCTCTGCTTTATACAGGGGCTTTGTCAAGCCCTGGAAGATCAGATCGACATGAGTGTGATATTTCCATGCTTCTAGTATTTACTAAGAAACACATATTCACCCCACTGTATTGTTTTACTATCACATGTACCAGAAAGTTCTGACTGCCTAAAAAAAAGCTTAGAGAAAAGTAAAGTCGTGATTCACAGTCAAGGGAAAGTATGATACTTGGCTGTGCTTAAAGCACTATTGGTTTAGGAGAACCTAACAAGGTGATAGTTCTTTGTTTACCAATTTCCTGATGTTCTTTTGCTCTGTGGTACATCACGTGATACTTTAACTGATACCTGATAAAAAAGAATATTTCCCAAAATGTACTAAGACTCAAATTAACCTGAATTAGATCCTTAGCTATTTCTGGAATTAGAGGGAATTGAATGAAAAAGACATGCTTCCCCAATGAAGGAAATGCTGTTATCAGCTGGTAAAAACAAAATGCTTTACAGCTTTATTCTAAAGATTCGAGGGCATTATGGCCATGGCCATGAATAATCTTGGGGTTGCAAAGAGTCAGACACAACTGAGTGACTCACTTTCTTTCTTTCAATGTGACCAAATGAATATTATTACTTCCAGGAGTTACAATTTTATTACTTTCTTCAGTTTCATGGTAGGACCAAATTATCCATTAGCATATAAACTAATGTTCTATTCCAACAGGCTAAACTCTAGAATATATCTGTACTTAATGATAGACAACGACTCATATTTCAGTGTGAGACTGTTACTGCTTTGCTTTGTTTATCTGACATTTAAAAAATATGTAAATCAGTGAAAGTTAACTTCTTGTTGTCATTCAGTCACTCAGTCATGTCCGACTCTTTGTAACCCCATGGACTGCAGCACTCCAGGCTCCCCAGTCCTTCACCATTTCCTGGAGTTCGCTCAAACTCATGTCCATTGAGTCAATGATGCCATCCAACCATCTCATCCTCTGTTGTCTCATTCTCCTCCTGCCTTCAATCTTTCCCAGCATCAGAGTCTTTTCAAATGAGTTGGATCTTCTCATCAGGTGACCAAAATATTGGAGTTTCAGCTTCAGCATCAATCCTTCTAGTGGATATTCAGGATTGATTTCCTTTAGGATGGACTGGTTGGATCTCCTTGCAGTCCAAGGGACTCTCAAGAATCTTCTCAAACCCCACCATTCAAAGGCATCATTTCTTTGGCACTCAGCCAGCTTTCTGGTCTAGCTCTCACATCCATACATGACTAATGGAAAAAACTTGGCTTTGACTAGACAGACATTTGTCGGCAAATTAATGTCTCTGCTTTTTACTATGCTGTCTAAGTTGGTCATAGCTTTTCTTCCAAGGAGTAAGTGTCTTTTAATTTCATGGCTGCAGTTACCATCTGCAGTGATTTTGGAGCCCAAGAAAATAACGTCTGTCACTGTTTCCATTGTTTCCCCAACTATATGCCATGAAGGGATGGGACCAGATGCCATGATCTTCATTTTTTGAATATTGAGTTTTAAGCCAGCTTTTTCACTCTCCTCTTTCACTTTCATCAAGAGGCTCTTTAGTTCCTCTTTGCTTTCTGCCATAAGGATGTTGTCATGTGCATATCTGAGCGTATTGGTATTTCTCCCAGCAATCTTGATTCCAGCTTGTGCTTCATACAGTCCAGCATTTTGCCTGATGTACTCTGCATATAAGATAAATAAGCAGGGTGACAGTATAAGCAGCCTCGATATACTCCTTTCCCGATTTGGAAACAGTCTCTTATTCCATGTCTGGTCCCTACTGTTGCTTCTTGACCTGCATAACGGTTTCTCAGGAGGCAGGTAAGGTGGTCTGGTATTCCCATCTCTTTAAGAATTTTCCACAGTTTGCTGTGATCCTCACAGTCAAAGGCTTTAGTCAATGAAGCAGAAGTAGGTGTTTTTTTGGAATTCCCTTGCTTTTTCTGTGATCCAGTAGATGTTAGCAATTTTCTCTCTGGTTCCTCTGCCTTTTCTAACTTTAGCTTGTACATCTGGAAGTTCTCTGTTCACATACTGTTGAAGCCTGGAATGGAGAATTTTGAGCATCACTTTGATCATGTGAAATGAGTGCAATTGTGCAGCAGTTTGAACATTCTTTGGCATTGCTATGATTATACCAAAAATTATATTAGAGCAGTAATACTGATTCACCAGGTGCTATAGATTACTCTATGAAGAACTCAAATGTGCATTTGTTATACAAGGTGCAATAGTGAATCATATGTGAATGTCAGAGGGCAGTAATTCTTTTAATAAGTCAGAGGTGGACTGGATTAATGCAAAGGAGTATGCAGAGTCCACAGAGCCATTGCTTACCAGACCAATGGTACTATCATGTGACAAAGTCTATTTTATATAGTTAATATATGAGTTTTTACATAGCATGTGAAAAATATTCAGAATTTCTGAACTTTTCTAATATGATACTAATTGGTTAAAGAAAGAACCTGTTGTAACGAGAACCCAACATACGAGACAGCAAAAGGAACGCAGATGTATAGAATAGACTCGTGGACTTTGTGGATGAGGGTAAGGGTGGGATGATATGGGAGAAGGGCATTGAAGCATGTTAATTTTCATATGCCTAATCAATCGCCAGCCCAGGACTGATGCTCGGGGCTGGTGCAGCGAGATTTCCCGGGGGGGAGGGAGGAGGGAGGGGGGTTCTGGAGGTGAAGCATATGTAAACCCATGGTGATATCATGACAATGTATGGCAAAAACAGTTAAAAAAAATAATAAATAAAAATTTTTTAAAAAAAAAGAAAGAACCTGTTGGACTCCTTTATACTCACATCTATGTATTTGGGACAATGGTGCACACACACGTGCCCACACACAGTTCTAACCAGAAAAAAGAGAGAATGAAGGGAAAAGTCCTCTAATAAGTGAAAGCTTTAATATCTATGAAAAATCAAGTGACTAAAGGGAAATAGTGCCCTTTCCTGTTATGAAATAGAGGTATAAAGGTAATCACTGATCAGTTATCAAAGTATTATCTTACTATGTACACAATATGCATGAAATACACTTATGAACTAGGAAACTGACCTATGATTGGCCAGTGGAGAACTACAGAGGAGGCATAGATCACAGTTGATGATAAGTGTGCACTTGACAAGAGTCATTTTTTGCTTTGGCATTATTTTATAATTCTAAAACTTTGCTTAGAATATTTATCTCGTGTAATCTACGGATGTTTCTATTGTGAATATTTAAGCACCTCGTATCAATCAGGATCTTCGCTAATGGTAAAAGGTCGACACAAATGAGAGTCTTGCCCTCCTGGGATTTACCACACCTATGCACAGTAAGTTATATTTGAAAATTTTAAACAACTCTTTGTATCTTGTTTATGTAGCAAAAAGAAGCAGAGGTTTCTGAGTATTTGTGACTTAATATTTATTACCCATTCTGTACCTAGAGCCAGCAGAAATTACTCTCTCCTAACTAGTCACTATTAGCTACCTGATAGCAATTAATGAGTTTTGATATATTATTCTGGAGAAGCATTCAAAAATCTCCCAAAAGCTTCTCATAAGACTTGAAACCCTGGCAAACTGACAGCTGCATCATATTCTTGCCAGGTGCTCAGTCACTTCCATATCTTTTATGCCAGGAGCCTCTCAGCTTGAACACTATTTTTGCACTTGCTTTTTTCTGTTTATCTATTTCTTAAGCACTTGTAATTTGTTGAATCCCAGGACAATGAAATGGGTTAATTCCAACTTAAGTAAAAAGTTTTTATATATCTTTAAAATATATATTACTATGAATATTAGCATAACTTTTTCTCCCTCCTATTTTTGTGTGTATATGAGGAAAGGAAGAGACTTGTGTTTTCACCAGATACTTTACATGTAGCAGTTATTTTTTATCTATTTATATCCATGATGTCACTAACAGGCTCATACTGTTTCTTTGAACGTTGAATGGCATTCAAAATCTCACCCAAGTTCACTTGGCTAGAGAATTATAGAACAGGAATTGAACTTCAGCTCTAACTTAGTATGACAGCCTGTGATTCCCCTGTTGTATGACAACTCTGAGACATTTTAAATAAAGCAATTTAAGTGGAAAGATTAACCACGAGACCTAGGCACTAGACAGCCATCTGACAAACATGTCTAGAGCAGACCAATTCCTGCTCTTGCTGGGTCTCTGCTGGTTGAGATTCAATTTTTTTTCCTGCTGAGATACATCATAAGCATATGATATTCTCTTCTTCACCAGTAACCTAAGCTTGACTGTTATGTGGAAGTGTAATATTTATATAGAAAACTGTATCTGTCAGACATACACAAATTGATGAGTTTTCATAAACTTAACAGGTGTGTGTATCCTAAGCACCAGATCATGTAACATCCAGATCAAGCAACTAGTCTTCCAAAACCTTCCTCATGCTCTCTACCATCACTTTTCCCATCCACCCCCAACTCAAGTAAGCATTTTCTGACTTCTTGCAGCTTACCTTATTTTCCCAGCTTTGATACCTCATGTAGTTGGAATCATATAGTGTCTGGCTCCTTTTATTTAGCTTTATATTTCCAATAGTCACCCATTTTGTTATATAGTTGTATAATATTTTTACTCATTGTTGTGTTGTATTCAAGTAGATATGCATCTCTTTATTTATATACTATATAAGTGGTGAACATTTTGATAATCCAACTTTTAGCTCTTAAATGACAACCCACTCCAGTATTCTTGCCTGGAAAATTCCATGGACAGAGGCAGGCTGCAGTCCAAGGGATCACAAAGAGTCTGCCATGACAGAGCATGCCCACAAGCTGTAATTAAGTTGTTATAAGCATTCTAGAACATGTTTTAAAATAAATATATTTTCATATTTTCACTGGGTATGTATCAAGGAGTGGAACTGCTCTGTCACAAAATGTTGCTGTTTAGTCGCTATGTCCAATTTTCAACTCCATGGATTGTAACCCACTAGGCTCCTCTGTCCATGGGATTTCCCAAGCAAGTATACTGTGGTGGTTTGCCATTCTTTCTCCAGAGGATCTTCCCAACCCAGGGATCAAATTTGTGTATCTTGCATTGCAGTAGGATTCTTTACCATTAAGCCACCAGGGAAGCCCATCACAAAAAATGAGCATATGTTAAATTTTAGTAGATACTGTACATGACTTTCTTTGAAATGGATCTTTGTTGTATAAAGACTGGACATATTTTCAGTCCTTCCTGCTTTGGATATAATGCATTTTTCTAACTAATACTGTTTCTCATTATGCAGTTCATTTCCTTGCTTGGACAAATCCATAGTTCTAGGCTTTGAGAAAGATTTTGGTTCTTATTTCATCCCACATCATTGAGTATTTTGTTCTATTGCTTTGGCTTTATGTATGCATTAAGAGTGTTTCCTTTCTCCCAATAATGAAATGTGTTTGGACAGCACTGTATGACTGAAAAAGAAAAATATGACTATGAAAAGTGTTTTGTTGAATTACACTTGTTTGGTTTAAATAATATCCTTTTATTTCCCAAAATCCTTTGCACCTTTATTCTTTGCTGATTGGCAGTGACTAAGCCTCAGAGGGAGTACCTCTTGCTAGGTTAACTACAAAATTGCATGCTGGGTTGTGTCCCTACAGACTGGGGAAAAACTCGGTAAATATCAGCTACTGGAGTCTTCCTGCAATTGAACTTGAAAAATATGTGCTTAAAAACATGCAGTGAGGGGCAGCTAGTTGGAAGTCACCTTTCAGTGTTTAAGGAAAGGCTGTATCGCAGCGGGCAGGTAAAAGCATTGCAGAGTAAATTTTAAGCCAGTAAATTGCAACTATACAGTAAACTGTACCTTAAATTTCTTCCAATTTCTACTTCCTTACACTCATATACTAAGAAGTAAAAGCAAATACAGTTATATAGCAATAGCAATTATAAATTAAATAAACTTGGCAATTTTATTTGCAGCTATACTTTATAAAGAGATAGACTAAAGTTACATATTTAATTAAATTTATGTTTTGGAAATTAATGAAGTCTATTTTGTGCCCTCACGTCATTTATAATTTGACTCTGGTAAATCAAAATTCTAGTGTCTGTATGGCAACGACTGTTCAAATTAAAGATGGGATGAAAATAGATGGTAGAAGATAAAATAATATGCTGTAAATGAGATGCTCTTTCTACATAATTTCCAAAATCTTTTATATCAAAATGCTAAAAATCTGGGTATTTAATAAACATCGCCATTTATTTCAAAAAGCATTGCATGTAAACCTTGGGTTCTGATGCCAAATACTTGCATTCTAAATTCAGTTCTTTAATGGTTTCATCACTCTAATCTCAGTTTCCTCATCTGTAAACTTGGGATACAGTGATCTGCCTCGTAGATTGTTGTAAGTATTAAATAAGATGATGCAAGAAAGTAGTTTAGAATGATTGTCTTGCCTATGATATTACTAAAACAACTTTCGAAGATACAATGAAAATGATAGCTACCAAAGTATGGAGACATGCTAATCGGTCCTTTTCTTTTCCTAAAGTGGTAGCTGATAGAGAAGAAGTTCTATATGCGTGTGGTATATTGTTTATAGTAATTGTTTTGATTTTTTCCATTATTATTATTTCTGTAATAATTTTTGAAGTACAGAAATTACAGCTGGTAAAAAGAGACTTTTTCTTAGGCTGTGGCGAATATCTCCCTCTAAAGAAGTGAGCCAGTGAAACAGAATTCATTGCCTGAAGTTATATAGTATTCCTTCTTGCCATAAGAAGGACAGGGGCATATTCCATTTATACCATTGGGATAACTTTGATTAGACTTATATTCCTTTTTTTTTGCCATTGTTGTCTAATATACTCATTAATCAAAGTACCCCATAGTTAAATTATAATAATAATGCTGAAAAGTTGAACCAACTTCAGTGAACTGAATTTAATACATTAAGGGTTTGCTGATGTGGTGCTAGTGGTAAAGAATCTGCCTGCCAAAGCAGGAGACATAAGAGATGTCAGTTCCATTCCTGGCTGGGAAAGATGCCCTGGAGAAGTGCGTGGCAACCTACTCCAGTATTCTTGCCTGGAGAATCCCGTGAACAGAGGAGCCTGGTGGGCTACAGTCCATAGGATAGCAGAGACTAGGACATGACTGAAGAGACTTAACGCCCATTTTACATTAAATATCCCAATTCTCAACATAAACTTGCAACGTTGGCATTATCTTTATTTCTCAGATAAGAATTCTGAGGATCACAAAGATTAAAAAACTTGTCAAACATTTGAGATAAGTCTATATCTTTGTTCACTGCATATTATTCCATTGGATGTACTAGAGTTCCTTTATCCTTAAGTTGACATTTGAGTTGATTCCAGCTTTGGGGCAATTATGAATAGTGTGAAAGTGAAAGCGTTAGTCACCCAGTTGTGCCCAACTCTTTGGGATTCCTTGGGCTGTAGCCTGTCAGGCTCCTCAGCCCATGGACTTCTCCAGACAAGAATACTAGAGTAGATGGCCATTCCCTTTTCCAGGGGATCTTCCTGACCCAGGGATCAAACCCAGATTTCGTGCATTGCTGGCATTTTCTTCATCATCTGAACCACCAGACAAGCCCCAAGAATACTGGAATGGGTAGCCATTCCCTTCTCCAGAGGATCTTCCCAACCCAGGGGTTGAACCTGAGTTTTGCACATCACAGGCAGATTTTTTACATCTGAGCCATGAGAGAAGCACCAGTTCAGTTCAGTTCAGTTGCTCAGTCATGTCCGACTCTTTTCGACCCCATGAATCGCAGCACACCAGATTCCCTGTCCATCACCAACTCCCAGAGTCCACCCAAATCCATGTCTATCGAGTCAGTGAGGCCATCCAGCCATCTCATCCTCTGTCGTCCCCTTCTCCTTCTTCCCAGCATCAGGGTCTTTTCTAATGAGTCAACTCTTCGCATGAGGTGGCCAAAGTATTGGAGTTTCAGCTTCAACATCAGTCCTTCCAATGAACACCCAGGACTGATCTCCTTTAGGATGGACTGGTTGGATCTCCTTGAAGTCCAAGAGACTCTCAAGAGTCTTCTCCAACACCACAGTTCAAAAGCATCAGTTCTTTAGCACTCAGCTTTCTTCACTGTCCAACTCTCACATCCATACATGACTATTGGAAAAACCATAGCCTTGACTATATGGACCTTTGTTGGCAAAGTATATGTCTCTGCTTTTAAATATGCTATCAGGTTGGTCATAACTTTCCTCCAAGGAGTAAGCATTTTAATTTTATGGCTGCAGCACCACCCCTATATAAATTCAGCCACGGGGTTTTGTGTGAACGTAAGTTTTCATTTTTAATGGTAATACATTTTAATAAGTCAAAGAAGCCAAACTGAAAATAGTATGTGTAATTTAATTTAAGTGACATTTTGGAAAAGGGAAAATTACAGAGAACAGTGGAAAGCAGATCACTGGTTTCCAGAATATGGGAAAGGCATTGACTGCAAAGGGAACAACACAGTATTTTGAGGTAACAGAACTTTCAGATATATTGATTAGATTGTGGTGGTTGTTAAGCCACATTTGGCATTTCTCCAAACTCATAGATCTGCCTGATCACCAAAAAGAGTAAATTTTATTGTATATAAATTTTAAAATAAATAAATACCTTGTCAAAAGACACACCAAAAATAAATGGCAAATTTAGCGAGCAAACTCAGGAACATCTGTCTCCATAACCCACGCTTATTCTGCTGCTAATCCAACCCTTCTGTCAATTTTTTTATTTTCTTATCAGTAATTATTATCAAATGACCTATTATTAGAAGGTTCATCTATGTCTTATGTGTTCCAAGAGAGAATATTTTATCTTGTAAATTATCAAGTAGAATTTGTCTTAATAAAAACACTATATCCCTTCTTGTTGTTGTTCAGTTGCTAAGTCATGTCTGACTCTCTGCAAGCCCATGGACTGCAGCATTCCAGGCTCCCCTGTCCTTCACTATCTCCCAGAGTTTGCTTAAACTCATGTGCACTGAGTCAGTGATGCCATGCAGCCATCTCATCCTCTGTTGTCTGCTTCCCCTCCTACCCTCAATCTTTCCTCACATCAAGGTCTTATTCTAATGAGTCAGCTCTTCACATCAGGTGGTCAAAGTATTGGATCTTCAGCTTCAGCACCTTCTTGCTGTTGTATAAATCCAATTCAACTGCAGTGCTACTTATTTTTAACAGGGGACTGGATAAGTTAATGCTTTCAATTTGTTATTTTTTTTTTAGAGTCAGAACTTTTTCAACATTTAAAAATATTAATCAAATCTATTCCAGAATTCCCATCTGTTCCCTAAATCAGAGTTTCTTTAAGATAGCAATCATGACTCTAATTCTATAATGCTTTTGCCTTCAAGAATACCAGCTGATATATGTCCCACCTCTTCTCATCAATTAATCAGTGAACATGCATGGGCACTTAAAGTAATAGTGATGGGGAGTCACGTTAATACTAAAAAAGTTAATGATCCTTTTCATCAAGTGCTGTTTAATCAGGAAATTATTCTCCCTATAATTGATAACTATTGTTATAATTCTTTAGAGACTTACTGACACTAACAGGTTGAAATTCCTCTGTGATCTTGAACAGCAGTTTAGAAGCCTTAATGATAAAATTAAAACATGAGATCAGAATGTAGCAGTATTTTTATCAAAAATTATTTAGCAAATGAATATGCAGATTATGCCAGGCTCTCAATGCTTACTTGGATATTTAAAACCACTTAGAAATTCAGTACTTACAAATTATCTATAAATATATTAAACTCTCAAAGAACCTGCAATATTAATTGTTGACTGGGTATTTCATTGGGCAAACAAATTATTCAGACAAAGTAATGCATGTCCTTGTTTGCTGTATCTCCCCAGGAAGTAAAACAATAAATTCCAAATCTTAAAGTCACCAAATTTATTTATCTCCAGTAATAAGTGCTTTTTTTCCTCTTATGCAGTGAACCCAAATGAACCCTGAAAAAATAAAGTGTATTGCATATCACTGTTTTCAATGAGAGAAAATCCTTTTCTAACTAGAATTTGAATACTTTGGCCCAAGGATATTGAAACAGTCATTTTTATCAGTAACTTAAGTTTAGATGCCAAAGTAGTTGAGCATAAACATGCTGAAGTTAGGGAAAAAAAGGTCAAGATCTGCTATAAAAAACATGAATTTGTAATCAAGTCATTTATTCATTCTTTCTAAAGATATTAATTGAGCACACACTGTATACAATATTGGAAAAGGGAATGGCACCTCATTCCAGTGTTCTTTCCTGGAGAATCCCATGGTCAGAGGAGCTTGGGAGGCTACAGTCCATGGGGTTGCAAAGAATCAGACATGGCTCGACTTCCACTTTCATTTTCATGTACAGGATCCATTCAAGAGAGTCAAGGTGCACTGAGACTAGGGGTATAAGATGTAAAAAAACACAGAGAACTTCATTATGTTGTCTCCAAATATCTGGGGCTCAAAGATGATTAGTGCCCAAGTCAGGAGTAGAACTGAGTTTTCAGGAATTTTCCCATAGTAACTTGGGCTGCTACAAATGAATTAAATTATTTCATTTCAATAATTGGCAGGTTCCATTAGATTTTAATGTATTTAGTTTATAATTTGTTAAATACTGTGTTCTTGAGGGTATTAAAAATCTAAGCAGGCAATATCAGTCTGGAAAGACCAGTGGGCCATTAATGTCAAAGAAAAGGGATTGAAGATTTGAAAGGAACACAGTTTACAAAAGATCTCCAGAAGGGCACTCCCATATGGTCTGGCAACTTAGGCAGTGCTGTGTTATGTTGCAAAAAGTGATAAGGTTCTTAAAAGAGACAATCCTAAATTTGAACCCAAGCTGTGAGATTTGATAAATTTGTAACTTGGAGCAAATTACTTAACATACATGTGCCAGTTTCTTCATCTGTAAAATGGTGTTAATACTGTAAGAGGTCAGTAAATGTTAGCTATTTTTAAATATTAACTGCCACTAGAAGCACCTTAGGGCTTCCCTGGTGGCTCAGTGCTAAAAGAATCCGCCTGCCAATGCAGGAGATGTGGGTTCAATCCTTGAGTTGGGAAGATGCCTTGGAGAAGGAATTGGCAACCTACTTCAATATTCTTGCCTGGGAAATCCCATGGACAGAGGAGCCTGGCAGGCTGTGGTCCATGGGGTTGCAGAAAGTTGGACATAATTGGGCACACATATGCAGAAGCACTTTATCTGCAATTTACAAGTCTGTCTTTGAGGCAGATGATATTATTAGCTTTTAAAATTTTTGTTATTATTTTTTAGCTTATTGACCATGTTACTTTTTTATACCTTCTACCTTGTTGTTGTCATTGTTCTTCAAACTGAGGATTAATGATTAATGGCATTCTCAAGATGATATGGTTGTAACGTGATGGAGTCAGGATTAGAACCTTGGCTGACTGGATCTACAGCCTGTACTGTGTAGGCCAATATACTGCCCTGCAGAGCAGAGGAGATTAAGTGAGGTAGTAGATATGACTACCTAGTAACACTCCTGGCCTATAATGGACACACATCAATTGTATAATGTAATTAACAATGAAAGGACTTCCCTGGTGGTCCAGTGGTTAAGACTTTGCCTTCCAATGCAGGAGGTATGGGTTCAATCCCTGGTCAGGGAGCTAAGATCCCCACATGCCACACGGTCAAAGAAACAAAACATGAAACAGAAACCATAAAGTAACAAATTCAATAACAACTTTAAAAATGGTCCACATCAAAACAAAATCTTAAGAAAAAACAATGCAAGTAATCTGTGTGTGGGATGGATGAAAAAGTAAAAAAAAAAAAAAAAAGGTTTTATAAAGAATCATTATCATGTAAAAGTGGCCCGAATATTCAGGGAGACTGTGGAGTTCTCTTTTCATCCATGTCGGTTTTTCTCAGCCAGTAACAATCTTGGCTTCTCTTCCAGGGGACACTCGGCAATGTCCAGAGAAACTTTTGATTGTCCTGACGAATAAGATGCTCTTAACCTCTAATGCGCAGAGACCCAGGACTTTGCAAGCTGTCCTACAATGCACATAGCATGCATCAACCCTCATGGCAAAAAGTTGTGCAGTCTGAAATAGCAGGTGTCATTGCCGAGTCGCTCTGGGCTGTCATCTCACAGTTTTAATTTGTCATGGTAAGCTAGACATAGGTCCTGCTTAAAGAAAAGACTCAAATTTTTGTTTCCCAGAATCGTCTCAAATTTTTAACCACACAGAAGTCCATCAGGGTTTCTGATTTTAAAGGCTTGAGTTTATCCTAGAAATCTACATTCTTCAATCACGCTCACCTTCAGGTCATTGTGATGTAGGTGGTTTCGTAGGTGCCACTGTAGATAGAAAACCTCAGCTATAACTCGGCTCTGTCTAATACTATGGGCTATGAAGTGCAAAGGTTCAAGAAGTCAGCGTAATAATAGCTCTTGCTATGAACGCTTACCCTGCTTATGTTTTGTCACTCCTGTTATTCTCAGCCAGCTTCCCTATTAGACTAGCACCCTGCAGTTGAGGAGCAGAGACACATTATAAGCAAGAAAGTGTGAGCTGCAGTTTGACAGGGAGGTGCTAATAACTCTGCTGAAGCTCAGAGTTACTCCCATCTCCCTCTGCTCAATGGAGAGGGGCAGGAGTGGAAACAGGTGTTAAAAGAATTCAGTGTGAAGCCAGTCTGTAGCAAAGCCAAGACAATATGTGCTTGGGAAAGAGGGACAGCAACTGATGCAGTGAAGAGAAGATGGAGTTAGACTTA
The DNA here is from genome assembly GCA_007570785.1 of Antilocapra americana. Taxonomy (NCBI): domain Eukaryota; kingdom Metazoa; phylum Chordata; class Mammalia; order Artiodactyla; family Antilocapridae; genus Antilocapra; species Antilocapra americana. The sequence continues at coordinate 831,687 of ML663025.1, forward strand.
GTGAGTTTGAGAGTTTTCAAGTGGCAGGTTCAGAGAAGGACTCCAATTCCGTACATTGAGTAACTTGGAGCAGGTTACTTAAACTCTCGGAGGCAGTAGTCCTCAATGCTGGATGTAAGTTAGGATCCCCTGGGAAGTATTAAAATAAAGACCAATATCCAGGCACCACTGTAGACCAATTAAACCACAGTCTCTGGAGTGGGTGCAGAGTATCAGTATACTTTCCAGGTTCCCAAGGTAATTCTAACGTGCACACAGGGTTGAGAACCACTGCTCTTAATGTTATTTTTGTTCTTGTGAGGACACAGCTAAACCATTAGGCAATGCTGTAAAAATTTAAAAGAGATCTGGGACTTAGTAAGGACACTAAATATTAGTTGTTGATGCTATTATTATGATTGCCATTATTGATGCTGCCGCTGCTGTTATTAATGTCATTATTACCCTAGTGCTGTTTCGTGCCTTAACATATTAAACACCTTCTTCATGTCTGTTTCCTCATCTGTAAAATGGGAATAGTAAGACTTACAACCTAAAGTTGCTGTAAAAAATAACGTGATACATTATAAGGTTTTTTTTTTAATATATTCAATACTCATATTAGTTTTTTTTTCCTAGAAAACTCTGCATTAACTTGTATTAAAAGGGAATTTGAAAGTCTGCATTCTAAGTGCCCAATAACACTTCATTCAAGTAGGAGCAAATATTTTAAAAAGTGAGCTGTTATTATTACTGTTATTATTGTTACCTGTACAAGGAACTGTATGTATTTACCTTGCTTAAACTTCCAAATAATCCTGTAAGATGCCATGTTTCCATTTCATAGATGAAGGTAATTGCTCATATAGTAAATAGTAGAAGAATTTAAACATGATGACTTCAGGACTTCCCTGGTGGTGCAGCAGTTAAGACTGTATTTCCACTGCAGACAGGGAGAATATCTGTATTTCTCTGGTCAGGGAACTAAGATCCCACATGCCATGCATGGCCCCAAAACAAAATAAATAAAAATATGGGACCTTCATACTGAATTGTTACCGTCACCAGGATCTTGGTACTAAGAAGAACAGTGACCCATAAAATAGAGTTGGATAGACAGCTAAATGCAGTGTCATCCTTAAAGGGCTTGGTTTGGGAGCAAGCAATCTCAGCACCCTTCTGGGATGGAGTTCTGGGAGTCTGCGTGAAGCATCGCTTCTTGGTGGCTGTGGTGCATGTGGGCATCAGGAAATGGCTGGGAACAATGAGGTGAGGCATCAGAGAGCGTAGTATCTAAATAAAAGCAAGTCGCCAGGAGAAGGAATTCCCAAGGCTACCTGCAGGTACTTTTGGCAACCTTAAGTTGCTGACAGGGCTACATATGCCAAATTGGACTAATGAAATAGAAAAGAAAGATGATAGAATTTAGCCAGCTTTATTTTTCTTTGCTTTTTGTATGTCATAGTCTCTGGCGTGGAGCTTGGTTAAGAGATGACATCAGGAGCCTCTGGTTCAGAGAAAATTTGAGTCTTCTCTAAGAATTTCAGTCAGCCTGTGCTCTGGAAACCCAATATGACCTTCTTTTCATTCTGACATGTAAGGTTCCAGCTCTTTCAGTCTTATCCTTCATTTAAGTATAAAATTATGACATCTGGACAATATGCTGTGTTTCATATTCATTGCTTCCCTGGTGGCTCAGATGGTAAAGAATCTGCCTGCCAATGTAGGAGACCTGGGTTGGATCCCTGGGTCGGGAAGTTCCCCTGGAGAAGGGAATGGCAACCCACTCCAGTATTCTTGCCTGGAGAATCCCATGGACAGAGGAGCCTGTCAGGCTACAGTCCATGGGGTTGCAAAGAGTCGGGCACGACTGAGTAACTAACACTTTGAACACAGTATTAACTTTATTTTAACTTAAAGGGGATGGGAGTGGGCATCCCTACAGCTCTTTTTAAAAGGAAGTTGCAGCCTTGGTGTCAAATATTCAGAATATGGTCACTCAGATCCAAGGGATTTAAGAAAAATTGAGAATAGATAGCAGACTTCTAACACTGTAATATTTTTGAGGTCTGGAATATTACTATCATATATATAATACCTCTTTAATCAAAAAGTGCTTTGAGCCTTGAAATTACACTTGGAGGAAGGACAAGATCATAATCCCCATTTTGCAGATGAAGAAAATTGAGGTTCCAAGGGGATAAGTGACCTGTTAAAGGCTGCTGAGAGGCTGCATTACAAAAAAGATACAGTGAAAACAATAGTGTGTATTTGATGTCTGGGAGTTTGTCATGAAATCATATCAGGAGTGATATAGAAATGGTTTCTTGATTATACGGCAAATTTTTGTATGTTATCTGATAAAATGCTAAGTACTGGTAGCCAAATTGTTTCTATTCAGCAGGAAGGCTAAGCATGTTGCCTAGTTATATGTATATCAATTATTTATCTATTCTTGCTTTTCTTCAGAAAGAAGGATGGCACATTAGCCAAGATAAATAACAGGATGGTACCCAGAGATGGGAAAGAGATATTTAGATATGATTGCCTCTATTTTAGAATTTTTGTTTCTATGTTTTACCTGCCCTTCATAGGTTCACAGATGCTTGCATTTTTAATCTTCTATCTTTTGAAAGTGTTAGGATGTAATAACCATTTCTAAACTGCCAGAAGCAGTCTTTTAAAAATATATATCAAATCTGATTCTTTCATCTTTGACTCTAGACTCAAGAAACAGTTATATGCTTAATGCTGGCGATTTCCAAGGATGATAAATGGGCCCATCTGTCCATACCAATTGGTTCATAAAATTAAAGTGGAGATCAGGAAAAATGTAGGGAACCCAGAAGGCAATTGTTTTTACTCTTACAACTTGGCAGACATTTTCAAGAGGGGTCTTTAATAGGACAAAATTTGACCCCTATTTGGTATGTGATAAATGTTACATCCTTTGAGTATTACAGCTCCATCTCTAAAATCTCAGAGAATTTTTGAAGTACTTTTCATCTTTTCTCTCTCGTCACCTTCATAACAAACTCTCAAGGTTGCTGGTCTGATTATCCTCAATTTACAGAGGAGTTCATACTTGGAATCTAGAGTAGCTGCTAGACACTACCACCTCGAATGTAAATGGACTTTGATCCTCCTCAGATAGTAACAGCAATGTGCTTAATGTTGTTAGTATTTTCTACACACTTCATTTTCCTTTACAAGCTGGTTTATAATTTTTATTTCTCCAGCACAGCTGTCTGAGGATATGTGTCTTAAGTGTGTTGGGAGATCATACCTTGTTTCAAAGATGCTTTGAAGGGACGGGCACATTTGAAGACGAGTCATTACAGCCATTTATTTGTCTGTCCACCATACATATTCACTGAATGTTCCTTCCATGCCAATCACCCTGTTGAAGTGTAGCAAAAGCTGAGGTTTCAGAGTCCTTGTTTTAGCAATCATCTGTGTATAAAACATGGTAATTCCAGGAAACCATTTATTTATTCAACCCACAAAATTTTTATGAGTGTTTCATAGGTGAAAGTTATGGGACTAGGCTCACCGATTACATAGGGTAATCAGACATGTTTTCCTCCCCCCTCTACCCTGAGGAGCTATAAATATAATTTGTAGTGTGGTGGGAAAGGGATTCAGATGTTCTTTACTGAAATATTATATTGTACTATTATTTTGGAGTTCCTGGACCTAACCCCAAGGTGTGTGTGGGTATGGGTGGGGATTTCCCCACACAACAAGTGGTTCTTAATTACCACCATGGTATCTGAGAATTCAACTCAATCTGATACTATCTTCCCAGAGATAATAGGTTCAGTTCTACAAAACAGCAGCTCCACGTTTCAAATCTCAAGTACAAACCCAGACTCTTAACTGTAATACTGACCCACTGGCTATAAATACCCACAACTTCCTCTTAAGATTCAATTAATTTACCAGATTGGCTCACAGAACTTAGAAACGTTTTACTTACTGGACTACTAGTTTCTAAGAAAAGAATATAACCGAGGAACAGCCAGATGGAAGTGATGCATAAGGCAAGGTTTGGGGAAAGGGTGCAGAGCTTCCATGCCCACTCCAGGTGAACCACTCTCCCCACACCTGCAAGTGCTCAAAATGAAGAAGCTGTCTGACCTCGATCCTTCTGATGTTTTATGGAGGCTTCATAATATAGACATAGCCTTTTAAAATTAATTTCTGTTGAAGTATAGTTGCTTTGCAAGGTTTTGTTAGTTTCCACTCTATAGCAAAATGAATCATCATACATATACCTGTCAGCTCAGTTCAGTCGCTGAGTCCTGTCTGACTCTTTGCAACCACATGGACTGCAGCACTGCAGGCTTCCCTGTCCATCACCAACTCCTGGAGGTTGCTCAAACTCATGGCCATTGAGTCTGTGATGTCATCGAACCATCTCATCCTCTGTATTCCCCTTCTGCTCCTGCCTTCAACCTTTCCCAGCATCAAGAGCTTTTCCAATGAGTCAGTTCTTCACATCAGGTGGCCAAAGTATTGGAGTTTCAGCTTCAACATCAGTCCTCTAATGAATACTCAGGACTGATTTCCTTTAGGATGAACTAGTTTAATCTCCTTGCAGTCGAAGGAACTCTCAAGAGTCTTCTCCAACACCACAGTTCAAAAGCATCAGTTCTTCAGTGCTCAGCTTTCTTTATGATCCAACTCTCACATCCATACATGACTACTGGAAAACCATACCTTTCACCAGATGGACCTTTGTTGACAAAGTAATGTCTCTGCTTTTTAATATGCTGTATAGGTTGGTCATAACTTTTCTTCCAAGGAGCAAGTGTCTTTTAATTTTGTGTATATAGTCACCATTTGCAGTGATTTTGGAGCCCCCCAAAATAAAGTCTGTCACTGTTTCTATTGTTTCCCCATCTATTTGCCATGAAGTGATGGGGCCAGATGTCATGATTTTTGTGTTTTGAATGCTGAGTCTTAAGCCAGCTTTTTCACTCTCCTCTTTCACTGTCAACAATAGACTCTTTAGGTCCTCTTCTTTTTCTGCCATAAGGGAGGTGTCATCTGCATATCTGATATTATTTATATTTCACCCGGAAATCTTGTGCTTCATACAGTCCAGCATTTATCATGATGTACTCTGCATATAAGTTAAACAAGCAGGATGACAATATGCAGCCTTGACTTACTCCTTTCCCAATTTGGAACCAGTCTGTTGTTTCATGTCTGGTTGTAACTGATGCCTCTTGACCTGCATACAGATTTCTCAGGAGGCAGGTCAGGTGGTCTGGTATTCCCATCTCTTTAAGAATTTTCCACAGTTTGTTGTGATCCACACAGTCAAAGGCTTTGGCATAGTCAATAAAGCAGAAGCAGATGCTTTTCTGGAACTCTCTTGTTTTTTCTATGATCCAGTGGATGTTGGGAATTTGATCTCTGGTTCCTCTGCCTTTTCTAAATCCAGGTTGAACATCTGGAAGTTCATGGTTCAGATACTATTGAAGTCTTGCTTAGAGAACTTTCAGCATTACTTTGCTAGCATGTGAGATGAGTGCAATTGTGAGGTAGATTAAGCAGTCTTTGGCATTGCCTTTCTTTGAGATTGGAATGGAAACTGACCTTTTCCAGTCCCGTGGCCACTGCTGAGTTTTCCAACTTTGCTGGCATATTGAGTATGGACTTTCACAGCATCATCTTTTAAGATTTGAAATATCTCAACTGGAATTCTGTCACCTCCACTGGCTTTGTTAAGGCCCGCTTGACTTTGCATTCCACTGTGTCTGTCTCTAGGTGAGTAATCACACCATATCTGTTATCTGAATTATGAAGATCTTCTTTGTATAGTTCTTCTGTGTATTCTTGCCACCCCTTCTTAATATATTCTATCCCCTCCCTTTTGGACATCATTCCATTTCAGGTCACCGCAATGTAGTATGTAGAGTTCCCTGTATTATATAGTATGTTCTTATTAGTTATCTCTTGTATAATCAATAATGCCTTTGTGGTTCAGTGGTAGAGAATCTGCCTGCTAATGCAGGCGATGACAATTCGATCCCTGAGTTGGGAAGATTCCCTGGAGAAGAAAATGGCAACCCACTCCAGTATTCCAATATTCTTGTCTGGGAAATCCCATGGACAGAGGAGCCTGGAAGACAGTAGTCCCTGGGGTCTACAACAAAAGAGTTGGACACAATTTAGGGATTAACTAAACAACAACCACTATACGTGAGACAGCTGTTGGCTGTCCCCATGTTTAACCTATGCGCTGAGCACCTCAGGAGAAATGTTGGATAGGATGAGTTACAAGCTGGAGTTGAGATAGGCACGAGAAACACCAACAACCTCAGATATGCAGATGATACCATGCCAATAGCAGAAAGCGAAGAGGAACTAAAGTTCCTCTTGATAAAATGAAGGAGGAAAGTGAAAGAAGCAGCTTGAGACTAAATATTAAAAAATAAATAAATAAAACTAAGATCATGGCTTCTGGCCCCATTACTTCATGGCAAATAGAATGGGAAAAGGTGGAAGTAGTGACAGATTTCCTATTCTGGGGCTCCAAAATCATGGCAAATGGTGGCTGCAGCCATGAAATCAGAAGATGATTCCTCTTGGTAGTAAAGCAATGACAGACCTAGACAGTGTGTTGAAAAGCAGTGACGTTACTCTGTCAACAAAGGTCATATAGTCATGGCTATGGTCTTCCCAGGGGTCACTACAGTTGTGAGAGTTGGACCTTAAAGTAGGCAGAATGCCAAAGAATTGATGCCTTTGAACTGGAAAAGGTGCTGGAGAAAACTCCTGAAAGTCTCTTGGACAGCAAAGAGATCAAAGCAGTCAATCCTAAGGGAGATTAACCCTGAATATTCATTCACTGGAAGAACTGATGCTGAAACTGAAGCTCCAGTATGTTGGTCAGCTGATGTGCACAGATGACTCATTGGGAAAGTCCCTTATGCTGGGAAAGGTTGAGGGCAGAAGGAGAAGAGGACGTCAGAGGAGGAGATGTCTGGATGGCATTGCCAGTGTAATGAACCTGAACTTGGGCAAACTTCAGGAGATGATGAGGGAGAGGGAAGTCTGTTGTGCTGCAGTCCATGGGGTTGCAGACTCAGACACAAATGGGAAACTGAACAATGACAATAAAACAGACACACCATGGAATATTACTCAGCCATGAAGAGGAATGATATTGGGTCATTTGTAGAGATGCAGATGGACCTAGGGAGTGTCATACAGAGAGAAGTAAGTCAGAAAGAGAAAAACATGTGTTGTATATTAACACATATATATGGAATCTTGGAAATGGTATAGATGACCTTATTTGCTAAGTTGAAAGACACAGATATAGAAAACAAACTTATGGATACCAAGGGAGGAAGGGAGGGTGGGAGGAATCGGGGGTTTGGGATTGACGTAGGCACCATTGATTGAACCAGAGTAGGCCACTGATAACCCTCCCTTCCCTAGAGACTGGGGGACATGACTGAAAGTTTTAATCCTCTATCCAGGCAGTTAGCTGCACTGGTGACCAGCTTTCATCCTTAAAATCACCTCATTAATGTAACAAAAGACACCTTTCCCTCTCTCATAACTTAGAAAATTCCAAGGGCTTTGGGAACTCTGTGCCAGAAACAATATATACACATATGTACATATAGTTAGAAATCACAGTATCACCTATTTCCTTAAAAAAGAAATTAAGTATGGAAAAGGCATCTCAGGTGAATCAAACAATGAGGAAAAACAGAGGAACAGAGATATTGAGGGGGCACAGAAAACCTTGGAGGAACAAAGACTTCTGAGCTGAGTCTTGGCGCTCAAGTGAAATCAGTCTCGGAGTGTGGACATGAACCAGCAGTGTCAGCATCAACTATGACTTATTACAAATGCTAAGTCTTGGTTTCCACCCCAGGCGTAGTGACTCAAAACTATGGGGGTAGGGACCAGCAATGTGTGCATTAACTTTTTCTCCAAGTTCTGACACAGGCTAAAGTTTGAGAACCAAATATACAGTCAGGAGCCTCAGTGGATACCAAAATCCTGGTATGCTTAAGTCCCTTATGTAAAATCTGATAGTATGTGCATATAACATATGCACATTCTCTTGTATATGTTAAACCACCTCAAAATTACTTATAATACCTAATACTATGTAACTGCTAGTAGTCATATACAGACGTGAGAGTTGAACCATAAAGAGGGCTGAGCGCCAAAGAATTGAAGCTTTCCCTTGGACTGCAAGGAGATCTAACCAGTCCATCCTAAAGGAAATCAGTCCTGAATATTCATTGGAAGGACTGATGCTGAAGCTGAAACTCCAGTACTTTGGCTACCTGATGTGAAGAACTGACTCACTGGAAAAGACCTGGATGCTTGGAACGATTGAAGGCAGGAGCAGAAGGGGAAGACAGAAGATGAGATGATTGGATGGCATCACTGACTCAATGGCCATGAGTTTGAGCAAGCCCTGGGAATTGGTGAAGGAACGGGAAGCCTGGCGTGCTGCAGACTGTGGAAGAAGTCAGATATGACTGAGCGACTGAACAACAACTACATAAATGCTATGTAAACAGTTGCTGGAGTGTGGCAAATTCAAGTTTTGCTTTTTGGAACTTTCTGGAAAATGTTTTAAACATTATTGATTCAAGTTTGGTTAGATGCACAAATGCAGAACCCACAGATAAAGAGAGTGGACAACAGTGGAGGTCCAAAAGAAGAGCTTAAGATGACTACAAATTTTGTGACTCCTCTGTCTCCTCATCTGCAAAGTAAAACTACCTCCTTTGTCATTTGTGAGAATCGAAGTTGAGACTGTAGACATAATTCCTTAATGCAGACCTCTCTAAATGGTAGTTTCATATATGCACTGTTGATTGATATATTATTTCACAGATACTTTATAATGTGCACAATTGCTATTGTTGTTTAGTTTCTCAGTTGTGTCAGACTCTTTGGGACCCCATAGTCTTTAGCACGCCAGGCTTCCCTGTCCTTCACCATCTCCTGGACCTTGCTCAAATTCATGTCCATTGAGTCGTTGATGCCATCCAACCATCTCATCCTCTGTCATCCTCTTCTCCTCTTGTCTTCAGTCTTTCCCAACATCAGGGTCTTTTCTGATGAGTCAGTTCTTCACATTAGTTGACCAAAGTATTGGAGCTTCAGCTTCAGCATCAGTCCCTCCAATGAATATTGAGGATTGATTTCCTTTAGGGTTGACTGGTTTGATCTCCTTGCAGTCCAAGGGACTCTCAAGAATCTTCCTCAACACCACAGTTCAACAACATCAATTCTTCAGTGTTCAGCCTTCTTTATGGTCCAACTCACATATATGACTACTGAAAAAACCATAGCTTTGACTCTACAGACCTTTGTTAGCAAAGTAACGTCTCTGCTTTTTAGCACAGTGTCTAGGTTTGTTGTAGCTTTTCTTCCAAGGAGCAAGTGTCTTATGAATGAGCATAAATGTGTGTGTGTGTGCACGCACACACACATATTTTGTTGGTGTTGTTTAGTCGTTAAGTTATGTCTGACTCTTCTGCGACCCCTGGACTGTAGGTAGCCTGCCTGCTCTTCTGTCCATGAGATTTCCCATTTAAGAATACTGGGATGGGTTGCCATTTCCTTCACTGGGGAATCTTCCAAACCCAGGGATCAAACCCAGGTCTCCTGCATTGGCAGGCATATTTTTACCACTGAACCATCAGGGAAGCCATAATATACATGTATACATGTATACATGTATAGATTACAACATAATCATCCAAATAATATTGCCTCCTTCAAAGAACATATATATATGCATGTGTGTGTGTATATATATATATATATATTTGTATTTATAGAGCTTTTTTCCTACATAATCCTATTGTCTCTTATATGTAATTCTATTGTGCAGTAACCTGGATACCTAAACAGCTATTTAGACAGATAGATAAATTAAGAAAAGCACAAATAATATATTAACAACGATTGAATTTAATTCATAGCCTATGGGAGTTTAATTTACCATTATTTCTTTATTTCTGTGTACTTTTCATAGTAAAATTTTAGAATAAATATGTTTATTGATTTCCTCTTTGGATGCTATCTCCATATCATATATGTGTGATATAAAAATTGAATTCATGGCTTCATCTTTAAACCTTATTTCATCATCAGTACTGAAATGCTTTTAACTTTTTTCAAGTGGCAAAGTATCTGCACTGTTTTCAAGTGGCCAAACATACCAATTATGTGGGCTTTCAATGGATACATCGTAAACTGCTTATAAAGCAGTGATTCTCAAACTTGACTCCCCATTACACCAACAATATCAATGATTGCTGATGCCCAGATCCCACCCACAGAGACCTTAATGTATTCAGTCTGATGTGGGAACCAGGCGTTGCTCCTCTTAACCTTCCCAAGTATCCCAAAGTGCACTCAGTGTTGCGAAACATTGCTCTAAATGCTATCATCCAGTAGCTGTTCAGGTATTAAAAAATAGAAAGACTCAATTAGACATTAGCTTCCTGGGATAAATATTTCAAAGTGAGTGTTAGCGTAGGTGCTGCTTGGGAACTGGGTAGGTCTGGCCAAGTGGAATGAGGGAGGGGGTTTTTTCCTTGAAGAAATATTGTCATTGGAATTTAAAACAACGTCTACATCATGTTATAGTTAATTCTGTGTTAAATTATAGAATTATAGTTATAAAAGCATCAGCATTTACAACACAGCCGGGTGAAAATAAATGTGTATACATCATGATTTTATATTTACTGATCCAATTTCATCTAAAAGACCAAAGAAAAGATGCACACAATCTTAAGCTCTCCTTCCTTCTCCCTAGCTCTCTCTCCTGTCCTTCTCACTCATGCACACAGTTGCTCCCTCTGTCTTTCGTACACACACACCCCACCTCACTGCATACACACACAAATATCCATGCACATATGTAAGTTTAAAATATTTTAACGTATTCTTTCATATATAGTTTTGACTAAATCTTGGCCCCTTATATTTTTTTTAACATATTCTCCTATTCTTTGAAGCAAAGATCTCATTATTTGTTCTTCTGGTTCAAAAATATTAATGATGTCTTTTTGACACATCTGTTATTTTAATTAATTGTTCAGCACGTAATTTGACATGTACACATGAAATTTTTATTTCCTCTCCTTAGTATTTTTCCTATATCATTATTTTCCCTTTATCTGAAGATTCTGAAAAATATTCAGTTGAAACATATTTTAGAACTTGTAGTGACATATTTTACCAAATTATTACTATTTAATTTCAAATTAGTAAAATGGTACACCTTTGGGTAGTTTATGCCAGTTATTCACACATTCTACTCAAGTATCACACTTGTAAGTTTTGTTGACACGAAAAACACTGTCATGTTTAAACTAGCATAAAAGTATAAGAACCCTTACAAAAAATAACAAGATCAACTCAGGAAATATGACCATAGGAAGCAATTCTAAGCAATTGCTTTCAGCTATATGGAGAGAAACATTATCTGGAAAATGAATAGCAGAAGGGAGAAGATAATGGGTTGTAGATCTGAAAAAAAAAATGGGAGAAATCATGGTTTTAAGAAGCCACAGAAAATTTTCATCCATTTATCCATTAATTCATCCAAGGCTTTGACTCATTCATTCAAGATTTTGGAGGACTTTTTTTCACCAGACATGAAACTAGATAGCAGACATTAAAAATGTTGCCAAACCCATGAGGGACACATCCTATTCATAAATATTTAAGAATATTTAGGAGCATCTACTATGTATTAGGCATGAGAAAGTAGAAAAATATCAAATCTGCACATACTGTACAATCTTTGCCTCGAGTAGTTGTGTTCTGTGTGCTTGCTCAGTTGTATCAAACTCTCTTTGCAACTCCATGGACTATTATAGTCCACCAGGCTTCTCTATCCATGGAAGAATATTGAAACAAACCCAAAGTGGGTTGCCATTTCTTACTTCAGGGGATCTTGTGGACCACCTTCAATTTTAAAGGGCATTTTCATTCTCAAAAGAACAATGTAACATAAAATTCTTGCCAAACAATTCAGGAAGGACCAGATGTGTCAAAAGTGAACCCCCAAAAGTATTGGTTAGCTCTGCCACTAAAGATCTACAGGGACGAGGCTTGAATGGTTCAATTATTAATGTCTCAGGAATAGTTTACTTACTTTCCTTTTTCCACATTCTTGACATTCTTGCCTCTGTAAAATACCTATTTTTAATCTCAGCATTCAGAAGGTAAAGAGGAGAAAAGTATGAGACTACAGCTAGGGTAATTCTGCCTAGTGGAAGAATTTTAACACAACACTTTCAGTGTTAATTCACTGAACAAATATTTAACTAATATTAACTAACATTTCATATGCAGCCACTAAGCGTCACACAACTTACATGCTATATTAGTTTTCTACTGCTGTGTAAAATATCACCATAAACTTAGTGGCTTAAAAAACACAGATAATCGGCTCACGGTTCTGGATGTCAGAAGTCTGGATGGACTCAGCTGAGTTCTCTGCTCAGGGTTCTCGTAGGTTGAAGTCCAGGTCTCAGGCCATCTGCGCCCTTATCTAGACTCAGGGGAAGGTGACCTTCAGTTTAATTCTGGTAACTGGCCGAAACCAGTTCTTTCCATGTGGCTGCAGATCCGAGGTCCTCATTTCATTATCAGCTTCTATTAATAGCTGGAGGCTACTCTCAGCTCCTTGAGACTTCCTGAATTCCTTCCTATAGGAGCCCTTCATCTTGCCGTCTTAGAAGCCAGCAAAAGGATGTCAAATCCACCTTATGCTTCAAATCTGACTTCTCCTGCCACCTGAAGGAGAAAGCTCTGATTTGAAAGAGTTTGTGTAAATAGACACCCACTAATGATCTTCCTATTTTAAGATCAACTCATTAGTAACCTTAATTGCATCTGCAAAATCCCTTTGACATGTACCATCATCATAAATATAATAACAGAGGGTAAAAGCCATTCAGATTACTCCTATTTCTTGTATTATAGCTCTAATTTTAATTACTGCACTATCTTTTAAAATATGTATTGATTCATTTTGGGCTGCACTGAGTTGTGGCGCTTGGGATCTTTGCTGCAACATGCCAGCTTCCCTCTAGTTGTGGCCCGGGGGCTCAGTAGTTGTCCCAAGGCATGTGGATCTTCATTCTTCAGCCAGGGATGGAACCCATGTTCTTTCCAATGGAAGGCATATTCCTAACCACTCCACCACCAGGGAAGTCCCTCATCACTACACTGTTAAATTAGGTGTCACTATTCCTAATTTTCAGAAAGTTTAAGATTCAATATCACAGAATTGTTAAACACCAGAGCAATGATTTGAACCCAAGCCTTTCAAACCGTGAAGTTGTTTTTTCCACAATTCACAATCAACAATTGCTTTATGAGCACCAGTTTTTTTTTACTGTAGCGCTAAAGAAATATGTATCAGGGATTCCCTGATAGCTTAGTTGGTAAAGAATCTGCCTGCAACGCTTGAGACCTGGGTTCGTCCCTGGTTTGGGAAGATCCCCTGGAGAAGGGAAAGGCTACCCACTCCAGTATTCTGGCCTGGAGAATTCCATGGACTGTACATTCCATGGGGTTGCAAAGAGTCAGACACGACTGAGCGACTTTCACTAAAGAAATAATGTTTTCCCTTTCTCTTGAGGAATAAAATCATTAGCTGGTTTCTCTTTACCCAATCAGTTAGAAATTGAATAATCCCTAATACTTATTATGTGATCTTTTAAGGGGCTTCCGATGTGGCTCAGTGGTAAAGAATCCTCTTGCCAATATAGGCGATGCAAGAGACACAGGTTTGATCCCTGGGTTGGGATGATGTCCTGGAGAAGGAAATGGCAACCCACTCCAGTATCCTTGCCTGGAAAATTCCAGGGATGGAGGAGCCTGCTGGGTTACAGTCCATGGGTTTGCAAAAGAGTCAGACAGGGCTGAGTGGCTATGCATGCTCTTTTAAGGACTTTTCATATGTTAATTAATTGAATCCTCAAAATAACCTTATGAAATAAACGCTGCCGTAATCCCCAAGGTCATTCCAGTTGTACTTGGCAAAATTAATATACCATCACAAGCACTTGGGTGCCAGAGTTTATGCTTTTAACCATAGCATATACTGCCTCTAACGTATCCATAGTTCAGCTCTATATTTAGGTGTCAGACCAGAGAATACAAACAGATGTTTCATGTATGATACTCTGTTTGCAATTATGAAATCTATTTCATGTTATATTTCAATGTAAAATTCTTGATTATCAATGGAGACTTAGAGTTTGAGAATCTCTCGAAATGTCTGAAGCTCTGAAGACACTGAGTTTGCATTTGTTTATAGCCACAAGCTGAACAGTATTCTCCCCACTTGCCCTTAGGTAGAAATTCTAATTTGCCACAATCCCGGTCAGTCATGTATTAAAAGAGACAGTCTGTAACCATGAAGTACCTCACTAACACTGTTGTGTTTTCTTATAGTAGAGACCCCCCCACCCCGCCCGGCACTTATCAGAAGTGGGAAATCAGAAAACAAATTAGAAATTGTGGCCAGCAAACATTAAGTCCTCCTCCTTCATTTTGTCAATTTCCTGATGGTCTTAGACATTTACTTTGGTTGGCAACCTTTTGCTTTACCTAAAGGCCATTCTTTAATAAGATTTAGGAACTCTGCACCATCTTCGAGTCATAGAAAATATTAGAATGAGTTCTCTAATTGTCAGGTTTGAGACAAAGGACATTTTTTAGTCTTATATCCAGCCAGTAGGAGGCGGAAACAAGCTTTCCAAATGTAATTGTGTCATTATGCCTCATTTTGAGCTTCTCTGGTGGCTCAGTGGGTGAAGAATCTGCCTGTCAATGCAGGAGATGTGGGTTGGATCCCTGGGTCAGGAAGATCCCCTGGAGAAGTGCATGGCATCCCACTCCAGTATTCTTGCCTGGAAAATTCCATGGACAGAGAAGCCTGGCAGATAACAGTCCATTAGGTCAGAAAGAGTCGGACCCAACTGAGCAACTAGCACTTTCACTTTCTCACTCTTCATGATTAATATTAAACTCATTTTTACACTTTAAATATGAAATTTAAATTGATGAGTACTTACCTCATGATGATATTTATCATTTGTCTCTGTGTCGTTTCTTTGTGAATTAGTCAATCCCCCTACATAGCTCCTTTATATCTAACACTTACATTTGATAATCTTTGCATTGCTTTCCAGAAAGCATCTTGCCCATGAAGTTTGAGCCGCATTCAGAGAAAGCAGAGCTAGTAACCCCATGGCAAAATCAGTAGGCTTTATGCCTGAGAAGCCCACGCATTTGTGTTAGATAAATGTCTCCCCACCTGGTTTTTGTTCAGCCCATCCACCAATATAAAACCTCACAGCAGTCACATCTGTATTCAGCCACAACTCTTTGTGAAAGGGACAGCTTGAGAACCTATTAAAAATACATTGTTACTATGAGTATTTTGTCCCTCTTTGCTATATAATAAGCTGAAAACTACAGTAGGTGAGCATTCTATGGGGAAGACTGCTGTTCCTTTTATTGACTTTATAGCTGCACAAACTAATAGAAAATGCATTTTATATCACTCAGGTGAACTCAATCATGCTGAACTCAACAGGATGGAATATTTTCCCTACATTTAAGTTGTAAATGGCAGGCTGGTTTACAATAAATTTCTGGGACAATAAAATGTCACTTCTTTATAGAGTTATATTATGAAATATACCTATGCTGTAAATAATATTTAGAATTTTGACTATGAAGCTAATGCTCATTTAGAAGACTTGAAAATTCTTAGGTAGTTGATATATAGACAATATGAACTTACATTTTCATATTAACTTCACAGAGGCAGAGATATTTATGTCATTAGTGGTGTTTTTAATATTTTCATTCCTTATAAAATTAAGATTTATTCAATGAAATGTTCCTGTTAAAGACATTTAATGTTATTACTAATTATCTCAGGCTTACCAGTTAGCTCACTGGTAAAGAATCCACCTGCCACTTCTGGAGGTGCCGGAAACATGGGTTCAATCCCCAGGTCTGGAAGATCCCCTGGAGGAGGAAATGGCAACCCACTCCAGTATTCTTGCCTGGAGAATTCCATGGACACAGGAGCCTGGCAGGCTACTCTCCATGTGGTTGCAAAGAGTTGGACACAACTTAATGACTGAGTACACACACACACACACACACACACACACACTAATTATCTCAACATATTCCCTTTCTTCTCTCCCATTTTCTCTCCTTTCCTTTAACTTTTCTATCTCCCATTTTATTGCTTTTAAAAAACATTCACTATGATTCACCTTCTCCCAGAAAATTCTTAGGGTGCTACTCAATTCTATTCCCTCAGTTGAAATTCTAGGTACAGAGTTGTCACTGGCTATTATTATTATTATTATTATTTAGCAATAGTAGTATTGCCATTTGTAAGTTAATCATTTAAAGTCATTCCAAAGAAAAAATAGTCATTCCAAAGACACATGTTAAAATGAAGAAAATAACTATAAACTGAAAATTCCTTATTAATTAGATTTCTATATATTGTGTCTTCATATATTTAATCATCTTATTTGGGGATTTAATATTTTTACCTAAATGTTCATATACATAGCTTTTGCATTTTAGTTTTAGAGTTTATATCAAAATATCCTGAAATATTATTAAGATGATTTTGGAGAATGACTACATAATTTATAGTCCAAAATTTTGAGGGTGAAAACAGGCACTACCATTAATTATCTTAGAAAAATAGACAAGAATCAGAAGTGTTTCAGGCAAAATATGAATAATGCTCACCTTCAAGTTTGCCTGCAAATCCATACAATGCCCTTTGCTTTGTGATGTTCCTACTGTTCAGTGTGAGAGAGCAAATAATTGAAAAATCAAACGGGACCATTTTGGCTATCCATTTACCCATTTCATTTCAAATAATGCAGTCAGCTTATTTTTTCCTAAAAATGATGACTTTTATGAAGGGGGTGCTTTGCAAAGGTTCTAATGTGAGTACAACAGCCGTTCTCTACTATTATGTAAGATTTCAAGGTGAGTTGGAGAGGAAAAGGAAGGACTTATAGATAGAAAACAAAGTGTGAGTAACCACATATCTATTATAATATTTATCCCATTTAAAATATATCACTGTATGTTCATGAAAGTGGGTCAAACATGGAACATTATATAGCAGGTGTGTTTCCAGGGCAGAGGTGGAAGATGTTGGTAGGAACATTGGTGTAGAGTTGATAAAATTCCAGATTCAATGGCTTGTATTTAAAGTCTGTAAAACTTCAGTCCCATTTTTTTCCCCAAATTTGTCTCTTATTCCTTCAAACATGAAGCCCAAGTTATGTATACATTTGCCAGCTTCTCTCTTATGCCTACTTCCCTTTTTGTGTTTTGGCCAAATCGAAGGTTTGAATGAAGATCACCTTTTCAGTGGAACTTTATGCAATTTCTTCAATTTCTTTTTACTGTACCCCTCCCCTGCCCTATTCCACACACATACAAACCATATTAGAGTCCTAAATCCATTGTTTCAGATCCTGCTGTAACTTCCAAGAGAGGTAAGTAATGACACAGGCACACGATCAGTTCAGTTGCTCAGTTGTGTCCAACTCTTTTTGACCCCATGGACTGCAGCACGCCAGGCTTTCTTGTCCATCAACAACTCCCCGAACTTATTCAAACTCGTGTCCATTGAGTCGGTGATGCCATCCAACCATCTCATCCTCTGTCTTCCCCTGCACACAATAAAATCCTATAAAAAGTATCCTAGTATCATACCGTTGAAATTTAAGACATTTATATTTTGTTTCTATTATAAAACATTTCTCAGTTAATAGAATGAAAATATCTAGCCAACAACAGTAGGAAAACTTCCAAATGTCTTTTATAAAATACTGAGATATGATCTGTAGTTTAGACAAAGTTGCTTTAAAGTCCTGGCATCAGCTTATCTGCAGATCTTCCACTGATTTAAAGTGACCCTTTAGGTCTTTTTTGTCTTTACAGTATACATATTCTGATAGGACCCTAGAATCAGATTCACAATTTCTAACATTTTAGCCAAATTTAACATCTTAATTTTAAGAAGTTAAGTTTCCTTAACTTCTGCTTCACAGTGGTACAATTAAGAAAATAGGACCCGGGAAAAGATGAACAAGAAAAGCTTCCCACACACCAACTCCATCTTCATAGATTTGTCATATTTTTTTCTTCCAGTTTTATGAAGATATAATTAACCAATAGCACTGTATACGTTTAAACTGTACAGTGTGATTTGACTTGCATATGTCATGAAATGGTTACAATAAATTTACTGAATTGTCTTTGTCTCATATTTGTGTGTTCAGTTGCTCAGTCATGTCTGACTCTTTGCAACCTTGCAGACTGTAGCCCAGCAGGCTCCTCTGTCCCTGAAATTTTCCAGGCAAGAATACTGGAGTGGGTAGCCGTTTCCTACTCCAAGGCATCTTCTTGGTTCAGGGATTGAACCCATGTCTCTTGCATCTCCTGCATTGGCAGGCAGATTCTTTACTACTACTGCACCACATGGGAAGCCCATTATCTCATATAGATACAAAATAAAAAGAAAAAAAAATTTTTCCTCATGATGAGAATGCCCAGAATCCACTCTTTTAACTTTATATATAACATCACAGTGTTGATTATATTCATCATATTGCACTTTATATTCCTAGTACTTGCTTATCTCATAATAGAAATTTAAATCTTTTGACTACCTTCTTCCAGTTCTCCTCTCCTTCCAAACCCTCCTCTGGTAGCCACAAATCTTGTCTCTTTTCCTAAGGGTTTGCGTTTTCACATATAATTCAATTATATTGTTAGGTCAAATTATGGTTATGTTAGATCAAATTTGTTAGGGTCTGATGAACAACATAGTGATCTATTATTTCCATACATTGCAAATCTCTATAGTTGCCATAATGTTTATAATCTGAAAGAGAAAATACGAAATGGATCTCAACTATTATTATTATTGTGGATTATTATTATACCTAAAAGTGTATTTTTTCAAATCTTATTATATTTTTATCTTTTAAAATAATAATAATATTCAGTGATACAAATGCATAGCCATTTTTACTCTTAGCTTCATTCTGGGTTGTTACTTTTTCATACAGAAGTTCTCTACCTTATTCTCAGGATAATAAATTCGATTCAGTCATCAATTAGCTGGATGAAATATGTTAGTTTATTTTTTCTAGAAAATATGTATTAATCACATTTTCAAAGTTAGTGAATGGTTCAGAAATATCTTTGTAATGCCCTTCTATGTGAATGAAAAATTTGGCTGAGGTCAAATCACATTATAATAATCAAAAAAGTTACTCCATTATATTTGGCAGAAGAATATAACACAAATGAACATTCTAAGGTGAGATTTTTTTTTCTTTTTTGGCTTATAATATTTTCTGAAATAAGTTGATTTCAAAGTATTTCTTCTACCATGATTTGAAAATTTTCATTATCAATGAAAAGAATGAAAATGAAAATTTTCATTATCAGTGTGATAAGTCTTTTTGCAGCTGTGTTACCAGATATCCTGTATGGTTTTTCAGTTTATAGATTTTAATTTTTCTGTAAGAAGTGAAAATATTCTGTATAAATATTGATTGGCTGTTAACTATCATTCCAACCAGTAAGTCTTACTGAATAAATAAGTAAACTTCTTATCTTCTATTTTCATTTCTGATTGCTTTTATTCTACCTGAGTTATTTCCTCAAGCTCTTTCTCTATATTCCTAGATCAATTATGTGCAGAATTTGTGCTCCCTGTAAATATTTATGTTTACAGTGCATATAATCATTTTTCTTCAATGTGTTTTTAATTCTATATACCTCTCATTCAGTATTTTTCTTCCATAAGATCGTATCATACTATATATTATCTGTCCATTCAGTTAACCCATGTTTCCTTTATATCTTGTGGAGTAAACAAATCTTAAATCTTAGTAATCTTTTAGTGATTTAGAAGGGTTAAAAACAAAGAAATATGATGTTTTTTCTTTGTAAATTAATTGTTATTGGCATATAGTTGCTTTACAATGTAATATGATCTGTTTTTGATCATTCCATCTCCCTGTATGCTGATGGAATATGTTGAAGAATACTTTTAATTCTCAGAATAGAGATCTTGTAGAAGGAAGCTGTCACAGCTCTGGGAAACCCAGCATGGCTTATTTGTTTTTTGTTTGCTTGTTTGCTTTTTGTCTGTTTACCATCTTTAATATTATTATTCTTTTGTCTATGAATGGTTGAATGGCAACCACAAACAACTTTCTAACTTGCAACTAGAATGACTTGTAGTCATTGTTATTCCATCCAAGAAACATTTTTTATTTTTTTTAATCTTTGCTCCAGTCTTTGCTCTCCCTCCACCTGGTGTTTTGATGATTTCTTTGTGCTGGTGTTAACTAATGTGGCCAATCATCTTTCCTAGGATTGGGACGGGACTGTTCTTTCTGGTAATTTTTACATTTAAAATTTTTAAATATTGGTAGTTCTATAACTTCGTGATGTTTCGTCTAAAACCACTGCTACCATGGCAACCGTTTCAGTCTTAGTGGCAACCATACCTCTTTTAGAAACCCCTTTTCTGTTGCCTTTGTCACCAGTGGCCTCCTGTTGTAAGTGGCAGTGCTCACTCCAGCATCCCCTAGCATGGTTCACTCGGGCAGCCGCTGCTCAGGTGAGCAGCACGCTCTCACAAGCCATCCGGATGCAGTGTCCTCATTCACTCTAGTCATCTGAGATGCCAGAGACCCACAGTGACCGAAGGAAATTCAAATAAACTTTGTTACTGTTCAGTTCTTCCCCAGCCTCTTGTCCTCACTTATCCGTGACTGCCCACAGGTTACAGAAACTTCCATTCACCTTCAACTTGCCCAGTACTCTGTTTGAAGAGAGTGATTTCCAAGTCGGTCTTTAATGAACTTGTTCAGTATGAACTCAGCTGAACTGTACGTACTTGGATGAATAAATCTTATGAGTTGGAATGGATAACTAGGAAAAAGAAGCAAATTACATCTTTGGTGATTTGGAGAACTCTTGTGATTAGGTAGTGTGTGTGTGTATGTGTGTGTGAGTGAATATTTGTGTGTCCCTTCTGTTAGTTTGAAATTTTCTCAAGCTGCTATATTTTATGGAAGCAGTCTATGCTGATTGTATTTTCTTTGTTGTTCTGGCTTCCAAGAAATTAAACATCAAATTTGAATCTTAGTGTAATACACTCTGACACATATTCTTGAAATATGATATCCTTGGGGATTTTCTTTTTATTCTAAACTTTATATTCCCTATTTATGACTTTTTCATTTACTGTATATGTATTTGACAGAGACTGTGTATATTCTCAGATGTCTTCACATCTGTTAGGGAAAAAAGGGCAATAATTAAATAAATTAATATTGTGATAAGTAAACCTAGCTTTATTAAAAGGATGATCTGTCTCTTAAATTCATAGATTGGTCCCAAAAGTAGGGTCTTTAATTTATTTCTTCAATTTTAGCATAGGTATCTGTTAAATCAGAAAACTAAAAGCCCAAAGAAGAGAAATAGATCCTCCATGTATCTTAACTTACAGATTGAAATACATTAAGTTTTGTCATTGATTTATTATTTATTTTTATACATGTCATCAAAATGACCATAAGAATTACAACAGCTGAACAGGCTGCAGTTTATGTTACTGAAGTACATGGTTGTTAATAAGGATCAATAAGTTTTCATATGGAAATACAGTGGGATGCTACATGCAGATAAAATTAATGCTATTGCTGATTGTTACCTGATAATTTAAGTACATTCTGTGTTGCAGATCATACATGTAAAGGTGCAAAATAGTATTTCAGTAGGATCACGCTTACGAGAACCATATGTGTTTTACACACACACATATGGATACATTTTGAGAGATTTTTATCTTTAAAATTACTTATTATTAGGGTAGCATTAAAGAGGAAACAATTTACTGTGTGCTTTATTATTTAATTATTTTCATGGTTTTCTTCCTTTCTAGAAGATCCTAGAGACTGTATCTTTCTTAGTTACCCCTAAATCACCAACATTTTCATATGGTAGTATTTCAGTAATTTTTTTCATTGAATTGATGAATACAGTGTACATTTGAGGATTCTGAACGGATGTGCACCAGGTTATCCTATTTTGCAATTGCAAGTTAGAGTTTATAACGAGCCCCATTTTGAAAAGAAACATTAGGTTTTGAATTAAAAAGTCATCGATAATGTCTGCAGAGAAAGATCATTTATAGGGGAGTTGTGCACATCTCCGTATTCTTGCAGTTTTTAAGAAAAGAGGAGAATAGAAGCAGGTGGGCTCAGTTGTTTTAAGTGTTGTGTCGTAAACCCTCCATTGGGTTTACCCTGAAGATTGGCACTTGCCAATATCCATTAGTTTACATTAATGAGTCCGTAGAATTACTCGTTTTTTGTGTAGCAGGCGAAAACTCATTTCCCCCTCAGCTGTGGCATCTTGTGCTGCAGTGGGCTATGTAAGGACCAACCAAACACTTGACAACTGAAGATCATAGACAGTGCCTACTCGACTTTCTCAGTAAGCATGCGTGTATATGCATTCATTTTATTCTTATATTGAGTTATGTCCTAATAGCTAAACTGAGACCATAAAAATAGAAAATGAAAAAACAAAGTTCTCAGCTGTAACACTGGAAGCAAATCTCTAGCTTCTTGTCATCTTGAACCCTATTTAAAGTGGTTGTAAAATACAAGTAATAAATTGCAGTCTTGATATTCCACATGATCTTTTATTGTTGTTATTATATCAGTGTTTTCTGTCATTTCCATTGTTGTGCATTTTTCCCTCATATTTTACACCAATTTTTATCTGATGAATGTCACAGACCTTATTATCAGAAAAAATTGACTGTTACACAGAACATTTACTGAAATACCAGATTATATTATTTCTTAGCTTTTAAGTTGTTGTATTTTTATTGATCTTTGTACTAAAATGTATCTTTCAATATAATGCATTCTGTTTTTATGGAGTTTTACAGATTGTAAAGCATTTTCTTATATGGCATCAAACTTAATCCCCCAAAACTCTGAGCTTGATGCATCAGTACTATTGTTAGTTAAATGAGGTTGTAAGAGGTGAGGGTATGACTTGAAAATCATTCAATGTATAAAGGACAAAACTAGGGCTAGAGTCTATGTTTTTCAGTAATTAATAAGGACCAATGTTTATGCTTTACTTAACACCTTACAAAGTTCTTGGCAAAAAGATCATGTCATTTATTTCAAAAACTTCCCTATGAGGGGGAAATTATTAGTATTCTAATTTTGCCGTAACTGAGCCTCAGGTCCTTTGTCTGTGGTCACAGACATGATCATTGAAGGCACAAGTGTTCAAACCCAAGCAGCCTGCTTTCAGGGCCCACTTTGTATAAGCACTAAACTGTAAGCTTAATCTTGTGCACATTTCACTACCCAGCAGTGACTGTCAGCTTAAAAAAATAAATAAAAGCGTCATGGGACGCAAATCTGAATATGTTGTTGTTTAGTCGCTCAGTGGTGTCTGACTCTTTGCAACCCCATGGACTGTAGCCCACCAGGCTTCTCTGTCCGTGGAATTTCCCAGGCAAGAATGCTGGAGTGGGTAGCCATTTCCTTCTGCAGGGGATCTTCCTTACCCAGGGACTGAACCTGCATCTCCTGCATTGGCAGGCGGATTTTTTAACTACTGAGCCACAAGGAAAGCCCTATTCTGGTTATACTGTCTTTTAAAAAATAAACCAGTTACTAAAGTGAAGCATAAATCTAGAAAAGGGCAAAAACCTCAAGTGTGTACCTTAGGGAGTTTTCATTAAGGGAGAATACTTGTATACATATCACTCTGATAAAAAATTATGACATTATCATGCTGTGCCTCTCTCCTTGCCCCTAGTCATTACCAGCTCTGTTTAAAGATAGCTGCCTTTCTGACTCAGCGCTATAGGTTATTTTTTTGGCTTGATGTTGAACTTGATATCCAGGAACTAGTACAACATATAATCTTGTGGCTTTGGCTTCTTCTCAGTTTTGTAGTAGAGATTCATCCATACTATTGTAGAAAGCATTACTTTGTTCATTCTCTTTCTTTTATAGTATAGCAGTGTGTAAACATTCCACAATTTATGTATCTATTATCTTGCTTATGGGCATTCAAGAAGTTTTCAGTTTGGGGCTATGATGAATGGCATCACTATATATATACATATATGTATAAGTTTTCTAATAACATTTTTATTGAACACATGTACTTGTATGTTTATTTGCCTAGGAGTCATAGAGGATGGCCTATGGGTCATAGAGGATGTCTAAGTTCATATTCAGTAGATATTTCAAAGAGTTTCCTAAAGTAGTTGAACTAGTTTATACTCCCATCTATATTTTGAGTTTTCCACTTTTCCACTTTGTCACCAACACTTCATATCTTCTGGTTTTTTACAAATTTTATTAGTTTAGCCATTCTTGTTGGCATGTTGTTATATAATATTGTTGATGTTAGTATTGTGTTTTTTTTTCAAATATTTATATATGGTGTATGCTCAGGTGCTCAATCATTGTGACTTCTTGAACTGTAGCCTGCCAGGCTCCTCTGTCCATGGGATTTCCCAGGCAAGAATACTGGAATGGGGTGCCATTTTCTTCAAATATTTATAGTTACTGGATATTCTTTTTGGAAAATTGTCCACTGAAGTCATTCGCCAAGTTTCTTTTTAGTTGAATTGTCTCTTTTCCCTTATTGAAATGCTAGTTCTTTTTATAGGTATAAAAATATAAGGGGCATGAGTGTACCTAAGTTGTCATTTTACTCCCTTAATGGTATCCTTTGATGAAATGGTACTCTTAAGGTAAATGTTGTGCAGTTTACCAAACTTTACATTTTTACATTTGAAGTAGTTCTTTTCATGTCTTATTTAAGGTCAGAAACATTCTATTCTTTATTTATTATTTAAATTGTGTTGTTTTGTTATATGGCACCACATCCTTTGAAATTAGTTCTAGAGGGTTGAAGTAATAATTTAATATTTCTGCATAACCATTTAATTGACCAGTACCATTTATTCTGCAGTCTCTTTTCCCCCACCCATATTATGGGCTTCCCTGATAGCTCAGTTGGTAAAAAAAATCTGCCTGCAATAAAGGACACCCGGTTCAATTCCTGGGTCAGGAAAATCCCCTGGAGAAGGGATAGGTTACGCACTTCAATATTCTTGGGCTTCCCTTGTGGTTTGGCTAGTGAAGAATCTGCCTGCAGAGTGGGAGACCTGGGTTCGATCCCTGGGTTGGGAAGATCCCCTGGAGAAAGGAAAGACTACCCAATCCAGTCTTCTGGTCTAAAGAATTCCAGAGGGTCACAAAGAGTCTGAAACGACTGAGCGACTTTCAATTTCATTTTCACCCATATTGTAGATCGGGTGCTCATATAAGATTGGATCTCCGTCTTCCCTCCGTTGTGTTACATTGATTCATTTGTCTATTCTTGTGTTAATACCACAGTGAATTAATTACTTCTGACTGATGGTAAGTGTTGCTGTTTGGTCATGTGAAGTCCCAGACTTTCTCCTTAGATTTTATTTTGGCTATTCTAGGTACTTTTCATTTCCACATAAATCTTAGAAACAATCTGACTCTTCCTGACTCAATGGACTGGAGCCCACTAGGTTCCTCTGTCCATGGAATTCTCCAGGTAAGAATATCGGAGTGGGTTGCCATTTCCTTCTCTGCATCTACTTGAATGATCGTGTAATTTTTAATCTTCTTTTACTTTGACAAATTACATTGCTTGATTTTCAAATATCACACCACCCTTGTATTTCTGAAATAAATCCCATTTGGTTATAATACACTATTACTTTATGTGTCATTGGGTTTAGTCTACTAATATTTTGTTTAAATAATTAAAATTACTTTGCTATGTTCATAAGAATACTGGCCTATGGTTGCCATCTCTTGTAATGTTCTTCCTTTGTTAACAAACATGCATTGATCTTGTATATCAAGGTGAGAAGAGGTACCTTAATTACTGTTTACCAGAAGAGTTTTATAAGTTTGTTGCCATTTTTTCCTCAAATGTTTGGATGAACCAGCAAAATCATTTAGAGAGTAGTTTTACGTATCTCACTTCTTTAGGACTCTATTTTTAGATCCCTAATATGTAATACATAATTTATAAAATTTGATAGATCCTATTCCCCCTCTCAGCTTTGATAAGTTGTGTTTTTAAAGGAATTTATTAATTTCATCAAATTTATAATTAACTGTTAGGTGTATTATCAAAGTCATTATAGGTTTGAATAAAATATCCTCTTATCTTTTCAGTCTATGCATAATCTCTATGGATGTCTTTTATTTTGTTCCTGCAATTGATTTTGTTGCTGTTCTCTATTGTATAAGTATTTTCCACTCCATTGGTTTCTGCACTTTCTCTTATTCCCTTTTTGTTTTCCTGGCTTCTTAATATGAAAGCTTAAACCACCAATATCCAGCCCCTCTTTTTTTTTTTTTTTTAATATAGGCATCTAGACTTTATTAGAGTAGGAAATGGTGACCTACTCCAGTATTCTTACCTGGAAAATGACATGGACAGAGGAGATTGGCGGGCTACAGTCCATGGGGTCACAAAGAGTCAACACAGCTGAGTGACTGAGCACCAGACTTTATATTTTCCTCTAACCTCTAGTTGCATCACTTAACTTTTGACAAATCATAAAATATCATTAAATTCAACATATTTTCAAATTTCCTTTTTAAATTCTCCTTTGACCCAGGAAGTTGCTTCACATGTTCCTGGTTCTTTTATTCTCTCTTTTCTTGCCCTCTGATTAATCAATTATTTTTTAATTAAGCTGTTTCTTTTTATTAGCTTTTCAGTTACAGCATTTTTACAGTTTTTATATTGGTTTCGCTATATGCACCTTGACCTTTTAGAGTCTAATATTAATGATTCTATCATTTCCAATATAATCCTAAGGCTTCCTATCATTGTAATTCCTTAGAAATCTTTCTTAGCTTTTCATGTTATGAGTGTCATTCAGTTAAGTCCTAAACCCCATAAAATTACCCTTATAACAATAATTTTATTATTTTTGTAATCAACATTGCTTTCCTATTTACTTGTCCTCTCTTCTCTCTCTCCGCCTTTCCACACATATACCGCAAATGCTAAGCGGAAGACTCTGCTTAGTATTTCTTTCAGTTTGTTTTCTGGCAGCAAATGCAATGCTTTTATATATTGAGAAAAAATAATGTTTGAAAGACCTTTTTATTGTGTATACAATTCTGGTTTGCAGTCATTTTCCTTCAGCACTTAAAATATGGCCTCCCTTTGGACGGAGACTTCCGTCTTTTCTCTTTAGAAGTCAGATGCCAATCCTATTGCTCTACAGATTTCTCTCACCCACCTTCCTGGACTGCTTTTAAGATTTCCTCTTTGTCTTTGGCTCTGAGCAGTATGACTGTGGTATAGCAAGGAGTGGTTGTTCTCATGTTTATCCTGTTCAGGTTCTCTGAGTTTTTTGTGAATCTGTAAGCTCATCTCTTTAATCTGTTGTACAAAATATCTTGACCTTTACTGTTTTGACTAAAGTTCTTCTCCCATTTTTTTTATCCTCTCCATATGGGCTTCCAGTATGATAATATATTTAAGAACTTTTCACCATGTACCACAGCTTTCTTATACATTTCTGGATTTTTTTTTCTACCCATCTCCTTTTTATTTTCTTATTCGTGAGCTTTAGTCTGTATATATTCTACTGGCTTTCTTCAAGCTCACTAATTCTCTCCTCACTTAAAACCACTATGCTATTTAATTGATTTTGCAGTGGTGATGCTGGTCCTTAATACCAATTAATGTTTGTCTTAGTTCTAGAAATTCAGTTTGAGTCTTTGTTTTTTCTAGACTCTGGTTCTTCAATAATTTCTTCATCCTATCTTTTCCTTTTCTTTAATGTATTAATTAACCATATTTTAAAGTTCTTATGATAAATTCATTATCTGGATTATGTAGCAATTCATATATATTTATATTTATATCTGGATCTTGTTTTTCTAAGCCTCATTTGGTTTGACTTAATGCCAGATGCCATGTTTAAAATGTTGTAGAGGTTTTGAATGGTGTTGTCTTAACCACCAGAGGATTTTATTTTTATCTGACTATCCTATGGGAAGTAGTTAAGGAGCAAATTAACACAAAGAGGGACTTAGCTGACTTAGGCAGAATCTCATACCTGAAAAGCAAACATGTCCATCAACCACTGGTTTGCTCCCATTCCTAGTGGATTTATCCAGGTCTCCCTTCATTGACAGATACTAAACTCTAATGATTGCCCCAGCACTCTGAGATCACAAAAGTTCCACTATATATGCCTGCTTCTCTTGGTTTGGTTTCTTGCCTTTTGCTCAGTGCAGCTGAAGAATAAACAGACGTCTCCAGGTGAAATGTGGGGCAGAATGAATGACAAAAATGTGACTGTCACCTCTGTGAGCCTCCCATCTCTCTTAGATCTTCACCTCTCAAATCTTTTGTTGTTCTTCAGTCGCTCAGTCATGTCCAACTTTTTTGGTCCTCATGGACTACAGCATGCCAGGCTCCTCTGTCTACCACTGTCTGCCGGAGTTTCCTCAAATGTATATCCGTTGAGTCAGTGATACTATGTAAGTATCTCATCCCCTATTCTCTTCAGACTTTCCCAGCATCAGGGTCTTTTCCTACAAGTTGGCTCTTCAAGTAAGGTGGCCAAAGTACTGGAGCTTCAGCTTCAAATCTCATCTCATATAATTGGGTGTTGCCAGGATCTTCAGAAAGTTTTTCTTTCTTTCTTTCTTTTTTTTTTTTTTTTAATTTGGTGTCTCATTTTTCCCTAGTGAAAATATTGATGTGTCACCAAGTACTCCAGAATAGCCAAACAAAGACATCTATGATACAGGTTTGATTGCAACTGTTGTGCAGTTATTGTATTTTATTTCATGTAATGAATGAGATATCTCTTACAGCAGCAACTATTGCATTACCTACCAGTTTGTGTTTATAGTGTTTTCAATACAAAAGTAAATCTGATAGAAGTGTAAGTGCTTTTCTATGTAGGAGCCTATGATCTGTGAACTGTTGTGTTTTGGGGAAAAGAAGACCTGTGAAGTTCTAAAAGAGGGCTGAACTGGGGACTTTGAGAATGCTACTGCTAACTTTAGTTAAGCTCTAAAACACTGCCACTCTGTGGTAGCTTGGAGACATAGCAGCATCCTGTGTATTTCTACAGATGAGGATGCCCCAGCAAGTTACTTCTAAATTCTTTCCCTGTTATTCAGGAAGCTGAAATTTCCCTATTCAAACAGCTACCCCATACCCGTTTCCATGCACCTCCCTCCCAATCCAGGTTTCCAGTCTGAGGTGCAGCCGATGGGCTCTTTGCTTTGAGGGAACTTCAGCCAACGGCAAAGTGCTAAGGCTCCAAGTCCCCTAAGTTTCCATTTTGGCTCTAATACTTGAGATTGGAGAGCTTGCCAAGTGGCACAGTGGTGAAGAATCCACTTGCCAATGAAAGATATTCAGGAAATGTGGGCTCTATCCCTGGGTCAGGAAGATCCCCTGGAGGAGAAAATGGCAACCCCAAACTCCGGTATTTTTGCCTGGGAGACCCCTTGGACAGAGGAGCCTGGCAGGCTATAGTCTATGGAGTAGCAAAGACTTGGACACGACTGAGCAAATGAACACAGACACACATCTGTGAGTGGAGTGGTCTAGAACTCATTACTTACCCCCTTTCAGCATCAGTTTTGTCATCTGAAAAATAAGGATTTTAGCAGGCGTATTCACTTCGTGAAAATTTGTTGAGCTATATACTTTTTGTCTCTGTGTGCTATATTTTAATAGAATTAATTTTTGAAAGATATTAATATTTATTTAAATGTATCTTTTAAAGAATTGGCTTGAACATTTAAATGTATAATACCCTCTTTATAGTGTACCTACACTGATCTCTATTCGAAAGTCTATAATCTTCCCTCATCATCTCCATTCCCACATATGCACACATACATCTCCTCTGTTCTGTTCAGATTTCTGTTTTTTTTTTTCTACAGCACTTTGATCATATAAAATGCTATATGATGGACATGTTGCATATTTTCTCACTTTGCTATGTAGAATGTAGCTTCCCAAAGGCAGGGGTGTTAGTTTGGTTGGTCGACAAGTGCTTAGAACAGTGTCTTGCACATAATGGCTGCTCAAAATTATTTGGTCCTCACTGGACTCCCTTGATGATCCAGTGGTTAAGACTCTGGGCTTCCAATGCATCAGGGCAGCTTCATTCCCTGGTTGGGGAGCTGAGATCCCACATGCTCTATGGTGCAACCAAAAAAAAAAAATGTTCAGTGCCTGAAGAGGAAGCAAGCATAGTTATTGGCACATAGCAATAGCTCACATTTAAAGAACTTTTTTGATCAAGATTTCTGTTGAAGACTTTGTTCCAAATCTTTAATACAGCTTGTGGATGAGAAGGTACTGCTAAATAGGCGTCATAACTTCAGATATTACCTAGGAGATGCAATTTAAAAAAGTCACTAAGTTGTACACTTTAAAAAGTAAATGTTATGGTTTGTAAGTTAGATATCAATAAATCTGTTATTAAATAGATGGTGAGTTCTTCAGAGAGAGAAAAAAAAATTTAGCTCCTGATTCTGACACTAACTCACTTTTTGATATTATAATAGGATGTTCTGTATGAAAATTGACTGTGTCCATTAAGCTGAAATTCTAAAATCCCTTCCAGGTCTTATATCCCACCTTTAAAAAAAAAATAGACTTTGACAAACATGGAGAGTAAAGAAGGTATCGTGAGTTTTGTGTCCACTTTGCTCTGCAACCAGGAGCACACCCACTGGGAAGCACTGAGTTTAGAGGCTGAGCTCCTTTTCATATGAGCTTCCCTGGTGGCTCAGATGGTAAAGAATCTGCCTGCGGTATGGGAGACCTGGGTTCGATCTCTGGGTTGGGACGATCTCCTGGAGGAGGACGTGACTATCCACTCCAGTGTTCTTGTCTAGAGAATTCCATAGAGAGAAGTCTGGTGAGCTACAGTCCTTAGGGTTGCAAAGAGTTAGACAGGACTGAGCCACTTTCACTTTCTTTTTTTTATATTTAAATGTCATATACATGCAACTCATATGTATCCACATATGCATGCAAATATCTCATATAATTTTGTTGGATGAGGAACCAGACAATGAGTAGCATTTCTGGTTTCCAAAGACTCTCCCAGAAACTCTTTTTTCCAGCCCCCAAAAGTAGATCCTAGATCCCAGAGGCACTGATTCCTCTGTCTGCAAAACAAAGAGTAACTTAGGGGCCATCTGGTGTCTCAACGCTTAACAAAATTAGCTGGGTTTAATTTGAGTGAGTTAGAAAACTCTTGATGTCACAATGAGAGACTGTTCCTATTACCTAATTAATGTGCCTTATTAGGAGAGTGGTGACGGCTCAAGTCCGTTGAACACCCAGCCATATGGGCACATGAAGCACAGATCAAACAGGTCTCTTTGTAATTATGTTAATAGTTACTCTTTCTGCTTTTCCTCATTTTCATCAAAGCCCAATGCAAAACACATTTCCTGGATTTTTAGCAGAATGTCAAGAAATAGACACTGTAAATGGAGTTCAGGTATCAAGGCCACCATTTACTGGACTCGTGTCTGCTGCCCAGTTATTCACCCCTTTTGCTGCTTCCCCAAATGTCCTTCTGTCTGCCTCATCTGAGACACCTCAGCTCTGGGGCTGGGGCCTTTTCTTGACCGTATGGCTGCACCCAACTCCTCATGGTAGTAGGCCTCTTTGATACACCATCAGCGTGAAAATCTTTGCTAAATAGGAAAGTGCAACATGTATAATTTCCTCATTAAGTCAATAGACAAGGTCATTCTGTGTTAAATGAATTATAAAGCACATTCCCACGTTACATAGACGCACTGACACTTCAAAACCATCCAAAAGTCACTTCCTTAGCCTTTCTGACCGAAGGAGAAAACGTTTAATAAACACAATTGCTTGTTTTTGAAGATTTTTTTTTGATGGGGACCATTTATTAAGTCTTTACTGAATTTATGTTTCTGTTTTATGTTTTTGCCTTTTAGTCAGTGAGGCCTGTAGGATCCTAGGTTCCCAACCAAGAATGGAACGCCTTCCCCTGTCCCCACCTTGCCATTGGGAAAGCAAAGTCCCAACCACTGGACTACCAGGAAGATCCCCAGGATTACATTTTTACCTCTTTCCAGATAGCTTGTAAAGTGGTATGCACCCTCTGAAAAAGACAGGAAGTCAGTATGCTCATTTGTTCTACTTTAAAAGTGGAAAACAAGGCAAAACAACGACCACTGAACCTTAGAGAGAGCAGGGAATTGATCAAGTCAGACTTTCTTTGATGTCTTTTTAGACCTCCTAGCATCTTGCAGTCTAAGATTCAGCTCTGCCTGGCATGCAGTTGAGATTCAGCAATTTTTTTTTTTTTTGATGAATGTTTGTGTAACACTTTTACACACACTAATTATTTATTCAGAATGTTGACTTAGGTGAATATTGGATGGAGTCTAAGGAAAGGAAACCCCAACAGCTGAAGGGAAGATGAGCTTACATAATAAAGGTTTATAGTTAGAAAACAAATCTCCTTGCCTAATGAGTACGTGAGTGAGCTGTCAGGAAACTGAAACCAGCCCCAGAAAACAAGTATCACACAATTCCTTGGGGGTATTGCTGCATACAATAGCGAGGGAGAGAGGGATTGATTGATCCTTGTCTGTTTAATTCAGATCCAAACTCACTCTTTCCTTTGGTATTTTGAAATACCCAAAAATGGAGGATTGGAAGGAAAGAAGTTCTGATTTTATAATTCTTGCAATATATAAAATACATTTTCATCTTTCCAGAAAATAGGATTCAAAAGAAGATAAAATAAAGTTGGTATCTTCAATTTGAAAATCACGACATTAAATGCCAAATCTATATGTATGAATCTGTCTTGATATGGAGAATCCTCTCTCAACCCTTCCTTCATCCTGATGCCCCACTGGGGCCTGAAGCTACCTTAATCCTGAAGCTGCTTAAGTTTGAGCAACTGTCATGAAATGCTGTTTTTATGATTAATTCAATACTAGCCATCAGTCCTATCTTGAATCAAGCTATGTATAATAACTCGTCTTCTTTTTCATTTGTTGTCAGGATCTATTCAAATTATAGGAGGTGTTTGCTATGAGACATTTAGGACCACACTTGAAGCCAATGAGTGTCATCTGTTTGGGGAATAGCATCACTTCGTATGCCTCTTGAGAAGAAGAAATCTACATTTTT
Source organism: Antilocapra americana (assembly GCA_007570785.1). NCBI lineage: Eukaryota > Metazoa > Chordata > Mammalia > Artiodactyla > Antilocapridae > Antilocapra > Antilocapra americana. The sequence goes on from ML663025.1 coordinate 865,068, forward strand.
GAAAATTAAACCACTTAAAAAAAAATAATTTTATTTACCTGTTTATCTTTGGCTGTGCAGACTTTCTTCTAGTTGCTGAGAGTGAGGGGCTGCTCTTCACTGCTGTGCCCAGGCTTCGCATTGTGGTGACGTCTCTTGCTTTGCAGTGTGAGCTCTAGGGCCATGGGCTTCAGCAGTTGCAGCGTGTCGGCTCCCGTAGTTGCAGTGCCCAGGCTCTAGAGCACAGGCTCAACAGTTGTGGCTCATGGGCTTAGTTGCTTCGTGGCATATGGAATCTTCCGAGGCCAGGGATCAAACGTGTGTCTCCTGCAATGGCAGGCAGGTTCTTTACCACTGAACCACCAGAGAAGCCCTATTAGTACTTATGCCTTTAAAAAAATATATGTAAGGATACTAAAAATAAAAGGTGATAACTGTTAGATATCAAGAGGAATTCTGCAGGACAAATGTTACTTCTTTTACAACCAGGATTGTCATGTATGCACTTGACTAATCTAGAAGTCATCGTTCCCTTTGCAGTATATAGACGTGTATATTCATTACAGCTATTTAACAACAGATGATTGTAAATGGTCTTGAGGAAGAGTCTTTGTCTATTTTCTACCAGTTTCCATAAAGGAGGAAGTTTATTTACCACTAGAATTATTCTAAGCCATAATTTTCCTGCTAAAATGGTGTTCCTGAGTTATTCTTCTGCAATCCCATATATTTCCTCTTATAGAATTTCTCATACCTTGCTATAATTATCTTTGAATAATTCATCTTTGAATCTCCAGTTCCTGCCTCTAATATACATAGATAAATGCTGAATGACTGGATAGATAGTAAGAAAACAACTCATCTCGAAATAAGTAGAAAATCATCTAACAGTTGCTTCAGAAAATAAATGAGTTATAAGAAAATATAAATAAAATAACAAAGTGAGCCTTTATTTGTTCATAACCTCTATCTCAGTAAACTCCTAGCCTCTGATTGAACAGTAATCAAATATTCCCCTCATCAAAATTGTGTCATTTGAGAATATTTTGGCATATAGCACACCAATTAGATATGACTCATATCCTTAAAAATATAGGAAGGAAGGGTAATACTGTTGTATTTATTTTGTGTTATTTAAAATTATTTTGGGAAGAGATAAATTTAGGTTCAAAATCTGAAAGGTACAAAATGATAGATCATAAAAGTCACCTATCTGCTTCTATCTCCGGCCACACAATACTTGTTGCATTGAAAACAATGTTCCCAATGTATGTTGTACATTTATAGAGTCAGCCCAGCAAAAGCAACAATATGTACACATATATTTATACAGCTACTGTAACAAATAAAAAAATGTTAATACATCTTTAGTATCTTACAGTTTTGTAGGTCAAAATCTGACTAGGGACTGCATCTTTTTCTAAAGTATCTAGGGCATTCATTTCATTGCCTTTTCCAGCTATTAGAGGTCTCGTGCGTTCCTAGATTGTGACTTCTGTCTTTAAAGCCAGCAGTGATGGATTGAATCTTTCTCATGCTGCCATTTCTGTTTTTCTGACTACAACCCAGAAAGTCCTCTGCTTTTAAGGATTTGTATAATTAGATTGGTGGGGCAGGTTAAGAACCTGCCTGCTAATGCAGGAGACATAAGAGATGCAGATTTGACCCCTGGGTTGGAAAGATCCCCTCGAAGAGAGCATGGCAACCCAGTACAGTATTCTTGCCTGGAGTATCCTATGGAGAGAGGAGACTGCTGCCGCCACTAAGTCGCTTCAGTTGGGTCCGACTCTGTGCGACCCCTTAGACGGCAGCCCACCAGGCTCCACCGTCCCTGGGATTCTCCAGGCAAGAACGCTGGAGTGGGTTGCCGCTTCCTTTGGGTCACAAGAGTCAGACATGACTGAAGTGATTTAGGACACATGATTAGAGTGGATATATCTGGATAATCCAATATATCACCCCATCTCAAGGTCCTTAATCTTACCACAATGTTATGGCCTTTCAATGGGCCAGGGCTTGGGGGTACAGAGTCGACGATAAGAAAATAAAGGAGCAGAGAAAGGAAAGAAAGAGAGAAATGAATAGACATGGGGACCAAGACTCTGATGGAGTAAAGGCGTTTATTCAGTGTAATGTCAGTATATATATGCTATCTTAGGACCAAGAATCTTACAACACATCCAGGAGACATAAGGCTAGAATCCATCTCCAAGAGAGGGGGTTGTAAAACTCATTTTCCATAACAGAAAGGGAGGAAGCCCATAATTAGTTACTTTTACTTTAAGAATGTATGCATTCCTTTTGTCCTGGGAGAGGTATGCCTCTCCACTTATCTCTGAATATTCAGGGATTAATAAGGGACATAAGAAAACAGCACACAGGAAGCCTCTTGCCAAATGTTCCCTGACATCACATCTAAAAGTTCATTTTGCTATATAAGATAATATATGATTAGGTTTCAAGAAAAATTAGACAATGGGCAACTTTGGAAGCTATTGTTCTGCTTACTGCAACGTTTTCTGAACAGATATATAGACACACACACACACACACACACACACACACACACACACACACACCCCTTACCATACAGTTTTATTTTTATAGACACACACACACACACACATCCCTTATCACACAGTTTTATTTTTATAGACACACACACACACACACACACACCCCTTACCACACAGTTTTATTTTTATAGACACACACACACACACACACACACACCCCTTACCACACAGTTTTATTTTTATAGACACATACACACACACACACATGCACACACACCCCTTACCACACAGTTTTATTTTTATAGACACATACACACACACACACACGCACACACACCCCTTACCACACAGTTTTATTTTTATAGACACATACACACACACACACACACACACACACCCCTTATCACACAGTTTTATTTTTATAGACACACACATACACACACACACCCCTTACCACACAGTTTTATTTTTATACACACACACACACACACACACCCCTCATCACACAGTTTTATTTTTATAGACACACACACACACCCCTAACCACACAGTTTTATTTTTATAATGAAAAATGATGTTGTTATGTACTTTATTTTTTTGTTTTCATTTGGTATTGGATATTTTGGATATTTTCCTGTATCATTACATAAAGACATTTCTCATTCTTTTTCACAGCTACATAGTTTTCTGTTGTTTATTTGTTATATTGAAGAAATACATCATACTTTATTTGACTAACCAAAGGTTGAACTTTTTTTTTTTTGAAATCTCATGTTTCTTTAAAGGGACCTTCCTAGCTAGACAGTCATATTTGAGCAGTGAATGAACTGCTTACTACTATTTCAGCTATTAGAAATGTCATCATGATAAATGTTTAAATGATTTGATTAGTTGTCATAATCTTTTCTTAAACTTATGATGTCCTGTGATCTAGCTCCCATCTTTTCCTACTTCTTTCAGATCTTTATTGTTTTTCACTATTGATTGCATTCAATGGAGAAATAATCTTATTGGATTTGAGGAGGTGTTGTAAGCATTCAGTCATCTTCTGTTTTTCATTCTCTTCCTGTTATTCCAGTCTGATTGGTCCTATCATACCCATTAGGACATTTACTTTGTCATTTTCCTCATTACTTACAGGCTGTTATGGAAACCTACTTTGTTCAGCATAATTTTCTTCCTGAAATACTGGGTACTACTTAGCTATATAAGTTTAATTCTTTCTAGTGTGTCGGGATCAAGGCTGCTGATTAGTACCCACCAATAATATGATAGATTTCCTATCAATTAACTTTATATAATCTTCCATTGTTAAAATATGAAACTGTATTTGAGCACAACGTGTATTCATTTTATTATTGTATAAGAAAGCTTGGGCATTATTTGCTAAGTTCAGGCACCTAATAAAATATTATCACCTGGAATTCTTAGACATTTACAAAAATATTATTTTTAAAAGCTCCTTGATCTTTGCTAGATTTGACCTTTGATTATTAGTTATGAGATTTATCTTTCTACTGCTGCTTTTTCTTCCCTGTCATTTGTTCTTTGCATTAGACTATTTAAAAAGAAGTTATTTTTTAATGATTCAATAAAAATTATACTTTATCTGAGTAAAAACTATAATAGGAGAGAGAGAAATGGTGAGAAAAGATAGAGGTTAACAAGTTTTAGAAGAAAAGAGGAGATTCAATTATTTCAAAAGTTTCTTCTTAAGTCATCTCTTTGATATGGGCAAAGAAAAGGGATACCAAAAAACTTTCTGTTTATTTTCATACATGATTATACACTTATGTACAAGTCATATCCAAAGTCCATATTTTTTTTATCTGAATTGCAGTTTAGAAACATGTTGTATATTGAGCAAATGCTATGAATTAAAGAACACACATGTTCGCTCTGAAAAAGAAAAAATAGCATTCAACTCGAATATTAGCTGCTCCTTAGGACACTGAGGTACAATTGAAATAAAGAAATTGTTTAAACCCAACAACTGAACACATCACTAGAGTACCTCTTGGCCATCAGTAAAGGGCTCATATTGTTTTATTTTAACTGTGTTTGTTTTTAAACTGCATGAGGTCTGAATAGACCCAATCTTCAAATCCAATACACATATTTCTATAAACATTGCTTCAGGTTAACCATATTTTGTTACCAGCAGGAAAAAAAGCTTCCACTTCCATGTGCAGCAAAACTATACCATGGGGGATGGCAGAATACAATTAAGGAAGCTGGTGTTGGTGAAAACCAGAAGCCGTGATGTCTGCATCACCTGAGAGCTGGCTGGGGATTTGCTTAATATTCAGGAAAATGCAGGATCAAGGTTTATATGGTATCCCTGTTCACAATTCTGTGTCCATGTCACTTTGCACCTTCATAAACACACCCTGGTAGGGGATGTAAGAGGGCATTTTAGAATGAAGATGACATCTTTCTGTCTTTGAAATAATCAGTCCAGCTTGCAAATATTTTTGGAGTCTGGTTCAACTAAGTATGAAACAGCCCAAATTAAGGCGCTTGTCTGTGGGTTGCATGCATTTGCTGCCTTCAGCATTTGAAAGCTGTTTAATGCTGAAAGTCTGACTACTTAGAATTCAAGCCCTATGCAACTAAGAAACTCCAAAAGAGGTAATGAACCATAAATTATTGCCGTTAGATATTTAATACTCAATCAGTATGTGCTCTCTCAAGCATATCCCACCGGCATTGCATTCATTCTGACAGTGTGGTACTGGTTCAATTACTTTGCTCATTTACAATAAAAGATTAATGAAAAGAGGTATATTTTAGTTCACAGAGATTAATTGCATCCCTTACTTTCCCTACACTAGAAATATTCAACCCATAATCCTGATAGCTTTTGCATCAACAAGTACATGGAAAATTAATAGACTTTCTTGGGCTGGAACTCTCAGAGGGTTTTCAGATAGAAATATCCAGGGAAAACAAGATTGAAAGTTGGCTTTGGGCTGGAAATGAATTAATTTACCTGCTTCTTTAAATTTACACTTATGACATTTTGAATTAGTGAGTATAAAGATATGTGTACTGTAAGTATTTTATATCTGCACATTTTCTGTCAAGTATTTGCAAAGCCAATTCCCTTTTGAGATCTACTTCCAGCAAATAGAGCCAGGTATGTCTATGCCTCGTAGATGTTCCAACACTGGAGAAATGTTGACTGTTAACATTGAACACTTTGTTTTTTCTTCAGAGAATATAGGTGCCAAGTGTACTAGTACATTTATTTGGAGTCCTTGTTAAACAAAGCACAAGCAAAAAAAAAGAAAAAAAGAATACATTAAGTTATTTACTACTGGGAAATCTAGGTTTAAAATTTCAAAGTGATTTCCTGGTAAGCAATTCTTGGGTTTCCACAAACTTTGTGAGTGTAGAGAAGGAAATGGCAACCTACTCCACTCTTCTTGCCTGGGAAATTCCACGGACAGAGGAACCTGGTGAGCTCCAGTCCACAGGATGGTAAAGAGTGAAACACGACTGAGCGACTGAGCACTATATTTTCCAGTGCATTGAAGACAGCAAACAGACATGTCAATGTAGTATATAGCTATAATAAAAAAAACAATTATTGAGCATTATCTATTTCACATTAAGATTGTTTTCAGTCCTTGTTTTACATAATTTTTATAGAAATATATTTAAATCATTGACTCCATTTCTACAAAGAAGCTGAGGTGAAAAAGGTAAAGTGACTTATCTGTTATTGTCCAGTCACCTAGTCACGTCTGACTCTTTGCAACCCCATGGACTGCAGCACGCCAGGCCTCCTTGTCCTTCACCACCTGCTGGCGTTTGCCCACATTCACGTTCATTGCATTGGTGATGCCATCCAACCGTCTCATCCTCTGACACCCTCTTCTCCTTCTGCCCTCGATCTTTCCCAGCATCAGGGACTTTTCCCATGAGTCGTCTGTGCCCATCAGATGACCAAAATACTGGAGCTTCAGCGTCAGTCCTTCCATTGAATATTCATGGTTCATCACCCTTAAGATGACTGGTTTGATCTCCTTGCTGTCTAAGGGACTTTCAGGAGTCTTCTTCAGCACCACAGTTCACAGGCATCAATTCTTTGGCATTCTGCCTTCTTTACAGTCCAGTTCTCACAATCGTATGAGACCAATGGGAAGACCATAGCCTTGACTATACAGCCCTTTGTCGGCAGAGTAATGTCTCTGCTTTCCAACACACTGTCTAGGTTTGTCATCACTTTCCTGCCAAAAAGAAGTCATCTTCTGATCTCATGACTGCAGTCACCGTCTACAGTGATTTTGGAGCCCAAGAAAAGGAAATCTGTCACTCTTTCCACCTTTCCTCTTCTATTTGCCATGCAGTAATGAGGCTGGATGCCATGATCTTAGTTTTTTTAATATTTAGTATTAAGCCAGCTGTTTCACTCTCCTCCTTCACCCTCGAAAGGCTCTTTAGTTTCTCTTCACTTTCTGCCATTAGAATGGTATCATCCACATATCTGAGGTTGTTGATGTTTCTCCCACTATTTGGATTCCGGTTTGTAACTCATCCAGCCTGGCATTTCTCATGATGTGCTCACCATATTGGTTAAACAAACAGGGTAACAGCAGACAGCCCTGTCACACTCCTTTCTTGATCTTGAACTAATTAGCTGTTCCATACAGGGTTCTATCTACAGTCACACAATTAGCAAATGGCTAAATCTGTCTTCCCTCGTGGCTCAGACAATAAAAAATCTGCTTGCAATGCAGGAGATACAGGTTCAATCCCTGGGTCAGAAAGATCCCCTGGAGGGAATGGCTACCCACTCCAGTATTCTTGCTCAGAGAATCACAGAAGCTTGGCAGGCTATAGTCCATGGAATCACAAAGAGTCGAACATGACTGAAAGACTAAGCACACACACAGCACAAACCTGGCATCAGACCATTCATTGTCTGTCTTGAAGTCCATTGTATGTTGTACCTGCTTTTTGTCTGTCCAGTGGTGACCATAACACCTGGCACAAAATGTTTTGATGATGGAATACAACAACCAATACAAATGAAAATCAGAAAGCAGAATCACTCTATGTGCAGATGGAAGTAAAATATGGATGGATTGGGATTTAACTATGCAAAACTCATCCTTCAATCATGATGAAATTAATCCCCTTGGCATTGCCAGATGGAATGTGTCTGATATGCTTTTCCAAGTCTGAATAGACCATTTAAGGGCTTCCGTTTTCTCCTTTGAAATACAGCTTATTAATCCATTTCTCAATCCGAGTTGTCCAGGAAACTTTCAATTGCAGAAATACCTGGTCTGTATTTTTTGTTGTTGGTGTTTCAGATTTTATCCCATTATTAGGAAGAAGATGTGTACCTTTCTATATATTCTGAAAGTGATTCCCAGAAAGAAGAAACAATCAAATTTCTGTTCCCCATTTCTCGTGCACTTTCTAGGAGTTCTAGTCCAAAGCTTAGTGAGGTCAGTCCCCGAAAACAATAAATTGTTCATAGACGTTTCAATTTACCAGTGATTTCTTAAGTAGAAACCATGAATCAGAGGCAGATCCACTAATTCTGAAAATATATATCCACCATAAATACTAGGGCTTCCCTGACAGATCAGTTGGTAAAGAACCTGCCTGCAATGCAGGAGACCTGGGTTCGATCCCTGGTTTGGGAAGATCCCCTGGAGAAGGGAAAAGCTACCCACTCCAGTATTGGCCTAGAGAATTCCATGGAATTCCATAGAGAAGTCCCTGGGGTCACAAAGAGTTGGGCACGACTGAGCAACTTTCACTTCGCTTCTCTTCACCATAAATACCAAAGGTGAACAGGGCTGAATCAACTCAGAGCAGAGCCCAATCTCTTTGTCATAAAGAAAATACTGCTTTTATAACACCGATCAACCAATTTTTGTGATTTATTTTGCTGAATTTATTGTATTTCTTGGCAGTGGTTACACTGTGTCAAAAAGAACAGAGCTCATCATTGTAGCTTGATGAAGTAGCGTATTTGGTAGCAATTTGAGACTGGATTTATTTTTGGATTTCCTAGTGAGCTCCCTGGAAAAGATGCATTTCATTTTAAGAAGGCAGTCTAGAAACAGTGACCATAGGTGTTTCTATGTTTGTTTTCATACTTAGGGGAGCTTTAGATGAGAAATAACGGTGGCTTCCCAGTGATTTTGTTGCTTGCTTTACAAATGATGATTATACTTCTATTCCACATAGAATCCACTGGCGTTTAAATTTCCTTGCATGTTTTGCACCTGTGCAAATAATTTATCTTAATACAGACCTTGTATGTTGGCTTTTAGAACTTTCTATTTAATAGCGATTAGGTATAATAACCCACCTGTGTAACCTGGGCAAGTCTTTGAATCTTCTTAGGTCTTAATTTCTTCGTTATGACATAGTGGAGTCTGGGCAGAGCATAAGCCAATGATCATGATACATAGATGAGGATATAGCCCCAAGGGCCTGGAGTTTAGCACATGATAAAACACAGACTCCACCTTCAATAAACTCACTGTGTAGTAGGAAACAGACAAGCAAAGATGCGACACCTGAGAGAGGGATAAGTCCTACACCTAAGCAATGGATGAGGTCTTATCGGAACAGGAAGGACACGGCCAGCAGTTGAGGCTTGACAGGTATGCTGCCGCTGCTGAGTCGCTTCAGTCGTGTCCGACTCTGTGCGACCCCATAGACGGCAGCCCACCAGGCTCCTCTGTCCCTGGGATTCTCCAGGCAAGAACACTGGAGTGGGTTGCCATTGCCTTCTCCAATGCGTGAAAGTGATAAGTGAAAGTGAAGTCGCTCAGTCGTGCCCGACTCTTCATGACCCCATGGACTGCAGCCTACCAGGCTCCTCCATCCATGGGATTCTCTAGGCAAAAGTACTGGAGTGGGGTGCCATTGCCTTCTCCATGGCAGGTATGAGTAGTCAGGAAATAAGTCACCAAAAAAAGGGAAATACTTGACCTGCATTTTGAGGAATGAGTAGTAGTGGGTGATTGTGAGAAGATGGATAGTCTAGAAAAGGAAAGAAACAACAGTAAAGAAATTGATTTTTTTTTTTTTAAGTTGTAGAGGGCAGCATGATGCTGTTAGGGAGTAGCATAGAGACAAGAAGATCTGTAGGAGAAGTTAGAGACTCCAGCACCGGCCAGATCCTGTGCTGCCCATAAACCTACTGGGACTCCTGAGCTTTATGGCAAATGTAACAGGAAGCCATTGAGGAATATCGAGTAGCATTAGATAATATCACAGGCTCCCCCAGTGGCTCAGATGGTAAGGAATCTGCCTGCAATGCAGAAGCCCTGGCTTTGATCCTTGGCTTGGGAGGATCCCCTGGAGAAGGAAATGGCAATGCACTCCAGTATTCATGCCTGGGAAATGCAATGGGCAGAGGAGCCTGGCAGGCTACAGTCGGTGGGGTCACAAAGAGTCGGACATGACTGAGGGACAAACACTATGATTTTTCAGATAATATCACCATTAGTCCACACATGTTAATTCTAAGGATTTCTATGGTCTCAAGTTTATAAACGACTGAATAAAAGTGAAAGACAAAAGGAAAATTAAAATATGGTAAACACTCTTCAAATTTGAGTTGCACCCCAACTGTCTCAAATTTTGCTTTGATGTATGATGACCATACACCTTTTGAAATCTTCATGATGTATTTTTTTCCTTTTTATTTTATTTTTTTCTTTACATTATCGTATTGGTTTTGCCATACATTGACATGAATCCACCATGAGTATACATGTGTTCCCCTTCCAGAACCTCCCTCCCACCTCCCTCCAGATTCCATCTCTCTCATGATGTATTTTTATAGGTTTGACTTGTAACACATCTCCTAGTTGATGCTTGATGAAAACATTATAAATTATGTGTGTTTGGTCTGAAATCTTCTAAGTGTCCTGATAATATACAAAGGGGTCATTTATTTATGTAATTTCTATCTGCTTATTAAAATTACTAGAAACTAAATTTGTCTTAAGATAAGTGAACTAAAATTTGCTGGATCATCTCAAATCTCCAAATCCTTGTGGTGCCTTTTTTTTCTCTTTAGCTTCTGAGGAACATGACTTACCTTCTCCATTCTCAAGAAGGTGCTTGGCTTCAGAACCTGACTGGCTCCTTGTCCAACAGGAACTTGAAAGGTTTTCTAGTTACAGTAAGAATATCTCGGGTTGTGTGTGTCATCTTAGTGCCAGAAATTTACTGTTGCAATCATTCTTTTGGAATTTCAGCCCACTTTTTAAAACATTTTTGTTATATTTGAATATAGTTGATTTTCAATGTTGTGTTCATTTCAGGTATACAGCAAAATGATTTAGTTATACATATACATCTGTTCTTTTTCAGTTTTTTTCCCATATAGGTTATTATTGGCAGTATAGTGCCCTGTGGTATACAGTAGGCCTTTGTTGATGATCTATTTTATATATAGTAGTGTATGTATATTAATCTCAACCTCTTAATTTGCATCCCCCATCTTTCCCCTTTAGTTGCCATAAGTTTGTTTTCTAATTTTGTGAGTCTGTTTCTGTTTTGTAAATAAGTTCATTTGTACCATTATTAATGTAGAATGTTATTATTATTTAACGGTATATGTGGAATCAAGATTCCACATATGAGTGATATCATATGATGTTTTTTTCTGTACAATTTATAGATACTTTTAAATATGATAATCTCTATATCTCTCCATGTTACTTCAGGTGGCATTATTTCATTCCTTTTATGGCTGAGTAATATTTCATTGTATATATGTACCACATCATCTTTATTTTTTTTATCTGTTGACAGAAATTCAGGTTGTTTCTGTGTCTTGCTATTATAAACAGTGCTACAGTGAGCGCTGAGGTGCATTTATCTTTTCTAAGTATGGTTTGTCCACTTTTGAAGATATATGTCCACTTTTGAATCCTCAAAATCTCCCCATTCTAATATTCAGCATGTCCTTGCTTTTAATGAACACTCTTGCCATATCTCTCTGATTCTCAGAAGTCTCACTGTGGTTTTCATTTTCCTAATCTTGTGCCTAGGAGGAAATGATAAATACTCATACCTGCACATGGTAGCCTTTGTTCTTAGTTTCCCCTTAATTTCCAAGAGGAGTTTAAAATGAGATTTTCCTCTCCAGCCTTCATTCAGGGCACTAATTACATTTCACACAGTTACTTTCAGTTAAAAGGAAATGCAACATCCTCTGCTTGCTGGAAATACATTGAACAAATTGATTTTTAAATATATACAATTTCTATGGTAAACTAAATGGAGAACCACAGGATACTGACTACTAAGTTCTGACATCAAGAAGTACCAGTTTTCTTAGGGGAATATTGTAAGATTATGTAAAGAGCTTGGGAGATCAACCCAAATTCTCCCATTTCTAATGTTTCTCTGACCATGGGAAATTCAAATAACCTTTCACCACAAGTACCATTATTTTGTAGATAAGTAAATGAAGATTTTGAGTGAATATTTTTAAAAGGTTGAGATCATTTACAAAGCACCTAGTACCAAGTGCATGACACGTGTTTTAGAAGCCTGATGTTTGGAACTTATTATTTGTTAATTCTTCACTCATTGATACTGATATATATTCTTATGTCTATAAAAAGAACAAGGATATTTTTACCTGATTGCACCCTCAAATTAAAAAGTAAAAAGCACGTTGAAAATTGAGGGTTAGAATCAAAGAAATACTCTTTATAAAAATGTTTAATGGTTCTTCTCCTGTTTATAAAAGGAAAAGAATTGTTTATATAGACTTCAATTTGCAAAGCTCTTTTTTGAACTCTTTGGAATCTTGCTACAAATAAGAGGTAAAGAAAAGAAAACTCAAAGATAACTTGAAAAGATTGTCTTCCCACCTCAATGTTACTCCCATGAAAAATTTAAATTCCCTACTCAGTGCTCCTTAAGCTCAGAGCTGACGTGTGTCTTTTAATCCTTCTCTGATTGATCATATGTAATGTAACAGTGAATTCAAGTCTGAGCTATGGTTAATAGCAATATTTTAATGTCACCCAGTATTTTAGTATGCTATAGTCTCTAGAAGAAAACGAACCTTCATTATAATATAAATGTCTTTTATATACAGCCTCAACCAGATTCTTGACTACTATTTCAATACATTTATTTCAAGCATAATCAAATTCTGAGAAAATTGGTTGGTATAGTGAGTAACGCCAGAGTTATTCATCCTGTTGAATTTTAATTCATTGTCCTAAGTAAACCTGAAATTGGCAGTGTGATTAGAGTGCAAAGTCAACCACTGAAATGAACATGTATAATTTGGAATTATTTCTATCACCGTGTCTCCCTAAGAACACTGGACAAAACAGTTACCAAAGAATTTTTCTTTTAGAAGCTTGCGTGTTCAGAGTGCTGTTGTCTGCAGTTAGTATGTGCTTCCATGTCAGGACATTGATCTAATTAGTCATTTATATTGTATAAGAAAATCAATAAATATTTTAAATATTTTGTGATTAGTATCAGTAAGACAATAATTTTTATGCTTAATTATACACAATACTCTTGCACGTACATTATACTATTATGGAAATCCATGGGATGAGCTAAGCAAATACACCGATCTCCATTTTACAGATAAATACACAGGTATAAAGTAGTGATGACTTAATCTAACTTCTCAGAAGGGATCGTTCAACTGGGTGAAGCATATGCCCACAGGTGGGCAAATACTGTCATTCTCATAGGACATACTTGAACCAAAAGACTCTGATATAACTGAGACCCTACTTGTAAATAACCACACTTAAGAGTTGTCACTCTAAATAAATAAAGCCAGCCTTTTGCTGAGGGAATGATCTTAATTTCAATGGCATTATGTTCCATCTGCAGAAAATCAAAGACAGGGTGATGAAGTGAAAGTCGCTCAGCCTGGTCTGACTCTTTGCGACCCCATACACTGTAGCCCTCCAGTGTCCATGGGATTCTCCAGGCAAGGATGCTGGAGTGGGTAGCCTTTCCCTTCTCCAGGGGATCTTCCAAACCCAGGGATCAAATCCAGGTCTCTGGCATTGCAGGCAGATTCATTACCATCGGAACCACCAAGGAAACTAAAGTGATAATATTCCTGGGCAGGGAGGATGCAAAGGTCTATAAATAGCAAATTGTGCCCACAGCAGCACCAAAAATAATATGGACCAGAAAACACAGTGTGACCTGTTAGTATTAACGTTCACATTATGGATGTAGGCGAGCACAACATCTAACAAAAAAGAAGCTATATTCACATTCACTGCGTTCATCTTAACTGTTTCTAAGCCTCTCCCTGTAGCAATGGGATTATGGCTCTGTCAGAGTCTTGCTATTAGGAAGTCAGGTTAAATGAGTCAGTTCGGGACAATGAGAATCAGAGCTTTGTTACTTTCCGTGCTGGTAGAGAAGGGCAAAAAGGCAAAGTTACTCTGTATACTGTAAGGTTATGAGAGGAAGGAGAGAGTATGGGATGAGATTCAAAGACTGAATCAAATGACTGAAAATATTTTGTCCTGAGACACGGAAATAAGACACTTTAACAGGTTGTATGTTCTCATGGTCTTTCCTTTTCATTTACTTTAGAACAGTAACGAAATTTTAAAAAACTGAAAAATTATGAAACTACAGAAAGTTATACAGAGGACAAGAGAAATCCCCTCTAACTACTATAAGACTCTGTCCCTCTGACTGTTGGTGGGAATGTGAAGACCATTGATCTTGAAGTCAGGATGCCTAGTTGGAGTGGAAGGTCAGTCACTTGCCAACGTTTTAACCTTGGGTAACTTTACCAAATTTCACTGTATCACAGTTGTCTTATGTGTAAAACTGGGGACGATAATAGTACCTACCTTATTAGACTATTATGAAGGCTGAGTGAGTAAATATTTGAAAGTACACCAAGAAGTTCCAAGCATATATTCTAAGAACAAGAAAGATGTTGGAGGTACTCATGATTATAACCAATAATAGTAAATATGGCCGATTACAGTATTGTTTCCAAATAGTCTGACTCTTCACTCCTGATTTGTACAAGAGCATTATTCATCCCCTTTCATTCCAGTGTTGCTTCAGTATCTCCTGTGTAAGGACAGTACTGCCCTACCCGTCTGAACTTCTTTGGCCAAAAGAAATGTGAGCAGATATGACATACACCATATTTAAACAGAGCCTCAAAATCCACTGTTTGTTCATCCCAATGCTTTTGGTATTTTCCTTCGGCCATGATAACAGCAAGTCTATAATAGGAGCTGCTTCCTTGGCTCCTGTCCCTTTCAGACAAAAAACACATGGAATGAAATAAAGTAACTAAGTTTGTTTTTGTTTTTTTTTTTTTAAGATCTCTATTACTCCAGCAAGGGGCTTCCCTGGTGACTCCAATGGTAAAGAACCTGCCCTCTATGTGGGAAACAGAGGTTCAGTCCCTGGGTTGGGAAAATTCCCTGGAGAAGGGAATGGCAACCCACTCCAGATTTTTTGCTTGCACAATCCCATGGACAGAGGAGCCTTGTGGGCTATAGTCCATGGGGTCACAAAGAGATGGACATGACTGAGTGACTGACACTTTACTCTAGCAAAGTTGACAAATAAACACACACACACACACACACACACACACACACACACATATGTATGTATGTATAAATGAATGAATGAATAACGTTTAATGTTTAGGTTAGTTTAAAACTGTAATCCTTGATTATTTAGATCTTAGATTACACACACACACACACACATACTTTTGTAAGTTGCTTTTTTTTCACTTGGCTTATGAGTGTAGTTTCCTCATAGCATTAAATAGCCTTTGCAAATATTAGAGTTTACAGGTAACTTTAAATAGTAACTAGAAGCCAGTAAGTGGTAATAATAATAATAATTTTAGTGACAAGATTATTCTGTGATAGTGAGATTATAAATGTAGTGTATTTGTAAGC
This sequence comes from Antilocapra americana, assembly GCA_007570785.1. Classification (NCBI taxonomy): domain Eukaryota; kingdom Metazoa; phylum Chordata; class Mammalia; order Artiodactyla; family Antilocapridae; genus Antilocapra; species Antilocapra americana. The sequence goes on from ML663025.1 coordinate 880,501, forward strand.
AGAGTCATGCAAATCCATATTGTGATGTTTGGGAAAATGATGGCTCTAAAGTCAACAAAATTTGTAATAAAGTCAAATGTATTAACATATCTAAATAAAGTAGAAAAAGGAAGGACACAGAGGTTGAAATGATCAGTGCCTGTCCAGAAAGTGCTTAGTGCTTATCCAATAGATTTGAGAATAACAGCCCCTTTGGCAGTTCATCCTGGGGATGAATTATGTGCCTCTAAGGCTTCCCAGGTGGGTTAGTGATAAAGAATCCACCTGCCACTGCAGGAGCAACAGCAGACGTGGGTTCTCTCCCTGGGTAGGAAGATTGCCTGGAGTAGGGCACGGCAGCCCATTCCAGTATTCTTGTCTGGAGAATCCCATCAACAGAAGGGCCTGGCAGGCTACAATCTGTAGGGCCGCAAAGAGTCAGACACAACTGAAGCAACTTTGCATGCACACATGCAAGATCGCTTTACCTAACACAGAGACGAGCCGCACATTCATGGAATCAGTTAACATGGTTGTAGAAAAGAAATAACTGAGTAGTATTAAAATGTTAATGATTCAACATGGAATATTTATAGAACATATCATTATCATGCAGTGTGTACATGTTTAGTCACATCCAGCTCTTTTCCAACCCTATGGACTGTAGTCTGTCAGAGGAAGAAGCGGAAACTTACTCCAATATTCTTGCCTGGGAAATCCCATGGATGTAGGAGCCTCGTGGGCTACAGTTCATGGGATTGCAATGGAGTCGGACATAATTTAGTGACTAAAAAATAGTCCATTGTATCCTGTATATGTACTGCATCTTCTTTATCCATTCCTCTATCCATGGAAGCAACATTTAGGTTGCTTCCATTTCCTAGCTGTTGTAAATAGTTCTCCTATGAACATTGGGATGTTTATGTCTTTTCAAATTATGGTCTTTTTTAGGTTTATACCCAGGAGTGGGATTATTGGATCACATAGTAGCTCTACTTTTAGATCTTTAAAAAAAATCTCCACACTCTTCTCCATAGTGGCTGTAGCAATTTACAAGTCCTACCAATAGGGTAGGAGAGTTCCCATCTCTTCCCACACTCTCTAGCATTTATTGTTTATAGATTTTTTATTGATGGTCATTCTAACTGGTGTGAGGTGAAACTTCACTGTAATTTTGATTTGCATTTATCTAATAATTAGTGATGTTGAGCATCTTTTCATGTGCCTCTTGGGCATCTTTGGGGAAATGTCTATTAGATCTTATAGGAGCTTGTTTTTTGTATATTTGATGTATCAACTAACCCTGGTTATGAATTAATGTTCATCAAACAACATTGATATCATCAAGTTGCAGTTTCTCAGACTTTAAAATGGGGACAATAAGTATTGTTTGGCAGTCCAGTGGTTAACACTCTGTTTTCACTGCTGAGGGCCCCAGTTCGATCCCTGGTCAGGGAACTAAGATCCCACAAGGCACTGGTGGGGCCAAAAACAAAACAAAAACAAATGAGGTAATAGAATCTGCCTTAAGAAGTATTTATAAAGATTAAATGATACCATTCAAACATAATTCTTAGCATAGAATCTGGCAGATAATAATGAACATTTTAAGTGCTTCACATGGACTAACATTTAATGCTTCAAAGTTCCTTGAACAAGAAATCTAACATGAGAAACCCCATATTTAAGCACTATCAGACTGCCATTTATTATTTAAACAACACTGGCCATGTTACTTAATCACCCTGTGCCTCCCTCATCTCATTTGTATGTTGTAAATAATAATAGTAACCTCTGAGTTGAAGTACTGCTTGTGAAGACTTAATTTTATCTAACTATTAACAGTGTTAAAAAGAAGCAATTTCACACAAAAGTAAGTACCTATCCTCTTTACACGATGTTTATTTATCACTTTCTGATCATCATCATAATTATGTGTATATATATATATATATATATACACACACACACACACACACACACATAATAGAGAATGTCATCCAAAAAGTGGGGAAACATGACCATGAATTAAGTTCCTACTGTATAATAGGCAATGAACATATACTAACTTATGTGATATTCTGCCATAATCTTTTAAGCCAGTATTTTTATATGTACTGAAAAAAATATGTCAACAGGACATGAGAGTTAACAGGATATGATGATGAGAAAACATCAAATAAGTATAGCCCCATCAAGTCTTGGACTTATTATGTCAGGATATCCATACCTTTTCCACTACACCTATAAAAATGAGATTCATCCATAATGGAAACTTGATAGACATGTCTTTTCAAATCATCAGATCTGGTACATTAGTGTGAAACCACTTTCAAACTGGAACAAGCATGAGGTGCTGTGATCAGAAAGTGTATGCATCCATTACAATCTGTCATCTGCTTTTCCTGGTGAAAAAATAAGACAATTCCACATACATCTATCCCTGTCATTGAAGGTAGGCAAAGGAATAACAAACTGTGATGACCCAGGAAGAGATTAGATACAAAAATATACAAACAGAAACATGGGGAAATGTATACATTTTTTCCACTTTAGATATACCCATTTGGTTTAAAAATAAAGTTCCAATCAATAACTGTCATGAAAATGTATGCATCTTCCCAATGCTGAAAATATATTTGTGGATGTGCTTTGTTCACAATAGATTTTTTTATTAAAAGGAAGTATTCTAGTTTTTCTTCTAGAGAATAATTTAAGTGCCCTAAAATTAATTCATGGTAAATGTATAATTCATTGAAGTGTAGTAGACTTTAGAACTGTGCAATGCTAACAATACTCCAGCTTTAGAATATTTCTATCAACCCTACAGGTTTCCCATGTATCTCTTTAGTCTGTATCCATTTTCTCAACCAACCTCATATAAATCATACAAGACGCGTTTTTTGTTGTCTAGCTTTACGTTTAGCACATTTTTAAAGTTCTTCCATGTTGTAGAATGTATTGGTAGTTTGTTCATATGTGTTGCCAAATGATATCCAGTTGTATGAATATATCATGTGTTGTCTATCCAGTCTTTAGTTGGTGTACATGTAGGTTGTTTCCACTTTTTGGATCTTGTGAATAATGCTGTTATAGATACTTGCATCAAATCTTTGTGTGGACATGCTTTTTATTTCTCTTGGTTATACCCTAAGAATGAAATTGTTGATTCATGTGGTAGATTCATGTTGGACTTCTGGAGAAACGCCCAAACTATTTTTCAAAGTGGCTACCCCATTTTACATTCTCAGCAACAACACGTGAAGGTTCTGGTGTCTCCACATCCTCACCAACACTTGTTATTTTTTGCATATATCTGTTAAAGATGTTTACATCTATGCCAGCAGAAGCATAATAGTTTAGTCGTGAGAAATTTGTCTGAATTTTGTATCAGGATAATATTGGCCTCACAGAGTAAGTAGGAAAAATGTTGTTTCCTAAAAGGTTTAGTGAAGGGTTATTCGTGTTTATTCTTTAAATGTTTGGAAAAACTCACCACTGAAGCCATTCATTTCTTTGCAAATAGATGTTTCATTACTCATTCAGTTCCTTTACTTGTTGTAGATCTATTCATAATTTGTAGAATAGAAGTTTTTGAGTGGGTAACCATGAGCAGTGGAAAAGGGGCTTTTAAAATTAGGGTGAAAACATATGCACACGTATAGAGTGTATGCGTGTATACACTCTTTACATGTATGCACTAGGTCACTAGTACATACTTTACCTGGATTCTGTATTCCATGTGGTTGGGGAGCCCAGGAAAGGAAGCATGTCATGAGCTATGAATATAGCACAGTCAAAATAAGGTAAACCTCTCTTAGTTTCATTTTGTGTAAATTAAAGGCAGCAGCAAAATGTATTCAGTTATCTTCAATTAACCACATATGTCACTAACTTGTAAGAAATTTATAAGAACACAACAGTATCTGAAAATTCAACCAAGGATTATTCAGTTAATATATGAACATATAATGAAAAGATAATGTTTAGGGTGTAATGCAGGTAGATAGTTCTGATATTCTTATTTCCACTTAGGTGTTACTTTGGTCACATGTGGATAAGGAAGGATGATTAACAAAAATTTTAAAAAAAAGATTATAAATGAGTGACTAACCGCCTTTTTGATGAATTTTTTTGGTAATGAGAATATTTGATCATAAAAATGTGAGTGGTAGCCCCAAACATTAATATTTTAGAAACTGCAGTAGGAAAAACTAATGACCCAAGAAAGATGTCCATGACCAAGTCCCCCAAACCTGTAAAAATGTTACCTAATACAGCAACAGAGACTTTATAGATCTGATTAAAGTTAAAGACCTTGAGATAGGAAGAATATTATGGGTTATCCAAATGGGCACAATGGGCCAAATGAATTCTTAAAATCAGAACCGCATCGAACCATTCTTATTACCATGTGCATCTGCAAGATAGATAGCCAGTGGCAGTTTGCTGCATGATGCAGGAAACCCAAAGCTGGTCCTCTGTGACAGCCTAGAGGTGTGAGAGCGGGAAGGAGGTGGAAGGGGAGTACAAGAGGGAGGGAACATGTATATACCTCCGGCTGATTCATGTTGATGTATGGCAAAAACTATCACAACATTGTAAAGTAATTATCCTACAATTAAAAGTAAAATATAAGTTAAAAACGAAAGTCTTTCCCAGCTTTGGTCAGAGGGAGATATAATAGAGAAGCATCATCATAGAGATATAATTTTTTCTGGCTTTGAATATCGACGAAGTGGGCTGAGTGCCAAGGGATGTGGGGAGCCTCTAGGAGGTTAAAAAAAAGGAAATGGATTCTGAGACCTGTATCAATTTATTGTTCTTCCAAACTGTATGAGGATAAATTTGCATTGTTTTAAGCAACGGAGCTTGTGGCAATTTGTTACAGTAGCGATGGAAAACATACAGTAGCTATCCAAAGTGTGTAAAAATTGGCCCATATGCTCTTAGGCTTATTGCTGGAAGTGGTATTAAATCCAGCTAAAGCCCGTGGTTAGACACAATATCAGACCCCATCAGCACAATGTATATGGCATAAAGTGAGGTCTTTATTTGCCAGCTTCTGCCATGAAAACCCAGCGGCAGAATTATGAACACATGCTTTTCTATGCATATATCCAGTCTCTTCTACTTTGAGTGGCATTTTAAGTCATTCATTTCAAAGACTCTCCTCCCCAGTACTCTGTTTATCACAAAAGACCCATTGTTTCCCCCTCCATCCTGAGCTGGGGTTTCAGACTGAATTGTTCATCTGTGACCTGACTCTGCAAACATCTTTTAAGACTGGGCATAGAATGCACATTCTCTCACTGCACTATCTCTTCATTTGAATTTTAAGATAAAACTTCTATTGGGAAATTGTTATATACTGATAAATCTTTCCATTCTTTTTCAAACTCTAAATCTCTGTATTGATTTCTCAGACCCCCTTCTAGTTATTTTTTTAATGCGAAAAAAATATTGATCTGATCTCTTATTTTTCTCTTGCTCCATCTTGACCCTGTTATCGTGAACTTTATCCTTTAGTCATTTAACTCTCCATGCTATCTAGTGATATCACCTAAGGTCTTTTTTTTTTTTACTTTGCAATTATGTTTATCTTTTTTAGATGAGAAATGGTGTATACCATTCAAGCAGCCCAACCAATTTATTCCTTTTTTCTTTTTTTTAATTTAATTTAATTTTATTCTTATTATTTTTTTAATTAGTTTTGCCATACAATGACATGATATCGCCATGGGTTTACATATGCTCCCCCTCCAGAACCCCCCTCCCTCCTCCTTCCCTCCTCCCCCAACCCCCGGACATCTCAGTGCACCAGCCCCGAGCATCAATCCTGGGCTGGCGATTGATTTCACATATGATAATTAACATGTTTCAATGCCATTTTCCCATATCATCCCACCCTTGCCCTCATCCACAGAGTCCACGAGTCTGTTCTATACGTCTGCGTTCCTTTTGCTGTCTCGCATGCTGGGTTCTCAGTTTATTCCTTATTAACTCACAGGTCAAATGAGGATCTCAAAACTGTCAAATACTTTCTGAAGCCCTTATATATACCATAGATTTCAATATAATAAAATGATGTAATTATATCCATATATAGGTGTATCGGGTGTCCCAGATGGCGCTAGAGGTAAGGAACCCACCTGCCACTGCAGGAGATATAAGAAGCATGGTTTCAACCCCTGGGTAGGGAACATCCCCTGGAGGAAGGCAGGGCAACTCACTTCAGTGTTCTCACCTGGAGACTCCCATGGTCAAAAGGGGCTGGCAGCCTGCAGTCCATAGGGCTGCACAGACATGGCTGAAGCAACTTAGAATGCATGCATGCACAGTGTATATATTGATATGCATACATAGTGTATGTATTGGTATGCATGCACATCTTTCAAGTTTGTTTTATTTTTAACCAGACTGGGGATACAATTGTTAGGATTTTATAATTTTCTAGTAAGTATACTTATTAGATCTTACATAATTTTATAATATTTTAACACTGAATTTGGTCCCAATTTAAATACAGTCTGAATGTTGAAATATCTGACATCTTAAGAAAAAGAAAACATGGAAGTTTTTAAAATCAAATAAAAAGTATGAAAGAAAACTCAATAAATACTTAGAGATAAAGTAGTACTTAAATATGGTTGAAGTAACGGAAGTAATGGCTAATTCTAGAAGCTTTGCACAGCAAATAAAGATCATATTTCACATACAAGTTCAGCTAAAATTAAACTCTTTCTTATAAGATTTGTTTATACATAAGCTTTTGAAAGTGTGAAGCCATACATTGTTTTCTGTGGAGCTGTGTATGATATATTAGGAGATGAGTACAGCAGATTTTACTTGCTGTTACATTAAATCAGCTTGCATTTGGAATTCTAGATCATTTTCCTGGATCCTGGCTCTTTAGAGGCATAGGATTCTTTGGATACACTGAAACAGGCAAGAGACAGAGCCAAATTACCATTTTCCCCCTAATTTTAAATTACTTAAGCGCTTGCTTCAAAAATGAAAGAGGAAGGCTTTGATATCCACTTATTAGTACTAAATTGCATGTGATGACACACACAAGAAACTTGATACATAGCAGGGATCCTTCCTTTCAAAGGTTCTTGTTTTGTTATATATATTTCCGTGTATCATACAGCCAGCTTTGGACCTTAAAGGACATCAGCGTAAAGACTAGATGTGTTGCAATTAGAAATTATTCATCATTCAAGGAAAATAGCTCAAACTGTATTGTGATAAATTCCATGAATTATATGACTAACTTGATAGTCAATGCCGCCTGACTTACTAAAATATACGCTTTTCTCTTCTGCGCCAAAAATCAGTGTTCAAGATTATTTTCCCCAAAAGAATGTTGCATGGACCCTTGTTCTTATATATCTTTTAATACCTCATGTGTAATTTTTCCAAGCATAAGGAGAATGAGGGTGAAGGAAATGCCTTAACTCACTGACTTAAACTTTTGAGACAGACCTGTTGTATTTTTATTTATTTATTTAGGGTTGTATTGCATCTTAGTTGCAGAGCGCAGATTCTTCCTTGTGGCATGAGGGCTTCTTTGTAGTTGTGGCAAACGTGGGCTCCAGAGCACATGGGTTCTGTAGTTTGCTGCGCCCACGCTCTCTAATCGAGGTGCACAGTCTCCATAGTCATGCTAGGCAGACTTAGTTGCCCCTTGCCTGGCTGTGGGATCTTAGGTCACTGACTAGGGATGAAAGATGGTAACAACAGCCCTGTATGCGAGACAGCAAAAGAAACGCAGATGTATAGAAGAGTCTTTTGGACTCTATGGGAGAGGGCAAGGGTGGGATGATATGGGAGAACGGCATTGAAACATGTTAATTAGCATATGTTAAATCAATCGCCAGCCCAGGTTTGATGCTCAGGGCTGGTGCACCGGGATGACCCAGAGAGAGGGAATAGGGAGGGAGGTCGGAGCGGGGTTCTGGAAGGGGAACATATGTATACCCATGCCAGATTCATGCCAGTGTATGGCAAAACCAACATGATAATGTAAAGAAAATAAATAAATAAATAAAAGAAGTCCAAAAAAAAAGAAAAGAAAAGCCCAGTCCCCTGCATTGAAAGGCAGATTCATAACCAGTGGATCACCAGGGAAGTTCCAGACTTGTGTTTTAAAGACACAATGACACTTTTCCTCTCGGGTGGACATGAGGAGTTATCTTGATGTTTCCCTTTAGCAGGTGCATAATATCTGAGAGCAGCTGAATAACTCTTGTCTCCTGTTACAGGTATTTAAATTTATGTTGCTCATTTTTCCCCCCATGAATACTGTATATTTATCCACCTCAGATGAAAACAACATCAGAAGGAAGGAAAAACCCACCAAAAGAAATTAAACCAGCAGGATTGAGCCAAAATTTAGTTCCAGCCAGCTTGATCAGTGATGTTTTATTCATCAATCGCCTGCACTTGTATTGAATTGTTTACACACAGATTTCAAGCATAAATAGCAAATGCATCATTTCATTTTACTTGTGTAGTATCATGGATTAATATGGTACCCATTAGTCTGTTGGATCTCCCTACATGCTCGGGTGCTGCATCAAATGACTTCCTATTAGTTGTATTAAACCTATTTTTCAAATGGAATGAACAGAATTCTCAGGTGTTTTAAGACATAATGAGGCAGATTATTTAAGTACTTAGGTCACTTTATGAAAGTAAGTTAAGCATGACTGGAAGAAGCATTAATGCATTTATGCTACAGAACAAATTACTGAGGCAATTTATGTATTTTTTGAAAGCTCATGTCTTTTATAAGCCAAGTATTTTCCAGTCTCTCTTTGATTTTGGTTACAGAGGCAATGGAAAGTTACAGGGTAAGCTGAAATTATGTGAGAGGGCTATTTTAGGAATGTTGTGTGGGGAGACCTCCATGAAGAGGGACTATTTAGGTAGAAATCTGCAAGGGAAGCAAGGCTGCAAAAGTCATAGGGGTGGAGCATTTCAAACAGAGCCACTATCAGGTACAAAGACCCTGAGCTGAGGACAAGCTCGGCATGTTCCTGGAAGAGGGCGAACACTCCAGTATCGTTCAGGATACCCAGTTCTGCCATATTCCAAAATCATGCCCTTTACACTACGCTGCATTGCCTACAAACAAAACCAGAGTCAGAAACAAAACAAACATTGAGAAATCATGAGTGTGCTCTTTATCCCGAACAATTCTTTGCTCTTTTCTTAAGGTCACTGAATCTCCACTGATTACAGACAGTCCTTGGCTTAAGAAGTTTTAACTTAACAGTTTTTCAGTTTTACAGTGTAGGAAAGTGATACGCATTCAATAGAATCCCTACTTCAGACTTTGCATTTTATCTTTTCCAGGGTGAATTAAATGTAGTACGATACTTACTCATCTTGCTGGGCAGTGGCAATGAGCTACAGCTCCCAGTCAGCCAGGTAATCTCTTGGATAAACAAATGATACACTTAGAACTAATCTGTACCCAGAAACCAGTCAGGTTTTCACTTTAAGCACAATATTAAGTAAATTGTGTGAGATTTGACACTTTATTATATAACATGTTAAATCATTTTGCCAAATGCAGGCTAATGCAAGTGTTCTGAACACATTTAAGATAGCTTAGGCTAAGCGATGATGTTTGGCAGGTTAGGTGTTTTAAAAGCATTTTTGACTTAAGATATTTCAACTTATAATGGGTTTATTGGAATGTATACATACCATAAGTCAAGGAAGATCAATATATGTTTCCTTTTTGTTTTTTGAGTCCTTCACTTAAATTATACTCTGTTTTCCAATGTATCATACATGTTGCTAAACTATTTTTAAAAGTAATACACCCGGTTTATAAATATACAAACATATGGGAAATTTCATTTGCAGGAAAGATGAATAGATAGGTGAAAGACAGACAATAGACAATAGATAGACTTTTTTTTACCCTGTTCAGAAAATCCATATCCAGGAATTTTGCACATGCTCTTGAGGACTATTGAGTCACTTAAATTTGCTGAAACTTCATATTATACATTATTATGCAATATTCATTTCTTTATTCATAACTAATAATACCCATCATTCATTTTGCTAAATTGAGCCTTTGAAACCTTTTTTCCTTTTTATTACTATTATTGGCACACTCAATTATTTGATTCAGAAAAAGATGCTATTTTCACCATTGTGTGCTTTCTAAAAATACATAAAATGGAGTGAAATATACAAATTATAAGTCAGATTTGTTGCAAAAAATTTAGATTTTTAGAAAACAAATGATTGGAAGTTGCTTGATCATGAGATAATTTGACATATACAATGGATAACTTACATTATAAAAACTAAAGGCATTATAAAAGGCATTAAGGGGTGAAAAATACAGTAGTCAAAAAAGTGATTTTGTAAGAGTTCTTTGATTTTCCTTTTGCACTGTGGTTTTCATCCCTCTAGGTAAGCAATTGCTATGAGATGTGTAGATGTCTTTTTTAAGCTATCAAAGTACGTTTGCTTGCTTTTTAAAAGAGAAAATAACTTGAGTTGCATTATATTTTGAGCCAACGATATTACGGCTGTAGGTAAATTCTAGTACAAAAAGAAGTCACAAATGCTTTTTATGTTGAAAGTACACTAAATTAATGAGAGAGAAGAAACTCTTGGATCAAAAATCCCATACCCTATCCACAAGGAATTAGCCATTGTTGCTCATCATTCAGATTGCATTTTTGCTCACGATACATGATAGTTTGAAGTTTTGGTTCCTATTCGGTAATTCTGAGAAGGAAAGAGAGAAATCCTGTTGAATATTAGTGCTTTTCCGTCTTCCAGACTTCAGTTTCTAATTTAGGACTTTGAGAGAGGTAAACAGGGAATCTCTAAGATTCTTTCAGTGTTACATCCCCAGATTCTGTATCAAGCAGGACTCTTGAAGAGACTGATTCAAAAATGTTAATGTGGATTTGCTTTTGAGCCACTACTATTTTTCATTCTTAAGATACACCCCTCAGAAGTGTGACATAGTACAAAACATTTTGAAAGAAGCATTGGGACACAAGGGTTTTCATCCCAACTCTGCCACTGATGATTCTGATAATCCTCATTTAAAAATAGAGATGACCTCAAATTGCCTTTCTTATTCTAAATTTCAATGAGAGATAAGTAAGTTGTTCTTAAAAATGAATCTTAACAATAATTATAGCCAGTGCACAATGAAAACATTCTCAGCAAACAAAAGGCTCTGTGAAGTCTTCAGATCGTGATTTGTTTTTTCTTTCTTGAAATGTGCAGTGAGTTATGATGGCCACTTGGCATACTTGAAGCCCTTCAAACAGTCAGTTCTTTGCTCTTTCCAAAGCTCTGGAGATCTGTTTTCTCTGAAATGTTTGTTTCTCTCAATTTGTAGCTCTCTGTAGGGTCCCACATTCAGAACATAAAATAAAAAATACAAGGAAAAGTGAATAATCTTACCCCAAATTTATTACAAATAGCAATTTAGAAGACTCATTATCACAGTAAGAAGCATAAAAAAGAAGGATCATAATCAAAGAATTGAGAAAAATGTAGAAAATATGTGGGTATGTAGCTATCCAGCTATTTCAACAACATCCAAATGCATGATCTTGTATTGTTCATGCGTGAATCAATAAATACATTTCTGTACTCATTTAACAGAGTGTTCCTGAAGTTAGATTATAGTTATAAATGATAATTAAAATCAAATCATTAGAAATGAAGTGTGCTTAGCGTCTACCAGTCTACTGATAATGAAGTTGCTTAAATTGGTTGAAATTCATCCATTTTTGTTTTACACTCTTATCAGGGTTTTATAAAACAAAAGTGTCAAGGAGGAGTTCCCAGGCTTCAAGAGACTATAAAATCTCACTGAAGCTGGTTTCCTACAAGTCAAATGAAAAGGGATAAAGCCCCTTTGTATGCATGCACTGCTGAGTTGGTTGAATTGAGTCAATTCTAAATTTTCAAGGTTGTTGAACTCATCAGGGCAGACCTGAGAAGACAGATAAAGTACAGAGTGGACTCTATGCTCCAATATCAGCAAAATCCAGTGATTTCTCAGCCTGTATTTCCAAATTCCTGCTTCCTGGGTCTGAGCGCTCTTTAAAACTCATTAGTTACTACCTGTGATGCCTCACTTGGACAGCCATGCTTTCTTGACGATATGAGACTCTAGACCCCTCTACCTCTGAGCTACAGAGTCTTGGGCTGACCTTTGATTGCAGCGTCTCCAAGGAAGATGGGAAGCTGCTGAGTTCAGCAACTCCATGGGAAACTTGAGTCTATCCCAGGGTGGAGCAGCCACAAAGGAAAAACTAGAGAATGCTGGGAGAAGGGGGAGCAGAGGCTGAGAAGTGATGGATGTGGAAGATTCAGGAGATAGAACATTGCAGGGGGAAGTTAATCAGGTTATGCCAGGATTCCTCAACATTGGGAACAAGTAAGCCTCTTCTGCAGGTATGTGGTGGTGTTGTGGGTGTGAGTTTGTGTTATAGGACATTTAGCAATGTCCATGGCCTCTACCCATTGGATGGCAGCAGCATTCCTCGCCAAGTTGCACAAATCAAAATTTCCAAGCATTGCCAAATGTTCCATGCTGTGGAGTAGAGGGGTAGAGGAAACGGGGGCAAACTCGGTCCTCATTTAGAAGTCTCCCCTGGTTCATCACCTACCCCCCTGGTTTGGATTAACTGCTTTCTACTTTACCTTTTGATAATAATATTTCTTCTTCAGAAGGCTTCCCTTACTCTCTGTGAGGACTTAGACGCTCCTCTGCATGCTTTGCTAAAACTCTGTTCTTCATTCAACAGAAACACGTAAGACACCTCTATGTACCATGTGTGTCCTAAAGATATGACAGTAACTAAAATAGACATGGTTCCTTTCCTTATGAAGCTTTCATATTTGAGGTGAAAACACATGATCAAGTGCATGTATACAGGAGTGAAAAATTTGTAGTTTCTTGGAAGGAATGAAAGAAAGTGAGGTGATGGGAATACTACTTAGGAGAACTGCAGGGAGGCCAGTGGCTGTAGTGTGGTGAGCTAAGGGAAAGGCAGATCTGAGATGAGCTAGAAAAGGCAGTCATGGATAAGATGATATGGAGTCTAGTAAACCATGGTAAAGCCTTAGGTCTTGTTTAAGTGCCCTGTCATAGCTCTTAATGAATTACCTCTATGTCCAGAGACACGGTCTCTCTGTCTCTCTTGTGGCCTTAAGCAATCCATTCTACTTTTCTAAGAGCTGTAAAGTGGGTACCCACATATGCCTCAAATAGTGTTGTGAGCATCAAATAAAATGGGATGCTAATGAAGTGAAAGTCGCTCAGTTGCGTGCGATAAGGATTCGTTAATGAGACCATAGTCACAGCACTGCATGCGTGCTCTCTCTTCGTCAGCAAACAATAGGCTTTATTCCCACGAGGATAATGGAGGGATGACTCTTGCATTCAATGTCGAAGGCAGGGTAAGAGGTAGAGGTTGGTGCAAAACACATGATGGAGAGGACAAGACACTCCCGAACCTGGGAGCAATATATGCAAAGTTACCAGAAATCTTGGAGTGGAGGGTGATAATAAGCAATGAGATATGTACAGCTGGAGAGTAAGGGGCGGGGACCAGAAGGAGAAAACTCTGGTGAAATAGATTCTTAACTTATGTGGGTTATTCAGGCTTGCTATAGGTAACTTTACTTCTTCAAGTCTCAATTTCCTTGTGTATGAAAAGGGGCAGTGACACTTTGTTTGTAGTATTATTGTAGGAGAAATGTTAAATAATCTTTTTGCACAGAGTGCAACACAAAGTAAGTTTTTAAAATCTTAGTTTTTAAAGTATTAATATATACCCAAATATCCAAGGAATTCTTAATAGTGCACCAATACCTTTCTAAGCTCATTTTCAGTGATAAGCTAGCATATTCTGTTCCAGATCTTTCCCCTCTACACTTTGATAATGACTTAATATGGGAACACACATCAGATCAGATATTTTAGATTACCAAACTTGGAGTGGACAGTTAATATACCAAGTGACAAAATCATATCTTGATAGACCGAAGCGATTACATTTAACATGGATAAATGTATAGTCCTAAACTCACATTCAGGGGGAAAAAAAATCTATTTGAGATGAGACAGATGTGGGTAAACAGCCATTCATATGAAATATCAAAGAGTATTTTTATGTGAATACACACTCAATATGTGATAAGAATGCTATATATTTTCCAAAAGTGCAGATGCAGTGGTATTTTAGTGGCATTCATAGAGGTATGTGTCTGGTAGAAGAAAGTAATTATCTCACTTCAGTAAAACCAAAGAAACTTATCTCAGTGACAGAAAATGGTTGATATATACAGATTGTTTGAATGATTGCATCTTTGAAACTAATGACTGAGGGGATCAGTATATTAATACTGCCAATGAATCTCTGGTTAGTGTCCATTTAGAATGAAAGGTATGAAAGATTCCCTGAATGCTGTGAAAAGCAGTGCCTGAAAGGAAATGGGGCTCACAACATTGACCTTCATCTTCTCTTTTGATTCCTGTAATTCTGCTAGTGTTAAGGAGGCCAGTAGACCAGTTGGCATTTCTTTTCAAGGAAGTTGACCCTGAATACTTTGCTTTTGACATACGGCCAATGGAAAAGTCAGACTGTAATTCATCTGGGGAGTCTGGTAGAAATGTGTAATGATGGGCATGACATGTACTCAGCAAGAGTGGCATGAACTCATACAAGGGAATTGGAATGCTTACAAAAAGGATGCTCCAAAAAGAGGGTGCAGAGAAAAGCACAGCCTTCATTTGAAATAAACTCGGTGAATTTCAAGAGACTGGAACATGTTTTAAGGAAATCTGGGCTCGCTTTCAAAAGCAGGATCCGTTTATAGTCTGAGGGGAGAGCCACAGGAGGCTAAGGGATGCTGGCTGAGATGTACTTTGAATTCCTTGATTTTCCAAATCTGAAGCTCAAAGTCAAATTCAGGCCCTGCCAACTACTTGAACCATGACGAGCGTTAAAAGGTTTTCGTAAGTCCTTGAAAAATATAACTACAGCTTGACGGCTTTAATTCTCCAACGTCAATAATGGTGGCTGGGTTGGATAATCCTTCTGATACTACTCAGTTTCACTCCCTGGTACAAACTCTGCATTTATTCCTTGTTTTGGAAAGGTATTACTCATAGAGGAAAAATGGTAAAGTGATTTATGTAAGACGATTCTCTACAAGCCATGATGACAGCCCTGACTTGCTTTTGCATTCTCGGCGTGGGTCTGAATCTCCACAGGCATGGAATTCTGTCAGAGCACATGGAAGCTCTTTTAAGAAGCAGGTGAACACAGGATTATGGGCAGAAAATTCTGTGGGAAAGTCATGAGCTCAGATTAAGAAAAGTGCACCACTGGTGATATCATATCTGGATGAGAGACAGATGATGTTGTGTCACTTTAGAGATGATGCTTTAGTCGCTAAGTTGTGTCCAACCCTTGTGACCCCGTGGGTTGTAGCCCACCAGGCCCCTCTGTCCATGGGATTTTCCAGGCAAGAATACTGGAGTGAATTGCCATTTCCTTCTCCAGGGGATCTTCCTGACCCAGGGGTTGAACCTGAGTCTTCTGTGCTGCAGGCGGTCTTCCTACATTAAAGGTAGATTCTTTACTGACTGAGCTACCAGGGAGAGACAAATAGATAGATAAAAAGAGAGAGATGGATAGACAGACAGACAGATCATCATTCAGTCTTTTATGTCTTGCAATGATTTTTATCTAGCAGACCCTCTTTATTGAAGAATCCCCTCTTACATCACTTACCACTCATTCTTGACTAGTTGACTCTTGCGCTCAATTTCAGAGAGACTGTTTCCAGCTAAACTAGTCTTAAAAATATTACTTTCTCAGCTCTTTTCCACAGGTTAATACCCCTTGCTCATGTTCACTTTTACCCTTTGATAGCATGTCCTGTAATAAACTGTATAGCCTAAGCTATGCTCTAACACTCTCCAAATCTTATTTGCACACCACAATAAAATGTATTTCTCACAAACGCTACATGTTCCATGAATGCCAGCATGAGGCTGTGCTTAGCAGGGGCACCAAGGGACCCTCACCGACAGACGCCATGCCTTGCTGTCATTGCACCATCTGTGACTGTAGCCTCTTCCCAGTAACTAAGGCAGTGAAAGGGAAAGAGTAGAAACTTGTGCTGATCCAACCTCACTCCAGAAGTGATGTCAGTCAAAGATATTCACAGCTCGTATCTCAGAACCTACCCACCATCATGCTGTAGTGGAGCCACTGTTAAAAGTCTCACCTGTGATGGCCTGAGACATGATCTCAGTGGAAGGAAATTACGAGCAAGAACTGTTACCTGAGCAGTTGACAAAGTTTGGGGAAAGTGATGACGATAAAGACAGTAGGGTTGTATGGATTTTGTTAGGAAAGAGATGTGCTAAATTAGACAACAATAGGCTAGGAGTGAGTGATCAATAACTAATAGCCAAGTGTGAAAGCCAACAGACTAGGGAAAAACCCAGTCTTCCCTCCTGTGTTCCTCTGTACGCCACACTCACAACACTCCTGACAGCAGATGTGTGGAGGGTTTCCCCACAGCAGGCAACTCACTGAGACCTCAGCAAAGTCTCCAGCAATTTAACGCATTTCTGACACACTCTACCCAGATATGATGTCAGACCACCCAGGTCACACGACGCTGCCCCCATTTCAGATGCCAGTCACAAGTAATTGGTCCCCAGGTTTCCCACAACGTCTGTCTGATTTGGCCACAAATAGGAGGTTGCAATTACCTCCCTGCCCTTAGACTTGGTTATTTGCTAGAGAAGCTCACAGAACTCAAGGAAACACTTATTTACTTTTACCAGTTTATTGAAGGATATGTTAAGGTTAGTGATGGACAGACAGATGCAGAGATAGATAAGGTGAGGTTTGGGAGGAGTCCTGAACTTGTGACTATGAACTTCTGTCTTGCTGGAGTTAGGGAGCATCACCTTCCTGTACATGGATATAGTCTTGGAAGTTCTCTGAACTCCATGCTTTGGAATGTTAGTGAGGCTTCCTCACTTGAACATGATCAATTATTAATATCAACTCCATATTTAGCCCCTCTTCCTCCTCTGGAGAATGTGAAGTGGGGCTGAAAATTCTCTCTAACCATGGCTTGCTTTTTCCTGGAGTCAACCTCCACCCAGGAGCCCACCCAGAGTCACCCCATTGAAACAAAAGATATTCCTAGTGCTCTTGTCACTTAGGAAATTATAAGGGCTGAAACTCCAATACTTTGGCCACCTGATGCAAAGAGCTGACTCATTTGAAAAGACCTTGATGCTGGGAAAGACTGAAGGCAGGACAAGGGGTCAACACAGGATGAGATGATTGGGTGGCATCACTGACTCGATGGACATGAGTTTGGGTAAACTCTGGGAGTTGGTGATGGACAGGGAGGCCTGGCGTGCTGCGGTCTGTGGGGTCACAAAGAGTCAGACATGACTGAGCATCTGAACTGAATTGAACTGAAGGGCTTTAGTGACAGGACATGGGGGCAGATACCAATATAAATCTAGATTTAGATATTTCTTTTCTCTGTTATCTTACAGCCAGTGCCTCCATGGCAGCAAGTAAAGAAACATTTGTTTCCTGAATTCTGAGGGCATAAAAAAGGTCCTGTGAAATTCAGGACCACTGCCTATTTATAAGAGTAAATTTTGAAGAGAAAGAAATCCAGGATACAGGTACATAGATGGAGTGATAGAAGTGAGCACAGATGTGAGTACTGTTGTATCACATGATAGTGTCCAGGAGAATGCATCCACCGTTGTGATAGGCAGAATAATGCCTGGCTTCCCTAAGATGTCTTCCTTCTTATTCCTGGAATTTGTGAATATATTACCTTACATGTTACAAGGGGTTTTGCAGATGTGAATAAGTTAAGGATCTTGAAAATGGGAAAACTGTCCTGATTTATATGGATTGGTCCAATGTAATCAGTAGACTCCCTGTAAGTGAAAGAGTAAGGTGGGGGAGTCACCATCAAAGATGTGATCAACAAAGCAGAAATTGGAGTGATGTGATTGCTGTCAGATGGTCTTGAGTCAAAGAAGCTCGAAAGGGCTAGGAAAGAAATTCTTTCCTAAATCTTCCAGAAGGAGCTCTGCTGACACCATGACACCCATTTCAGACTCTAACTTCCAAACCATAGGATAATAAATTTACTTTTTTTAAAGACACTAGGTTTGTGGGAATTTGTTTCAGCAGCAGTAGGGAACTGACATAGCCATGGAGAGTCCCTCATCGACAAAGTAGACAGCATGGCTCACCCAGCTGACCTCAGCCTGCCTCTGTCCATCCGAGAGTCATGGTCACATGAATTTATCCACAGTGGCAGCAACGGAAGTAACACATAGGTCCCTGGGCTCCAAACACCAAAGCTGATCTAAATATTAAATGTTACTGAATTGCCATCAGTTGGTATCAATTCTTAGCCCTTAATGTGGCATTAGTCACTCAGAACACCATCCAGCAACTTAGTTGCAAATTTTTATCTTAGATCCTTCCTACCCCTGATGGCTCAGTGTTAAAGAATCTGCCTACCAGTGCAGGAGACACGAGTTTGATCCCTGGGACAGGCAGATCCCTTGGAGAAGGAAAAGGCAACCCACCTCAGTATCCTTGCCTGGGAAATCCCAGGGACAGAGGAGCCTGGTGGGCTGAAGTCCATAGGGTCGAGAAAGAGTTGGACAGGACATAGTGACTAAACAGCAACAAGCCCTGAGGAGACAGCAGTTTATCCTTCCTAAAGTTGGCAAATAATCTGGATATGGATTTCCCTTCCCCACTTGAAGACTTTCAACCATCCTCATCATCTAGAACTTACAGAAGGTTGAATTCAAAACCATGGGATTTGTATAACATTACATCTGACTGAGGAATCCACTTTATTTGTTTTAAACCTTTCATTTTGTGTTGGAGTATAGTTGATTAACAATGTTATGATAGTTTCAGGTGGACAACAAAGGGATTCAGCCATACATTTACATGTATCTGTTTTCCCCCAAGTTCAGTCCAGTCACTCAGTCATGTCCAACTCGTCACGACCGCATGGACTACAGCATGCCATGCTTTTCTGTTCATCACCAGCTCCTGGAGCTTGCTCAAACTCATGGCCACTGAGTTGGTAATTACATCCAACCGTCTCATCCTTTGTCGTCCCCTTCTCCTCTTGCCCTCTTTCTCAGCATCAGGGTCTTCTCCAAGGAGTCAATTTTTCACATCAGGTGGCCAAAGTATTAGAGCTTCAGCATCAGTCCTTCCAATGAATATTCAAGACTGATTTCCTTTAGAATTGACTGGTTTGATCTCCTTTTTGCCCAATAGACTCTCAAGAGTCTTCTCCAACACTGCAGTTCAGAAGCATCAGTTCTTCAGCACTCAGCTTTCGTTATGGTCCAACTCTCACATCCATACACGACTACTGGAAAAACCATAGCTTTGACTATATGGACATTTGTTGGCAAAGTAATGTCTCTGCTTTTTAATATGCTGTGTAGGTTTGACATAGCTTTTCTTCCAAGGAATAACTGTCTTTTAATTTCATGGCTGCACTTACCATCTGCAGGGATTTTGGAGCCTAAGAAAATAAAGTCTGTCACTGTTTCCATTGTTTTCCCATCTATTTTCCCCCAAACTCCACTCCTGTCCAGGCTGCCATATAACATGAAGCAGAATTCCCAATGCTATGCAGTAGGCTATCCATTTTACATGTAACAGCGTGCACATATCTGTCCCAAGCTCCCTAACTATCCCTTGTCCCCTCTCATTCTTCTGACCCCCCAGCAACCACAGGTTAGTTCTCTAAGTCTGTGTCCATTTCTATTTTGTTAATAAGTTCATTTGTTTCATTTTCTTTTCTAGATTCTTCATATAAATGATATTATACAATACTTGTGTTTCACATCTGACTGACTTCACTCAGTATGACAGTCTCTAGGTACATCCATGTTGCTGCAGATGGCAATATTTCATTCTTTTTAATGGCTGAATAATATTCCATCTGTATGTGTACCACATCTTCTTTATCCATTCCTTTGTCGATGGGCCTTTAGGTTGCTTTCAAGTAGCGGCTATTGCAAGCAGTGCTGCAGTGAACACTGGGGTGCATGTATCCTTTTGGATCATGAATTTCTCCAGAAATATGCCCTGGAGTTGGATTGCAGAGTCCTATGTTAGCTCTCCTTTTAGTTTTTTAAGGGACTTCCATACCGTTCTCCATATTGGCTATACTGATTAATGTTCCCACCAACAGTTACCCCCTCTGTGGAGAGTGTGGAAGATTCCTTTCTCCCACGTCCTTTTGAGCATTTTTTGTTTGTGGATTTTTTGATGAAGTCAATTCTGATGGATGTGAGGTGATATCTCATTGTAGTTTTGATTTCCACTCTCTAATAATTAGCGATGATAAATATCTTTTCATGTGCCCCTTGGTTATCTTTATGTATTCTTCAGAAAAATGTATATTTAGGTCTTCTGCCAAATTTTTTGATTGGATTGTTTGTTTTGATGAGGATAAACCCGATGAGATAATTTATAAATTTTGGAGAATAATCCCTTGTTGGTCACATTATATGAAAATATTTTTTCCTAATCTGTGGGTTGTCATTTCATTTTGCTTATTGTTTCCTTTGCTGTGCAAAAGCTTTTGAGTTTAAATGGATCCCATTTGTTATTTTTGTTTTTATTTCTATTATTCTCAGAGACAGATTGAAAAAGATATCACTGTGATTTAAGTCAGAGTGATCGATCTAGGTTTTCCTTTGGGAGTTTTATAGTGTTTGGTCTCACATTTATGTCTTTAATCTAATTTGAGTTTACTTTTGTGCATGGTGTTAGGAATGGTATAGTTTCACTTTTTTCACATGTAGCTGTCTAGTTTTTATAGTATCATTTGTTGAAGGGACTGACTTTCCAATATTGTGTAGTCTTCCTTCCTTTGTTGTAGATTAATGGACCGTAGGTATGTGGGTTTATTTCTGGGCTTTCTATCCTACTCAAGGACCCCACTTTAGAGCAGAAGTATTGTAGCAGTGGGACCCACTGGTTCTGTCACATACACATCATGCAAACCATCAGACTGATAGAGCAACAAAAATGATTACTGAAATACAGACTGGTAATGGCTCCTGAGTATATGGAAAATAATCTGTCAGGATGAGTATACACTCTGAATCAATGCCTGTCATATTTTCTAATGAACCCAAGAGATATAATATATGAGTCTGAGAAATATAGCTCAAAGCTGGAGTAACCACACATATCATCACTCCTAGTGATTCCAGTACTGCACCTCCTGACTCTAAAGGTTTAGGAGTCCTGATCCTTTGCCAGAGGACACAGACATAATCTCATTCAACTTTCAACTATAGCCGCCATCTGGTTACTTTAGGATATGTGTGCCAAGAAATCAGCAGTCAAGGAAAAAAAAAGGAATCACCAACATGGATAGGGTAATAGACTCCAAGTATCAGGAGGAGTTAGAACTGCCAAAGAATATTTTCAAAAGAATAAGACCTGTGTCCAAGAGAGCCACAGTCACATCTCTTGATACCGCTTTGCCCGTATTTAACAGGAAATGGACAAGCAAAGCACCTGTGGCCTGGGAAGGACATTATGACTGTCAGCAGTACCCACTTGATATGAGGAGCCAGCAGAGGTGCTAGCCAAGGCTAGGCGAAATCTAAAATGTAAAGTCGAGGAGGGCGATTATAAGTCAGAATTAACTACAGCAGGAAAATAGACAAAGCAGAGCCCTGGAGAAGCCATTTCCAGAACTTATCTTATGAAGAAACTAGTTAGTTCCAGTTAGGGCAAGGTGTGCCCCCAGGTGTATCTCCATTCCCTGACTTCCTCCTTTCCACTTCCAGGCCTGAGTCACACATTCCTGGAGCTGCTGAGATTGTTGGTAGCTGAAGGCTCTTAACGTGAATCATTCCCCAGGAATTTCCTCAAAAGCTGACTTAACACAAACCCATAACCTATTCCTGAGACATGCCTCGCAGAGTCACTGGTGGGGGAGGAGGTAAACATGAGTCAAAGAGGACAATTATGAAGGCCCATCCCACCTCCAGTGATTCCCCTGGATTTAGTGACTGTGTTTATAATTCCGTTTTCCTCATTATTCACTATTGCACTTACCCACAGGTTCTGACTCAAAGCATATTCCCCCCAAACCTTTTATATATAAATGTTCATCTCAGAGTCTATTAGGGGGAAAACCTGACCTACAGCATCTACGATAAGAACCACGAGGGAGAAGTGCAGGTTTCTATGAAAGTGTAGGATCCAAGATGAGGTTTAAATCAGTCAATCAGTTCAATCTCTCAGCGGTGTCCGACTCTTTGCAACCCCATGGACTGCAGCACACCAGGCTTCCCTGTCCATCACCAACTCCCATATTAGGTATTGGATGGATGTGCTGTTTCCTTCTTTATTTAGACCTGGAAATTGAAATGGTTGTTCTCTTGTCCTTTTCCCTCTGCCTCTCCCACTAAGGAAACTTTGACCAACATCAAAGAGCAGCCGCACGGTAGAGAGCTGATTTAGCCATAAAGATTTCCCACTGCTGTGATGTATGTGACTTTTTCCTTTTACTGTCACTTAATTCTGCCCCCTGGACTTGCCTCTAAGGTGCAGAGAGAGAACCAAGTCTCTGTACTTTCAAGAATGTCTTTCTTCTCAAATTATCCCTTGAACAGACAGGATGATCCCACACAGACCCCTTTAAGTTATCAAACGGGCTTCCAAATATGAGAGAAGCACAAAATATGCCTTCCCAGGTTTCTGGCACCTCTATGAGTAGAAGAAAAATACAAATTATCATTGCATATTAAAGGCATCTGGGAAATGAGGTGATCACTGATAATCATGAACCTACCTATGAATACAGATTCATAAACATTTTACCTTTTAAGGCATTTTATTTAATATTGAATGAAAGCCTCATTTTTGGAATCAGATCTTGTGGCCTCCAATTCTACTGCCTCCAGTTCCCAACTGTTTCATTTTGAACAGATCAGTTAAATACAGTGGTTTAGATGTACCATTTGTATATGCGCACGGGGCTTTATAATAGGAAGGTAGCATGTGGTACATGATCCTCTGCCCAGGTACATGTTGGACACCATTCCCTCTTCTCTGACAGTGAACCTGTCCTCCTGCTGCAGGTGTCGATTGCTCCTAGCACTTATCTGTACATTTCGTCAAAGGTTTTCCCTTGGTTGATGAGATCTACCTAGTTTTCCCTTGGTTGAGGTCCACCTGAAGTGGCTGGGCAACTATTCACACCCAACTCACCACCAGTATTCCGGCCAGTAATTGAATCTGCAGTGGGTATACATCCCAATTCTAACCAAGGAATTATGAAAATGCTCTTATTTTCACAAGGAAATTCTTCCTCATTAGGAAGAGACAATCTTTTCCATCCTCTGTATGTTGGGGTTGTTTCTATGTACTACATGAAGCAGCTATAGTTACCAACAAACTATGCTGAACACAGAACAAACGTTGAAGGTGACAGGACAGACAGGGAAGAAAATTAAATATTTGATAACTTAGGTAACTCCCTAAATCAAACGTTCCAGGGAATTTTGTTTCCCACTGAAAAGACTCAACTTCCTACTATGTTGGTTAACATGTGTCATCATTATTTAGTGAGTTGATCCAAGGGTCCTCTTTCTTGCAAGCAAAAGGAGGCTAACAGATACACAGGGTGTGTGTTTGTGAGGGCAGGGGGATGAAGAGAGAGAGACAGAGGCAGAGATAGAAGGAAGAGAGAATATGTATCCTGGCATCTGGTTTGATTCCCTTATCTTAGTCACTGAGGAAGCCCTACCTGCTTCCTCAAAGCATTACCCAGGTTTCTTTTTTCTAGAACTAGATTGAATTGGGTTTTGCTAAAGGGGACCCGTAAAAATGATATTGATTAATTCCTATTTCAAAGTGTTTAGAACAGCTACAGTACAATAGACACTCAATGATAATCAGCTATTTACAACACTCTTAATTATCAAGATACATTATGTTTTCATCTTACCACTCCTTATGAAACCAAAGTGGTGGTTCTTAAAGCTAGTATTAGTATCACCTGCAGAGTTTTGAAAACTTAACACAGCCCAAATCTTCCACTTTCATGGTAATGGAGGAACTGATTCAAGTCTTCAGTGTATATAACTGGGAAACTAGACATAATATATGAAACAATTTGTATTGGTGTGATGACTGTATAGTTGGTTTTTGTCCTTGGTTCCTGGCATATAGCTCCTAAAACTTTTGGAATCTCTGGCGTGATAGAAAGCATCATTTGTTCTAATGAGGTCACTGTTTTTGTTTTTTTTTTGTTTTACCAGTGAAACAGAGTTTACTTACATGTACAAAAACACATATACAAACATATACACATATGTAACTAAAATTAAAGCTTCGTAAGGCAATATTTACAATATATATATGTTTTAATTTTTATTGGAGTATAGTTGATTTACAATGTCGTGTTAGCTTCTGCTGTACAACAAAGTGAATCAGTTATAGATATACATATATCCCCTTTTTCAGATTCTTTCCCCATATAGGCTGTATAGAGTTCTTTGTGCTATATTATTAGTGCTTATTAGTTATCTGTTTTCTTAATAATAGGACGTACACGTCAACCCCAACCTTCCAATTTATTTCCACTGCCACCCATGGTAGCTGTAAGTTTGTTTTCTACATCTGTGACTCTTTTTATGTTTTATAAGTGAGTTAATTAGTACCATTTTTTAGATTGCACATATCAGCAGGGGACCCAGGTTTGATCCCTAGGTTGGGAACATCCTCTGGAGAAAGGAATGGCACCCCACTCCAGTATTCTTGCATGGAGACTCCCCACGGACAGAGGAGCCTGGCAGGCTAGAGTCCATGGAGTCGCAGAGAGTCAGACACGACTGCCCAGCACTTCACTGTATAAGTGATGTTATACAATACTTGTCTTTCTCCCACTGACTTCACTCAGCGAAGAGATGAAAATCTCTAGGTCTGCCCCTGTTTGTTCTTTATTATAGCTGAGTAGTATTTCATCGCGTATGTGTACGACGTCTTCTTTATGCATTCCTCTACTGGTGGTCAGTTAGGTTGCTCCCCTGTCCTGGCTGTCATAAATAGTGCTTCAGTGAACATTGGGACACATATATCTTTTGAATTATGATTTTCTCCGAATATATGCCCATGAGTGAGATTGCTGGATCATGCATGCCTGCTAAATTACTTCAGTCATGTCCGACTCTCTGCAGTCCTATGGACTGTAGCCCTCCAGGCTCCTCTGTCCATGGTATCCTCCAGACAAGAATACTGGAGTGGGTTGCCATGCCCTCCTCCAGGGGATCTTCCTGACCCAGGGATGGAATTTGAATCTCTGACAACTCCCGCATTAGCAGGTAGGTTCTTTACTACTAGTTCCACCTGGGAAGCCCTGATGCATCACAGGGCAACTCTGTTTTTAGTTTTTTAAGGAACATCCACACTGTTTTCCATTGCAGCTCTACCAATTGACACTCCCACCAACAGTGCAGGAGAGTTCGCTTTTCTCAACACCCTCTCCAGCATTTATCATTTATAGATTTTTTTTTTGATGATGGCCATTCTGACTTATGTAAGGTGATAACCTCGTTGTAGTTTTGATTTGTATTTCTCTAGTAATTAGTGATGTTGAGCATCTTTTCATATGCTTATTGGCCCTCTGTGTGTCTTCTTTGGAGAAATATCTACTCAGATCTTCTGTGCGAGGCCACTCTTGATGGGCACCTAGATAGCCTCAGGAGCGGGGAGGGCCTGGTTGCCACATAAAATCAAGGATTAGGAGGTTGGAACTTTCAGCCCTACCCCTTGGAGGCAGAGCTGGAGTTTGAGTTAATCACCAGTTGCCAAAGATTTAATCAATCATGATTACTTAATGAAACTTCCATAAAAACCACTAAATGCAGGGTTTGGAGAACTTCTGGGTTACTGAACACATGAAAGTACTAGAAGGAAGCTCTACCTGGAAGGGACATGGAGTCTCTGTGTACCTTCTCCCATACCTTGCCCTACTCACTTCCATTCGGCTGTTCCTGATGGTGTCCTCTGCAATAAACTGACACTAGTAAGTAAAGGGCATCCTGCACTGCTGTGAGCCACTTTAGCAAATTATTAAACCTGAGGAGAGAGTCATGGTATCTCTGGATTTGTAGCTGGTTGGTCAGAAGTACAGGTGGCAGCGTGGGACTTGTGAGGGATGTCCCCAAGTCCTGTGGGACCAAGCCCTTAACCTGAAGGGACTCTGCTAACACCAGGTGGTTAGTGTCACAGTTGAATTATACAGCATCCAGCTCATGTTCAGAGAGCTGAAAAATTGGTTGACAGGGAGAGACCAAAAACATTTATATCAGAAGCGTTGTGAATAAAAGCAATTCAGTTAGACATCATCCAGTAGGCAGGATAGGGATTATGATACCTGAGAGAAAGGAAATAAGTGAGGTGAACTTTATAATTCCCCTAGATTTCCAGACCCAGTACAGAAGAAGGAACCCCAGAAAGGCAATATTCTTGAGATTATGAAGCAGATATTACAGGGTTAAAGGAGTCCAAGGTACTGGAAAAGATGAAGATACACAGACAAAAAGCTTCAGAAATCTGCAACAGGTCCCACGGGTCTATTATTGAGTACAAAGCTACGTGAATGTAGTGAATAATTCCATAAACCTAGACAAAGGAATCCTACCAGGGAGATGTAAAATAAACAGTTATGATAGTCTTGTGAGTTCTGACCAATCAGAATGGAGGTTGCTCACTGGATACCCAGAACACCCTGGAGCCAAAGATATATCACCCCTTAGTAGTAATGCAAAACCGTCTCTAGAATAATACCTGTCGACCAACACTAACAGCATTTGAAAAGAAGCAAGCCTGGGAAGTCTCAGACTGATCTGAAAGTAACTCTCAAACAAGACAAAATTTAATGTCTGTAAAAGAAGACAACATATCCCAGACTCTACCAATGTAATATTCACAGTGCCCAATGCCCAGTAAAAATTATCAGGCAGATAATTTTGGGTAGTCAAGGCAACATTAGGTATGTAAATTTGATACCCACAACTTCTCTAACAAAATAAACAGCAAAGCTCAATAAAACAAATAAAATAACAGAAACTGTAACTGCAACATATAACATGAAGAATGAACAACTGAAACTAAATTACCTATAAGTTAAAAAATAAACACCAAATTCCAGCTAGGTTTCTTTGCACTTTCTGCCACAAGAATTTGGAAATCCAAGTGCAGTTTGGAGAAAACTCTACTGAACAGAAATTAGAGGATCTATGTTGAATTTTTTTTCTCAATTTTTCTAAAATTGTATCAGAAAAAGATAGACTGCCCTCTATATGAAATGCTTAAAGCATGCAGGTAGATAAAAGAGCTAAACATTATTGTAGGGGAGAAGTGGTGAAAAGAAAATGGGAGACACTTTTGAAAGTACAGAGTAAAAGGGAGAAAAAATCAAAAGCATAAAATTCAGGCTTCAGCAAGATAAAATAAGTAGATGATATCAAAGATCACTCAACACCATATCCAGTCCCTCAAACACACACGCACACAGAGGAAAAGAAACCCAGTTTTATACTCTGACAGAAGAGGGCACTCTTGAACTAGGAATTTTATAAGCCGTTACAAACTAAGGGGTCTGACCACCGAATATCCAAGCAATGAACATTCTTCAACTGCTGTGTCTGTATTTGTGTGTGTGTGTGTGTGAAACAACAAAAACCTATATAACACAGCATTCAAAACTGAATTACTATACTGAAGCATTTAGGGGTATGAAGAAACAATTTGAATTGGAAATTTTAAAAGTAAAAATAGAAATGGGGAAAAAAGGAGAAAATGAAATAAGACTTGATGATCTCTGGAAAGAAATAGAAGAATAAGACAAAATAATATTAGAAATTATGACTAGATTCCAAAGTGCTCAAAGAAAAAAATATTTAAATGAGAATATTAAAAAGACATTGAAGAAAACAAACCAAAAAAAGAAAAACCAATGCAATGAAAATGAGTTAAATAAGTAAAAATGTGTGAGAAAAAATGGTTGAAATTGAGGACAGTCAAAGAGAAAGTAGCATCTATACAATTGGAGTCCCTACAGAAACTAAGACGATGGAACAAGATTCATATTAAAACCACTGTAAAATATTAATAGCCATTTCCAAAAAGAGAAAAAATAAAACCTTGTAACAACATATTTAAAGCACCAGGTACCCTGAAAAATCACCTGTAATGATCAACTCCATGATATACACTAACAAAAAATTTTAATTTGTAAAGATTTAAGAACTATCCTTAGGACTTCCAACATAAAATTAAACTATCTCACAAGGGAAGCTATAGACTTCTTATCAAGCACACATGGGACATTTATAAAAATGTAGCATATTTTAAAATAAAAATAATAATCTCCATAAATATAACTCTGATCGAAATTTAATAAAACTGAAAATTGTTGGGAAAAAACCCTAGAAATCAAATGTTTTGATTTTCCACAGATCTTTATCAAATATTTGACATGCTATTTACTAGTCCTTTGGCTCAAATTCAGCCTGAAATTTTTGGTCAGGTGCTGGGTTAAATAAAGCCACAGCTCTATTAGCTGTCCTTCACAACTCTTCCAGTTGGTTCCTTTAAATTCCTAGCATGTATGGCAAACAGTGGCCTAATCATCAGGTTTTCTAACCTACACTAAGATTCAAACTTATAGTGCTAAAAATGCACAATGAGCAAAATCTCAGAATATATACTTTTTTTTTCTGATCTAGATTTCTTTCTTTTTTTTCCTTTATTAGTTTTGCCATACAATGACATGATATCACCATGGGTTTACATAAGCTCCCCCTCCAGAACCCCCCTCCCTCCCTCCCCCCCGACTCCCTCCCCCTGGGAAATCTCGATGCACCAGCCCCTAGCATCAATCCTGGGCTGGCGATTGATTAGATATATGATAATTAACATGTTTCAATACCATTCTCCCATATCATCCCACCCTTACCCTCATCCACAGAGTCCACGAGTCTGTTCTATACATCTGCGTTCCTTTTGCTATCTCGCATGCTGGGTTCTCGTTACCGTCTTTCTAAATTTCATATATATGCGTTAATATACTGTATTGTTGTTTTTCCTTCTGGCTTACTTCACTCTGGATAATGGGCTCCAGTTCCGTCCACCTGAGTAGAACCGATTCAAATGAATTTTTTTTTTTAATGCTGAGTAATATTCCATTGTGTATATAATTTTTGAACTGCTAAGTTACAAGTTTTTAAGAAGGGAGGCTTTTCAGCTCACTCCATTATGTTTGGGGTGGGGAGGGAGACTTCTAGAATTTAACTAAGAGGACGCTCTGAAGGATATTCCAATTAATGATAAGAAATGGACACTGCTATGATATTTGAGGTTTAATGTTTTCACCTTCCTTCTAACCCAGAGTTTTGAAACAGCAACATATAGCATGTTGAATATCAGATGGAAAAATTACACCAAATGAACAGAAAATACTTTGAGCTATCTATTCATTCCATCATTCAGAAAAGTATATTTACTACCAGCTGCATGTGAGAATCTCTGATAGATAATTGCCTCCCAAGATTTTAAGACATAGGCCTTGCCTTCCAATAGCTTATCACTGAGAGAGACAAATTCACAGATAATACATGTCAGTAAAATGAAATGAATATTATTATGGGCATATGGGTAAACTTAAAAATAAAACAACTATGCTTGAGATGAAAAAGAAGTAAATAAGGAGATCAGTGCTTCACAAAGCAGGTGAAAATTAAAATGCAATTTTGGAGGTTAAGAGACAGTTTACTTAAATATACAAATAGGAAATTGTATCTGTTAGCTATGTCTGCAGCGTTGCTGCATAATATACAACTCAAGGCATAAAACAATAAGCATTTATCACTTTACATGTATGTGGTTGAAGTGGGCCAGTTCTGAACAATTCAGCTGAACACACCTGTACATCTGAAGGGTGGGGTGCTCTGGATCCTGGCTGGGCCTGGCTGGTAACTTGACTTCAAGCCGCAGAGCTGAGTGGACTTGGTCTTCACTGTGCATTCTTCAGATCGAATCCAAATATGCGTTCTGAGACCCATGGTGAGGGGCAGTAAGCTCCCTGGGGTAAGTACTTCTAACATGAGCAGGAGGGCAAAAGAAAGAGCAAAAGACCAGTGTCTCTTTGGCCTGAAGTGGGAGCTGGGAAATGGCACAGAGTCACTTCTCCCCACATTTCATGTTCCATAATAAGTCTTATTGACAAGCAGTCATCAATAGGATGGTACAATAAATTCATCTCACTCTAAGGGATGAGACTGAAAAATCTGTGACAAGAAAGAAGATGTACAGTTCTAATATAGGGAGGAAATGAAGAACTGGGAATAAATGATGCAATCAAAAAGTATATTCCCAGATGATGTAATATTAATAGATGAGCCAGAATTATTTTAAAAAGTTTATATATATATACAATATATGAATTATTAAAATACATTAAAAAAGACTGCATCTACATATGTTATTTTAGGAACCCTATAGTAGTTCCTCTAGATTGGATGGGCATAGAGAACATTGTCACAGGTAAGGATAAAATCTGAACATTTTTCCCCCCAAATAAACACTGAATTTCCTTTTGAATTAATATTTATTTTAGGATTATATATGTTTCCTTTTTATTTAGAGTCTGTTATCTCTTACCCACCATTATAAATAGGTCTTATTCATCTGTTTGACATGCAGGAAACAGAGAATGTATTATACATTTTCAGTAGATGGTGAATCCTTGCCCCATCATAGTTAGCACTGAAATTCTTACTAATAAAAAGATGCTGCATATCAATTTTTACCTTAAGAAATGCTGTGGGGAAGACAAGGACATAAATTAGGAATGTAATGAGGCACAGTATTTAGAATTTAGACTCTAAGAATTTCTAGTATAGGAAGCACTGTGTGTTTTCTTGTGAAATAAAAAATTCTGACATCTTTACCCTTCGTGAGTTGGTTAAAAATGACACATGATGAATGATAAAATATTTTAAACCAGGATAAATATCCTGTTTCATTCCATTTCCAATTTGCACCAATATCTCTTCCTTAGTATTTCTCAAAATGAAAATTCAAGTGTACCAAACTGTGGTGAGAATTTTATTAACTGTAAAGAAAATATTAACTATTTGGGCCTGTGATTTAGGGAGTAATCATGACCCTGCAAATTTTGTATTTTTGTCTTTTGCATCAAACTATTTGTGTTTAAATGGAATTAATATTCAAAGAGTCTAGCATTGTCATTGTGCAAAAATTCTTCATAACAATCATTTAAAACTTTTATATTTGGAAATTGTAAAGTATGTTATATTAATATTTGGAAGCTGCTAACACATTTTTTAATCAGATGATGTATAAAAGAAGACTTCAAAATAGTTGGCTGGGCAGGGGGTGGAGGGGGCAGTTCACCACAGTGATGAAGAGCTTGGTTCCTGCTCTCTTTTGTCTTCAAAGCCAGTAACAGGTCAAATCCTTCTCACCTTGGATTTCTCTTTTCTCATTTCTTTTTGGTTACATTTCTACTGTCTTCCTCTTCTGCTTAAAGGATGTATATAATTACATCAGTTTCACCCACATAATCCAAGAAAATAACCCTATTCTAATATCAGCTGACTAGTAACTGAAATTCTATCTACAATTAGTAACCTTAATTCTATTTATTATACAAAAATCCCTCTAACAACAGTAGCAAGATTAGTGTTCAAGAATGTGTTTTTCAGGGGGAAGAATAGGGTCTATTTGCATGCCTGTCTACCCCACTTCCTCACAAGATTCTTTTGGAAATTAAATGAAGTGCTACATATATCATGTTTCATATACTGCCTGACAGTAAAATCTCCATAAGCTATAGCTGATATCATTGCTGATTAATCGACAGCATATCTGATATTTGGGTACGTTCACCTCTTTCCTGATAGCTCAGTAAAGAATCCACCTGCAATGCAGGAGACCCTGGTTCGATTCCTGGGTTAGGAAGATCCACTGGAAAAGGGAGAGGCTACCCACTCCACTATTCTTGTGCTTCTCTTGTGGCTCAGCTGGTAAAGCATCTGCCTGCAATGCAAGAGACCTGGGTTTGATCCCTGGGTTCAATCCCTGGGTTGGGAAGATCCTCTGAAGCAGGGAATATTCTGGCCTGGAGTATTTCATGGACTGTATAGTCTATGGTGTTGCAAAAAGTCAGACACGACTGAGAGACTTTCACATCACTCACCTCTTTTAGTCAAAGGGAGTTCAGATTTTGAGGGCATAGGTATAGATGTAAGTGGTTGCAATGGAAGACTTTCCTAGGAGTCCAGAGATTAATATTCTGAGCTCCCAGTGCAGGGGGCCCAGGCTTGATCCCTGGTCAGGAGCTAGATCCTGTATGTTGCAACTAAGAGCTCACATGCCACAACTAAAAAGGATCCCATGTGCTGCAGCTAAGACCCAGAACAGCCAAATAAATAGCAAATAATAATGATTAAACTTTTAAAAACTAAAAAAATAATTTATTTTGATGATGAGTGTTAATTCATATCCAAATTTTGAGTGAGGTTCTTATTTTAGACTTCCATTTATGTCATTTAAAAACATGTTATAATAAATAAGACAGGCTACAGACCTATGCCTGTAGCTTAGGTTGGTTATATTTATTATTTTCAATTCATATGAACTATATTCAGTTGAAATGATGTTGATTATATGCTTTGCAGCCAAAGATGGAGAAGCTCTAATACAGTCAGCAAAAACAAAATCAGGAGCTGACTGTGTCTCAGATCATGAACTCCTTATTGCCAAATTCAGACTTGAATTGAAGAAAGTAGGGAAAACCACTAGACTATTCAGGTATGACCTAAATGAAATGATATGACCTAAATCAAATCCCTTATGATTATACAGTAGAAGTGAGAAATAGACTCAAGGGATTATATCTGATAGACAGAGTGCCTGAAGAACTATGGATGGAGGTTTGTGACATTGTACAGGAGACAGCGATCAAGACCATCCCCAAGAAAAAGAAATGCAAAAAGGTAAAATGGTAGTTAGAGGAGGCGTAACAAATAGCTGAGAAAAGAAAAGAAGTGAAAAGCAAATGAGAAAAGGAAAGATATACCCATTTAAATGCAGAGTTCCCAATAATAGCAAGGAGAGATAAGAAAGCCTTCCTCAGTGATCAATGCAAAGAAATAGGGGAAAACAATAGAATGGGAAAGACTAGAGATCTCTTCAAGAAAGTTAGAGATACCAAGGGAACATTTCATGCAAAGAGGAGCACAATAAAAGACAGAAATGATATGGACCTAACAGAAGCAGAAGATATTAAGAAGTGGCAAGAATATACAGAACTGTACAAAAAAGATCTTCATGGCCCAGATAATCACGATGGTGTGATCACTCACCTAGAGCCAGACATCCTGGAATGTGAAGTCAAGTGGGCCTTAGAAAGCATCACTATGAACAAAGCTAGTGGAGGTGATGGAATTCTAGCTGAGCTATTTCAAGTCCTAAAAGATGATGCTTTGAATGTGCTGCACTCAGTATGCCAGCAAATGTGGAAAACTCAGCAGTGGCCACAGGACTGGAAAAGGTCAGTTTTCATTCCAATCCCAAAGAAAAGAAATGCCAAAGAATGTTCAAACTATTGCACAATTGCATTTATCTCACATGCTAGCAAAATAATGCTCAAAATTCTCCAAGCCAAGCTTCAACAGTACATGAACCATGAACTTTCATATGTTCAAGCTGGTTTGAACATCTTGAGGAACATCTTTGGTTCTGCAAAAGGCAGAGGAACCAGAAATCAAATTGCCAGCATCCGTTGGATCATCAAAAAAGCAAGAGAATTCCAGAAAAACATCTACATTAGCTTTATTGATTACGCCAAAGCCTTTGACTGTCCAGACCACAACAAACTCTGGAAAATTCTTAAAGAGATGGGAATACCAGACCACCTGACCTGCCTCCTGAGAAATCTGTATGTAGGTCAAGAAGCAACAGTTAAAACCAGATATGGAAAAACAGACTGGTTCCAAATTGGGAAAGAAGTACCTCAAAGCTGTATGTTGTCAACCTGCTTATTTAACTTCTATGCAGAGTACATCATGTGAAATGTCGAGCTGGATGAATCAAGAGCTGGAATCAAGATTGACAAGAGAATTATCAATAACCTCAAATATTCAGATGACACCACTTGTTATGGCAGAAAGGGAAGAGAACTGAAGAGCCTCTTTATAAAAGTGAAGGAGGAGGGTGAAAAAGCTAGTTTAAAACTCAACATTCAGAAAACTAATGTCTTGGCATCTGGTCCCATCGCTTCATGGCAAATAGATGGGGAAACAGTGAAAACAGTGAGAGACTTTTATTTCCTTGGGCTTCAAAATCACTGCAGATGGTGACTGCAGCCATGAAATTAAAAGATGCTTTCTCCTTGGAAGAAAACCTATGACCAACTTAGACAGAACATTAAAAAGCAGAGATATTACTTTGCCAACAAAGATCTGTCTTGTCAAAGCTATGGTTTTTCCAGTAGTCATGTATGGATGTGAGAGTTGGACTATAAAGGCTGAGCACTGAAGAACTGATGTTTTTCGACAGTGGTGTTGGAGAAGACTCTTGAGAGTCCCTTGGGCTGTAAGGAGATCCAACCAGTCCATCCTAAAGGAAATCAGTCCTGAATATTCATGGGAAGGACTGATGCTAAAGCTGAAATTCCAATACTTTGACCACCTGATGCAAAGAACTGACTCATTGAAAAAGACCCTGATGCTGGAAAAGATTGAAGGCAGGAGGAGAATAGGACGGCAGAGGATGAGGTGGTTGGATGGCATCACCGACTTAATGGACATGAGTTTAAGGAAGCTCCTGAAGTTGGTGATGGACAGGGAAGCCTGGTGTGCTGCAGTCCTTGGGGTCGCAAAGGGTCAGACACAACCGAACGACTGAACTGAAGTGAACAGACCTATGTTACACATTTTAGTTGACATGTGACCTTGAACAATTTACCTTAGTCATCTTAGCTCTCAGAATTTTCAGTTATGACATGGGCACAACCAACATTTATTCTAAAAGATAAGGAAAGTGCTATACTGTCTTCTAAATAATAGAAATTGTTAGTCCCTCAGTTGTATCCAGCTCTTTGCAACCCAATGGACTGTAGCTCACTAGGCTCCTCAGTCTATGGAATTCTCCAGGCTAGAATACTGGAATGGGTAAAGCCATTCCCTTCTCCAGGGGATCTTTCCAACCCAGGATCAAACCCCTGTCTCTTGCATTGAAGTCCCATCTGAGCCACTAGAGAAGCCCCTTTAAGTAACACATTCTCAGCAAAAGTGAGTATTCTCTCCTCTTATCCCTATTTCATGCACGTGTTTTAAAATCAAAGCAAAGAAAATGCTATTTTTGTTTTAATCCATGACATGTTTTCATTTTTTTAGTCTATGAAATGATTCTTATGTCAGAGGGACATGAGTAAACTAAATTAGAAAGCTCTATGATTTAGTATTTAGTGACTTTCCCCTTTAA
Source organism: Antilocapra americana (assembly GCA_007570785.1). Lineage (NCBI taxonomy): Eukaryota > Metazoa > Chordata > Mammalia > Artiodactyla > Antilocapridae > Antilocapra > Antilocapra americana. The sequence goes on from ML663025.1 coordinate 916,146, forward strand.
AAAAGTGAAGAATTTTAAAGCATTTCAAAATCTTGTGATACTGTAATAAGAATGATTGTAAAACACAATTCTGTTTGGAAAATGTACAGCTAGCTAAATACAGCTAGCTAAATTCCCAGTAGCTGAGTCTTTACCATGGGAATGCACCTCCCGTGCTTTTGTTGGCAGCCTTTAGTAAGCTTTTAGTTGGCAGCATCTGAAAAGGCAGTGTCTTGCCCCTACTATTTATTAAAATGTGTTATCTATATTTTAAAGAAATGTTTTCTATCTGTGTACTTTGTGATCAGTAACAATGTGGTAGGCAAGGTCATGAAAGATTAGCTGGGATTTAAAGTAATTTGATGTTTGACTGTGATAATGAAATATGTACTGTATTGGATCTTTGCTTGGTAAACAGGGATAGTTTTCAATTGGGAAAGGTTCATTCCAAAAATACTTACAACACTGAACCCTAAAACCAGCACATTGAAAGATAAAAAAGGGTGATTACTTTATCTGTTGAAACATTTTACATCTTTGGAGAATACATATATTCTTTCATGGACTTAACCACCAATTTATGTGTTTGTATGTGTATAATGATATATGCAAATTATTAATAAAAGTGTTTAAATTGTATACCTATAAGGAATACCATATATACACATTGTATATATGATTAGTAATGATATATGTATATGAGGGTATATGAAGTAAATTATATATAAAAATAAATGTAACTAGTTATGATATGTGAAATTATATATATATATATATATATGTACACACACACACATATGCGTGACTTACAAGTCAGTGTGCTTAATAAACAGTTGCTGTTACTGTAAGTTAATGACATTTTCACACACTATGAAACTGAAAGTCCCTTGATGGAAGGAACTAGAGGAAAGATGTGTTTGTAATATAGAGTCATATATATTGATATTTAATAAAATATACAATTATACATATTATGAAAGCCTATGTATTATATAATCACATACATTTATAATGATATCTTATATAGTCTTATATAACCTAATATAAGATTATATATTATGGGGGGAATTACCTATAAGGGAGAAAACATTCAGTGTCTGTCTACAGATGGCCAGTAAACTGCTCTCAGATAGGGAAGGAAGACAAAAGAAGACATGGAAACACATTTAGACTCTTAACTAAACATATACTAGATAATAAGTATAGCAGGCGCTTTCAAATGAAATTACGTGTTTCTTCTCACTTAATAATCCTGCCAAAACTATGAGATAAATGGCATCCTAATTTGTTTGATTATACTAATAATTTCCATCCTGAGCTTTCTGGGTCAAAATGTATGAACATTTCTATGGTTCTTGCATGCAGTAATCTGATTTTAGTAACTCTCATAAAGAAAACACCAAAGAGGTATTTGTAATGTGAATTAGGTTATCCGGGGCTCTTCATTTCAAAGTTTTATTTCCTATGAAATGCTGTTGGGTAATATTGATTCACGATTAGATAGCAAGGGGTCTTTTTCCAAAGCATTTGATTTAAACAACAACAGCAACAAATTAGTTACTAGTCACTCTCCTTTTACTAGTAGGTATTGTCAAGGTAATTGAGTTTTATTGCATTTGACTATACCTGTGGGTAATGGTCAGGGTAGTGTACTTTACAGAGATTAGCAGGCAATAAACTGGCTTCTGCCTGGGCCTTTGAACCAAGGGCAGCCCTGTTTAGTCTCACAGCCTGCTGTGTAGAAACTGTTTCCTGAGGTATTCTCACTTAAATGTTGCATCTAAGAAATGTCTTTTTGAAGTACAGCTCAGTCGTGTTTTCCTAAAATACCACTGCTGAAAATCCCTTCTCACAAGGAATGTGAATGTCAATAAATGAGACTGTCATAAAGAAAAAGAATCTTACTTTAGGAAAAAAAATATTATTCATGTCCTCAAAAATCATGTCCTAGGCCAGTATGATGACCACAGGTATAGGAATGAAGAAATGATGAAAATGTGGTTCTTTCCCTCAAGGAACTTGAAGTCTTATAAAAGAAACAGCATGTAAACAAGCCCTCCAGTGTTGACAACACTAATCCCAGTGATTTATGGTGTTCGGTCATCATAATAAAAAAGAGCAATCATTTATTAAGCACATCATCTGTGCCACATGCAGAATCAAATATTTACAAAGATAATCTCATTGGATAATCACAGAAGCCTAATGTAATAGGGGCAGTGTGATCATTCTCGTCTTCCTGAGGGTTACCTGGGGTCAGAAAGGTTAACTTGTCTGGCTGAAATAATGTGGAGGGGAAGTGGCTCCATCAGGATCTGAGTTGTCCAGCTACAGAGTATCTCATCTCTATGCTGTAGGGCTCAGTGAAGGAAGGGGTTATCTCTTATTTGGGAGGATGGTGGAGGTTAGTGGTGATTAGAAGGGAATGATATTCACAAGGATTCACAAGAGAGTAAGATATGAAACAAGCTGAGCTTAAAAAATAAATGTTTTCCCAGCAGACTCGAACGTGGGGAATTCCAAGAAAAGGATACAGCACATGCACAGAGAGAAGGGCCTGAGAAACCAGGACTCTCAGAAGACCGACGATTCTGCATGGCTGAAAATATTCTGCAAAAGGGGTAAGTGGCCTTACATGATTCTGCAAAGATAGGCATGTGATATAGCTAAAGCTTTTAGAGTGTGAATTGTCATTTTATGCCGTGGAAGAGGCTCAAGCGAAAGAGTTGTATGGCTGTTTCAAGTTTCAGAAAGATGGCTCTTGAGAGAGATGGAGAGATTATGGGGACAGAACCTGAAAATGGCCATTCTGAGAAGAAGGCTGTTGCAAATGTCCAGGAGAGAAATTATGGACGAAAGGGCAGTGGTAATGGGATGGGAAAGTCAGGTGAGATGGAGGAATATTTGTCTGGATGTCAGTGGATGAGAAAGAAGGACTGAGGAGACTTCATGTTTCTAGTTCAGGTGGCTGGGGTTAAAGGAGGCTGTATCGTTGGTGCAGCATCGTTGGAAGGCAGGGAGGAAAAAGAATAAGGACATTTTGCTTATGTCTGACACTGAGTTATGTTAAATTATGGAGTTACTTCTCCAGAATGAAAGATTTTAACCCATTTTATTTCCAAATGACTTGTGACTCAAGCCTTAGCATAGTAGTTCAGCAACCCACACATTTTGAACCATAACTGATAAAGCGCTTTTTATCCAAGTTCTGTCCTCAACTCAGCATGTTGGAGAGGTACAGTTCAATCTGTAAATCTATCTACCATAGGGGATTGGCAGGGGAAGCAGCAACCAACAGCAACCACAAATACCCCTGGAACACAGTTCTGTCTTCTTTGAGCACCTGAACCTCACTGATGAATGAATTTCCCTTTTACCATGATATGTCTTCTTGAGAAAATTCCAGGTCTACTCCTCATATCCTTCTGTTTGCTACTGTAGTTCTGTTCCTTGCTCCTATCCATGTTAACTCACTTGACAGGATTTTCCCTGCCACCAAAAACTTCTTACACCACAATTTTCTATACTTTATTAGGCGTTAGCCTGTATACCAGCGTTGTATTTACCATACATTGACATTTTATTTATTGGTTGACATGTTAGCTACTTTAAATATATATATAATCTATTTACATCTAAAAAAAACTTTTGCTGAAGCTTTGAGAATAGAAAACACAAACTCCATTAGGATTTGAAGATACAGGTAAAGGATGTGAGTTATTGAGAATCCATTCTACTATGCCAGATACTTTCTTTTATAACCATTTATTCTCCTAACTCACACTATGAGATTAGTGTTTGTATCCACATTTTTAAGAAAAAGGTTACAATGTTTAATGAGGTTTGAAGTATAGAAGTCTAAGTTGCTAAATTGTGTCTGACTCTTTGGGACCCCATGAACTGTAGCCCACCAGGCTCCTCTGCCCATGGGATTCTCCAGGCAAGAGTACTAGAGTGGGTAGCCATTCCCTTCTCCAGGGGATCTTTCCAACCCAGGGATTGAGCCCAGGTCCTCTGCATTGCAGGAAGATTCTTTACCATCTCAGCCACCATAGAAGCCCTTAATGAGGTTTAATACCTGGTAAACATGCCACAAGTCACTGGGATTCAGCTCAGGCTTGTGAGGAGATAAAATACGGCTGCCTTCAACTGCTTCCCTCTGGGTAGATGCTTAAAAATCATTGTGTTATCCACTCCCTGCTTTCAGTTACACCACAGCATCTTCTGGGTGTTAGATCTGAACAGATTAGAGCACTGCCCAAGATGAAATGCTCACTTTAGGACAGACATTCATTATCCTAATTGTTTTACTAATGCATTCTAAAGTGATCATTTCCTGCTATGGAAAATCTGATACAGATATTCACATTGTCCATATTCATGGCTCCTTTGTGAAATTCCAAATATTTGCAGAGGAGTTTTAAAGAGGACTTATAAATGCTTTAAATATTTCCCTCTCTAGTGTTGAAGCATGATCTTTCCATCATATATCCACTAACTTGTCCTTTATGACTGTGTAGAAGTTGAATATTGATACATACATGGAAGCAAGAGAGTTACAATAAACCTAGCAATTCAAGTCATCTACATAATAAAATGCTAAGTCAGGAGTGAAAGAAGAGAGACAAGAACTCTGTGAATTGGATTGAATCATATTTTAGATGTTTGGCATAAGAAAGAAAAAGGTTTCAGTGTGAGAGATGTATTATGAGGAGATGGATAAAAAAAATTTTCATTAAGTTTTTAGAATCAGAGATTATTCTATGCCATTTAATTGTCATAGCTATTTTTCATACCAGATTAATAGGTCTTTGGCATCTTATGGAAAGGTATCCACATATTTAATGGGTTATATTAACTATATTCATACAAGATAGGATAAAGAAATGAGGAGAACCCTTAGAATAAATGCAAAAACTTGAACTTTAATTCAGGTTCTATCCTACTTTCTTTATGTGATATTAGAGGAGATAGCTTAACCTCAGGGCCTTCATTTTCACTCACACACAAAAAATGAAAAGAGGAGCATCTTTCTTCCCCATTCCAAAGACTGGCAAGGAGGAGCCATTGTCTTGTTCATCAGTCCAGCCAAGCAATGCAGAAATTTGCCAACCTCATAAATAATACTTTTCTAAAAATGCAGCCAATATTCAAAGATGCAAATTGTAAATATTAGAATTACAAATTATTATGGTAATTCTGTTTTCAGAGAACTAACACATGATATTCTATCACTGATTTTACCTTTTATTTCAGATGAAAATTTTGATAACATAATATGAGCTTTTCTTATCACTTCTTTAGCTTTGCTCTTTTGTTTCAATGTCAAGCATATGGATAACTGGCTTATGAGTGTCCAGCTAACCCTAGACTGCTTTCAAAATACATTTTAATATTGAATCTATCTTGTAATTTCATTACACTTTTTGATACTCCACTTTATCACTAATGTGGTACTTTTCCCTCTTATCCACAGCTCAATAAATGTTCAAGAAGCTGCACAAACTGGTATGCTACTGATGTGAATGGTGACAGCAGGTAGACACACTATGTGAGAAAATGAAATAGTTCATTATCTGATGAGCAAAAGCCAAAATCTGGTGTGTAAAGGGGAGTCCTGGGTCCCAACACACAAATGGCGGGTGTTTTGAAAATTAAATCTATACAAATGAAAGATTTTATATATATATATATATATATATACATATATATATATATATATATGAATGTTACGTGTTCAGAGAATCTAAAGATTAGGAGAAGAGACAAAGATTCTTCATAACAAGCTTTCCAAGAGAAGATGCTAGTAGGGTCAGGAAATCTTATCAGAACAAAGAGAATATATGAAAGAACTTCAGAGTTTCAGAGGCTCAGAGTAGGAGCGATTTTGATGTGAGGGGAGTTATTAAGAGGGCTGTGTATGGGAAAGTTTTGATATACATTTCAAGAAGGTTCAGTAAGCATCTGGATAAAATTTTATTTGAGGGAAATGGTGGTATCTGTGGAAATAGTAGATTTGAGATGTGCCTTGTAGATAATTAAGAGAGCAAATAGCATGGGACCAGATGAGGAGGGTTTCTGGGCACCTTAGGACAGTCTTCCTGCCCTTCTTTCTCATTCAAGTCTGTATATTCTGTAAGTTTCTTAGAAGCAGAAACTTTGAATTACTTTTCAAAACATGAATAATCCTGTATCTCTGGAATCAAAAAGCAATATGACTTGATTCTAAGGAAAATAACCAAAAAGGGGTGGAGGGGAGCACCCTTTATTCAAGCAGATTTTGAATAGTACCTGCATAATACTTCTGGTTGAAGTTCTGGTGATTGACTCAGTCATTACAGTGTCTCATTTTTCCTCTTTCCCAAACTAATGATATGATCAAGAAATTTTGATTCTCATGTTGCTTGTAAGAAAAAGTTATATAGCCCATTCCAACCATATTTTAAAAAACCCTGAGAATATTGGTGTCTTATTGTTACAGAGGGAATAGAAAGAGTCACAAAAATGAAGGTTCTTCTTTCTGTGTTCAATTTTGAGACAACTCAAAATGGACACAGTGGGAAATGTAATAAAAAATTCTATTAACTCTTTAGAGCCTTGAAAGATTAAATTTTTCAGTAGACTATCAGTTGAACACATTTAGATTATTGTCTATGAACTCCCTATTGTACTTTTTTTTCCAAACTGAAAGTTTGTTCTTTCTCTGTTTGCATTTTCTTTTTAATTTTTGAGTGATGTGCTAAAGAGAAGAGCATTGGGGAAAAAAATCAATAAAACATAATTATTGTTTTGAGCTATCCAAACGAATCCTGGGATTTTTAAACAAACGACTCAGATTCTTTGAACATCAGTTTTCTAATGTGTAATAAAAAAAACTGAACAAAATAGTTGTATATCATTGTAAAGTAGAAAGTCATCTCGTCTACCTTTATTTTGTTAGAGTAAATTTTTTAAAATGTTATTCCTTTGCTATCTATACCACATGTAATGAAATTCCTACATATACATCTCTCTAATATACTGAGGAATCTCAACCTCCCTGAACCAAAATTTTATTAACGTATTATTCTGTAGACACATGGAATTTTCTATGTCAGTGTGCTGCCTGTCACGAAGCTGGCACAGGGAACTGATTCAGTATAGTGAGTCTAGGATGCCCCGCCCTGGCTTTTGGTGCACAGTAAAGATGCCTTTTTCTTCCTACATCAGCCCAGGAGCTGAGGGCCTCTGTTCAACTATCTTGAGTCAACAGCACTGATATGCATCTGTTAAGCTGTACTCATTTCCATCAGTACTTCCCCTCGACTCTTTTCAACTCAAGGAGAACTCACTACCTCCTCCTCTCAGGAATGGGTCTCGTGAGCAAGCCCGCTAGTCATTATCAACAGGAGAATGTACAAGATTGAATGAAGCTTTACTTACCAAGTAAACACTTGGTGAAGGAAGCAAGCATTCATCAGAGAAGGCTACCAGCGGGTGAAGACTGGACAGTGGAGGGAATTATACTGTCTCCTGAAAGCCACAGATTTTGGCAGTTATTATCATTTTGTCTATTTAACCAACCATTGCCAAGCAACATTCATTCATGCAAATCATCTAGCTGTTTAAGGTCTGAAATACTGTGGCAGCAGCTTCATCTTCAATTGTTATGCCTGCTATAAACCAGCTTTTACTGATAGGCTGACTAATATTTGGTATAAATTGCCCCATATTTCTCACTTAGAATGGCTGTTAACACTACCTTTGTAGAATATTTTGAAACTGCAAGATTGACTCAATGAGCATGAGTTCCCAGAAAATCTATACACATTTATGGCTCCCTAGAATGTTATAATAGTATGTGAGCTTCAGAATAGAAAATCAAGTTTTCTAGACCATAAACATATCATCAGAGACAATGATCTCATTTGCTATTTTGGAAAATTAGTCCATGTCTTATCTTAGATTCTGAGATCTAGTTCCCTTTGTTCACCAAACTTTCTTGACCTAATAAACTAAGACAGCTTGTAAACAATTATTTTGAGAGTTGAAACACTGGCCTTGCCCATTCAGCTTTGAAATGGTCAGCAATATACAATAACTACTGTAAAAGTGATCCTAAGATTCCCTAAGGGTCACCTTGCCCTCTCTGAACTTTATCTACATTAGTCACAGTTATTAGGATCAGGGAGACTAATACATAGGCAGGGCTAAGATATAACATGTATATCTCTTAATACTTTTTTTCTGACAAAGTGATTTTATGCTAGGAATAGAAAGATGATCCTTAGGAAACATGTTAATATAATAATGCATCACCATTTTTTTCTACTGAAAAGTACACATTGTTGATGAAAGAAATCATGGAAGATCTTTATAAGTGAAGACATATACTGTTTAATGATGGGGAGACACACATAGTGAAGATGTCAATTCTTCCTATACTGATATACAGATTTAACACAATTCATGTCAAAACCCCAGCAATTTTCCGTGGATATAAACAAGATTGTTCTAATATTTGTATAGAAATGCCAAGGATTTCCAATAGCTAAAATAATTTTGAAGAGGAAGGATAAAGTAAGAGGAAATTCGTCTACCCAATTCCAAGAATTATTATATAGCTACACTAGTGATGGTGGTTTAGTCGCTAAATCATGTCCAACTCTTGTGATCCCATGGACTGTAGCCTGCCAGGCTTCTCTGTCCATGGGATTTTCTAAGCAAGAGTACTGGACTGGGTTGCCATGTCATTCTCCAAGGAATCTTTCTAACCCAGGGATCAAACCCAGGTTCCTGCATTGCAGGCAGATTCTTTACTGGCTGAGCTACAAGGGAAGCCTAGTAGACTGTGGAATTGGCAGAGGAGTAAACAAAGACATCAATGGAATAGAATTTAAAAACTCAGAAACAGCCATTCCCTTCTCCAGGGGAGCTTCCCAACCCAGGGATTGAACTTGAGTCTCTCACATTGCAGCCAAGTTCTTTACCATCTGAGCCACTAGGGAAGCCCATATACTCTTAATAATTTGGATTAAAAGAGAGAGGCTCCTGAATCAGTCAGATAATGGTGGTCTTTTTTGTTGTTCATTGTTTTTTTTTTCTTTTGGTTTTTATTTTTTATTATTATTTTATTTTAGTATTGCAGTATAATTGCTTTACAATATGTGTTAGCTCCTGCTGTACAACAAAGTGGACCAGCTGTATGCATTCTCCTCCCTCTTGCGCTTCCCTCCGCCCTCACTCCCCTCCCCCACATCACACCCCTCTAGGTCACCCCAGAGCACTCAGCTGAGCTCCCTGTGCTAGACACCATAGCTTTCTACTAGCTACCTATTTTACACATAGTAATTTATATATGTCAATGCTAATCTCTCAGCCTGTCCCATCCATCCTTCCTCCGCTGTGTCCACGTATCCGTTCTCTAACCATGTTCCTCATACCCAAGCAGAGAAAGCCAGAGTAATAGAAAACAAGGAAAAGAAAAAAAAGCAAAAGAGAATAGGAGAGATCAGACACCTTGATGGGTTAGGACCAAGAAAGAAAAATAGGGAGAGGAAAACAGGAAGAAAGAGAATGATGGACTTTTCATTTCTGTAAGTTCCAGCTGCCTCTGGTTCCAGCTGCCTCATTCATTCCAGTTAACCCATTTTATCTTTGAGCTAATTGAAAAGGGTATCTTGTTGCTGTTACTGTCCCAGGCTACCAGCAACCACTTACAAAGACAGATATACAACTTAGAAATAATTCAGCAAACTAAACAGTTCAAAGATAATAATGCGCTGAAGTTTGCTGAGAATTTCAGGTTTGCAAGACAAGCCTTCATGCTTCTATATGGGAAGTGACAGAACAGCAATTTCCTAGGCAAAAACAGGAGGCAAAGGTACATGCCTTTCAAATTTAGAATAAAATTTAGAATTCTGAGATGGCATATAGGAGGCAATAATCACTAGTGCCTTATAGACACCGGCAAAAGGGGGAGCTTGGTGTTCCTAAGAGTCTCACTGGCCAGGACTGGACACCAGCTCTAAAGTTAAATCATCCAGGACAAGTCACTTAACCTCTTCAGCTTTTAGTTAGTTATATGGAAATAATAACAACAGCTGTTCCACAGGAGACCTGTAATGATTAACACACAGCATAGCACTCTAAATGATGTGCTGAACATTCAAAGTGCTTTATTGGTGTTAGCTTTGGTTGTATTTTAGTTTTTATTATCTGTCACTTAGAAAAGGTTTAGGGAAAGTCTATAGAGGAAGACCAGGCTTCCCTGGTGGTTCAGTGGTAAAGAATCCCCTGCCAATGCAGGAGATTCCTGGGTTGGGAAGATCCCCTGGAGAAGGGGACCCACTCCATTATTCTTGACTGGGAAATTCCATGGACAGAGGAGACTGATGCGCAGCAGTCCATAGGGTCGCAAGAGTGTTGGGTACAACTTAGCTACTGAACAGCAATAGCAACATAGAGGAAGACACTAAAATGCCATCTGTTAAAACTTACAAATGTGTAAGATTTTCTTTATCAATTGAGACCCTTGAAGTCACATGAATTTGGGGCAAAAAAAAAAAGCCCAAGTTCAAAATTCCACATGATTGTGTTTGAACTATTTCAGTGATTTGCTCAATGCCAACTTTTCAGAATATGAAGTTATTAATGTGTAAAAGGAAAGTGATGATTTGGCCGTCAGAGATGAATCATTGGAATGAAGAGATGAAATGCACATTAAATGATTTACAAAGTTTTAAACACTATAATAAATATGTATGATTATTATTCATAATTTCTGGCTCCCTAAGGTAGTGGAAATAGCTTTGAAATTCCATTCTGACAATCTAATACCTTTCCTCTACACTGGCTTGCAAAATATAACTTCTTAGCCATTGTTTGGTTTATGACATACAATCTGCATTAGCAGAAGTTAGAACACCAATTAGTTATATTTATTGAATAGCTGTTTGCTAACTGGCCTAAGGAAACTTATGGAGTTTAAGAGTGTAAGGTAAGATATGAAAATGTACTGGCTTGCTTTAAAGAATATAATTGTTTTAAAGATTAATATAATAACTGGTATTCTATTAAATGTGAGATAGTCACATAAATGCAATTGATTTTAAAATAGTTAATTAAATTAAGCATAGGCATTTAACTCATCTACCCTGAGTCCTAAAACTGTGATGCAATCGAAATCAAGGTTTCCATTTGTTACAGTTCACTGCTATGAGCTTTCTTGCAGTCTCTGGCAAACAAAATGAAATGAATAGAGGTTATATATTCAAGGTCCCTACCTTTTATTCCTTAAAGCTCATCAATATGTAAGCCCCCAGGGAATTGGCTTTCCTATTTTGTGCACTAGGCCTTCACTCATGTGAGGATCACAGTTCGGTGAGTTATGTAAAAGATGCCTGCCGTCATTCTCTACCCTACCTTCTCAAAAAAGAGGATAACTTGAAAAAAATGCTTAGAATATAAATGGAGGGAGAAATAGTAAGAGTAATAAGCCATGCAGAAAGCTTAAGGTATGGCAGAAAGATACAGATATAAGTGGATATATCTTATACACACACACACACACATATGTATATATATATATAATAGAACTATTAAGATGTTGGAACTATTTTATGTCCTAGATGAAATTCTATAACTTGGGAAACAGATAACATTCTGGACTAAAACTGGCTTGAGGAGAAAGAACTCCAAAAAGATTTTGTATAAAATTCTAAATTAAATTTTCCAGTCACTTCTCACTGATTCAGACCACCTCCCAAAATTTACTAAAACTGTTACTGAACCAAGCATGGGTCCACTTACCCAATTTACTAACACTGGTCTGTGGTGAAAGAAAACACAGTATTTATTGTAGGTGCCAAGTCAGGACTACAGGGCAGCTCATGCACAAAAACCCCAAACTTCTCAGTGGGTTTTAGGGAAGCATTTTTAAAGGCAAGTTAGAGAAAGGAGTTGCAGGCTATATGATCAGCTGATGCACAGTCCTCTGATTGGCTGATCATGAGATAGCTGAGTGGTGTCATAGGAGTTAACCTCGTCAATCCTGAGGCTCCAGCTAGTCTGGGGACTACATACTCATGGTCATCAAGTAATTACCTTCTTCCATTTGGAGGGGTTTTAACATCTATAAAATAACTGGGAAGTGTGCATCAGATACTGTTATCTATATAATTCAGGGAGGAACTACAGCTGCTGTGACTACCATGTGATTGCTTTGCTGTCTTAGTTGTTGCCACTTCTGGTAGTTGTTACCACTTGCCTTTTTTTGTCACTACATGTTTCCATCCTTTCAATCACTGGTTCTTGAGCCAGGCTTTTGTGACTCAGGGCAAGTCTCTCAAGAAGACAGTTTTTTGTTTTTGTTTTTGTTTTTTACAAATGAGGGACAGGCAGAGGATATGGTGTATGTGGAGGAGGCGGGGTCTGTTGTAGGAAGACCCCATGGAGTCCTGCTCATTTACGTAATGAATCATCAAGTCCATATTCTGGACCACGTGCTGACTCCTCCGGTACCTCCACCCCATCCTGATGCTCTTTACGTCAATAGCCCTTGCTAGTTTAGTTTGCTTTGTGTGTATAACCTGTAGAGAAGGTAGCTTCCTCAAATATTAACTTATTCATATGCCAATATCCAGCATTTATTAAGGGGTTTGGAATTTTATAGATACTCAATAAAGATTGTGAAATAAATGGCTAAATAAACAAATTAATGGAAAATAAATAAATGGATGGGTGGATAAATGGGCAGATGGATGGATGGATGAATAAGCAGATGATTGTATGAGTTTTGATCAAACCGAACTATTCTGTTTTCATAAAAATCAACACAAAAAGCATTAAAATCATATTCACAGCACTCTAATTTTATTAAAGATTTCTTCATAATCTACTTTATTTTTTCTTCAATTCAGGATATCAGGGCAAATCTTCTTTCTCCTTCAGATTATCAAAGAAGGAATTGGGGGAAAGCAGTGTTTTTTTTAATTCAAGAAATATTGAACAGCCTACAAAGCCCCTAGAGAGAGGAGATCAATTGATGCTATCATCAGTGCACTTAAACATAGCTTCTGAAAATGAGACGCTGATGAAAAGGCATTTAAAAGCTGTTCCCTTTACGCCATTCTAAAATGGTTGATGTTATTTCTTTTTTTCTCCTCTGAGCTTTCAAAATACTCATGCTGAGATACTGAGATTGTATTCAGTTAGTGAAATTAGTGACATAAAGCTTCTCCAGCCACCCCTATTATCTCGCACAAAGATGCTAAACCAGAATTGAAATCCTATTATATATATTGCATTAAATTGGTTCCCAGCGGGGCATCTTAATTAAGATGTGCTTATTACCTGGGTCCAGATTAAGTGGCATGGACTGTATCACAGTCTGTATAATCAGACAGAGAGCAGGGTTAGACCAGGCCCTGATTTACTAATGAAGGCTAATGGCCCATTGCCTCCATGGTACAGTTATGGTGGGGACTCTCTAATGCCATGCCAGACACTGCTTTAATTTAATGCTAAGAATGCACATAACCCTATTGCCCTTTCTTAAGTAAATACTTGCAGATTTTAAAGCATCTTTCTCCTAAAGAGGGATTGCATGAGGCCCCTGTAATATGGCTCTTTTACAGAGCCTGGAAAATTGGATTTTTTTTTTCTATTTTGGCTCCTCCTCTCTCATTTCTGTTATACCCCCACTCAAATACCCATGACATCATATCCTGCCTACCCCACATACACCCTCTTCTAATAAGCCTTCACCTCCCCTCTCAATCTTTTGAGAATCCCCAGAGCATCAAATCTTTGATAGACCAAGAACTTACTTATGATATTCTTCAAGGTTCACAATGGCTAAGAGATTGAGCTCCAGAGTTCCAAGAGGATTTTTGTATGTCATTTGTGATATCAGGGAAGGAAAAAGATTTCTGTCTTGACCATACAACCATGTATTAAGTAGTTTTGCAGTGTCTCCTTTATTTCTTTCACTTACCAAAAAAAGTTCTTTTAATTTTGATATGCACTCAATGCAAAGTAAAGGAGGAGCTATTCCACTTGACTATAAAAAGCAGGAAGAATATTAGCTGATCACAGTAGCAGGAGGCTTTCCCACCCAGGTAAATGCCCCTTGGTTCATCCTTATTGACCTGTGAGCAAAATCTTATTGAGTGCCCTAGTTTTCCTTATTCTTGAGTGCCTAGGAAACTCACTTGTGAATTAAATATTCAGCTGGGGAGCAAAGATTCTATGAAACAGTCCATCAAACACCTTTAAAATCTGAATTGCCGTAAGAGCCAGCATAGTTACATAAATATTTGATGAAGGGGACTCAGTTATTGGTGCTGCAATAATTATACAAATTGTAATGGTAATCCTCACTATCAATAATACCTTTAGAGGAAATGGCATTATATACTTCACTCAGAGAGAATAATAACAATATTAACGTGGTACTGACACTTGGCAAGCCAATATCTCCCAAGCTGGGCTCACTTGGCAACCAGGACAGCAAGGAAGCTTAGCAAACACATATTTTTTGGCTGTCGTTCAGTTACTGGAGTGTCAGAGAATATTTGGCGCTTAATGCTATGCAAAGTGTTGTTCCCGTTTGATTGTTGTATACTATATAAGCCTTGGAGCATGACGTGAAGTAATTTAACAACTGGAATAACAGGCATTTGGGACAAAACTAATTTCATAGGAAGGCTGATCACAGACACTCAACTTATTCATAAAAATGTTACCTTGTCATATAATACAAAGTTGAAGATCAAGCAACAGAAGGAGAAAAAAGCCAGCTATGCCTCTTGATTCTTATGACACAAAGGCTGTTTTCCCGATGATATTATCTTACCTCTAGATATCAAGATGTGCTTGGGCCTTGCCTTGTCTCTCTCCAGTTTGAAAGAAATGGGCAGTCGAGTTAGTAAGTTTGCCTGGGTTCAAATGAGCTCCTCTATAGACTCTGATATGGCAACAGCGCTTTTCGCTTCTACTTGGTGCTGAAATAGTCTCATCAATGTAACACACTTGGTACAAAGACTTAGGAGAACACCAATGAACAAGGCAGAGTATGGGCCGCTGCTGAAGACTGGAGTCTGTTTTCTTTTCCTGGATAGCTTGACAGGTATATTCTGAGGAGTCACTCTCCATGGCACTGCCACACTTCTAAAGCCCCCTCCTTTTAGTAGGTATTAAGAGGAGGCTTCATCTTATCATCTCCCAGATTCACCCACTCTGCAGCTGCTCTCTAGCATTGTGCCTTCTCTGCACCAACTGTGATGCTTCTGTCAGTGACTCTTCAGTGTTAATAGAACTGTGGCATTGATAGAATCTTGCATTTTCTGCCAAGAGTTGAGCAGAGAATTGAGTGTGAGAAAAAGCTACACTTCCTTTTACAGCCTGTCACTTTTCTTCTCCCTCTTTAAAGCCCTGCCAGTATTTCAGAAAAGAGTGAATTCTTGGGTGGAAGACCTCCAAGGACCCATTTCCAACAATGGTGTGAAATTATCTTATACCTACTGCTCACTGTACTCACTCACAACAACCTAATTCATGCCACCATCATCTTTCAGCTGCACTAATGTGATCAACTTCAGTTTTCCCACACCTCTGCTTGCATCCCTACTCTTGATGATCCATCCAACACATCAAGCCAATACTTCACTCGCTATAAATCAACCTAAGGCCAGGTACCTATTCCCTAAGACCCACTGGAATAATTAAAACTAGCCAATCCTAACCTATTTACCCTGCTCTGCTCTGCCTTGCTTTTCCTGCAGAAACCTCAATAAATGCTTCTAGCCTTGGCTTTCCCCTTGCTCCTCCTTGGGTCTGACCAAAATTGGTCAGTCATAGTTTTTCTTGTCAATGACATTCATCTCTCTGTGTTGGTAGGCCATCACTTCTGTACATTAAAATACCTTGAGTATAATTTTACTACAGGGGTCATTTGGGATTATAATGCCCAGTTCAGAGCAGGGATTTGATGGGGTTCCTTAATGAATTAGACTGCAGACAAACTTGCCCATGAGTTGACCAGGAAAGTAAAACAAAGGTGCTCTGGAACTGGGATTGATGGTTCTTTTGCTGTGACCATTGAAGAAAACCACTTTTCAGGAGAGGAAATAGACATGTCATATTCATGTGTAACTAATAATGCTGGATTACAGAAGTCTGTGTTTTACATACTTTTAGGTCAGTTTCACCAATACACCTTTACCAGGTATATTAAGAACAAATTCCTGCTCTCTGGATCATGAACTTCATTTCCCATATCTGCTTTTTTCCTTTTAATAGTCCCTTTCTGTGGCCCATTGATTCCACTTTTGACATTTTAAAATAAGATAGGGGAAAAAGAAATCAAGAACTGAGTTCTCTTCCCTAGTCATCGAGTCTTTCAGATGATTGATGGAAGGACAGAACTATTCACATATGCCTGGCAGAAATCAGGTTTGTGCTCCAAGAATTAGAAGATTGAAAGTCATGCAGGGCCCTGTGATTCATGAGAGAAGGTGGTAGGTGCTTGGATGAGTGATTATAAAGAAGTGGGGGAATGTGAAGGCAGGGACTGGGGGATTGGGTACTGTGGAAATCCTTAAGGACTGAGCGCTTACAAAAAAATATTAAATACACTTTTAACAAGTCATTTTGAATAAAACCTACTTACTGCTAATATTATAGGACTTCTGTCAACCAGAATATTATTCCTAGTTCATTTGTAACTTGGGAAAAGAAATGGAATTTAATTAGACAGGAGGAGCCATGTCTGGACAGCACTAAGCATTTTTTATATTGCTGATGCTTCCTATTAGCTTTAAAAAAAAACTGCATGGCAGTCTAGCTTGACAGATGTTCTAACAGAGATGGATGTGACATTACGTCTCAGGTTTTGTTGTGGTTGCTGTTTTGGATGAATACAGACACAGTTCTCTGTGTCTGATAGCCTAAACTTTTAGTATTCTGTGATTTAGGGAATTTCATAATAAGGTAGACCCAATTTTATTTGAGACTTTCAAGCGTTTTATCTTACGCCTTTTTAAATCATGAACACATGGTCCAGGGGTTTCAACTGAAATATGGTCTTCTTGACAATGGAGCAGACTAGACAAAGTGAAGAGTCAACCAAAAAGACCTAAGAGAGGGTGGACGTCATAAGCCTGGGGTTGGACCACTGAGAAGCTTAGAATCTGTCCCTTGGAAAGAGGCTCTTTGATGGAGAAAAGGTTTGTTGGGAATGGATCTCAAGAAATAACACCTGTTAGAAAGTGAGGGAGGCAGAATTGAGCAGAGAGGGAAGCTGGCTGACAACCAAGTTGCAACCACAGAATATCCTACAGGGAGATCTGAAACTGGACTGGTTTAAAGTTAACCATAACTGCCTATAGAGTTAGCCCTTTAGAGTTGTCCCACATTGAGTCAAGGTAACCGCTGGGCCTTTATATATGCAAATCAGCCAGGTATTACCTATGGCTGAAACAGTGCCCAGTGAGAGACAGTTGTGAGCATGCTGAAGCCAATATTGCCAGCAGTTGGGCAATGAATGCTTCCACCATAAAAAGGATCTGGGCAAAGTACCATAGTACCTACTCTACTGAGCCTGGATCTGGACGTTCAGAGCCATCAGAGGGAGTGAACTCAGAGTGCATATAGAAAGGTTAGTTTCAAGTATGAGGATGTAAACTTCTAAGCCAGTGATAAAACGCAAATAGGCCTCATGGAGGGAGAGTGAAAAGCCTAGCTTTTGGAATAAGGGAGATTACACTCGTGAAATCTTTATCAGGGCGAAAGGAAGTGACTTACAAAGAGCAGCAGTCTGATTGTAAGACTTCTAAGTGCCAGTTTCCTGAAGGTGTTTTACTGGGCATAAAGGATGCTAGTTTAATAGGAAAAAAGCTGGGGTGAAAAACTGACATTTCATTCCTAAAACAATGAAGACTGATTTCATTCCAAAGAGTTAAAGATTTTTTTTTTTTCTTTACAAATAAGTATCCCCATCTTGAAACTAAAAGAGAAAAAGTGGATGGAGGATCAACTTTGATAAAGGAAGCAAAACTTTCTAGGGCATGAAAACCCTTGGTTTTAAGGGTTTATTTACACCAAAGTTTCCATTTTGGACCAGATGATTTGTTTGGGGTAGACTGAGGGGCGCTGTTCTGTGCACTGTGGGATGTTTAGCGGAATCCCTGGCCTCTCCTTCAGCTGTGTATGCACGTGTGCGCTCAGTCATGTCCTACCCTTTGTGACCCCGTGAACTGTAGCCCGCCAGGCTTCTCTGTTCCTGGGAATTCTCCAGGCAAGAATACTGCAGTGGATTGCCATTTCGTTCTCCAGGGGATCTTCTCGTCCCAGGGATCAAATCTGTGTCTTTTGCGTCTCCTGCCTTGCAGGTGGCTTCTTTACCACTAGCGCCACCTGGGAAGCCACTACTTCATAGATGCTAATATCAACTGCTCATCCCCTGAAGTCATGGCAACCAAAAATGTCTAAACACTATTGAACCACTAGAGGAGTGTGGGTATGTGTGTGTGTGCTTGCACATACGTGTTTGTGTGTGTGTTGGAGAAGGTGGGTATGGGGCAAAAATGCTACACCTAAGAATCGTTGGTCTAAATAATTCTATTTCTTTTCAGTTAGGGTTACTGACTATCCCAGTTTGCCCAGGGCTGAGGGATTTCTCTGGATATGAGAAATCCAGTTCTAAAACTGAACAAGTCCCAAGGAAATAGTTCAAGTTGGTCACACTAATATAGCTCTGTTCTTGGGTGCAGTGTGTTCGACCAGAAAAAATACATTGTTACACCAGTTTACATAACATGCAGCACAATTGCCTCACAAGAATTGTCCTTTGAACCTGAAATGTGCTTCTAATTTCTTCAGGACCGTGTTGGAGTGACAAGCCTCAATTAACAAAAGTGAATTCCATGTACTTTTAGCTTATCTGGTAAAAGAGATTCTGCTAAAACTTGATCATATGTAAAAATGAATAATATTGTTTTTATTTACAACGAAACTTTGAGTTCTAAGTAAAATGTCATTATATTTAATAGGCCTGAAGAGAGAATAGTTTTCACGAATAACTGTTAATGTTCAAGTCCTAGTGTTTAAATAAAAATAAAGCCCAGTGATTTATAATTGAATTTTCAGCAGAGGTTTCTCAAACAAATCACATTATTTATATACTCCATTCATTTGCCCCAGTAAATTGAGGAAGTTAAAGAGAAAATGATTTACTCATGGGACACTCAACTAGCATTATGCTCTCAATATGTAGGCATTCTAAATATAGTAATGCAAACTAATTGAAAATTTACTAATGAGAGTGAAACTAGGTTAAATATCATTCCCATTGTTGAAAATGCATTGTTTAATCATTAAACAAATCCTTATTGAAATCCTTTGGTTTGCTAAGGACATTGTTAAGTGTTGAGGAGAGAAAAAAAAATCAATAATACTTTCTCTACAAGACAGCAGTCTTGATGGGCACCAATAGATCACCAGTTGCTATACATTATGATGTGAATATAGATTAATAATAGCAATTAACTCATTGATGACTGTGTGTCAAGCATTATGTTTAATACATTTGTATATTTTTTATTAATAACCACAACAAGCTTATAAACTGGCATGAGTAATAGTATGATTTAAATTTTAAATTATTTATATATATTTGTGGGGAAGCAGAGTTAAAAAAGAGATTTTTTAAAAATAATTTATTTATTTCTTTTGAAGTATAGTTGATTTACAATGTTGTGTTAGTCTCAGGTGTACTGCTAAGTGATTTAGTTATACTTGTCCATACAAACACACACACACACACACACACACACACACACACACACATTTCTTTTTTAGATCTTTTCGCTAGTGGTAAAGAACTTACCTGCCAGTTCAGGAGAATTAAGAGACATAGGTTCAATCCCTGGGTCAGCAGTGTCCCCTGGATAAAGGCATGGGAACCCACTCCAATAGTCTTGCCTGGGAGACTCCCATGGACAGAGGAGCCTGGCGGGCTACAGTCCATGGGGTTGCAAAGAGTCAGACAAGACGAAGCGACTTAGCACACAGGGATCTTTCTTACACAGTCAATGGAAATGGTGTTGGGCAGAAAGCAAAGAAAATCTTCCACGGGTACCAAAACTTCTTCACCTTCTTGTTCCTTGCGAATCAAACACATGTCTAAAATCTAAAAATATAAAACTTCCCGTGAGTTCCCTTCCTATTCTCATCTGAATACTGAGACCCTCTGTTTAGAACACCATTTGTTGCTTGGATTTTATTTAACATTTGAATACAGGTATCGTCTTGAATATTCCTGAAGGTGTGCAAAAGTCTCTTTTGCTGCTCTCAGCTCCTCAACCAGGTCTTCATAAGAGAGGGAGAGAAGTGAACCTTTCTTCTTCCTTTATGAGTTTATTGTTCATAAAACATCTCTTCAGAATAGATTCTTGGATGTGAAGGTGGATAGGACACTGTAACCCAGCAGTTCTCTACCTTATAAGGTGCAGAAATCCTGTTATGGAACATTTGCTGGTTTTTCAAAAATTTATTTTTGTTAAGGTAACAGTTAAGGTTCTAGAAGGTGTAATTTTAAGTCAAGAACACGTATGCTTAGGGAAGGAACTCGAATGAGAACCATAGTTTGACTTAATCACTGTGTTCTGAAGTTCAACCCCATAGAGGGAGCTTGACAAATCTCAGCAATAATGAATTGAAATAGATTTCCTGTACCGCAAGAGAATCAGATGAATTATATGTAGTTTAAACTACTGCAGATATCATGTCATTGTATGGCAAAACTAATAAAAAAATAAACTACTGCAGTTAAACTACTATAGAACTACTTGTAATATATATACATATTGTACGTTTATGTGTAAAGATGTGTATTTATAATCACTAGTAGTCACATGGTAGTTAACGGCAATAGTTTAAACTACATAAAATGGTTGAAGTTTGTATAAGAATATAATTTATATACATATGTAGATAATACACATATACATACATAGTACAATATTTATAATACTCTAATATAGCCCAGACACTGATCATAGGAAATTTGCTTCTCTATGGGAATGCAGGTCGCTTTTAATGAATGATAGTGATGTGGAGCAGAACAGACATGAATCAGAGTTTCAGTCAGAGTCTGATGTTTACTCACTAAGTGAAGATGGTAAACCTTTTTTGCCCATCTGTGCAACTGGTTCCATGCTTGTAGAATTTAACAGCAGATATTCTTTCCACCTCTAAGCTCCTAGGACTACCGAGTCACAAGCTAACCTCCACTCATTTAGGTTTATGATGAGAAAACAATCAGAAGTTTTACGACTTTGGAGCTTTCAAGAAAAAACTTTAAGCTTTTTGTTTTGAGCTTGCTGTTGATGTAAAAAATAGACACTTAAATTTTCCCTAAATTCTTAGCACTCTTCTGCAGATGGCATCCTATGTTCTATTTTATAAACTCTGTTTTATTTGGTTAAGGTGTTTTTGTTTAAATGCAAAATATAATAGTAATTACTGTTGGAAAACTTAAGAGATAATTATAAAAACAGGCTTTTGATTTAGAAAAGAGAATGTATCAACATCTATATCTAAAAATGTACAAAGGAAAAAAATGGGAAGAAAGCAGTTTCTTACTATGATTATTTCCCACTGGATTTTCCCCCCTCTTTGTAAGGCATCCCAGTCCTTCTGTCAACTTCTGTTGAAGTGGCTGTCCCTGTCAATCGTCTGTCACTGCTTCATGTCATTCCTAAAAAGACTAGCAAACTTTCTGAGTGACACTGTAGCTTCAATCAATTTACATTTCTGCCACAGTATGAATTATTTTTGAAAGCTTATGCATCCTTCCTAGGCTCTTTGAGGCCTTAATTGCCTGGAATGTCACTTGATCTATAAACTTTCTGCAAGTGGTTCTGTCTGAAAGGGAAGTCCTTCTGAGCTTAAAGAGAATCATCTTTCATAAAACATTTCAACACAAGTTCTAAAATCTTGTCTGGTGATGTTATTATGAGATATTGAGGTGACCTATTGCCATGTCTGCTGAATCAGGTGTTAATATTCCAGACTTACCAGAGGCAGCACAGAACCTATGACAGTCATTACCCAGTTGCTGAAGCCAGCCTGGTTTCCAGTCTGGATTTGCCTTTTTTGTTTTTAATTGGAGGATAATTGCTTTACAATGTTGTGTTGGTTTTGCTGTACAACGTGAATCAGCTACAAGTATACATACAGCCCCTGCCTCGTGAGCCCCCCTCCCGCCCACCCCACCCCACCCCACCCCACCTCACCCACCCCACCCCTCCAGGTCATCCCAGAGTGCCAGGCTGAGCGCCCTGTGTTATACAGCAACTTCCCACTAGCTCTCTGCTGTACATTTGGTAATGTATATATTTCAACGCTACTCTCTCAATTCATCCCACCCTCTTCCTCACCTGTTGTGTCCACAAGTCTGTTGTTTATGTTTGTATTTCTATTGTGTGTGTGTGTGTGTGTGTTCAGTTATGTCTGACTCTTTGGGACCCCATAGACTATAGCCCACCAGGCTTCTGTGTCCATGGAATTTTCCAGGCAAGAATACTGGTGTGGGTTGCCATTTCCTCCTCCAGGGGATCTTCCTGACCCAGGGGTTGAACCCATGTCCCTTGTGTCTCCTGCATTGGCAGGTGGATTCTTTTACCACTGTGCCACCTGGGAAGCCCCTGTGTCTATTCCTTCCCTGCAGATGGGTTCATCAGTACCATTTGTCTAGATTCTGTGTATATGCGTTAGTCTACGATATTTGTTTTTTTGTTTCTGACTCGCTTCATTCTGTATAACAGGCTCTAGGTTCACCCACCTCAGTTCAACGGATTCAAAATTGCTCCTATTTATAGCTGAGTGATATTCCACCGTATGTATGCACTGCAACTACTTTATCCACTCATCTGTCGATGGACATCTAGGTGGCTTCCCTAATAAATGGTGTGATTGTAAATAGTAATAGTTACTGTTGTAAATAGAGCTGCAGCCAATGTTGAAGTGCATGTGTCTTTTTGAATTATGATTTTCTCAGGGTATACACCCAGTAGTGGGATTGTGGGGTCACGTGGTTTACCAAGCCTCTGATCCCAGGTATTTCACATCAACTCCCTCCACTTAGGTTCACTTTGTAAGAGTAGAGATTGAAAGCATCTAACTCCTAAGGTTACTGTGTTGATTAATCACAGTCGTACTTCATGCTTCATCCTTCCTTTGATGCCTGTTTCTGGGAAAACTTTAAGGGACATCTCTTAGGGAGCCCAAACAAACCACGAAGTTCTGAGTGTAAGTCAGGTTGTGGTGACGAAAAATCCTGGCTATTGCTATCAAGTCCTGATTTTAAAGATTCTGCTCATTTTCTTTACATAATATGCATCCTCATCAAACTATATATGCCATTTCCTGTCTTTGTCTTTTTCTCTACCCCTCCCACTCCCTTCTTTGTTCTCCTGTTTCTTCCATCCTGTCTTTCAAGTGCATGCTTCAGCAAATGAGACCTGGGACTGACGTCAAACAATGGATGGGTGGAAGTTTGCAATTTTGCAGATGAAGAAACTGAGATTCAGAGAGATCTAGGAACTTACCCAGGTTCACTCAGCTAAGAAATGCCCGATCTGGGCATCTCCCCTCCAAGCCGCTCTGTACCAGCATTCCATGGCCTTCCTGCTAGTTTCTCTGATCGGTTCTAAATCCGCACTTTGGTTCCTCTCGGAGGGGAGGGCTGATGCCAGGTCTAATAGCAGCTATCAGCATTCTCATGCAAGGCCTTTTTAAAATGTGTGAATAGCTTTGAGATTAATGTCTTTTAAAGCAAACTTAAACTAGCTTTTCTATTGATGCTATGAAGAGGAAAATAGTCTTGTCCAAGGTTGATAAAGAATTGAAAAGTGAGGTTAATAATAAAAGCAGAATTAGAAGCCATTTCAGTGGTGATATGTCATGTGCAAGCCTATAAAATAAATAGCAATTATGGCATTAGGAAAATGAGTCTCTTGGAATGGGAGCTGTTTGTGACAATTCTATTTGGTACCACTCTCTTATGCCTGGCTTGCTCTGTGTCTCTTATTGACTAAATTGATGCATGACACTCCCCACCCCTGTGCTTAAGACAAAAGCTGTTTTGTCCCATAAAAACTCAGTAACCAGGGCCAAACCCATTCCCAAACCCCACCCCCTTACATATTGGTTTAATGTATTAGCAAATACAGTCTGTATTATATTTCACTTGTGTATGGAACAAACATTACCTGCTTATTCATATTGTATCCATAACATATAATAATCAGTCCTTAACAAATGGTATCAGATATTGTTCACAGAATGACACAAGCTAAAAATGCTTGTTTTATGCTGTCACTCTGATTCCTTGCAACAGTCCAATTATTAGTCATAGTTATTGCCATTTTGCAGATCTGAAATAGGAGTTTGGTGAGGTGTAATGGCATGTTGAATTTTATGGTGCCATAGAGAGGAAGAAAGAGAATTTGAACTCAGTTCTGCAAGGGTATGTGGTCTTAATCTTAAGTGTGTATCCTCTCACTAAATCTGTTGTTTAGAATACCCATGTTTACAGGATATGCTGGTCACTACCAGGAACAGAAAGTCATGATTCGTTTTTCCAAAGCTTGGAGACATTACCTCTGGAAAAAATTTTTTAAGTAGTTTTACTGAGCTCTTTATTTTTGGCTGCTCTGGGTCCTCACTGCTGTGCAGACTTTCCCTAGTTGCCGTGCATGGGCGTCTTCTCGCGGTGACTTCTCCTGGCTTGCAGAGCCCTGGCTCGAGGGTCCTCGGGCTGCTGTAGTTGTGTGAACTTTAGTCCCCCAGGTAGGACCGGCTTCGTGTTAACGGAAAGCCAGCTGCCTTCATGTCACAACGGCAACCCCACCTCTGTGAGTATCGCCTCTGATACACACACAGTCATTGTTGTGAGTCACGGGACTCCAGCAGCGTCTCAAGGACAGAGGGGTGTTACCTCCTAGCCCAGACAAAATGGTCCTCCAGAGCTCAGGGATAAGTTAGCCCAAAATATATTTGCTTCATAGAATTCTTCCTACAGAATAACTTTTTGGCTCCCGGATAAGATGAGAAACAGGGAAAGGAAAGGCTGGCCACTTGACCCTATTGTGACAGTTGTAGGTTCATCTTCAGTTGCTGTCTCTGGCCACCTGGGACTCTCTGGGGACCATTGGAGCCATCTCACTTTGGACATAATAACACGGAGGGGCCAGGAAGCATCTCCAGTGATACTGCTAAGTTTTAAGAGCTAAGTTAAGTGTAATGCTTCTTGAATGTGGCTGCATTTATTTATCTGTTTAGCTGTTTTGCAGCATTTGGAATCTTAGTTCCCGGGCCAGAAATCAAACCCATGCCTTCTTCTTAGGAAGCACAGAATCTTAACTACTGGACTGCCAGGAAAGTCCATGGCTCCATTATTAAATCACTTGGGGAAATTTAAAAGTAATGACAAAATTAAATTAAAATATTTGAGATAGATCCTAAGCATATGTTTGTTTTGTTGTTGTTATGGTCTGAAATTTTCTGAAACTCTCTCAGTCACCACCAGAGGGTTAAATACCTGGTAGGTTTCAGGCATGGAACAATTATTTTGAATGCCCATCACCCCTTTGGACTTCCCTTGTGACTCAGCTGGTAAAGTATCCACCTGCAATGTGGGAAACCTGGGTTCGATCTCTGGGTTGGGATAATCCCCTGGAGAAGGGACTGGCTACCCACTCCAGTATTCTAGCCTGGAGAATTCCATGGACTGTATAGTCCATGGGGTCACAAAGAGTTGGACACACCTGAGTGACTTTCACTTCACTTCACTTCATCACACCTTTATGTCATAGGTTTTCACCCTCTTTTGCAGATGAGTAAACTGAGGCACCAACGCATTAAGTAACTTTTCAAAGTCACTGTTGAATAAGTGACCGAGCCCTGAAACCTGGCTTCTCAACCACAGAACTTGCTCTCCAGCCCACTAATGGTCAGTCTAGACACACAGCAGGTACCCAGTACAACTTAGTTCTTTTCTTCCTTACCGTATCCTGGCCTGGAGAATTCCATGGATTATATAGTCCATGGGGTCTCAAAGAGTTGGACGTGACTGAGCGACTTTTGGGCTTCCCTTGTAGCTCAGTTGGTAAATAATCTACCTGCAGTGCAGGAGATCCAGATTTGATTTCTGGGTCAGGAAGATTCCCTGGAGAAGGAAATGGCAACCAACTCCAGGATTCTTGCCTGGAGAATCCCATGGACAGAGGAGCCTAGAGGTCTACAGTCCATGGAATTGCAAGAGTTAGAGACAACGTAACAACTAACTCATCAACCCTTCCTACTTTCTTGCATGTTCTTTGGTGGAAAAGACATTGAGCCGATGGATTGTTTGTGAAACTCTGTTTTGTAGGAGCTAGCACTCTTCTCTTTTTTTCTGAAAAAATAAAAAGAGGTAAGAAATTCTTTTAGGAGGGAAAAAAAGAGAGAAGGGAGAATGTTATTTCATGAAAGAACTTAGGGTCTCCAGATTTCATATGTAAGTGAAAGTTTTGCAAACCCTGATAGTGTCCTATTCACTATATTTGATGTTCAGTCACTCAGTCACGTCCGACTCTTTGTGACCCTCTGGACTGCAGCACACCAGGCTTCCCTGTCCTTCACTATCTCCCAGAGATTGCTCACAGTCATGTCTGTTATGTTGATGATGCCATCCATCTATCTCATCCTCTGTTGTCCCCTTCTCCTTTTGCCTTCAATCTTTCCCAGCATTAGGGTCTTTTCCAGTGAGTCAGGTCTTCGCATCAGGTGGCCAAAGTATTGGAGCTTCAGCTTCAGCATCAGTCCCTCCAATGAATATTCAGGATTGATTTCCTTTAGGATTGACTGGTTTAATTTCCTTGCTGTCCAAGGAACTCTCAGGAGTTTTCTCTAGCACCACAGTTCCTATAATCTTTTCCAGGTTTTTTGCCCCTTCTCCACTAAATTGTTTTTTTTTTTTTTTTTCTTAAATGGGGTAAACCCATCATAATTTGCAGCTAAGAAAGAGCTTTGTTGTGAGCAGGAAAATATTACTCTACAAGAAAACAACATCTTTTACACTAAAAAAGTAGCATCAGTGATAGCATCACAGGGAACAGGGTGGTATTTCTGTCCCTGTTGTAAACATTTTACCTGTGGTTTACAAGTGGCTATTGGTACCCTGTCCTGAAGCGTTAGGACTGGGCTCAGTGGAGTTAGTCTGTGAGTCTGGCATAAGAGAGCAGTGTAAGGAAGAGGCAGAAAAATCTGAGAAAAAGATGGAATTTATCGAGAGTTTACCATGTGTCATATGCACCTGTCATATATCATCTGATTTGATCTCCCTGAAACACTATGAATAATAGCTGTTATCATTCCCATTCTAAGTAAAGTTAAATAATTTCCCCAGGGTCATTCATTAAGTGACAGAAATGGAAGTTAAACCCAAGGAATTTGCCTTCAGATACTGGACTATTATCTTATATATTATAGAAGCTTCTTAAATATTGTTTTCTAGAAAACTCTATGTTGCTCTTATCTTCTCCTTCATTTAATTAGCAATCATTTTTGCATGTGTTTCTTGTACTAGAGACTGCAGAAGGTGCTGGGAATGCAGGGGAACCCTGTGAGAATCCATAGCTGGAAGGAGTTCATAACATAACATTTAGTTTAATATACTGAAATTTGTCCTCTTCTACCAAACTGCAGAAAAATTGTAAGTTATACTTACAAGAACACACATTTTTTCCATGAATAAATATACAAATGAATAAAATGAACAATCTCTCAGTCATGTCTGACTCTTTGCAACCCCATGGACCATACAACCCATGGAATTCTCTAGGCCAGAATACTGGACTGTGTAGCTTTCCCTTCACCAGGGGCTCTTCCCAACCCAGGGATCAAACCCAGGTTTCCTGCATTTCAGGTGGATTCTTTACC
Organism: Antilocapra americana; assembly: GCA_007570785.1. Lineage (NCBI taxonomy): Eukaryota > Metazoa > Chordata > Mammalia > Artiodactyla > Antilocapridae > Antilocapra > Antilocapra americana. Next base: position 944,091 of record ML663025.1, read on the forward strand.
AACTGAGCCACAAGGGAAGCCCAAGAATATGGAGTGGGTAGTCTATCCCTTCTCCAGCTGATCTTCCCAACCCAGGAATTGAATCGGGGTCTCCTGCATTGCAGGCAGATTCTTTACCAACTGAGCTATCAGGGAAGCCCTTACAAATGAATACATGATGCCAACCTGGGAGCAGCGATGGGCATATAAAATATGCTGCTAACATATATGCCAATGTTTTCAGCCTGGACTCTTATTTGTTCTCTCAAATTTACTCCTCTTCTCTTTCTTAGTGAAATAACCCTTAATATGAACCTAAACTAGTGGAAACCAATTAATTAATTACATTAGCTACTCTTCTGTGTAATGAGGTATGACCTTGCAACAACTTTTATTTAAATTTACAATAAATATAGTTTTGTGGGCAATTTCCAAGAATTTTCCTTGTAGGAAGATAGCCTACTTTTCTTTGTCTTTTGCTCCTTACTGATTCGTGGATGGCAGACATGATTGGTGCTCTGGAGGCCACATTGGCCTGTGAGGTGACACATTAAGAGTCGTAGAACTGCAGATTATAAGGATGCAGATACTGATGGTCATGAAGCTCTCTAAGCTCCTATATGTGAGATTATGTGAAAGGAGAAAATTCTCCTTTTGTTCAAGTCATGGTTATTTCCTTTTTCCTGTCAAATGCAGTTAGTCCTAACCTTAATGATTCCGTGTTAAGATACTAATATACACAACATTGCCAGAAGACGGACTAATTTAAAAGATGCCTGGTAATTAGGAAAGGTTCTCAAGAGGTGGGTAGAAACTTGAAGAGTTAGTAAGAGTTTACCAGCACCCAAGTTAAGGAAATTCTTTCATAAATAGAGGTTCTGTTTCTAGGGTTCACTGGTTATATCTCTCTCCAGGCTGCTCCCCAGTGGTGATTTTACATGCATAGTATCCATTAAAAAGTCATCCATTAAATGTGTATTGGGCACCCAATGAAGCAGACACAGATTCTGTACTTAACAGAAGCTCATAGTCCTTCACAAACTGGGACCAAACTGCCTCTCTAGTCTTAGGACCTGATGCTTAAGCCAGCCTGCTCTTTACAAGCGTTTAATGTGTTAGAGAGTGACTTTTATATGCCATACTAGTTTAGCCTCCATGCGGTAGCAGTTATCCAGAATTCTCTTCTCCAGTTCCAAGTTCTACCAAATCTGCATGCTCCTTTTCTTCCTCTTCTTCTTTACTTCTCTTCTCTTCCCTGACAGTTCAGGTCCTACTGGGAAAGGTAGGTGTCTGTGGCAGGCCAGAGGTTGCTCTGTGATCCAGAGCAGCTTGTCAGAGTCCAGGCAGGTGGAAATGGGCACGCAAGATGAGCCAGGAGGGGACCTCCTTGGTGGCCCAGTGGTAAAGAATCTCTGTTCCAAAGCAGGGGACATGGGTTGGGGTCCCACATGGTACAAGACAACTAAGCCCATGCACTATAACAAAGATTCCCCCATGCTGCGGCTAAGACCTGGTGCAGCCAAATTAAATAAGAATGAAATAAATAATAAAAAATGAGCCAGGAATATCTGGTCATACGAAAAAGTAAGGAGGTATTCATGGTGATGGTAATTTCAAAAGAACATAGGAGACTCTTTGAAGGGGAAACTGGAGAATCAAAATAGGTAATAACAGTAGGAATTAAAACCCACTGAATAAAATATGAAAGAACATCTAGACTTGTATACAAATGAATGGACGTATTGAAAGTTATGCGAATATTGGGTTATGTACATAGTTCAAGATAGTTCTCCATAAGATATATATTAATTGTAATGGAGAAACTGAGCATTTTTTAATGGTAAAGGCTGCTAGCAACTGTTTATACCCAGTGATCCAAGTGAACATCAACCAGCAATGGGACAGAGAACTTACGCATCATGTGATGAAATGTAATGAGAAGAAGGCAACATCACTTTTGGTACACACTTGCCGTAGATGCATAGCCTGAACCTAATCATAAGAAGTTTTCAGATAAACTCAAATTGAAGAACATTATCTGAAATAACTGGCTTGCAATCTTCAAAAGTAATAAGGTTGTCAAAGAGCAAGATAAAGCAGAAGAATGGATTTAGGGTAGAGAATAAGAGGACAGTCAGTCTGTTCAGTCGCTCAGCTGTGTCCAACGCTTTACGACCCCATGGACTGCAGCACGCCAGGCTTCCCTATTCTTCACCAACTCCCAGAGCTTGCTCAAACTCATGTCCATCAAGTCCGTGATGCCATCCATCCTTCTCATCCTCCGTCGTCCCCTTCTCCTCCTGCCTTCGATCTTTCCCAGCATCAGGCTCTTTTCCAATGAGTCAAATCTTCCTATCAGGTGGCCAAAGTATTGGAGTTTCAGCTTCAACATCATTCTTTCCAATGAATATTCAGAACTGATTTCCTTTAGAATGGACTGGTTTGATCTCCTTGCCATCCAAGGAACCGTCAAGAGTCTTCTTCAACACCACAGTTCAAAGTCCTCAGTTCTTCAGCACGCAGCTTTCTTTATGAGAACTGAATTGTAGGCTGGTTGCTTCTGCTGTAAGACTACCTTTGACTACTAGCCACACTTGAATTGAGTCTGAGAATTCAATGATACTATTGGATCAGTGTTGATTTTCTGATGTAGATGATTTTTGCTGTGTTCATGGAAAAGACTGTGCTTATTGTAGGAAATGCACATGAAGATGTCTGCAGGTGATGGACATTTCAATAAGTACGTAATTTTAGGAAAAACAAAAAATATCCACAAAGTGTATACACAACTTTTCTGCAAGATCAATATTTTTTTAAAGTGAACTAAATTGGGAGGGAGGTGGGAGGGGGTTTCTGGAAGGGGAACACATGTATACCCATGGCAGATTCATGTCAGTGTATGACAAAACCAACACGATAATGTAAAGAAAATTAATAAATAAAATTAAAAAAATAATAAAGTGAACTAGATAGATGAAAGGGAAAATAAAGTGGTTGCAGGTCTCTCCCTGATTCTTTTTTCACCCATCCTAATGCTGACTCTCTTCCTGCCTCAGTTCTCTGAACCAGAGACCAGTACATCGTTTAAGAGAGTAAATTCTAAATTCAGGTTGATATGAGTTCTAATCTAAGATTCACTGTTATTTTATTTTCTGTGTGACTCTTAACAAATTATTTACATCCTTGTGCACAGTAACGTCCTCTGTACAAAAGAAAACATAGTAGTGTTTCTCTTTCAGGGTTGTGGAAATTAAATTGGCTGCAGCCTAAGATACTCACCCAGTATCAGCACGTGGCAAGCACTGAATATGTGTTAACCACCTTAATTGATCACCTAGGCAGTAATACGTACATCAGTAACTCCAGCCACCTCACTGCTGTCTGACCACCCATGGCCAGGAAGGCACCCCTCAAAATTGCAACATCACTTAGCCTCCTCTGCTGTGATTCCTTTTCATCTGCCTCAAGCTTTGAAATTTCGGAGTCCCTGGTACAAAAAGCTCAGGCCAGCCAGGAACCAGAATACCTTTTTTTATCTCTGAACTCATTTGATCCTTACAAGCTCCCTGGGACATGCCATCATGTCCATTTTACAGGAGAGAAGGCAGGTTCCAAGAAGTAAAAGATCTTATTCAATTCACCCAACAAACAAATGGCACTGCCTTCCTACAGCCCTCCTGATTCAAGCCGTACATTCTTTCCATCACATCATGCCACTCTGCTTAACTCTGTTTTCTAAACAGTGTTCATATAGCATTGATGTTACTGCAGCATTCAGTGGTGAGAACTAGAGAAGAGTGGCTGAAAGAGAAATAGACAGGGCAGTGGGAGCAGGGGTGAAAGTATACAAGGTTCTCTAAGGGTACACGTCACCACCTTCCTCTTTTGACAACGAGGATCAGAACTTGAGCACTGCAGCTGATGCGAGAGCCAACTGCCTCCAAGAACAGAATATGAGACATGAGGCTGACGTCCACACTCCCCAGTGTCGCCCCGTCTTAGAAAGCTGTGCATGATTGTGAGGGCAGAGGAGTTTGGTATCTTCATGGAAGGAGAAGTCCGACAAATCGTTAGATGTGGTCCTCTCATGACACAGAACACAGACCTGAGAAGACTGAACAGTAACTTTTGTAGAACTGTCTGATGGGAGGCACGATTAGTTGAATCTTCCTCATAGAGTACACTTGAAGTAAATGACTGGTGTCCGTAAGAGGAATTATGGCTTTGAAATCATTGTAATCAACATCTGCAGATAATTCTCAAATAGCATGCTTTATGCTGTGTAAAGAATGTTTTCAGGAAGTGTGAGACACCTTTTTGAAAATATACAAACATTACTTGGTCTGGGATAATAATAGAACACTTTTAGCATTGTTTGAAAAGAATGCTAAATTTACACTATTTTTGTCAACATACACAAGTAAATATGCCTATTGCTCATTGCACACACATCTTAATTGCCTCTGTGAACACCTTAAAAATAGTAGTGTTTAGGGGGAAATATTTATTTTAACTCAAGACAATCTTCCATTGCATGTTAATTAACAAGTCAAAAGATGTTAGTATCCTCTGAATTGGCATGAAGAAAAGAAATATTTTATGAATCTTTCCTGTAATTCCCTGGCTCTCTCGAGTGTTTGAAATCCACATGTTGCAAAGCCTTGTGACAGAAGGAGACATACAAGCCTGGAGACTGGGAACTCTGTCTCTTCCTCATCATCATGCTCATAGCCAGTGTAAGAGGATGCTGACAGAAATCTCCTTGTTGACTCAGAATATCAGGTGAAGCCTCAACCTGAAAGCACTGAATGGCACGCATCCCCATAACCATCATTGCAGGAAATTCCCTAAGAAAAGAGTTAGCCTGGTTCTTTGCTACCAGCTTAATGCAGGACTCCAGGTTGTAGGAACTAGTTATATTGTGTACTAGTGTTTTAGGGCTGCCATAGCAAAATAACACAGACTGGGTGGCTTAAACAACAGGAAGTTATCTGCTGACAATTGTGGAGGCTAGAAATTCCCAATTACATCTTCCTTCCTGCCTGCCCTTCTGGCTGGGCCAGCTCTTAGTTGTAGCGCACAGGATCTTCGGTCTTCACTGCAGGTTGCAGGACCTTTAGTTGTGGCATGTGGGATCTCATTCCCTATTCGGCTCCCTGCACTGGGGCTTCGGAGTCTCAGCTGCTGGGTTGGCAGGGGAGTCCCAAGGTCTGCTTTCTTCCAGGCACTCTCCCCTTCACTTGCAGATGGCTACCTTCTCGCTGCCTTGCACGATCTTTCCTCTGTGCAGACATGTTCCTGGTGTCCCTTTCTGTGTTCACATTTCCTCTTATAAGGACACCAGTGATGCTGGATTAGGGTCCATTCTTAGAGGGCTTCATTCTGACTTAATCACCTCTTTAAAGGCCCTGTATCCAAATACAGTCACTTTCTGAAATACTGAGAGTTAGAACTTCAGCATACGAATTTTCTGTGGACACAGTTCAGTCCTTAACACCCTATTATTAAGTGCTTTTTCTAACCATAGAGTTGGCTAAGTGCTTTTCCTAATAATAGCAGAATGCCTGGCACCTCTGAGCTTTTCAGTAAAATTTAGCCAAGTGCTTTACATGCATTATGTCATTTAAATCCTATATGTTTAGGTAAATCATTCATTACCCCTGCCTATAGGGTAGAAAACAGCCTCAGAGAAATTAAGCAAAATTTTCAAGGTCTCGCAGTTAACAAATACTTTAGCTGAAATTCCGATAAAGATGGTCATGTATAAGCCAGCTCTCCTACATTTATGATCTCATTCACTATTGCATGTTTATATAACTACATGATAATCTCTCTCTGTACCTGGCTTTACAAATGCTTCACTGATGAGAGATTTCTAGTGAGTGGCATGTGTTTGTAACTCTACTCTTCTTTTATTTGATAAGAATATGTGGAAAAGTACCCAAGAATAAATTACAGATAGTCATATGTGTATAAAATTACGAATGCATATATCTTTAAGCATATGGTGATACACCATATATATGCATATATTGACACATAAGAGTAAGCTGTTTGGTAAAATGACTAAATTATTTTCTCAGTGTGGAACTTGTTCTTTTTGGTGAATCTTGCTGTTAGTTTTTCATTAAAGGAATTTAAGAACAATTGTAGTTATTATACAAAAAGTTGTTCTTAACATTTATTGAGGGTTCTCAATGTGTCAGGATCTTTGAACATTTATTTGGTCGCATACTTCCTGAAAGTCTTAGAGGATCAGAATTTTACAGAGAAAAAAATGGATTCCTGAAGAAGTCACAACTTTAATATTTGCAGAATCTCCCAAGAGACATGAAGTAGGGAGATTAAGGAACTCTGTTGCTAACAGATGTTGACTGAATAAAATGCATAACCTTAAAGCTGGGAATTAGGTTGTATTCAGTGATGTTACTGAGGATGATAGCCCAGGAATCAGCCTCTTGGTTAGCTCTGAGGAACTGTTCCAAAGAGAAAAGGGAGGAGCCAGGATATATGGGAGTTTTTGCTGAAAAGCAAATAAACAAAAACCATGTAGTAAACGTCAAAAGATTGCTGCTAATCACACAAAAAAAGACATCTCAAGTTAATGATTTTGATGTTTTTACCAAATTTTGTGGTATGCATGCATTAGCCAAGACTTTTTTATTCTAAAACATTTCCCCTGAGCTCCTCAGAAATTCTGATTCAGTGTGTTTTGTTGGTGTCTAAAAATTAATACACTTTACTGCCCCAGGTAATCACCAGAATAGTTTATATACTATTGATAAATTTTGAGATACAATAATTGATACTAGAAGTTCTTCACCCCGCTTCCTATTAAAATGAAGAGCAGTTTTGTTTTTGGCTTTGTTTTGAATTTTCTTTGTTATAACCCACATCAAGATTACCCAGAAGTTCTCAGTTAATTGATATGAGATGGAGCTTAAGAATCAAACTGTTTTATAATTCCCAAGAATTCCCTGGTGGTACAGCAGTTAAGACTTCACCTTCCAGTGCAGGGGGTATGGGTTTGATCTCCTTGTCAGAGAGCTAAGATTGCACATGCCTCACAGTCAAAAGGCTAAAACATAAAACAGAAGCAATGTTATAACAAATTCAATAAAATCTTTAAAAATGGCCAATATCACGAAAAAAAAATCCCCCAATATTTATAATGAGCATCAAAGATGGAAGAGTTGAGAATGGTCCTCCAGATATAACATAATGGAGTCAGGAATATTTCAAAACCAAACTGATTCTCTTAAAAAGTCATCTCAGTTAAAATGCTGCCCCTGGAAATTATTTCCTCCAGGGGAAATATTGTTTTCTTCACTGATCATATTTTACTTCCAAAATATATTAATCTTATACTTAAAAATACCAATTCAAGATTCTTATGATGCAAAAATGTTACAGAAATATAGACAGTTTTTACTAAAAGGGAACATGGAGAAAAGAAGCTTCACCAAAAGTGAAATTATCCAGAAGAGCTTAGAAAAATCAAAGTAAAAGACACAGGTTTGAAGGACACCAAAGTTGTGACATTTGGAGCTGCCTAAATTGTGCTTTGTGTGTGCTCAGTCGCTCAGTCGTGTCTGACTTCTTGCGATCCTGTGGACTGTAGCCCACCAGGCTCCACTGTCCATGGGATTACCAAGGCAAGAGTACTGGAGTGGGGTACCATTTTCTCTTCCAAGGGTTCCTCATGACCCAGGGACCAAACTCATATTGTACCTGGTACTGGGCTAAACTGTTATCCCACATCATGATGATTAATATTTGCAGTAACACTATGGTATGCACATCAGACTGTTCATTATTGTTTATGGGGTTATCAAGGCAAGAATACTGAAGTGGCTTGCCATTCCCTTCTCCAGTGGACCACATTTTGTCAGAACTCTCCAGCATGACCCATCTGTCTTGGGTGGCCCTACATGGCATGGCTTAGTTTCATTGAGTTAGACAAGGCTATAGTCAGTTAGAGAAGACTGTGGTCTTGAAGGCCATGAGCAGTATGAAAAGGCAAAAAAGATAGAAAACTGAAAGAGGAACTCCCCAGGTTGGTAGGTTCACAATGTGCTACCGGAGATCAGTGGAGAAATAACTCAAGAAAGAATGAAGAAGTAGAGCCAAAGCAAAAACAACACCCAGTTTTGGATCTGACAGGTTATGGAAGCAAGGTCCAATGCTGTAAAGAGCAATATTGCATAGAAACCTGGAGTGTTAGGTCTGTGAATCAAGGCAAATTGAAAGTGATCAAAGAGAAGATGGCAAGAGTGAACGTCGACGTTTTAGGAATCAGCGAACTAAAATGGACTGGAATGGGTGATTTTAACTCAGATGACCATTATATCTACTACTGTGGGGAAGAATCCCTTAAAAGAAATGGAGTAGCCATCATACTAAACAGAAGAGTCTGAAATGTAGTACTTGGATGCTATCTAAAATATGACAGAATGATCTATATGTGTTTCCAAAGAAAACCATTCAATATCACAGTAATCCAAGTCTATGACCTGACCAGTAATGCTGAAGAAGCTGAAGTTGAATGGTTCAGTGAAGACCTACAAGACCTTTTAGAACTAACACCCAAAAAAGATGTCCTTTTCATTATAGGGGACTGGAATGCAAAAGTAGGAAGTCAGGAAACACCTGGAGTAATAGGCAAATTTGGCCTTGGAGTACAGAATGAAGTAGGGCAAAGGCTAATAGAGTTTTGCCAAGAGAATGCACTGGTCATAGCAAACACCTTCTTGCAACAAATCAAGAGAAGACTCTACACATGGACATCACCAGATGGTCAACACTGAAATCAGATTGATTATATTCTTTGCAGCCAAAGATGGAGGAGCCCTATACAGTCAGCAAAAACAAGACTGGGAGCTGACTGTGGCTCAGATCATGAAATCCTTATTGCAAAATTCAGACTGAAATTGATTCTAGTGGAGAAAACCACTAGACCATTCAGGTATGACCTAAATCAAATCCCTTACGACTATACAGTGGAAGTGAGAAATAGATTTAAAGGACTAGATCTGATAGACAGAATGCTTGATGAACTATGGATGGAGGTTTGTGACATTGTACAGGAGACAGGAATCAAGACCATCCCCAAGAAAAAGAAATGCAAAAAAGCAAAATGGCTGTCTGGTGAAGCCTTACAAATAGCTGTGAAAAGAAGAGAAGCCAAAAGTAAAGGAGAAAAGGAAAGATATACCCATTTGAATGCAGAATTCCAAAGACTAGCAAGGAGAGATAAGAAAGCCTTCCTCATTGATCAGTGCCAGCAAATATGGAAAATTCAGCAGTGGTCACAGGAATGGAAAAGGTCAGTTTTCATTCCAATCCCTAAGAAAGGCAATGCCAAAGAATGCTCAAACTACCGCACAGTTGCATTCATCTCAGACAATAGTAAAGTAATGCTCAAAATTCTCCAAGCCAGGCTTCAATACTTGAACCATGAGCTTCCAGATGTTCAACATGGTTTTAGAAAAGGCAGAGGAACCAGAGATCAAATTGCCGATATCCACTGGATCATCGAAAAAAGCAAGAGAGTTCCAGAAAATCATCTATTTCTGCTTTATTGACTATGCCAAAGCCTTTGACTGTGTGGATCACAATCAACTGTGGAAAATTCTTCAAGAGATACCAGACCACCTGTCCTGCCTTTTGAGAAATCTGTGTGCAGGTCAGGAAGCAACAGTTAGAATTGGACTTGGAACAACAGACTGATTCCAAATAGGGAAAGGAGTACGTCAAGGCTGTATAATTTGTATGCAGAGTACGTCATGAGAAATGCTGGGCTAGAGGAAGCACAAGCTGGAATCCAGATTGCCATGAGAAGCATCAATAACCTCAGATATGCAGATGACACCACCCTTATGGCAGAAAACGAAGAAGAACTAAAGAGCCTCTTGATGAAAGTAAAAGAGGAGAGTGAACATGTTGGCTTAAGGCTCAGTATTCAGAAAACTAAGAGCATGATATCTGGCCCTATCACTTCATGGCAAATAGATGGGGAAACAGTTGAAACAGTGAATGACTTTATTTTGGAGGGGCTCCAAAATCACTTCAGATGGTGACTGCAGCCATGAAATCAAAAGATGCTTACTCCTTGGAAATAAGTTATGACCAACCTAGACAGCATGTTAAAAAGCAGAGACATGGTGTGTGGAGCGCCGATCGCTGGCGGCATCCGTCCAGAGTCCCCAGAAGTCTCGGTTACAATAGCCAGGACATGGAAACAACCTAGATGCCCATCAACTGACAAATGGATAAGAAAGCTGTGGTACATATACACAATGGAATATTACTCAGCATTAAAAAAAAAATTTCATTTGAGTCAGTTCTACTCAGGTGGACGGAACTGGAGCCTATTATCCAGAGTGAAGTAAGCCAGAAGGAAAAACAACAATACAGTATACTAACGCATATATATGGAATTTAGAAAGATGGTAACGAGAACCCTGCATGTGAGACAGCAAAAGGAACGCAGATGTATAGAACGGACTCGTGGACTCTGTGGAAGAGGGCAAGGGTGGAATGATATGGGAGAATGGCATTGAAACATGTTAATTATCATATGTGAAATCAATCGCCAGCCCAGGGTTGATGCTCAGGGCTGGTGCACCGAGATGTCCCAGGGGGAGTAAATCGGAAGGGAGGAGGGAGGGAGGTTCTGGAGGGGGAGCATATGTAAACCCATGGTGGTTTCATGTCATTGTATGGCAAAACCAACACAATAAAGTAAAGAAAAAAAAAAAGCAGAGACATTACATTGCCAACAATCATCTGTGTCATCAAGGCTATGGTTTTTCCAGTAGTCTTGTATGGATGTGCGAGTTGGACTATAAAGAAAGCTGAGCCCCAAAGAATTGATGCCTTTGAACTCTGATGTTGGAGAAGACTCTTGAGAATCTTCTCAAGGAGAAGACTGCAAGGAGATCCAACCAGTCCATCCTAAAGGAGATCAGTCCTGAGTGTTCATGGGAAGGTTTGATGTTGAAGCTGAAACTCCAATACTTTGGCTACCTGATGTGAAGAGCTGACTCATTTGAAAAGACCCTGATGCTGGGAAGGATTGAAGGCAGAAGGAGAAGGGGACAACAGAGGATGAGATGGTTGGATGGCATCACTGACTCAATGGAGATGAGTTTTAGTAAAATCCAGGAATTGGTGATGGACACTGAGGCCTGGCATGCTGCTGTCCATGGGGTCGCAAAGAGTCAGACATGACTAAGAAACTGAACTGAACTGAACTGTTGCACATCATTACTGAATATGCTCTACTGCTTAGAAAACTTTTCAAATTCACAGAGAACATAACTTAAGGACCAGAATTCAAGGCTCATGATCAAGGTCACTGATTCAAGGTCAGTGATCTTCCTATTAGAAAACACTGTTATTGTCTACCATTCCCAGATATATTTGTATGACTTCTCAATTGAAGGAATAGAGTTGGACTTTGAGTTTCCAAGTGTGAGGAAGAAATTCTTAGGGGTCAAAATGACAGAAAAGAACTGACTGTGGAGATTAAAAGACCATGAAACAAGGCCAAATGGGAAGCCCACATTCCCCCATACTCATCTCTTGGAAGAACCAATCCCTTTGGAATTTAGCTTCCAGCAAGGCATGCGTGTCAACTGAAAAACAAAAGAAAGTACAGCATTACAATTGAGAGTTAAGTTTTACTTGGGGTAAAATGAGAACTATGGCCTGGGACACAAGCTTTCAGATAGCTCTGTACCTCTTACAAGGTACCAGAGGAGGTCAGTGTATATGTAATTTTTTTTTGTATTTATCCATGTATTTGTCTTTATTGGAAATCTCTTTATTTTCATAAGGATTTGAGTTACTGTGCTGTGCCTTTCTGTTTCAACTTAGACTCCTTTTAGCATTTCTTGTAAGGGCAGCCTTACTGGAAATGGACATCTTTAACTTTTGCTTATCTGAGATTGTCTTAATTTCTCTCACATTTTCTTTTATTTATTTATTTTAGTTTTATTTACATTATTGTGTTGGCTTTGCCATACATTGATATGAATCTGCCATGGGTATACATGTGTATATGTAATTTTAGTGAGGTTGGTACTTGCTATCAAGCACACATTTTATCAAAAAGTTGCTGCTAGTCATGAGGAGAAGATATCTTTGTTAATGATTTTACCTATTTTCTAGATTTGAGAAGATGCAAGAAACTGGGCGCATGAAACCTTCTCCCCAAAATATCCAACACTCTGAAAACTTATTTTTGCCAGTGTTCCCCAGAGCACAGAGTGCCTCACTCCTGATCTCCACACTGACATTTCAAGGAGTGTTGAAGGTCAGCAAGTGCAGTGGCTTGTGACTTAATCCTTGTAGAGGCAGAGGGCAAGTGACCATTTTTAGCTGGCATGTGGATTTCCTGATTCTTACTTTGTGTATTGTTGTTCTATCTTAACCTGCTTAGAAGTTGCTCTGTTACAGCTTAACACTGTGCCAAGCGCTATACTCAGTACTGAGGACATACAGTACAATCACTACCCTTATAGTCACCCACATAATCAAGGGAGATTGACAGATACATGAAAGCTATGGTGTATTTATGTTAGGGCTTCCCTGGTGGCTCAGCAAAGAATCTGCCTGCAATGCAGGAGACCGGGGTTCAATCCCTGGGTTGGGAACCAGCGTTCAAGGAATCAAACCCAGGTCTCCTGTATTTACATTAAGGACCACATAGTAAAGTCACTTTTATGGGAGAGGGAAAATAACATGGAGGGCGGAAGGAAGGGAAGCAAATGAAGGAAACAAAGAAGTTGATTTTCAGAAACATGGAAGAGCTGGGGTGAGGGGACTGCACTCCCCACAAAGAGCCCATCCTCCCCCATTCCCTCTTGACTTTTGTCTTGAAAAGATCTTGAGCCAATAGCTTGTTAGGCCTTATTGATGATGATATAGTGAATTTCCACTTCTCCATGCATCCACTCAATCCTTCAAAAATTCCCAATGGGTAAGAAGTGCTTTTTAAACCACCTATTCTCCCCTGAGTTCTATCATTATGGTCCAATTTCTTTGAAAGTGTCTCCTGAAAATAAAAACCTACTGTCTAATCGAGAGCTGTCCATCAATAGCAGAAATCCTATGGCAACTATATATTTATGTACTTGTTTTCCCTCTTCCGGTCTAAATGATATTTTTGTGAAATAAAAAAATATATATTGATACAAACTTTTAAAAAAATTTTCAGATCAATTGAGTAGCTCTATTCTTTTCTTTCAGGAAAAATGTGTGCTAGTTATTCCCATTGAGTAAGGATATTAAAAGACATAGAAAAAGTAGAAATTCTATCCTCTTAACCATCCCAGAGCTTCTGCCACAGGGCATAAAACCCTAAAATGTTGACTATTCAGCTGTGCAAGTTTCAGATGATCCACTCAGAAGTTGTATGTCTGTTTATACATCTTCTATTTCACTATATTTTTTTATTTTGATTGATTTTCAATTTTTTTCTGAACTTCATAACTTAGAGATAATACACGCCTGGCACTGACCACTTTATATTTTAAAAAAAATGTACTGAACATTTGCTCTTAAGAGAAAATTGGATCCGTGAGGTGACTATTTCTGTTTAATGTCGGGTAGTCACAACTTGTTAAGACCTGCTTTTCTCAAGGCTCTGAAACTGGACTTATAATTAAAATTCATTTTCAGTGTTTGGTGTATACTTATAACATTCTTTATCTGTAAATTACCTGCAATTGTGTTTCACTAGGCTGCTTCCTAATATAAGACCCTAATACTAGTAATATGGCTTACTTGAATTTACATCAGTATAAATTAATTCAAAATGGTAGTAACTGAATGGTGTGTGTAGCTCAGTGAACAGTATCATACTAATGTCAACTTTCTGGCTTTGATATTAATAAGTTGTATAGCATGTGACCATTGGAAAAGGTGAGAGAGGGGCCCATGGGACTCCATGTACTATTTGTACAAATGTCTGTGAATTTTTAATTATTTCAAAATAAAAATGAAAAACAACAGTAAAAAGAAGAAACAAAGATCATTGCAGACTAACAAATACAGACTTTAGAACAATACAGTTTGGGTTCCTGGCTCCATCACGTAAGAGCTGACTGAGAGAATTAGTTGGTCTCTCAGAGTTTCATGTTGTTCTTCTCTAAAATGGAAGTAGTAGAGATGGTGAACTGTGTAAGAAAAACTTTCCAATGAATCTTGCCTGAAGAAGCTGTAAAACTGTGAGGAACATACATGACAGAGATAAAACTAACAGCAACCACTACAAAATCTGTGTTGAATTTCTTATGTCTAAGTGTGTATCTGTTCTATACATTCTGTCTTAGACAGGTATATGTTAAGGTAGCTTGACCACTGAGTCCTTCCAAACCTCTGAATTGCCCGCCCATTCATGTTTCTGTCTGTTGGTTTTGAGGTGATTGGAGGATAAATGACTAATAAAGGAGGAATTGAATCTTTCTTGGCTCCCTGTTCCCATCACAATATTTCTCTACTGAGCACAGGGTCAAGACCCAAATGTATTGGCTAAATAGGTTACCACACAAAGGCCCTTGAATGTGGTAAAAGACAATCGTTCAAATGCTGTGTTTTATAATTAAAGCAGCTAATCCACTGTCATTACATAAGCAATCCATTGGATATCATCATTTGAAATGAAAGCAAGCCCTGTAACTTCATAACCCTGAAAAACCCAGAAGTCACAATTTCTTTCCCTGTCATGATAGAATGTAACACCATAAAACACCATTTGGAAAAAGACATGGAACCGTCCAATTTTTTTTTTTCATTTGTTTCTTATCTAATATTGAGTATGCCAGTGCATTCCTAATGAGTAACATTGTTATAGACAGATTTCTCTGAAAAAGACTTCTGAAGCTGTATTGCATGCTAACAAGGGATACCAGCTACAATAAATTGTCTACCATCTACCCTGTAAATTACATTTTTTAAAAGTCCATATACTAATGCAAACATGCATGGCATATTTAATTTCCTGATTAAAGGAGGCAACCCTCCCATAAGAAGGAATCCCTGATCATATAGTCATAATGGAATTTCTTTCCTCTGCATGGAATTTCTATGCCACTTAATGAATCCTCAGTGTTCACAATCAACTATGGACTGGTAGTTGAAAGTTGAAATTGATGTGGCTCCAGGATGCATACGTTTTTGTCAGTTACATGGAGATCAATTCTACATGCGTATTTTTGGCCTTGATCTCCATAAATGTTCCACACACTTTGACAACCATCTTCCAAAGTTTTAACTGCAAGGGATGTTGGTGAATAAAATGATAGCTCCCACATGAACAAAAGAGTGCTGATGACTCATAATGTACAACCTGATGAACATTTATGATCTTATAAGAGAACCAGTGTACAGTCGAAACTTCTGGAAATAAGACTATCAGGAATCAGAGGCTGGTGCAACAATCTTTTACAGTGGGAAAGGAAAAATAAATCATTTCTGATAAGTAACACCCTGGACAATATAACAAGATCACATTTTTATCTAGTTTTATTTACTTATATATTTATTTATTTGACTGCACCACTGCTGAGGCATGTGGGACTTACTTACCTGACCAGGGAGCAAACCTGGGCCACCTGCATCGAGACTGCACAGTTTTTGCCACTGGACCACCAGGGAAGTCCTAAAATCACATTTTCAAAATCATGCATTACTTTGACTTATTTTGAATGACAACTGACCAAGTCACAAAGATGTCAACATCTGTGAAAAATCTAAATCTAAACTTTCCCACCTTTTTTCTGGGTGATCTGAAATGAGTTATTAACACCTAAATTCATAATGTCATCTGTAAAATGAGGAAAATTTTAAAAAGAAAGAAAAAAAACTTGAAGAATTTTGTGTGGATGAAATGATGTCCATACTCTGCTCCCACATCACATAACAGAAGTTAAACTACTCTACTTTCCCCCCTAAATTATATCAAAACTGTTTGCCTGCTAAATTGGTAAGAATCTTATTTCAGAGTCTTACTTCTACTGTCCCACCTTTGTTCTTAGAGTCTAAGGATTATATGAGATGCTAAGGAGCTAAAGAATAAGCCAATCTCCTGTCTAAAGATGTATAAATGGAAAGAGGGAGGATTTAGGCCTGTCCACGAGTTTCTATTGATGTCCTTGTTCCTCCAGGCCACAGGGTATGCTCTTGCATATGGTCTTTCACTAGTCAATCACTGTGGCTTGGCTTAGCTAGGATGAAGTCTCTATAACCCAGATCCTGGGAAATTGTCTTAAAGATGTAGGGATTTCTTCTTCAGATAATGTCTTTTCATCAGTGCTTTGTGTAGATAAGCATGCCCCTTTTCTGTCAGCATAGTGGTTTTGCATCCAGGTTACTGGATATCTGTCCTTGGTGACTACATAATCAATATCCATATTTCCAGAACCAAAGAGTTCCTCTCCAGAAATCAGCTTATATCTTCTTATTCTTTTCATCTCTAGAAGGAAAAAAAATAAGCTTTTTGTTAAGAGTTGAAATTCAGAAACACAAAACCAAATTTAGATTTTAACAGTTATAATTGTGACTTCATAAGAGGACAAGCTTAAGCATCTTCCTGTAAAACAGTTTAATTGGCTCTAAAGTGACCTTATTTTCAGTTAAAAGGAAAGACACATTTAAAATGCCAACCACTTCTGTCTTGCCTTCCTGTCTAATGAAAACTGATCATCAATTCATGGGAAAAGATGAAGAAGGTGTAATTTTTTATTTTATATGGCAACTTGGCTGGATCACAGTGACTGGATATTTGCTCAAACATTGTCCTGGATATTTCTGTAAGTGTATTTTTTGAATGAGATTAGCGTTGAAGCCAGTGGACTTTGAATAAAGCATATTGCCCTCAACAGTGGGGGAACATGTCTCACACAATCAGTTGAAGCCCTTAATAGAACAAAGACTGACCTCCCCTGAACAAGAATTCTGCCAGCAGACTGCCTTTGAACATAAGCCACAACTGTTCCCCAGGTCTCCAGCTTGCCAGCCTACCATACAGATTTTGATTTACTAAGACTTGATGGTTATGTGAGTTCCTAGAAATCAATCGATATCTCAATAGATAGATACGGTGATAGATACGTGGTAATAAGTAGATATGGTAATAAATAGATATGGTTATAGATAGATAGAGATAGTTATAGATGGATAGATATAGATCTGAGTATATGGTACTGAGACCCTATCCAAACCAAACCAAAGTTCACAAAGTAAGCCCACTTGATGATTTTCTCATTCTTTCACAAATCCACTTGTCTCTTCTCTCATGTCCCAACCTAACCTAACCTTTGAGTTTAAGGTAAAGTACTTTTTGTGTGAAAATTTTGTCTCATACCTCCTCAGGATAAAGTACGTTCATTTATACTAATTTGCACAGGTTCTGTATTAATCAAAGAGGATTTTTCTGACTAAATTGACTGTAGAGATCTAGGGAAGTGGGCTTTAGATAGTATCAAAATTTTACATGGAAGTACAAACAGAAGTGGGTTATAACTGCTGATTTTATTTCATAGTAAATTTACTTTGCATACATCAACTTCCCTTAGTCCTGTTGTTGCAGATCATAAGGTTAGCAAATCTTTCCTTTAGATAATAATTAGACTGCATAAGAATTGAATGGGTAACACTAAATTTATATGCTTGAATAAGTCAATATTTTTCTTATTTTTAAATTATTTTAAAAACTAGAGTATTTAAGCATGCTATCTTTAATTATGATTTAACCAAACTATAATATTGCTGATTGTTTTCAGAGCTCCTATTTCAGTATGAATGTTCATTTCTTCATCTTTGATTTTCACCTATTGACTTTCATTAGTAAGAAAGTATTTTCTAAAACTTTCTATAAGAAAATAAGAGTCTTACATGTGCTTCACAAGGCCATTTGATAGGACTTTTTTTTTCTAAAATGATTTTTATAGATAATGGAAGTAACTAGCTATCAATGTTTAGCTGTGTAACAATTTGTATGCACCTTTTAAAGAAGCCTTAAAGATGGAAGAGCCTGTTTCCCAAGGCCAGAATACAAAGGATCCAATTGCACATTAATTTTATTGAAACTTCAAGTGAATAGTTGAATTTCTACAGCTAGAAAGTGTCCATGGGTTAAATTGCATCAGGAAGTGTACAATTGAAGTAGATAATAAAATTCTTTCCTATATACTGGTAGGATGTACAGATTCTGGGATGGACAAAGGTGGAACTCTTATTCAAGATCCCTGACATGAGGCATTGTGAAGAGGGACATTTTCTTCCGATAATTACTTCATATCAACAC
Organism: Antilocapra americana; assembly: GCA_007570785.1. Lineage (NCBI taxonomy): Eukaryota > Metazoa > Chordata > Mammalia > Artiodactyla > Antilocapridae > Antilocapra > Antilocapra americana. Next base: position 962,383 of record ML663025.1, read on the forward strand.
ACAAATAATTTATTTTCTTCACTTGGATAAAAAGAATAACAAACAGAATATTGATATTGCCTTCATTATTTGACCAAAGAGAAAAGTGAAGGAAGTCAAAACTCTTGAAACTTATATAACATTATAGTGTTTATTGGGCGTTAATTGTGTATAATTGTGTGTTTGCAGGGTAGGTATTCTCCAGTGCTATTTATTGATACTTTTCTGTACAACTCTACAAGAGACAGCTTTCCTAGAAGTGTCATAATAAGACAAGCATTGAGGTACTGAAATGGACCTTCCCTGAGTAACTGCTCTCTCTTTGGAACTGCTTTAGTTTTCTCTATTAAAGACCCTAGCAGGTATGGAGCAATAGGCCACTTGGTAAATAAGTAAATCGAGACTCAGATAAGTGATTTCTTACTTACTTTTGGCTGCACTGGGTCTGTGCCGCCGTGAGCGGGCTTTCTCCAGCTGTGGTGAGCGTGGGCTATCACAGGCTGTGCGGTGAGGCCCTCATTGCGGTGGCCTCCCTCACTGCAGAGCATCGGCTCATGCGCTCTCAGGAGTTGTGACTTGAGGGCCCTGCAGTTCAGGTTCAGTAGTGGCCTTTGTTGCCCTGCGGCAGGTGGAATATTCCAGATCAGGGATCAAGCCAGCGTCCCCTGCATGGGCCGGCAGGTTCTTAACCACTGGACCACTAGCCAAGTCCCTCAGAGAAGTTATAAAAATTATCCAGCTATAATTTCATTTAAAAATGTTATCGAAATATTGTAATAACTCTGTATGGGGGCAGATGGTTATAAGACTTATCATGTTGATCATTTCATACTGTATGCAAATGTCAAATCACTCTGTGGTACACCTGAAACTAACATAATATTGCACATCAAATATACTTCAATTGTGTTTTTGAGATGTTTTTACGTGGACCATTTTTAAGGTCTGTATAGAATTTGTTGCATTATTGCTTCTGTTTTATGTTGTTTTTCTGGTCACAAGGCATGCAGGATCTTAGCTCCCCAACCAGGGATCAAACCCATACCCCCTGCACTGGAAGGTGAAGTCTTAACCAATGGACCACCAGGGAAGTCCCCCTCCGTGCTTTCCTATCTTGCACCATGTGTGTGTAATTTGCTTTGTGTCCTCTCCCACTAGACAGAAGATTCTTGAGGACATGAACATGTTTTATTTCTGCATTTCTGCACTGTTTTAATCTATATTCTCTCTGGAACAACCATTCACTGTCCTAATAGAATTACCTGTCTAGGGGAGTGCCTGAGATTAACAGAAAATTATATAAAGTGCCTAGTGTAAGGCAGACTCTGTGCTGGGTTCTGGGGCTATAAAGGTGAAGAAGAAGACATGCTAAGGATGAATAGGAGAAGGGAGAAGAAAGGATTCTAAATATGGTGCTCAGCAGAGGTGGGGTTATATTCAGGCTATAAGCTAAAGGGTGAGAATCCAAGCAAGGTGAAAAGGCAGCCTTCAGAATGGGAGAAAATAATAGCAAATTAAGCAATGGACAAACAATTAATTTCAAAAATATACAAGCAACTCCTGCAGCTCAATTCCAGAAAAATAAATGACCTAGTCAAAAACTGGGCCAAAGAACTACACAGAAATTTCTCCAAAGAAGACATAAAAATGGCTAATAAACACATGAAAAGATGCTCAACATCACTCATTATCAGAGAAATGCAAATCAAAACCACAATGAGGTACCATTTCACACCAGTCAGAATGGCTGCCATCCAAAAGTGTACAAGCAATAAATGCTGGAGAGGATGTGGAGAAAAGGGAACCCACTTACACTGTTGGTGGGAATGCAAACTAGTATAGCCACTATGGAGAACAGTGTGGAGATTCCTTTAAAAACTGGAAATAGAGCTGCCATATGATCCAGCAATCCCACTGCTGGGCATACACACTGAGGAAACCAGAATTGAAAGAGACACGTGTACCCCAATGTTCATCGCCGCATTGTTTACAATAGCCAGGACATGGAAGCAACCTAGATGCCCATCAACTGACGAATGGATAAGAAAGCTGTGGTACATATACACAATGGAATATTACTCAGCCATTAAAAAGAATACATTTGAATCAGTTCTACTGAGGTGGACGAAACTGGAGCCTATTATCCAGAGTGAAGTAAGCCAGAAGGAAAAACAACAATACAGTATACACATATATATGGAATTTAGAAAGATGGTAATGATAACCCTGTATGCGAGACAGCAAAAGAGATGCAGATGTATAGAACAGTCTTTTGGACTGTATGGGAGAGGGCAAGGGTGGGATGATATGGGAGAACGGCATTGAAACATGTAAATTATCATATGTGAAATGAATTGCTAGCCCAGGTTTGATGCTTGATACAGGGTGCTCAGGGCTGGTGCACTGGGATGACCCAGAGACATGGAATTGGGAGGGACGTGAGAGGGGGGTTCTGGAAGGGGAACACATGTATACCCATGGCGGATTTATGTGAATGTATGGCAAAACCAACATGATAATGTAAAGGAAAAAAAAAAGATTGATGTGCAGAATATTTCATGCACTGAGAAATTACCGAATTCAAAGGATCTGTGTTTTTAAGAAAAGTTGTTGTGTTTAGATAGCCTGTGTGGCTGTACCAGAGCAAACAGATGTGTGTGCCTGTCTGAGTGTATGTGCTTATACATCTATATATGGTTCTTCATATATTTTTCAGTCCTTTTGTTTCCATCCTTTAATCCTACACTCTCTTTTTTTGTACCTGAGCTGAATAGCTACTTAAATGGTTGGAGTCTCCTTTTTTTAAATACAATTATTTATTTTTAGTGGGAGGACAATTGCTTTACAATATTGTGTTAATTTCTCTGTACATTAACATGAATCAGCTGTAGGTATACATATGTTCCCTTCCTCTTGAACCTCCCTCCCACCTCACACCATCCCACCTCTCTAGGTTGTCACAGAGCACAGGGTTTGAGCTCCCTGTGTCATACAGCAAATTCCCCCAGCTATCTGTTTTACATATGGTAATGTATGTCTCAATGCTGCTCTCTCAATTCGTTCCACTCACCTTCCCCCACTGTGTCCACAAGTTGGAGTCCCTTGAATTCATATTCCCTGGTGTCAAGTAAGGGAAACAGAAAGTATTGATCAAGTGTTCCTTCAATAAATGAAACATGAGAAATTGATAAAGTTGCTATAAAGGAAATAAATGCCACTTTATCAGAGTATGTAATAGTGAAACTTGACCAAGTATCTCCAAAATAGTATCACTAACACGAGATGTAAAAAATTCAGATTCTAGGCTGAGATACAGGACAATTTAGACCTGTTAGAGCAATGCCAAAGGTTTGTTGTATGTCATCAAAGAATTATTTTATGATTTTAGAAGGTAAACCAATCAAAACAAACGAAAAACTAGCAGACCTCTGGAGTTCATTTCCATTCTAACAAAGAGTGCTTAAACTGAACAAACAGTTCGGTTCAGTTCAGTCGCTCAGTTGTGTCCGACTCTTTGCAACCCCATGAACCACAGCACGCCAGGCCTACCTGTCCATCACCAACTCCCGGAGTCTACCCAAACCCATGTCCCTTGAGTTGGTGATGCCATACAACCATCTCATCCTCTGTCGTCCCCTTGTCCTCCTGCCCTCAATCTTTCCCAGCATCAGGGTCTTTTCTAATGAGTCAGCTCTTTGCATCAGGTGGCCAAAGTATTGGAATTTCAGCTTCAACATCAGTCCTTCCAGTGAACACCCAGGACTGATCTCCTTTAGGATGGACTGGTTGGATCTCCTTGCAGTCCAAGGGACTCTCAAGAGTATTCTCCAGCACCACAGTTCAAAAGCATCAATTCTTCTGTGCTCAGCTTTCTTTATAGTCCAACTCTGACGTCCATACACGACCACTGGAAAAACCATAGCCTTGATAAGACGGACCTTTGTTGGCAAAGTAACGTCTCTGCTTTTAAATATGCTGTCTAGGTTGGTCATAACTTTCCTTCCAGGAAGTGCACATATTTTTAGATAAACTTAAATCCTACGATTGCAAAGGTTAAAGACCCAGATTCTTTTCTCAATATATGAAAGAACAGAAGAGATCTCCCTCCCCCATCCTAATTAAGATCTGTGGTCAGAGACAAATTCCATCAATTTCACCACTCTGCTTTTTTCAGTTTTACTCATGTACTCTTTTTTTCACTTTGGCCACTGAGAATCTTATAGCCCACCTCATTCTTGGTAAGTAAATATCTGACCATCCATCCCAAGGCTGGTACAAAAGAGATGCGTGTTGACATTTTGATACTGGTCAATAGTTTTACAAAAGAAGTCAAGGTAACTCCTCAAAACACTCTATGCCCTAAGCATCCATTAGATGAAAATGCCAGCTGAATTGTTTCATTCTTCCTAAGCAAAACTATTAAAAGGTGCAAGGCATCAGAATGGACTACCTGTGAATAGCTGTGAAAAGACAGCAGGAAATATAAGAGGTCAGAAGGAATAAAAGCAAAGTATTCACCATTGCCATAACCATCAACATGCCCCCTCTGAGCTAACCTTTCTTGAGGTTCTGACCCCAGTCTGCCAGGGAAAGTCCCTGTGCAAATGAAAGATAGCTCTGATCCTGCTGTAGCAATAGAAATATGTCTTCACGTAAGATCCAGGAGGTAGAGAAATAAGGAATCATAAATTCCACGGGTGCTTATGCCTGCTAACAGAGAAAAATGCTGGGGCCTCTGAGTGTTGCAACTGTTTCCATCTGTTCTCTTTATGTGTAACTGATGTAAGAAATTAGTGACTGCCAGAAGTCACTTGGTTTGCAATCACAGTGCTTAATGATATTAGTATAAACTAGGAGAATGAGCTACTCTATTTTAGAATAGAAAGCACAAATGAAGGTGAAATCAACTTTTGAGATACTATATCACTTATGACATCCTTTGTCATTACCTAAAACAATGGAATATTCTCATTTTGCTTGAAAGCATATGGAAAATCCCCTAAGACCTACTGATCTAATTTGAAGAAAACTTTCACACAAAATCTCCTCGATTTTCATAGCCAGTCATAAGAATGACTTTATTTGTCTCCTATGGGTCAAATGGCTAAATGTAATAGAGATTAAAAATCAGGAAGCTGGTTTTATTACAAGTTAAACTTTGACACCCTAATGCTTGTTTTGTATCAAAATGAAATGCTACAATATCTATCTTTGTTTTTAGTCTAACTCTGGTAGGACACACATTTTGAGTTCTGGCTTTCACCAAGCACAACCAACCAGCATTACAACCTTCATATTAATTAGTGCAATCCTGGGACCTCCCTGGATATCCAGTGGTGAAGACCTTGCTCTTCCAATGCAAGAAGCATGGGTTCGATCCCTGATAGGAAATGAAGATCCCACATGCTACCCAGTATGGCCCAAAGATAAAGATTTATAATTGTTCATTTTTAAAAAAGTAATACAAGCTTGGGTAAGCCATTTCAGAAAATGAGAATCAGAAAAATCATGTATGGAGTGGGTTTATTAATTTTTGCCCTGAATGATGCACCAAAATGATGGTGTGGTCAGAAGACATAGAGGCTGAGGAGAGTCTTAATAAAACAAATCCTTGCAAATATAGATGATCAAAAAGTAGCGAGTCTCTTAAAAACAAGTGCAATATAGAATTTTATTTATATGTTAGTCAATGATGGAAGAAAAATAAAAATCCACAAAACAACTATTATTTTTCTGTGGGTGGCAGTGGATTTTAGCAGAAAATAGATGCATTACAGAGAAGATGGGTATGGGTTGGAATGCCCAGTCTGTCACATCCTAGCTGTAGGACTTACATAAACCCTGTAACTTCTCAAAGTCTAAAATTCTTTATTGTAAAAATATAAATAATTCCAATTGCTTCATTATACCACAGTGGGAATGTTATGAACTAATGAATGTGAAGAGCTTGACATGCGATAGGTGACTAATAAAACCAGTCTGTCTCTTTGAACCATTCATTCAAAGCCTAGATGTACTTTTATTAGAATTACTGTTTGGAGGGTCAATGGAAATATAATGAAAGCTTTCTCATAAAAATTGTAGACAGATATAACTTGCCATATATTTCTGAAGTTCACAGATGACTTGTAATCTATCAACAGGTTCATGCATTGTTCACAGATCCCTGGTGTACACATAATCGATAGACTCCAAGAAGGTGAAAGGCAGGGGTGGTATTTAGGGTGTTCTGCAAATACTTCAGATAATTTGTGTGAAAATTCTTAAAATATCTTACATTAAAATGCTCAACAACAACAACCAAAAATACCCAACAAAGCATATTTTGGAGGGTCTAGTTGTACAGCAGCTATCACTTCTTTTCTGAATTGAATTAGTGCGATGTAAGATTGTAATAATAAACCAGGTGCACATATTTGCAACAAAACATTTTCTCCTGTTGCATTTAGGTTGGTGTTACCAAGTTGCAGTTATTGGCTTACATCCTCAAATTTAGCAACCCCCTGCTTCTAAATGCACAGAGCATCTGGAAGTGGTAGAGAACTCTGAGACCAAAAAACCAGACCTTTGGGAAACTACTACTCTTGAGTCCCTCTTCTTAAACTACTATATGGTGTTTTGTCAGCTTTTTTAGCCATGTTCTCCTCTGAAGCCTCTAGACATGAAAACACACACGTGTGTGTGTGTGTGTGTGTGTGTGTGTGTGTGTGTGTGCGCGCGCGCGCTTAGTCATGGCCTACTGTTTTGCAACCCCATGGACTGTAGTCTGCCAGGCTCCTCTGTCCACGGAATTTTCCAGGCAAGGATACTGGAGTGGGGTGCGATTTCCTCCTCCAGGGATCTTCCTGACCCAGGGATCAAACCCACATCTCTTGCATCTCCCAGAATGGCAGACAGATTCTTTACCACTAGTGCCACCTGGAAAGCCCCTTATTCATTGCATACTGTCTTTATCTCAGACATGTAGTGATGTAAAGATCCCTTATATCATTTTTTTTATTTTAGGCATTATGAAATGAGTATTGAAGGGAAAACAATTCCATCTTTGTTTTCAACCTAGTTTCACAAGTATTTAATGTATAATCATGTTAATAGCCATAATTATGACAGTTTTGCAAAAAGTAATAACTTGGGCATTTATACAGGATTATGTATAACTATTATTTTGAAAAGAATATTTCCAACTAGATATTTGTCAGAAAGTATTAAAATGATTATTTCAGAGTTTTTAACAAAGCCTTGATATTCCAGTAAATCTCATAAGTTTTGGCATATAGGCAGGCTTCATTTTACTGCATGCTGCTTTATTATGCTTTATAGATAATATAGCATTTTTGTTTGTTTGTTTTGCACGAATTGAAGCTTTGTGCCTAATTGGTTTACTGGTACCATTTTTCCAACAGCATTTTCTCACTTCAGGCCTCTGTCACATTTTGGTGATCCTTGCAATATTTCAAATAATTTCCATTATTATTTTTGTTATGGAGATCAGTGATCACTGCAGTTGTTAAAGGTTTGGGAAGCTGATGGTTAGCATATTTCAGCAATGAAGTATTTTTAAGTTAAGGCATGTATACTGCTTTTTTAGACATAGTTTTTGCATATTCAGTAGACTACAGGATAATATAAACATAACTTTTATATGCACTGGGAAACCAGACAGTTCATGTGACTCGCTTTGTTGTGGTGGTCTGGAATTAAATTTGCAATGTCTGAGGTTTGCTTGTACAGTTTTATAATATCTTTAAATAAATGGTGGAACAAAATCAACCACAACAAAAGTCCGTGGAAAAGAAAAGCAAGAGTTTGTTTTAAGTTAATAAAACTTGGAAGACATATTAAATGTAGGGAAGAGATATGTAATATATAAATCAATGACATATAATAAAACACTGTTTTTACTCAGAAAGGCTTCCCTGGTGGCTCAGATGGTAAGGAATCTGCTTGTAATGCAAGAGACCCGGGTTCGATCCCTGGAGAAGGGAATGGCTACCCACTCCAGTATTCTTGCCTGGGAAATCCCCCTTTATCCAGAAACAAAATATAAAAATTGAAATAATTTTGCTGTCAAAGACCTGTTTATTTGATCAGATTAATTACAGAAGCTAAGATAGGCATCATTCTGAAGCATCTCTAAGAAATGGTAATATATAAAAGTAACAGTATAAAGGCTAGCTGCATATAGAGTGGTATTTGGATCCCAGGGGCACTTTGAGAGGTCATTTCAGCAGAATTCCTCCTCACCTGGACTTCACAGGTGGTGCTAAGTGGCAAAGTACCCGCCTGCCAATGCTAAGAGACCTGGGTTCAATTTCTGGGTGGAGAAGATCCCCTTGAAAAGGGCATGGAAACCCACTCGAGGATTCTTGCCTGGAGAATTCCGTGGACAGAGGAGCCTGGAGTGCTATATAGTCCATGGGGTCGCGAAGAGTCACACACTACTGAGGCGACTTGCATGCAAGCTCCTCACAGTGATGAAGGTATTGGGTTACAGATCACTGAATGCAAAACAGCCAGCTCCTAACTGAAACACCCAGTTTCCTACTGAGAAGCAAAACTTCTCATTACTTTTTTTTTTAATATATATATATAATTTTTTTTTATTAGTGGTTGAAATGGTAGTGCCCTTGTGGCTCAGCTGGTAAAGAATCCACATACAATGTGGGAGACCTGAGTTCGATTCCTGGGTTGGGAAGATCCCCTGGAGAAGGGAATGGCTACCCCGTCCAGTATTCTGGCCTGGAGAATTTCATGGACTGTATAGTCCATGGGATCACAAAGAGTTGGACACAACTGAGTGAATTTCACTTTCAGTTCACTTGGTATATTGAGTTTAAATCTATTGATTGTAATTTCATCTATTTCCTTTTCCTTTTTCTTTTTTTTTAAATTTTTTTTATCTGTGACCCATGTTGAATATGGCAGATTTTTGTCCTGCACTGATCTTTTAAATTACAGATTTAATTTAAGTGTGTGTGTGTGTGTGTGTGTGTGTGTGTGTGTGTGTGTGTGTGTGTGGTGGGTGGAGGATGCAGAACCATTTGTGGATGGGAGCTGAGTATCCTTTCTGAGGGCATGCCTATGCTTTCCACCAGAAATGGTAGCACACAGCTGATGTTAGAAGCAATACAGGGACTTCCTTGGTGGTCTAGTGGCTAAAACTCTGCACTCCCAATCCAGGGGCCCCAGGCTTGATCCCTGGTTGGGGAGCTAGAGTCCAGAAGCTGCAGCTAAGACCTGGCACGGCCAAACAAATGTTTTTAAAAAACAACACAAAAATCCAACTGTGCGTGCCCTTCTCTTCCTGCCTACCTGAAAGGAAATGGAGAACTTGATATCTCAGTATATCTCAGAAGTGGGGTTGGGAAGATAGAGGTTCCAGTTGCTGTGACCAACACCCATTTTTTTCTGCCGCTTCAGCTTCCCCTGCATTCTTCCTCCATTCATTTTTATTTCTGACCACAACAAATATATCGAGTATCTATTCTATGTCAGGCCCTTTGCTAAGAACCGCAGATTCAGAGATGAATAAGAGAAAACTTTTGCCCACAGGATTTTACAGATTTGTACTAGAGGACTTGCAAATAGATTATCAGAGACCAGAATGATAACAACTCAGATGGAGATGGGGAAATTGGATTGTGAACTCAAGAATGAGGCTGAATAACTCATCTAGGGAGAGAATAGGGTTTTGGAAGACCTCTCATAGAACTTAATTTTTAAGTGCCAGCATTCTTGAGAGACTCCTCTGGAAGAGCCAGCTAACCATTTCTACTCTGGAAAAACTTATCATCTCCCCTGCCTCTCCACCAATGCTCTATCGGCCACTAAAATAGCAGTGGCATAATAAATACATTAAGTGCCAAGTTGATGCTAGCTTCGATAATGACTGGAGTATCGCAAACAATACAGAACTCCTTCCTAAGGGAGTAAGGGGAGGCTAGAGAGAGCATTCTGGAAGAGATTGCATCTGAGTTAAACACTGAAGAATAAGAGTTGGCCAGACAAGGAGAAAAGGAAGTTCAGTTCATTCCAGAAAGATACTTAAGTAGGCATGTTTGTGTCTCTTTGGTTCCAGAAAGTGCCGCCAAATTTCTGTTTCTCTGGAGAGAAATGTTCACTCTGATTCAGCCAGGTTTGCTAAGGATGAAGACTGGGAAATGCCTCAAAGGAAATAGTAATTTTATTGCTGTTGTTGTCATTTCTTTGTTTTAAGAGATGTAACAGGAAAACAAAGAAAATTGAATGGATTAAAGAGGATGCCTTCTTTGGGGAAAGGGCAAATAACATATGAGTCCTATGTCTACCACAAGGGCAAGGTGAGTTTCTATAACTCCCAGGGTTTTCAGAGGAAAATGAATGAGAGGAACTTCTGGGTCCCACTCCCGGTAACTAGTCATCACGTAATGAAAATATTTCATTCTCTAATTTACTCCTCTCCCAAGCATACTTTTTCAGTGAATAGGGTCTGAAGACTTCATTTATATGTCTGTAAACATCCCAAAAAATGTACAGAAACTTGGTCAGAAGAAACATATTGAAGAGAAAGAAAGATATTGCTTGGCATAATATGTTAGTTTCATTATATACATGGCCCTAAAAGCTGACTTATAACAGGCACGAAAACAAATGGATTTCTTCACTCTTACCTAACTTTCATGTACACGATACATAAATAATGTAAAAAGGTGACTTCTGTGCTGACTTGCTTTCTCTTTCACTCATTTCCCAGTACCTTTTCAGAATTCTAAGAGCCCCATCGTAGCATCTTGAAAAGAAAACCATGTTAATTGCATTTTCAAGATAGGTAAATGAAGATCTGTAATGCCAGCTAGAACCTCCCACATAATGCTTACTATAACTGGACAGTATTCTAATATATTAATTTACTCTCCCCTACAAGTTTGTGAGCTAAGTTCTGTATATTTCCATTTGAAAGAGGATTCACAACAAATAAGCTATATAAGTTCACACATCAAACACAGTGCCATCTGAACTTGAACCCAGGAAACGGTGATGAAGCATCTGTGGTTCTAATCACTAGTCTAAAGAAGCACATGATAGAGGAATAAGCAGAGTGAGTTTGTTTAACACTTTTCTTCTTTCCTCCAAACTCAAATGATTACGGGTTTTTTTAATCTATTTTTAATTGGAGGATAATTGCTTTACAATGTTGTATTGGTTTCTTCTGTACAACACCATGAATCAGCCATAAATATGCATATATCCTCTCCTTCTTGAGACTTCCTCCCCTCCCTGCATCCCACCCGTTAGGTTATCCCAGAGCCCCGAGCTGAGTTCCCTGCACTCTAGTGCAGCTTCCCACTAGCTGTCTGTTTTGCAAATAGTAGGCAACATATGTCAATGCCACTCTGTTAATTCATCTCACCTTCTCCTTACCCCTGTGTCCACAGGTCTGTTTACATCTGCATCTCTATTCCTACCCTGCAAGGAGCTTTATCAGTACCATTTTTCTAGATTCCATATATATGTATTAACGCACAATATTTGTGTGTGTGTGTGTGTGTGTGTGTGTGTGTTTTACTTCACCCTGTATAACAGGATCGAGATTCATCCACTGTGGGTTTGATAAAAAACTGTTGAACACTCCCCAGGTACCCCACATGGAAAAGAAAGCAGTGTATGAGTGTGAGTGTGTGTGTGTGTGTGTGTGTGTGTGTGTGAATGCATGCACATGGCATGTGTATGTGTGGAATAACCAAGCCCTCTCACAGTATTGGAGATGCAGGTTCACTGAAAGTAAAAACAGAACTTGTTCAGCGTTACTGCCTTTGATTCCCAGGGCACGTCTATGATGTAAGCATCATCATTCCTACTCTGCCAGGAAAGAAACTGAGCCCAAAGTGGCTAGAAGACTTCTCTCAGGTGACAGAATTGCATGCGTCTGAGCCAGGATTGGAGTGCAAATGTCAACGCAAAAGAACAGTATTATAAGAGCATTTCACAGAAAGCATCACATTTGCTGGAAAAAGGAATAGGTTCAGGAAAGGCTTTCTTGAAAAAAAAAAGTGCTTCAAATGAGATCTGAAGAATGAGTAAAATTAACTTAGAATGGAGGGAACAATGCTGCAGGAAGAGAGAAGAAGTGTGAGCAGAGTCTGACTTGCTTGCAGCAGAGAAAAGGCCAGTTTTCTCCAACAAAGAGAAGCAGGGCTTCCCTTGTGGCTCAGCTGGTAAAGAATCAGCCTGCAATGCGAGAGACCTGAGTTTGATCCATGGGTTGGGAAGACCCCCTGGAGAAGGGAAGGGCTACTCACTCCAGTAGTTTGGCCTGGAGAATTCCATGGACTGTATAGTCCATGGGGATGCAAAGAATTGGACATGACTGAGCGACTTTCACTTTCAGAGAAGCAGGAGGTTGGTGTGGGACAAAGAGAGATAGGTTGGAACCAGACATTAGGGGTCTTAAAGAATATGACAGAGATGCTAATCTGTATCCTGGGAGGAAAGGGAAACCACAGCAAGAGTGCAGGTGAGGAGAGGGGGAAGGCTGGGAGGAGGTGCTGGGCTGCTGAGCAGGTGTGCTTTTCTGAAATTTGACTCCAGAGGAAGGACATCCGACACAGTGGATTCATAGAGGCCAGTTAGGAAGCTCTTGTAAAAATGCAGCCAAGAGATGATGGACAATTAGAATAGAGCAAAGGCATGTGATGCAAATGTATATATTGGAATTTGTTAGGGAGACTGAGCAGTCCAGGCTAGACCTCCAGCTGGGTGGACCTCAGCATCACTCGCTCAGGAGAGAAGCATGGACTAGAGCTATCCACTTCAAATGTGCAATAGAGGAGTCCTTAACAGTTCTGAGCATTATGTATTTATTCACATCCAAACATTTTCACATACTCACCAACAGATATTCAAGAAGTGGAAGAGCATGGTGAAAATCTGGTGACCTCCATGCACTGCAATCATTTAATGGATATAAAGAGAGATGTTCAGTTTCTAGACTCTCAACAGCCAATCCACTAACTGCACTGAAAAGAAGATTTAAGCAAACAAAACGTGACTTCTCTAACTCCTCTGAAAACTTAGATTTTTTTTTTCCATCTTGAACACTTTTTTAGTCTTCTTGAGGCAGAAGAACATGTTAGAGTTGCCAGCAACTACACTCACCATACAAAAGTATTCCCTCATTTTAAAGATGAGACTGTTAAGGTTCAGGGAGCAGGTAACACAGACCCAAGGCCGCGTAGCATCATTCTGCATGGCACTTCCACTGAATTGCCAGGATCATGCAGATCAGTGACAGGTTGTGTGGGGAATGTCTTTTATATTTCCCATACCATTCATTCCAGGGCGACGGCACCCCATGGATCACATATAGTATACTCAAACACTGACATGCACATGGGTCACTTTTCCAAATGACTTTTTGCTTCCTTATTGGGTATTTGGTAGTTTCAGTAATGCCACGGATATGAGCCAATACCAAGTCTGTATATCCCATAACTTACTCAAAACCATTATAGTCTGCTGTCCAAACTATGATTGTTTTAGAATTCCTCCTGTTCATTTTTTAAGACTGCTTGAGACAGCAGAGGCAGCAGCATTTTCTTTGTTTTATGCTTTGTGTTTTAAAGTTATGTTGGTGTATAGTCGCTTGACAATGTTGTGTTAGTTTCTGCTCTACAACAAAGTGAATCAGCTGTACATATACACACCTGTACATATACCTAGCTGTACATGTATTTCCCCCTTTTTACATTTCCTTCCCATCTAAGTCACCACAGAGCACTGAGTAGAGTTCCCTTGCTATATAGTAGGTTTTCACTACTAATCTATTTTATTCATAATAATGTCTATATGTCAGTCCCAATCTCCCAATTCGTCTCTTCCCCTTCCCCCACTTGATGTCCATACATTTCTTCTCTTTTTCTATGTCTCTATTTCAGCTTCTCACTTAGGTTTATCTGTACCATTTCCTCCTGTTCTTTTTAATCATAAACAATAACCATTGTATTTTACTTAAGATCAAGACTCACTTCAAAAGAAAGATTTATTTATTCATCTGTGTGTTTTGGGCATCAATTTCAGTTTAGGAAATTTAAGCATTTATACATGATTAGAAATACAAGCTTGCATAGATCATGGATGTTGAGTGATCTAGGAACTGACTCTCACACAGAATTTTATATTATTTGTCATCTTCTTGCTTGTACACTTAACTTGAAGTCTATGAAATTAAAAAATAAAACCTGTGCATCAGGAAAATTGCACATGTTATACCATACAACTTTAGAATTTCCCTCAAAATGTTGAAAAGACAAAACCTGGACAGTTAGATGACAAGACCTACTCTACATCCTTGCAGAGAGAGTTTGGTGTGGAGCATGACATTGATGCAGGTTTGGGATAGCAGTCACAATTTCTGCATTCTAACCCTGGTTCATTTATACCCAAAGTGCATGGCTTATGGTAAAATGCTTAAAGTCTCTGAATTGAAGTTTCCTTCTCTATAAAAGAGGAATAATAATTGCACCTACTTTGTAGTGGTATTGTGAGGATTAAATGAATAAATATAGTGAAGAGTTTGGTGTTGTTTCTGGCATAAATGTTAGCTATGCTGAGGCTGATGATGAATATATGCAATTAGAAGTTGGGAAATACTAGAAGGCCTAGTAAATGTTCCACAGACAGGGATAATTTGTGACAATGCTACTGGGAATTAAGATTTCTTCATATGTCTGTGCCAAGGAAAGCCAGGTTTGTAATGGTACTCTGAATAATGCTTAGACTGCTTCTACAAAGAGTATGCAATTTCTATTTAAGGAGACAATGTCTTCTCTATGCCTCTGTCTTTAGTTCTGATTTACTGTTGAACTGATTAGCCACAAAAGCAAAAATATAATGAAATACATGTAAGGCATATTATATATATATTCACATATAATGTACTCTGTGTGTATGTGTTTAAACTTTTTTGTTAGGATCATGAACATGAGGTAATGTTTATCACATTAGGGAAACTGGCACGAGAGAACTTATTTTATATTAGTACTGCAAAACACTACTTGGAATATTTAGGCAGCAAATCATTCTAGTGGAGGACTTCCCTGGTGTCTCAGATGGTAAAGCGTCTGCCTACAATGCAGGAGACTCCGGTTCGATCCCTGGGTCGGGAAGATCCTCTGGAGAAGGAAATGGCAACCCACTCCAGTACTTTTGCCTGGAAAATCCCATGGACCAAGGAACATGGTAGGCTATAGTCCATGGGGTCACAAAGAGTCAGACACGACTGAGCCACTTCACTTTCACTTTCAGTCTAGTGGAAATTACATGGGCTTTCTAACAACAACAACAAAAAAAGTCAAGCCAAATTTCAGAATTTGTTCTGCTTCCTGGGGTATTATTTAACCCTGTAACCTTATGTTACCTCATCTTAAAAAAAAAAAAAAAAAGGTCCTAATTTACAATTTTTGGAATAGGTGATAAAATAGATGATCCAATGCTAGGTATTCAAAAGGAGCTTGTGTGTGGGTGTGTGCTGAGTTGCACCTGAGTCTTTGTGACCCTACAGACTCTAGCCTGCCAGGCTCCTCTGTCCATGGAATTTTCCAGGTGAGAATACTGGAGTGGGCTGCCGTTTCCTTCTCCAGGGGACCTTTCCAACCCGGGGATGGAACCCACATCTCTTGCGTCTCCTGCGTTGGCACGCAGATTCTTTACTGGTAGCACCACACCACCTGGATGTCAGTATCCACCTCTGTGGAGTAAATGCACAACATACATGATGTGAGACCACTTGTCTTTGCTTCCCAGTGAACTAATGAGCAGTTCAACTTTAGAGCACAGATAAAGTGAAAGATCTCCAAATTGGAAGTTAGGAGCTCTAGTTCTTAATTTTGGCTCTGAGTTTTTGTTGGTCCCAGGCAGCTATCAACCTCATTGGATAGAAAGAACAAGGCTCAAAACTCACCTCCCAAGGCCCAGCTAGAACAGGTATCTTCAAACTCCCTGTGTAACCCTAAGTGAGTTAACATGAACAAAACAGACCTCATCTGCACATCTGTAATAGGAACCAGTGGCCTAGATTATCTTTAAGCACCCTTCCAGCTCTGAAATGGTATGATTACTAACACTTAAGTTTTTAAAATACCTAAGAATAGATCTCACCTGACTTTTATCCCCCTGAACATTGATTTTTTTTTTTGAAGCATAATTGCTTTACAAGATTGAGTTAGTTTCTGCTGTACAATAAAGTGACTCAGCTATATGTATACATATATTCCCTCTCTCTTGGACCTCCCCGCCATCCCACCCATCTAGGTCCCCACAGAACACTCAGCTGAGCTCCCTGTGATTTTAAAACGGTATCTCCAGTAGATAGTTGGGAGAAGGTAAGAGGGAAGGGACACCCCCACCCCCCCAACACGCTGGTTTCAACTGACACTTGAATTCCAAGTGAGAGACAGATTTTCCATGAGAAAGAGTTAACCGGCAAGAGCTTGTGGTAGTTGTGCATCTTTCTAAAACAGACTTTTTTTTCTGTCTTCAATGAAAAAAAAACAAAAAAAGTATGTCCAGTCAATGCTGTCAGTCACCGTCAGGAGATCTGTTTATGGCTCACTGTCCCTTTTACATTTTCAGCATCATGCATTTTAATTAGGAGCACTTACAACCCGAGCGCCCTCTCCACCTGCCACATAGAAATGAGTGTTAGTGTGTCTCAGAAGACAGTTGTCCTGGTTGATAGGAAACAAACAGACCTCAGAAAATAGGCTGATAGTCACAGAATGAGTTAAAAGCCCAGAGGATTACAAATGAGGGATTCACTTTTCATGGAGTCGATACAGACATCTCCATGTCAGTGACTCAGTTTCCCCATACAACAGTGTATGATCAGTGTAACCATGAGTCTCCCTATTTGCCAGTTATACTGTTGCTATTTTATAGATGTAGGCACTTATATTTGGAGAAGCCAAGATGTTTCACCTAAGAAATGCCGATTAAGACACAAGTGCCCTTTGTAACTTGGTTTGATGGAGTTTCCTCTTCAGCAAATTGTATTTGTTGTTTGGGTGGCACTATTAATAAGTGATTAATTTATTAATAAATTAAATGCAATTTTATTAAATTAAAATTAATAAATGATGATGAAAATCTCTCTGAAAAATAAAAGAATGGTGAAAAAAAGAACCCAAAGAAAACCACACCATGAAGGAAAAGAAAGGAGAAGGGGAGGAATAAAAGGAAGAAAAAAGAAGAAAATGAAGAAAGAAAGAATACAGAACCAAAGCCAAAAAAGAGAAAAAGGAAAATATTGTTGAAGAGCTGTGAGCCAAAAGGAGAGTAACAGGGATGGGACTTCTGTGACAACACAGAAAGAGAAGGCTAGGGGATTTGCTTATAATCGTGTAAAAATCTCCTAGGCTTCCCAGGTGGTGTTCTTGGTAAAGAACCTGCCTGCCAATGCAGGAGACAGAAGAGACCCATGTTCAATCCCTGGCTCAGGAAGATCCCCTGGAGGAGGGCATGGCAACCCACTCCACTATTCTTGCCTGGAGAATCCCCATGGACAGAGGAGCCTGGTGGGCTACAGTCCATAGGGTAGTACAGAGTCGGACACGACTGAAGCGACTAAGCACACAGGTGCGCCTGTAAAAATCTAACCATTTCACTTAACGGAGTATGTGTTGCTGTCTCTTTTGATCAGTGTGCCAGTGTTTCAACTGTATCATCACTGCCTTCCTTGTGGCTTTTAATACTTGTTCTTGAAACAGAAGTGTTTTTGCGCACATGTTCTTCTCACTTGACTGATTATTTAATCCACCTGAAGCTGTCTGTCTGTCTGTCTGTTGGATGAGGTGTTCATGGAGATTGAAAGCCAAGAAAGCTCAGAATGGCACTGACGTCTTAGGGCAAATTAACATATATAACGGCCTTGTCAATCCGCCCTCCCTTTCAAATTCAGTTTTGTTGGTTGAATTTGATCAGTCTCCATTGGGTTTGCTTTCTTTCCCGTGCGCCATTCAGTTATCCCAGCTTTCCTGAACTCCTACTAACTGCTAAGCAATGATGAGTGTCGTAAAGAATATCAAGAGCATTTCTACCACCCACAAGAGGTATCCAAATTTTAAGGACTGGAAGAAATAAATGGGTCCAATATGGCAGAGAAGTCAAATTCCACTAGACCTTGAGCCTCACTCTATGCTCATTGTAGCATATCAGCAAGCTAAATGTCACACTTGGGGACTTTCCTGGTAGTCCAGTGGTTAAGAATCTGCCTACCCATGTAGAGGACACGGATTTAATCTCTGGCCTGAGAACTAAGATCCCACATGCCATGGGGCAACTAAGCCAGTGAGCTGCAGTTACTGAAACCTGTGTACCGTGGAGTTCATGCTCTTCAACAAGAGAAGCCATTGCAAGAGAAGCCCATGCATTTAAACTACAGAGGAGCCCCCACTCACTGCAACTAGAAAAAGCTGAAATGCTGCAACAAAGACCCAGCACAACCATAAATAAATACATTTTAAACAAAACACACCAAAAAAAATTCTAATAAGAACTAGCTATTTGCCTTCCACCAATACTTATGTGTTGTTTACATGTGGTACATTTGTTGATAGCTGCTCAGTCATGTCTGATTCTTTGTGACCCCATGGCTAGGGCTTGCCAGGCTCCTCTGTCCATGGAATTCTCCAGGCAAGAATACTGGAGTGGGTTGCCATTCCTTCTCCAGGGGATCTTCCCAACCCCAGGATCAAACCCAGGTCTCCTGCATTGCAGGCATATTCTTTACCATCTGAGCCACCAGCGAAGCCCAGTATTCACACATTGAAACCTAGATTCCGAATGTGATATTATTCGTAGATATAGACTTTGATAAGTCATAGATGAGATATGAAAGTAGTGCCCTCACGATGAGATGACTGTCTTTATACAAAGAAGAGACATAAGAACACCCCTCACACATGCATGCGCGCGCACACACACACACACACACATACACTCACACACACACCTGTATCCGTAAATGGCCACATGAGCATACAGTGAAAAGGGGGCGATATGCAAGCCAAGAAGAGAACTCTCATCAAGACCTGAAGCTTCCAGCACCTTGATCTCAGGCTTCTCACCTTGCAGAACTGCAAGAAATCAATGATGATTTTTTTTAAGCCAACCAACCTATTGTATTTTGTTATAGTAGCTTAAGCTAGGACAACAAGTGACATTAGGCCAAAAGGTAGGTGGGAATACAATAGCCAGGGAGCCAGAATATAAACAACATTTTCTAAGTGCCAAAGATCTATACGACTTTAGTTCAGGGATGGCGATTCCTCTTGAGTTGAGGGAATCAAGGAAACTTCATTGAGGAAGTGAAGTGGCAGGATTATGAAACGTGAGCCTGATGAAACAGACCATCTCCAGCCAAAGGAAGCATGTAAGCTTATTTGGCAAAGGATCTTAATCGAATTGTCCAGTTCTGAATGAATCTTCATGTCTGGCTTAAGTGCAACCCTGAGATAAATCTTAAAAATGAGTTCATGCTCAGCCATGATCAATTAGATGTGTCTGCCGTGGTTACAGGATTGAAGAGGTCTCTATGTAAACTGCCATATCCAAAGCTTTCAAAGAATTTAGTGAGCCAAAGTACGAAGTTTGCTGTTGAAGAGGTTTTACACAGGAGGTGAAAGAGATTGGTTAGTAAAGCAAATTGGGGGCAGATAAAAAGGGTTGTGGGTGTCAGGGTGAAGAAATCTCATTCTGTGAGAAAAACATACACTTATGTATTTAATACTCACTGTGTGTGTATGTGTGTCAGCCACTCAGTCGTATCTGATCCTTTGCGACTCCATGGAGTGGGTTGCCATTCTCTTCTCCAAGGGATCTTCCCAACTCAGAGATCGAACCCAGGTCTCTTGCATTGCAGGCTGTTTCTTTACCATCTGAGCTTCCAGTAAAGCCCAATACTCTGTGAAAATCTAGTGAGACTAACTTCATGCGACTTAAGCCCATAGCTGTTCCATCCATACATGTCTGTCTGTCCTTTCTCATTTCCCAAATATTAACATTTTTTCAATACATTTTATTTTCTCTACTACAAATAGCTTTGTGTGTAGCCCTTGGTTACATAATGTGAAATGTAATACAAATGACACATAAGGTAAATAATGTGTCCCTGATTTCCAAGATTTTTTTTTTTGTAGATGTGATAGGACAGGCATCAGCTATCTGCAAGATACTGCAGCATGCTCTCAGGAAATAGGCATGGTCGAAAGATTTGGAGGGCCAGACACAGCAAAGGCTTCTTACAAGAGCTGCCTCTTCACCTAGGTGGATCTTGGTAGTGAGGCAAGATTTCTGTATGTATAAACTGCAAGGGAGAGTGAAGAGGAAATTCTGGATTAAAGAAGTGAGCAATCATTTTGAGAAAGAAAAGCAACGGCGCTGCTGTGTGCCTGCCTGATAGGACCTGGTCACAAGTTGCAGTTGAATTGTAACTTTGCAGTTATCCATAGAGCCCGTGGGTGTCTCTGATCCCCATCACTGTGGTGCATTTGGTAACCAGTTATAAGTACCTGCTATTTGCTAAGGATTAAAACATCATGTGTGTGCTAAGTCGCTCAGGCATATCCGACTCCGCGACCCCTTGGATTGTAGCCTGCCAGTCTCCTCTGTTCATGAAATTTTCCAGGGAAGAATACTGGAGCAGGTTGCCATTTCCCACTCTAGAGGATCTTTGAACTCAGGGATTGAACCTGCATCTCCAGCACCTCCTGCATTGGGAGGTGAGTTCCTACCACTAGTGGCACCTGGAGGCACTAAAGCAGGCCCTATTAAAGCATAGTATCCCACTCCTGGGCATATACCCAGAGAAAACCACAGTTCAAAAAGATAAATGAACCCCAGTGTTCATCGCAGCACCATCTATAATAGCTAACACATGGAGGCAACGTAAATGTCCATCAACAGAGAAATGGATAAAGAAAATGTGGTGTGTGTGTGTGTGTGTGTGTGCATATATTTTCACAATGGAATATAACTCAGCCATAAAAAAGAATAAATTGTGCCATTTACAGAGATGTGGATGGACCTAGAAATTGTCATACAAAGTGAAATAAGTCAGAAAGAGAAAAACCAGTATCATATAGCTTGTACGTGGAATCTAGAAAAATGATACAGATGAACTTATTTGACAAAGCAGAAATAGAGACACGGATGTAGAGAGCAAACATGTGGATGCCAAGTGTGGGGGTGGGATAAATTTGGAGATTGGGATTGATATATTAGTTATTTGATACTATGTGTAAAATAGATAACTAGTGAGAACCTGCCAGGGTCCAGCCTCGGCGGGTCCGGGGGTCTTGAGGGATGAGTGGTGTCGGCGAAGAACTGAGCTGAGTCAGTGTGGTGATGGAGCAGTCTCTCGTTTACTGTTGTTGGTTTACAGTTTTATAGCCAAAAGACATTCCCATTACATCATTACATCACCTATCATTCTATACAATTTTTTGTTTTCTACCTTCCATAGCAACCTTATCATCGAGCTCATTCCCCAACCTATCATGAAACATTCCCCTTGCAGAAGTCAGATTTCTGCGTAATTAGATTTAACAATAGTATATTTACCATTTGAATGTCTCCAGCATACTTCATTCAATCATGGTAAGTACATCAATCTAAGTAGAAAGGTTACATTTCTCTTATCAGGTGCAACTATGTAGAAGCTAGAGGGAAGGGCTTAAGCTTGAAACTGTTTTATTCTATTAACCTACTCCAGTTCTTATGAGGAAAGAGGACAAAGAGACAGTTTGGAAAGAGGAAAGAGGACTAACAGTCTAGCAGCACTGCTTTAGCAATAAAACCCTATTAACCTTATAACTACTATAATGAATTCCTATGTCTACACTATCCTAAAGCAGTCAATATCTCCAACTATGCTGGCCACAGTTATGAGCATTCCTAAGTCCCATCCCAGCCTGGTCTCTTCAAGGAAGGGAGCCTCCTCCTTGGAGTGGTTGGGGGAGTGGGAGGTGGAAAGGTGACCCAAGTACGAGCCCTTCTGGTGGTGGCCTTGCCATGACCCCCAGAGAACTCTTGGTAAACTCTCCAGTAATGAGTAGGAGGAGTAGTAATCTATTTAAATGCCCCTTTCATTCCTCCTTAGCCCCCAGGGAAGGGAATCCACCTTCCTGGATCCTCTGGTCCATAAGGTCTGGGGGAATTATCTCAGGACAAATTCTTTCCAACTGGAACTGACCTACTGAGATGAGCTAATGTTCCGAGCATGGACAGAACTCCCAAGAAAAATACCAGGGTGGGGCTTCCCCGGGATGCTCCGATAAAGAAAGTCAGCTTTGCAATTTCTTTCTTAGTCTCATGACCTTGTCATCCGAGCAAGGGGGCATCCTCACGGCTCCCGGCAAGAACCTAATGTGTAGCTCAGGGAACTCTACTAAATCTTCTGTAATGACCTAAACGGGAAGGAAATCCAAAAAAGAGGGAATGTATGTATACATATAGCTGATCCACTTGGCTGTACAACAGAAAATAACACAACATTACAAAGCAGCTATATTCCAGTAAAATTAGTTTAAAAAATATAGTAAAAGTAATAATAATTTGTAAATTTCAGAGCACCTGTCCTGGAGTGTATAACTCCAAAAAGGAAATTCATTATATAAAGGCAGAGAGATACCAGGTACAAAATGTACAGTCAAATAAAAAGCATATTTTCACAATGTTTTCACTCAAATTTTCTTTCCTGGGCCACGATGGTATGATATAATGGCTCAGGATAGGATCTCTGAAGCCACACTAGCTGTGTGATCATGAACAGTTTACCTCTCTGTGCCCCACACTTCTGATCTGTGAAATAAGTATAATAAGGTTGCCTATGTTGTCATAGGGCTTTATAAGAAGTTAATGAGTTAAAAGCCTTTAGAAGAGTGCTATTTTTCCATTTGCTATTGTTTGGATTATATTGCAATTCTCTTTTTAAAATAATTTCATTTATTTATTTATCTTTGGCTGTGCTGGGTCTTCGTTGTTGAGCCGGCTTTTCTCTAGTTGCGAAGGGCTGAGGCTACCCTCGCGTCGCGGTGCTCAGGCTTCTTTCTTATCACTGTGGCTGCTCACTGTGGAGCCCGGGCTCTGGGGCACATGGGCTTCAGCGGTTGCACACGTGGGCTCAGTAGTGGCTCCCAGGCTCTAAAGCACAGGCTCAGTAGTTGTGACACACAGACTTAGTTGCTTCTCTGCATGTGGAATCTTCCCGGACCAGGGATTGAGCCAGCGTCTGCTGCACTGGCAGGCAGATTCTTTACCACTGAGCCACCAGGGTAGCCCCCTGCAATGACTTCTTAACTAGTACTCCCCTTGCCTGTTATCCAGCCTATACTCACACAACGTCCAGGGCTCTATTCATGCAGGGCTATCACAGAGATGATGTATCTATACCCGCTGGATATTTTTCAACATGAGATAGGCTTAGCAGATTAATGCCCAAGATTCTCAGTCTTAGTAGATAAGGCCCCGTGAACTGGTCCATTTAACTTTCTGAACACAGGACCCATGATTCTCACCTTGTACTCTCCTATGTGGCCTATGCTCAACCATGCCTAACTCCTTCCCAGAGGGGTTAAGTGACTCCCAAGGTTGGAAGTTTACCAGGGCATTTCCAAGGGTCCCTGACTCCTATGCCATCACTGTTTCCACCCAGCCATTTTGCTGCAGCTCTTAAGAGCTCTCCTTGTACCGAGCTCATGTATGCACATCGTCTCTGCCACTTGACCGAGCTTTTGAGGGCATTTTGTCTCATTCATCTCTGAATTATCTGCACCTGGTACTGAGTAGGGTAACAGCATGAGAATAATCACAGGCTTGATGAAACTGGGTGGTCATGTACGTGTAGTCATTCATGTACTTGTTTTTACATTAATAAGACACCAACTTCTAGGGGTTTAATCAAACAAACTAAATACTACTCCTGCTGAGCACTCACCCCTAATACCTTAGCTCTTAATGAGAAGTGCTCACAATGGAATTTTTAAAGGAAATGGCAAGTCAGATGAGGATATCTGCTGATCAGGGAGATTTTAGCCCCCACTCATAGAGTGTGGGCTTTCGCCTCTCTATTTGTAAAATCCTTATAGAAAATGACAGATGACATGTTAGAGTCAAAATTTCAAGCAAAATAGGAAATTTGATTGCTGTTTCTTGCTTTTGATCTCACATGTGAGCATAAAGATCATAACACTGTGTGTGTATGTGTGCCATTAACACACTTTTGTCCCATATACTTCATATTATTAGAATGTCACAACAACCTAGTGAGAAAGATGAGGCACAGTTTATTTCTCTCAAATTAGTGATGAAGAGCCCGAGGTTCAGGGAGGTTAAACAAGGGGTAGTGGAGGCTGTAAGTGCAGGGAAAAAAAAAACTGGCGAAAGCTCTGTATAGATATCAAAGTGACATTGACAAAAGACCACTAGAATAAATTAGCATTCCCATCTTGACTGACTCAGTCGACAGGGACAAACTCACAGGCAGGTAGAAAAGAGAGTAGGAGAGTCATGTTACAATATATCAAGAAATGACTACCAACCACCACGTCTTTTTTTAAAAGACAAACACATTAAAACAGTAGAACAATACAGGCATACCTCAGAGTTATGCAAATTGGGTTTCAGACCACCTCAATAAAATGAATGGCATAATAAAACAAGTCATATGATGTTTCTTTTATTCCCTAGTATATATAAAAGTTATGTTTAACGCTATACTATATTCTGTGTACAATGATATCAATACTTCTGAAAAAATTCAGAAGTATTTCTAAATTAATATACCTTAAAGTATTTCTCAATTAATATACCTTAATTTAGAAATACTGTATTGTCAAAAAAAACCACAATACAGTTGAGACAAACTTTCCATTCCCCCCCCTTTTTTTTTTAAGGAGGGCTGCACTGCGCAGCATATGGGATCTTAGTTCTGCAAATAGGGATCAAACCTACATTCCCTGCATTGGAAGCTTGGAATCTTAATTACAAGACCATCAAGGAAGTCCCACAAACCTTCAAATTTTTAAAAATGCAGCATCTGTAATGCACATAAAGTGAAGTACAATCCAATGAGTTATGCCTATACTCTTTTACCCCTTAAAAACCCTGCACCTCGTAAGTAATAAGGCCCAGAACGTGTCCCAGATTTCCTGACTCCAAACTTTTGAAATTCTAAAATGATTTCTAGATTGTATATTTCACATCTGGCCGTGAAAAGAGATACGTGGTTTAAACATCCCCATAGGCATTCCCAAAATACCAAGGACTTGGGCATAGGATGTAAGCTCAAGGATCAGAGGGCACCAGACATGTTTAGCATTTATTTTCTTTTTTACTTCTCTAGTTTCTGTTTCTCTTTTTGTCTCTCCACTTTTCTTTGTAAATTTTTCCCCCTCTCACACAGTAGAGTGCTAGTCAGTAATTCAAACAAAAGAAAAACATAAATGGTACTTCAGTATTAAGTCTTGGGGGACTTGAGTGATTTATATTCTCTTTCTTCTGCAATATTTGCTGTAAAGCTACTGAAGGTAATATTTAGAGGAAGTGGATATTCTGCCACAATTTCACCTCTTAATCCTTAGAGCCTTTCCTTGATATCTATCAGCAGTTCATAAAGACTTTAACACTTTATGAGCAATATATTGACTTCCCTTTACAATGGCAAGGAAAAAAATAAAAATAAACTCTCATTGAAGAAGTCGAAAGTGTCTCCCTAAATAAAATTGGGTGATAAACCAAATAAAATAGGCACCAAAAAATGGAAGGTTTTCGTTTGTTTTCACTCACTCTGCTCCAAATCTGTATGCTGGGAAGATTTATTTGATTTATTTAGTTGAATCTTTCCAGACAAAAAGAAAATATACTGTGATTTTCATCAACCCATGTCAAGGATGTTAACTGAAGATGATGATTATTTTTTCCAAATATTAGGGGGGTAAGCAGAGACAGAGGACAATAGTATAATACTGTTTGCACCTGGAGACTAAAAGCATTTCTGCAAAGTCCGCTGAAATAGGTTATACTGTCTCAATTCTTTGTAACTCCCAGACTTGACATTTATATTTTTAATAGTTGATTTTATAGGAAATCAAAATAGGGAAATCTGGAACATTTGATATTGAGTAGAAACTTCACACTCAGGAATAATACTTTAAATATGCGTACTTCTGAGTTTAAGGGGACTTGATAATAGTACTTTGAAAGGATGCTGATATAACGTATGTGTTTTTTTCACCCAAGCTGAAGTCATTTAGGGGTCCTCCCAGGTTGTGCTAGTATAGAACCCTCCTGCCAATACAGGAGATATCAGAGATGCAGATTTGGTCCCTGGGTGGGGAAGATCCCCTGAAGGTGGTCATTTATGTAGTTTTGTGTTGGCTTTTTCTAAATGTCTGTGTACCATCTATGTGATATAATTTTTCATCAACTCACTTTAACAAAGTAAATATTTGTTTTAAAGGGGAACTGTGTATCCATATCTAAAAAATAATGAAGGCATTTTTTCACTCACCATAAATACAAGGTAAACTTAGAAATAAAATGAATGAATGCAACACAGTGTTCTTACAGTCTAACAAAGCACTTGGAAATGGCTTAAGGCTCTGAGCCTGAGGGCAACATTCTGCTTGTTAGAGAGATCTCCACAGGCAGAGAGCTGAGAGGTTCTCTTTTGACTTACTCGGAGGACTAAAGAGAACTGGAAAGTAAGCAACTCTCTCACCTTGTGATTCAGTGGTGTTTACTTTACACGCTGGTGTCCCATCAGAGATCACCGCAGGGGTACGCACAGGGGTACCCCACAGTATGACAAATGCTGGGGTTTCCTAGCCAGTTTGGGATGGACTGCCAGTGGTGGGATTCATTCCTGAGTCTCACGGTCTTTAACTGTGGAATGCATCTCTGGGTCACGTGTCCCTCTGAAGAGCTATGAGGATTAAATGAAATAATATCCTATACTCTAAAAAATAACCGAACATACCTGCTGATTACTCAGTTAATTCTAGTTACCACCAACCCTCAACATATTTTGTCCTTTCATTCTATCTATTCTACGAACATGAAAACTTCATCTCTTCCAAGCCCCTGTCCTCACTCTCTGCATATCCTTCCTTCTTACAGAAATCTTCTTTAACTTGTGTAATTCTCTCCACATTTTAGATAGACTACTCTGAGGCTTTCTGAGGAAATCACACCCAATTTTCTGGCAGACTCTACAATTATATCTGCTTGTTCTATTAAAAGCTACACTGACAAAATAAATAGATAAATGAAAAAGCACCATTAATGAAATACAGATGAATCATACTTGGGTAGGGGGAAGTGGCAAGATTTTGAGAGCAATAAGATTCTGTTCATAAATGAGACTTTGAAACATATCATTTGAGTGGAAGATCTAGGGGAAAGATAAGTTCCTCTTCTTAAGGCAAAAATAACTTTTAAGTCCCATTAAGTTCTTTTAAAAAGGCTTCTTGAACAGCAAATATCTCCTCCAGACACTTCATTGATTTAAGTGTAAATTAATCAGAAATTCATGGATTCCATCTCCCTTAGAGTACACATGGATTTGTACAGCCAGATGCAAAATACCTTTCCTGTTTTCATCACTTCAGCATTTGAAAGGGTGCTTTAGGTGCTCAAGACTGACTCAGAAGTGCTAAGCCTAACCCTTGATGCTTGCAAAGCATGAGAAGTGGTGACGTTTCTTTGGTCCTCTCTGTGAATACTAAAGGACCACACTTTCTTAGAATTTCTAACAGAAAAGATGTAATTAATAAGCAGTGCGGCCTTGGTAATCTTCCTCTGCTGTAGCACAGCACAGCAAAAAAAAGCCCATGAGTTCAAAGATCTCAGATTGGGTTCCCGGATTCAACTCTGACTGGATGTTTCTGGTTTCCTCATCTGAAAAATGGGGCTTCTGGACAGGATCGGTTTATCTTGCAGCTTGCTGTGGGATAGATATGAGGTGATAAATCAGCAAAAATTTATGGTGCATCATTTCTGTGCTACTGGGGATTCAAAGATAAATGAACAAAATATTTCCCTCTGGTCTTTGAGGAAATGTCTAGCTCTGGAGGAAGAAAGCACTCTGAGAATCTATTTTAGAGTGCTGTCTTGGGGATGGCATGACAGGCACAAGAGTCTACAGGGTACAGAGACAGTGCACTCTGTCTGGGGTGAAGGGGGGTGCTTTTCTTCCAGAATGGGAACTTCCGTTGTAAACACTCAGGTACCAAATTATGAAGCACTTAGGAGCAAATGGATCCTTATCAATGGGCTTCCTCCCTGGTGGCTCAGATGGTAAAGAACCTGCCTGCTGTGTGGGAGACCTGGGTTCAGTCCCTGGGTTGGCAAGATCCCCTGGAGGAGGGCGTGGCAACCCACTCCGGAATTCCTGCCTGGAGAATCCCTCTGGACAGAGGAGCCTGGTAGGCTACAGTCCATGGGATCGCAGTCTCAAATGGTGATTTGAACAAGAGGAATAGTTACTACTCCAGGAGACAGCGAAGGACAGGGAAGCAGGGCCTGCTGCAGTCCATGGGGTTGCAAAGAGTCAGACACGACTTAGCAATGGTCACGACTCTTTGTGACCCCATGGACTGCAGCAGGCCACGCGTCCCTGTCCTTCGCTATCTGCCGGAGTATTAGCTGCTGCTCTTGGGCAACTCACCATTTGCTATCTGAATTGTTTCCTGGTGCTCACTCTTAATTGTGTCAGTTCGTTGAATTTTTTTTTTTTTCAATTGTTCAGCCTGTTAGTCTAGCTTCGCTGTTTTATTTCTGTTCTAAGAGACTGAGTTTCCTGGTTTTGTTTCTCTTCACTTTGTGTTGGGATCCTCTTTCCTCCCTCTCTCTTTTCCAGTGAAATCTGTTATCCTCATTGAGCCCCCCACACCAATCTGCTGGGCCATCTGATTTTTTCTAACTCCAAATCTGGGTGTATTTCTCGCCAACTGGTGACTATAATTCCATAGTTATCTTTGCAGTCATATCCACGTATTTCTTATCTTAAATAATATAATTCCTCACCATCAACTATGCATCAGGCTTTGGGCTAGGTTGGGAAGACCCAGATATAGATAGTATAGTCTTTGCTTTTCAAAGAGCTCAGAATCAACCTAGTGAGAGTGGTAGGCAAATAAACATTAAGTGACAGAACAGTGCTTCCAGCCTCATGCTACAAATGTGTGCAAGGAGAAGCAGAGGTACATAAGTGGTGATGTGAGTGAAGATTCAGAGTTTAAGTGATGCCTGGGCTCCATCTGGGCAGATAAGATGGCCACTAATCATGGATAGGTATCCTAAGAGAGGGAGGATATAATTTCTCTATGCTCAAAGTCTGTTCAGCAAGCAGTGCTAATTGCATCCCCAGAGTACAGAGCCAAGCCTAGTGGCATTTCCAAGGAATGTCTCCAGGGGGGCTTAGGATCCTCTGTCATTACCAGCAGCATCATAACAATGCATTTCCAGAAAGGTGCACAATCAGTATATAAAAAAATCAGTGTTCTTGCTATACAAATTCAGATTCCAGGCAAGTGCCCAGAAAAGCCAGACTCCCTTATTCAGGCCCAATTCAGGGATTTCTGTCCAGATTTCTTCCCCTGAGATCTACCCGTTCATAAAGCTGGTCAAGCTCTAATCTCCAAGGTTGATGGCTTCCAAATAATTGGATAAATGAAAAACTTCCGGCATAGTTCATTCACAGGGAAATGAGTACGGTGCTGACCCATTGTTTACAGGGTGCTTTTCTGAAGCCCTCAACTGGCCAGGGACTTACTTACCAAGTATTCTGAAATTAGTAAGAAACCTAGTGGCCAGGCCTTTTCCTTGTCTGTATTTTTTTTTGTTTTTCTGGCTTCAACATGTGGCATTCGATATCTGAGCAGGGATCAAACCTGTGTTCCCTGCGCTTGAAGCACAAAGTTGTAACCACTGTGCCACCAGGGAATTCCCTTCCTGTCTGTAAATTCTAGCACCCTCCTGACAGAAAATTGATACTGGTACTTTTTTCAACAGAGAAGTCAGAAAGTTTGCCTTCTCTATGGACCTTGACACTGAGCCTTCCCTTTCTCTCACTTATGCCTTAAGATCCCATGATTTAGATCATTAAATGCAAAATATCACTCCATATTTTTTTTTTTTTACCAGATCATAAGATTGAGACAGGCCTTCTTTTAACATTAGCTGCCTTACTAATCAAAGTGGAGTTCAGGGAAGACAAAATAAGGAGCCAAAACCAATAACAACACAGTTTTAATTCTCAAAAAGAAATACAGTTGTGTGTACAGTGTATAAATTGTTTAGAAAATGATAGTTTGGAGAAAAATGAAGTCTTATTTGCCTGGAGCTCAGACGTGTTGAAAAACAGAGGATGATACCACTTAAAGAGCTGACTGCGGTCTGACTGAATGCCCTATGTAGCCAGGAGACAGGATTACACAGTGAAAAGGAGCAGTCTAACCACAGGGATCTCAGAAGAATCTATTTTCTGGCTATCTGCTTTTATAGGCAGGCTCACTTGAGAGGAAACTAACAGATATATTAAAAACCAGACTTTTTTTCTTTCACTGCATATGTTAATTGAACAACCTTGTGAGTTAAGCATTCCATAAAGCATATAATCCTCTCTTGTTGCTGTTCATTTGTCTTGTCATGTCCAACTCTGTGACCCCATGGACTGCACCAGGCCAGGCTTTCCTGTCCTTCACCATCTCCTGGAGATTTCTCAAATTCAAGTCCATTTAGTTGATAATGCTATCTAACCATCTCATCCTCTGCCGCCCTCTTCTCCTTTTTCCTTCAACCTTGTCCAGCAAAAGGGTCTTTCCCAGTGAGTTGTCTCTTCACATCAGGTGGCCAAAGTATTGGAGCTTCAGGTTTGATCCCAAAAGAAGTAATACCTTATACACAAAGGCAAATGAGACTCAGAAAGGCTACCAAACTTTAATTAGCCAGTTAGCTGTCTGATTTATAGCATCAAATCTGTAACAATTGACCATAGCTATATGACCCCAGAAACAGCTGTATATTCTTACTTTTTCTTTCAGGTGTCACACTTCCTATGTCCCCAGATCAGGGAGTTAACATTTTCAAAGGACCAAGAAACATTTAGTTTGGCTGGTCCACAAAGGACAAAGAGACTGTGCTATAAAGTAATGGTAAAAAGGTGAGCAAAAGTCTAATTGGAATTTAGAGAAGAAAATATATTTCCCTTGACAATTTCTTCATCCGAAAATTCGGGAGGCTATTGTTGAGAATAAATGAGATAACCTATGCCAGTCACTCCCTAGAGTGCCTAGCAAGATATTAACCATTCAGAGGAAAGAACCACTACAAATGCTAATGTCATTTATTATCGCTGTCTGTTCCAGGAAAATGACAATATGCCTTAAGGAGTGGTGGTAGGAGGGCTTTGGACAACCAGCAAACAACCTGGTGTAAATAAGGGATTCCCTGCTCAGGCACAGTGAGATCATTTAGGGAAGAAAGCCGGAAGATCCTTATGCAAAAAAAGAAAAGTGAGAGAAAATTCAACTGGCTCCATGTGTTTGCTTTTCTCTGCTTTCAGAGAATGCAGGAGTCGGGTCTTACATATCTCCATTTAAAATGAGTTGTTTCTGTCTGGGTTTTCTATCAGAAGATACCAGAGAAACTTTTAGGGTACATCAGAACACACAAGAGCACAGTTATTTTTTATTTTTTCTTATGCTGTTAGAGTCTTTTGATTCCACAATAATTCTCACTCCAAAAATCTACTGCACACAAGATCTGCTTTGAAGGAGCCTCTGGGGCTACATTAGTGAACCAAACTCCAGGGTACTGAAATAATTCAACCAAGACAAGACATATTATTAGACTGAGCAGATACTAGGAGAAAAGAGTAAATGTAATCTCACCAGAAAATGTCAGTAGACTTTTTCTGGTCTGCATTAATTTGGGTCTAAACTATGTTTTTTATTGTTGTTTGTTTGTTTTTTTCCCCAGTCTTCTGACTTCATATATGGAATACTAATCAAGTCCCTGGGCCATATTTTCAGGGACAAGTGACCAGTGACCTGGGATCTGGCCTGGGCTTTTTCCAAGAGCATGGTTATTTATCTTCAGGTTTAGGAGTCAGAAGACTTATCCTTTTTTTTTTTTCTTCCTATCAAATGAAGAGGTTGAACTAGATTATCTCTAAAGGCCCTTTTGTTTCTTAAAGCTTGCAACTCTATAAAGCAGAGGAAATGATGTATCTTCTTCTCACCTCACAAGATTATTGCAGGGATCAAGTAAGAAAGCCCACATGCTCAGGAACATACGAAGGGCTATACATATCTAAATAGTAATAGCAGGAGAGTCCCTTTGCCTGGGACTCCAGTAGTGAGGAGCTCAATGGGACCTTGAATGCATTTGTTTTCATTAGAATGATGTTTGTTATGTTGAATCAGAATCACCGTGTTTGCATTTTGAAAATATACATTCCTCTTGGAGACTTTGATTTAGGTGGTTAACCATAGAATCTGGGATCTGTATTTTCAAAACCACATGCAATTAATTAAGGATTCTGATTCTTCTCAGGAATAGATAATGTTTAGTTCATCTGGTATTGCGCTGTGTAGGTCCCTTCTTCAGGGAGGGAAAGGAGTGTTGCAGTGTTTTGAAAGTAGCTTATAATAGTTACTAGTACTTCCATATGGAAAGGTAGTACTAGATTGTAGTTAATGCTGGAAACCCTAGGTTTGAATCGATTCCTTATTAACTGAGTAATCTTGAGCAAATCACTTTATGTCTGTGACCCTCAGTTTTCTCAGACTTTAAAGGACGCCAACAATATCCTCTCCATTCATAGTGCCTTACTAATTAAAGACTGCATGTAAACGAGCTAATGGAGTGTGTTACAATGCTAGCTCGCTTCCTTCTTTTCCTACCCGGTAAAATATCATAGCTATAAGGGTACTGGTAAAACACAGTGATGCATAATAATCATATTATTAGTAAATAAAATCTCGAGTTGCATAACAGGTGTTTAGACACCCCATCATCTGAACAGATGCCAATACACAAGTCTGTTTACAGGTGTGTCTGCTTCTCTCTCCGAGACTGAGTGTTGAGTGGGTGGTGTTTGGGTGAGTAGAACTACCTTCTGTTATTGTTAGCTTGTTTTAAAATTTAGGGAGACATGCCCAAATATATGTCTTGTAGGAATTTTGCCTTACTAGTTAGCTGTATTTATTCACACACAATGTTTGCAAAAGCAAGTACATTTTTCTTCTCCAAATATTCTTCCCCATCTCCTACCATTCTGAGTCTCCTGAGCAAAGCCACTATTTACAATAGAGTTGTTTTAACGATGTGTTTATGAAAATACAGATCCTGATCACAGTTTCCCTCTGGACCACCAAACAGAATTTGAAACCCTGTTAGTAAAGGCAAGATGAAAGACGGGTTCAACTGTATATCAAATTGTATCTGAGGAGCTGAAATTGTTTTATAAACCTCAATTAGGCCTCATACCACCCCCCTGAGGCAAGAAAGAAGTATTATGCACTTTTATGGAGACACAAACTGAAAAACCCACGGAGAGGTTAATCAATTTGCATCGGATGTCTTATAGCCAGGCTGCAGTGAGTTAGGAACAAAATGGAATTTCTTCCTAGGGAGCAACTTACCTTCTTTTATTTGCCTGATTGCTAGAGTGTATGAAACTTCTGGAAAATTATGATGAATGTTCAAAAGAAACCCCTGAGAAAGGATTAGCATTTGTTTCCCAGTTTAGTAAATGAGTGATTTGTTTTTTCATGCAAAAGCAAAGCACCTCTTTTGTTTTGCCAAACACTTCAGTGGAAATGACCCCTTTGAGGGAGGAGAGAAAGAAAAGCGGAGCAATTCAGGAATTAGGGCAGCGATTGGTAGAATATTTCTTTTCTTCTCTCCACCTTCCTCTATATAGCAAACTAAGCAGATATTGCACGCTAGAGGGCGCTTGAGGTGGGAAAAAAAAAAAAAAACAACAACAACAAAAAAACCCCCCAAAACTTTGACATTGCTCAGATAGGGCCAGTTGTCTGTGCAGGCAGGAAGGAGATGGCCACCTGAAAGCCCGTGCAATGTTTTTCCTCTAGGCAGCATGACTTTGATAAATGAACAAGCAAACAAAGAATCTTTAGATAGTTTTATGCAGCTTTAACTAATAAAGAAATCATGTTCATATTCTCATTAATGTAATTCCTTTTCAAGTTCTTGGGACATTTGTCGAATGCATATGTAGTAGTGTCTTGTCCAGTAACCAACTTGATAACAAGTAACCAGAACGATAAACCCCATTTAGACACAATAAGTAATGCTGATGTGCCTTCCCCCCCATTACATTTGTATTACTTTATACATGTGTACTAATACCTTAGTTTAAGTGTGCAAATTCCAAATGATGTTCATCTTCTAAATCAGACTTAAGATCATTTAAGTTTAATGTTATGTTTTAATAGCCAAAGCAATCTGATATACCAAATTAATTGTATCTGGGGGCTAATAGTGTGGGCTAGGGGATTTTGGAAGGAAAACTCCCTCCATTTCTCTTCTTTTTAGAACATGGTATGAATCATTTTTATTTTTTTCTTCTTCTTGGTTCCCATGTTAAACAAGAGAGGTCTGGAATCTTAATTTAGCTGCTGTTCACTTTCAGAAAAACTAAAAACCAAAATCCACAATGAAACAACAAATGAAAATGTGTTAGTCCACCAAACTGGGGCTGGCTTATTTGATAGCTTTGTACCAGTCCCTTTAAATCTATCTACTGTCCCTCCCCCCACCCCCACCAGTCAGTTTCTGTTTAGAAGCCGAATTGGAGCTTATCTCTTTTCTAGCACCTGGGATGATGCGAGATAATGCCATTTTGAAAAACTTCTCCAAAATGCTCTCAGCACAGATGTAGTTTTCAGAAAGTGTTTATACCTTCATTTACAGAAAAAATAATAGCAAGTTCAAGATTAGTAGTTACAGTCAATATTAAGAGATCCAGATCTAATTTCAGGATAGCTAAAACCAGCAGCCAAGAAATGTAAAGCATCACATCTCTGAATACAGTCCAGTGATGATTGTACCCCAAGAATCCATAATCACTTCTAAAGAAATCAGTTTAGTTTTTCAAATCCTGCAATAAACATTGGTGAAGCAAGCCCATGATAAATTTAGTGTGCATACATTTTTCTTTTTCCTTAGGACTGTATTCTTAGCGTATTCCAGGATGAAGACAAGAGTATTCATATAATACCCTACTTTACTTTTATTCTTCTCTTCTTTTTATAGATCGTCTGAGAAAAGAATAGCCTAAGGCAGGAGTTCTCAAACTTCAGCAAGTCACAGAATTCCCTGGGGTATTTGGTACCAGGCAGCTTGCTGAGCCCCACCCAGGTCCAGGACAGGTGTGTGTGCATTTCTAACAAGTGCCCTAAAGATGGAGAGGCAGTACCTCAGCCTGAGATCACAGTTTGAGAACCATTATAGATGCTCACATTTTCTTAACTTGGGCACCATCACATCTTTTCAGGATTTTGGTTTGCTAGTTTAAACAAACACTTAAAAAAATAGAAATGAAAAAGGAAACTTTCCCAATGTATTTAAATATTTGAACTTGTAACAGTTTTCTTAATCTTTCCATTCTTATGACTTAGGCTCAAATATGGTAGTCAAACTAAAATTTCAGTTGTTATATCTTTTTCTATCATATATATATATATATATATATATATATATATATATATATATATAATATGTTTCTCAGGAAAGTACACTACTGAGAATAAAATATGCACCTCTCAAAAAAAAAAAGACACAGTCATCTTCAGATTTTTAATTGGAATTCACATAAGATGAAATGTGAGAAA
Organism: Antilocapra americana; assembly: GCA_007570785.1. NCBI lineage: Eukaryota > Metazoa > Chordata > Mammalia > Artiodactyla > Antilocapridae > Antilocapra > Antilocapra americana. The sequence continues at coordinate 998,256 of ML663025.1, forward strand.
AGTTCTCTGAATTCCTAGAAAAGATCACATACTAATTGGTATAGTTTTTTGCCTTCTTCATATTTCAAATTCTTCAGCCTTTTATTTTAAACCTTATTTTGAAATACCCTTGGTAGGTATCACATTGCAAAATCCTTTCATTCATGGAATCCACACTCCTCAGCCTTACCTTTAAGAGGTATCCTATGAATGAATTACTTTGTTAATTTAATTTAAAAGCAGTTCAGTAAATCTGAAAGCTCTCAGTAAGCATACCATGATAAACACATTTTTAAGTTAATTTTAGTTTTTTTTTCTTTATTATGTACTGAAGAAAGAAAAGATGAAAAGTTTGAATTTTATCTCCGGCAGTAATAGATATGTTCCATTCAGCCATTTGCTATTCCAACTGTAGAAGCTGAAGTCTTCTCTCTCTCCCTCCCACTTCTGGTGGGGTCAGAGGAAGCCATCAGATTTCCTACCCCCCTCCAACTAACCAGTCCCTTGGTTAACTGTCATTTTTACTCAAAATTAGAAGAAAAGTCCCATTCCTCATGAAAAACAAAAGTGCCTTTTATTGGATGGAGTTATCCTCCATCTCATTCAACTGCAGTCTGTCTGTTTCAGAGCTGTCTGCCTGTCACTGAAACACAGGCTGCCTCTTCCTACACTAGCATCAGTCAGCCAGGGTTATTCTGAATGCTGTCCTCCCTCTCCTATTCCCCCAATATCCACTGCTTCTCTAATTATACTGCTGCCCTATCAGATAACTCCTCACCCTTCCTCCTCCAAAATACTCCAGGACCCATGCAAATTTAGTGGCCATCCTACAAAGCCTGTGTTACAATCCTCTTCTTGCTAGAAGGGTGTCACTCTGAAGAGGACATTGAAAGAAAACTATCTTAAGGAGTTAGGTTCTCACCATTGTGACATTACACTGCATCCTATTAAGAGGGGGTGGAATTGTTAAAGAGGCAAATGCCTTGTCTTTCAGCCTCCCCGATTATTTTAGAAATATCCTTATAGGGCTTTTTAACATTATCCTAATCCTCTTTCACACTGCTTAATCATCCTGGCCTCTCCTAAGAATCAAGAAAAAATTAGTAGGAAATTCCTACTGCAGTGCTTTGAGTAGAGATTAACAATATATATAGAGAGGGGGCTACCTTGAAATCTAGATGGACAAAAGTCAGCTAGAACAGTGTATTTAACTGCTCTGAGAATAAAGATGGACAAGGTGAGTCAGAATAAACGCATTCTAACCCAGAGTAACTAAAGCCATTGGATTCTGACTTTCTTCATTTTGTTATTAAAATACTTTTATTTTACCATTAAGAGGATGAGATTTGAGGATAATGTTTAGCTCTATCACTCTACTTTTGAGGTGACTTTGTTAGTAGGAACAATTCTCAGGCTTCAGTAACACATAACCTTTGCTTTAATTCTGATAGATGTAAGAAGGTACCCTAAGGAAAGGTTCAGAGCATTTGTTCAAAGTGAAAATGAGTGTGAAAATTAAGTATCATCCAAGATGTGATCTATTTCCCTGTCCACTTGGGACTGTCTGGTCCAGCGGTAGTTATAATATGACTGAGGCATGACTACTGTTCCTTTTCTCAAGACAAAATTAGCCAATCTCTGAATACCCTGCAAACAGACAGTCTGAGAGATCAGTTACTTAGTGACTGTCTTGTGGGAAAATACCCCTTGCTTCTCTTCACTTCTCCCTGCTTTGAAATAATTCAGTTTCTTCCCTAAACCAGCTAGAATGTGAAACAGATACTAGACCTATAGTCAGCATCCTTTTTAACATCTCACAATGGGATGGTAGATGCCAGAGACACAAAAAAGTCAAATTTGCATACATATTATAAGCATGTTGTGTCTATTTTTTTCATTCTCCTCACTCTAATTAATTGAAGTCAGACAGTACAAGCTTTACGGACCTCTTGTCTGGTTCTCCATACCCTTTCTTTCTTCTTCCATTCCTGACTGTTCCTGGGTAGTAAAACCCTTCCTCAAAGTTCAGCTTTAGCGCACAGAGAATGAACTAAGTGTTCTGTGGAAGAGAGTTAAACAAAGGAATAAGGATTAGCTCATAGTAATTTTCACAAATGTTATTAAAAATAGCTGGCTGTTTCTACGTGTTTGCCTCACTGATGAGAAGAAAAGAAATCTGGACCTCCTGATTCATGATTCTTCCTCTTGCATGGGCTCTGCTCCATGATGGGCAATTCTCAACGTTTGAGTGGAGTCCATCAAAGGACTCGAAAGCGCATCTCGTGGCGGAAGCAAAGGAGCTAGAAGTCTGGTGCCGGAGAGATTTGCAGGCAAGGGCACATTGAGAAGACCTAGCAGTCTCTCCTTTTATTTCTCAGGCAAGTTCAGCTTTTTCCACACCTACTTACGCGTCCCCTTGGGTCTGCCCGTCTGCGCTTCCTCATCCCATCTCCCTAAAGAAGTAGAAGCCTGGGGATATGAGGAATGCGCACCACCCACAGGACCGCGACACAGTGCCTCTAAACCACGGCGTCTGTGCAGCCGGCATTGGTCCTACCGACACCCCACTCGGTCTGCCTGAGGATCTTGGCTTAAAGAGGAGCCGCGCCGCCCACGCAAGCCCCTTTGCCCTGTCGCGTCCTCTTCCTCCCAAGGAAACCAGCCGTGGTTCACTGAGACGCTTTTCAAGATCTCGCTAGCCCCAGAGCTCCGGGAAGACTCGGAGAGAAAGCTCGCGGGGACACTCGTCCGCATCGTTTCGTAGTCGGCCAGCCCTTTTACCCTGGAGCCTGGCGCTCCGCGGCCCGCGCGCACCGCACCGAAGGGCGCATCTTCACCGAGTGGCTCCGGAGGCGGAGACGCGCGGGTCGCGCTCGAGAGCGAGGAGCGAAAAGTTGTGCGCCCACTTGGTAGCGGGAGAGAACCGGGGAGCGAGCGCGCCGGAGCGCCGGTGGGGGAGGGGGGAGCGGGCGGGGAGGGGGCCGCTCACACGAATTTCCAAGTGGTAGACCTGCCTCTGCGCTCTGCCCAATGAGATCCGTCAGGGGAGGCACCCGACTCACTTTTCCACATCACTTCACAGTTACATTTGGCAGGCAGGCGGGCTTGCACGCCGGAGCGCTCAGCCCAGAATTAGTGGATCTATCTGGAATCTCCCTGCTTCCCCGAAGCTCCTCTGCTGTCGCCGGTTCGTGCACGGACGGTAGCGTCACCCAGCGAAGCTGCACTTTGGGGGGCGGACACTCAGAGCCCGGCGTGGCCGCCCCGCGTCTCCGCACCAAGCCCTGCAGCTCCGAAAGGCATGAACGCGATCCCGAGACGCCTGCCCAGCGCGCGGGGACCGCTCGCTGTTCACCGCCCCCGGGAGCAGACCTCGGACCCCTCCAGCCATTAGTGAACCGAGAGGCTTGAAATTCGCCCGCGCGGAGCCCCGCAAGAGTGAGTGATCCTCCACCCAAACCCCTCGCTTGAATCCATGCCCCGAGGACCCAGAAAGGACTTTTTTGTTTTTTAAGGAATACTCCTGCCCCTTCCGGCACCCTGGGCGCCTCCTTCCATTCGAATGGTGCATGTGGTTCGCTGCCCCAGTGTGGGGCTGGGCTGTATCTTCTTTCCTGCTATGCGCAGCTGATGGGGTCACCTCAGGGTTTTACCTGACCGTTTTTGCAGCCTGCTCTGACAGCAGATCCTGGGAAGAAGCAAGCAGGCTGTGCCCCTCCAGCTTTCCTGCCGGGCTCCCTTTCGTGCAGTCTCCTGGCGATTTCGCCTCCTCGCGACGGAGGCAGGCGCCGCGGCAGCCGCGCGCCTTCACTGCGGGGGCCGTGCGGTGAATGGGAAGCACCCGCCGCCGGCTGAGAGGCAAGGGCCAGCCGGAGCAGAAAGGAGGCGAAGGGGAGCGGGGTGGTGGTGGTGAGGGTGCCCTCTGGCTGGTGTGCTGCACCGCCCCAATCCCGAGGAGAGGGAGGGCGACCCCCGCAGTGGGGCAGCGGGCCACGGCTCAGCCGCGAGAGCCCCAGCCCACGGCTTTCCCACAAGTGGCTCCTCCAGCCCCGGGAAGCGCGGTGCCGGTCGCAAACTTGCCGGGCTCCCTAGCGGCCCCGCGGCTTGTGGACGCCGAAATGCGGCCCCGCATCCAGGAAAAACCCCCAAGCAGTGTCCTCCCCGAGCCCGCCAGACTGTGCTCACAGAGGCCTCCTGAGCCGAGCCGGGGACTCCCTCGGACTCCCTCTCCCAGCGCCGCCAGGGCCCGGAATCTGAGCTTTCTGACAGCTCACTCCTCCCCATCCGCGAGCCCTTGGGGGCGGGGGGCGGACTGCGCCCCTCGCGGGACCCGAGGAAAAGCGGATTCTTGCCCGGGTTCTGGCAGCGCGTAACAGGTTCAGAGGGGACTTGATCCGCGTTTTCTCAGGCTCCAGCCAAGCCTGGGAGCCGTGAAAGTCTGCCGCCGCCAACGAGGATGCCAACAGGTATCCACAGTTTACTGTGCCTTTCCCTCTCCGCAAGACCAGAGCCTTCCCCATCCAATCTGGCGGAAACCTCAAAGTTTCGTGATCCCCCGACCCTTCCCCGCAGGCACAGAGCCGGCAGCACGTCCGGGACGAGCCGTTCGTCTCCGCGACCCGAGATGGCAGCAGTTTGCTTGGGCTGCTACATGTAAGGGATCAAACAACATTAATTGTTTATTGTTGCAAACGCACAACATTAGTCAGTGATGGAAAACCACCCTGGCAGCTCCTCACTTCAGCTCCAGTTAAAGGATAGAGCTGATAATCAGGCAAGGGAGAAAGGGTCCTTTCAACTTTACCACCCTTTCTTGAAGATTCCCCAGTTTTCTCTTTAAGAGGCAAGATCCGACCATGCCCTTAGTGCGCCGGGGCTGCGCAGCCGATCAGCCGGCTGTTTTCTTTCACTGGCTGCACAGTATATGTGGGCCGAGAATGGGAACAGGGACGCGGGAGAAGGTGCACTGGCCCTGCCCTCTCGAATGGGTACCACCGCGAAACAGATCGGAGGCACGCAGTGGGGGGGGGGGCGGTTGGGGCCCCTAGGAAGCGCCGGCCCCCTTTACAGCACTCCTGACAGCCATCTCAGTGGTTAACAACCCTCCCTAGGCTGTCACCTCCGGCTTCATTATAGGAGCTTTTCAACTGGAAAACTATGTGCGGGAAGGAGATATTTATGTAAGATTCGAGAGTGGGATTTTCCATCCATTCAACCTGGCCGATGTACCTCACTGCATGCAAAATGAGCCCTGCCGTTCATGGAGAACACAACTGAAATTTCTGCCTGGCTTCTCATCAGTCGTGTCCGGTTTTGCAGAGGTTTTATCGTGTGCGTGCGTGCGTGTGCGTGTGTGTGTGTGTGTGTGTGTGTGTGTGTGTAAGAGATTCTTTTAGCCAAGAGGCCTTTAGAGGATGTTCTCTGAGGGTTCCTTTTTTTTTTTAATCCCTCAAAGGGAGTTCTCCATAATCATCCTGTCCAGACATGTCTTTCCACTTCCCTGAGCTCTGTGGCTGACAGAAATTCTAGGGCTCTCCCTCTTATTAAATAATAATACTACTAATAATGTTCTGTAAATCTGCTTCAGCAGTTTGGAAGCCCCTCCCCCCCCAATCGCATAGCCATTCATGCTGGAGCAGTCGCAGGATTTTAAATCACCTTTGATAAATATATATATATATATATTTTCCCCTGGACTCTGAAGAGGGTTGGGAGTTGAGAAAATCTATTCTGAAAACAGAGAGGAGGCTCCGCAGCAACCCTGGGGACTGTTTCATTCAGGGCTGCTCTGTGGCTGGGCTCTTCATTCTGTTCCCCACGATGTCTGCATGGGCATCCAGGTATCCCAGAGCCGTCACAAACAAAGCCCGATATTTCAGAGACACTAGCTGATGTTCTCTGAAGTGTGTGATGCAGTGCTGGCATGCAAACTTTTTAACTGTTCCCCCCTTCAACCTGGATCTTCTATTTTCCAATTACTATTACTGTTTAAAAATCAATTCTTCTGCCTGATAATCTATAGTCTCTTAAAACTCTCAAGACTCCAAATGAGGAAATCTCTCCACCCAAGATGCTTAACATATTTTGGCTGCATTTTGGGTGTCCAAGATACATTTCTTGAGCTCCTGAAGGTGTTAAGAATTTAACTGAAGAACAGTTTTGTAGCAACCCTCACTGGAATAGCAGCTCCATTGGCCTGTTGTACATTTATCAACTGGATAACGAAGGAAGTCTTTAACCTGAAAAAATAACTTTATGTGGGCATTATATGCTGCACTCTGGTCAAGACAGTATTCATTTAAAGCCACTGCTTAATTTAGCACTGAACACAGTAGAAGTAGCCAACGGCAGTACGCTCAAAGTAAAAAACAAATGAACAAAAACCAACAAAACAATCTGTGAAACATGCTCTGCAGGATGTAGTAGACCACTTAAGAAGGCATTTTGAAAAGGCTGTTATATAAACATACTCATGATGCAACATTTCCTTGTACACTGAACAAGATTTAAGGTCTGATGCTTCTGGTTAGCGGGGAGCACCTGATTCTTGGAACGAAGCAAGAAAACTCCAAAGAATGAGGGTATAATGATTCTATTCAGGAGACTGTACCTCAGGGCTTTCCTCTCGCAACGCAGTTCCTTTCTCTGTTTATGGGTGAGGAAAAAGGATCAAGCACAGACCGAAAAGTTAGAATACACACTTCATTGGCAACTGTTCAGAAGTGACTTTATCATTAGAAGTAACTAATTCTCTAAGGACAAAGTTAATAATCTTCATTATTTTTCTATTAAGGTAGTATACCGTATAGTTTTATCAACATTCCAATCTGAGCAAAATTGCCATGCACAAATGAAAGCTTTTCATGGATAAAAGGACATTCAGTTTGTATTGCCAACCATTCTTTCCTACTCCATCAGCAAAGTTTTGTGTCTGACAAATCAAGAAAAAAGCAAAACAGACTAGCCTTTAAATTATAGATACAATCTGAGGTCAAAACTATTCTACTCAACTATTCTGTTGATACTAGTTTCAATATTTTTGTATTTTTTACGTTATTCAGAGAAGCAAGGCATGGGGAAAATGCAGTTTTTCTGTTTTTAACGCTGTTGGCATTCACAGGTGAAATGGACTAACTTTGCTTTTTAGTTTGGGAAAGGCTTCTGTCTTTGGTGTATTGTATATCTCCTACAGAGCATAGAATTAAACCAAGGCTGATTCCTTTGCTCTGTATTAGGTGTTACTTACACACACACACACACACACACACACACACACACACACACAGAGCTTACTTCTAGAAAACCTGAAAATGTCCGTCGATAACTAGCTCATTTATTGGTTCAAGTAGGAGATTCTTATCCTATTCCCTTTGCCCTTTCATCTGTTTTAGATGATTTGATTTGCCCTCTTGGCTTCTTGGATTCATATATTGACTAGTCTTTTAAAGCAAACACATCTGTCTGTGGTGTGGGAAGACTTTTTTTTTTTTACAGAATCTCATAAATGTATACTTGTGGAACAGAATAATATTTTGATGGTTCGAGGTCATCCACTGATGTGGAGCTTAATTAACCAAAGAGCCATTAGTCTGCTCTTGTTTGAATCCCATGGAAAGTTGCTGGTGATGTCATGTGTGCAGTGTATCTCAACTGCACTGTTGGTTTTTGCCTCTGGAACCTGCTTCAGATGTAACCAGGAGGAGAAAATTAGTTGAACCTGGCAACTTCAAAAGGTCAGAAAAGAATTAAGTTCAATGGATGCCATTTAGCTGCTTCTCCCGTACATTGCTGTGAACGAAATCTCCAGCACCTCTGCATGGAAGAGCATCCCGGCCAACACTGTTTCCTTTTTCTCTCATGTCCCAAGCTTTTATTTCCTGAGTTTTAAATGTCATGTGCTATTCCCTATCAAAATATCATCCACTTTCTTGACTTTAGAAGTCTTGTTTTTTGTAAAGTTCTGTTAGTAGAAAGAAATGCATAGAAGTGATTTTTCTGTATCTCTTTGGACAGCATCATAAAAGAATAACACTTGTGTTTGGAACCTTAAACAGTTTCCTTCCTTACTCTGCTTGTCAAAGACAACTACAAATGCTAGGATGATGGCTGGTTGAGGGTAGAGCATGGAATTAGTGCTCAGTCAACATTGATTTAATGTATCAACAATTAACAAGCACTGCGCCTTTTTTTTTTTCTTTTCTAGGATATTCTCAGTAAAGGGGAGGGAGGGATACAAGTATATCTAAAGTCCAATATTGTGACAATCTAGCTCAGTTTTCCCTACAGGAGTTTTATAAATTGTCCCAAGTTTTTTCTTAGACACAGCTTTTCTCTTTTTTAAGAAGTTATTTTTATTCATGTTCCACAAAGCATTTATTTCTCCCTCAAAATCATTTTTAAATGATATGGACTTATACAAATTAAGAATTCTTCTAAGACTAGACTTGCATCAAGAATGCTTTTAAACTTTGCATGATGTGAAGTTATATTTTTATTGGGAAAAATGCTCTAATTATGGAAGTCTTGCATGTGTGACTCAGTGTCTGTGCCTTTTCCTTGCAGAGAATTTATTGGAAAACAAAATACCCAATGAGGAAACTACTTCTTCTTTCCTTCTTTTCCTCCCTCCCTCTCTTCTTTAATTCTTTAATAGATATTATATTTGAACAGTTCACTTCAACCTCATGTGAATTGCAATTCTGAGTCTGTTAGAAGACTCCTCTGTATTGATTTTAATCAGTAGGATACCTGGCCCTCACAAATACATCCAGGAAAAAAAAAAAGTTCCATCATAAAGTTCTCATGGATGTATGTACTGATATTTTAAGCAAGTGGAATGCACTTCAAAGAAATATTAAATTAAATCTTAATTCTTTTATATCATTAAGTGAAAATGTTATTATACTCTATTCATATTCTATTAGCAGTAGGGACCGTATTTTCCATGCATTGTTTCTTTCTAAATGAATTCATGCATAAAATATGATTAGTTGATTTCTAATGTAACACAAATAACATAAAATAAGTAGATGGGGAATGATATGAATATCATTAAGGAATGCTACTCTTTCTTATCTATGGAGCCTTATCTCCAAAATATAATGTAAAAATTGCAAGAGCACATTTCATTCTTTATTAGCACATTGCTGTTTCAGCTTGACAAATGGAATTTAACTTTTCTGTGTCCCAAGTATTGCCATCTTTAAAATGGGGATGCTCAGAAATATGAAAAAAATAATTCAAATCTATTTTTATTGGAGTAGTGAAACATGCTTGTCTTTGAATTTCACTAAAATAAAGCAGCTGAAGGAGGTACACTTATTTTAGAATCTGTATAAGAAATTTAATTTTCAGAAACTATACATTCGAAGTGATATCTAAATATTATTTTTGCCAAATGATTACTTGCTATCTGTCTACCTACCCATCATCTATGTCCATGTGGAGTTCGTGGTAACAGTGTTTGTGGGTGGTTTTTAAGCCATAAAGTCTTTGAAACATGAAAGAATGGCAGTAAGGTGCACTTCTGATGGTGGTTACTACACAGTATAATCTAATTGGCAGAATCTTGACTTATTAGGCTGGGGTACTTGGCTGCATTCCAGTTTCAGTATTATAGACTCTGTAGCCCTGGTTATGTGTTATATCAGATTTTAACCATTTCCACATTTCTTTCCTTTTTTTTAAATTTCCTTTTCATTTGGAAGAAAATTGCTTTGCAATGTTGTATTGGTTTCTGCCATACAACAACACTATTTCCACATTACTTAAGCAGAAGGGAGAGCTTCTAATTTTAACCATCATCAATAGTACTAAAATTTCTTGAAACACTTCAAGAATTTGCTAAATATTTTTTGGAAGAAGACACTACGTAAATGCAACCTCTAGTTAGGATTATCTTCTCAACTCCTGTCTGAGAAGCATCTGGCTATCACTGTGTCTTCATCTTTGAATTAATAGGGACTTCCCACCCGAACCATTCTCATGAGGAATGTACTAGATGACTATGACCTGCAATGGAATTTTTCTTGTAGGAGAGAACGGTTTTTCAGTGAGTGGTTACAATTTGAAAGTGAGTAGTTCTGGTATGGATGTGTAATTGTACTTTGTCCCTTTCACTTTACCCTTTCAGGGTTAATGATGATGGGCAATGCCATGTTTTCTTTGGAAAAGAGAGACATGGATGACCCTGGGGTGAGGGAAAGTTAAAAATACCACCTTTTAGTCCTACTATATAGCACAGGGAGATATACTCAAAATCCTATGATAAAACATAATAGAAAAGAAAATATATGTGAATCACTTTACTGTATAGCAGAAATTAACACAATGTTATAAATCAACTGTGCTTAAATAATTTAAAAAACACACTTTAGAGGCCTCATAAAACTATTTGAAGACATTAAGTATATGTTAACTGTGGATAGGAAAAGCTATTTGTGAAATGCTGTTTTACTTATATCCCACTTGGTTCTTGCCATTAAAAAAAAAAAAAGCTGGAAAAAGTTATTTTATTACCTGTTTACACAGAACACCAGAATTTTGCCCACTGATGTATCCAGCAAGAAATTGACATCAAATAGTTTTTTAAAAATTAGTCAGGGTTCTTCGTGAAGCAGGTGCAACATTCAATAAATTGTAACTATCATTGTTACATTGACAAAGAGTTTTTACAGAGCTTATCTCATTTAATTTTTTTCACCATCCTTCAAGTCAGTTCCCTCATCTGCCACTATTGATATAAATTTGCCTGGGTCACTTATGTTAGGAACGCTAGGACTGTGATTCAAAGAACTTCTGACTCCAGAGTCAATGTTCTCAGCCTCTGTGCCCCCACAGTTCAGCTGTATTAACAAGATTTTTAAGGGTAAGATTGATTTCCTAGTGGTTACTCTGATTTAAAGGCGTTTTGGTTTGCAACTCTGGAATTTGCGGAGCGGGTGGGAGGTGAAATTCAAAGCCGACCCTTATACTTGGAGCTCCAGGATAGATGGAAGAAAGAGGCAAGCCACTCCAGATTGGTAGATGGCAGTTTTAATAAACATGCCTTACATATGAGGCATGACTTGGGCAAGCACAACATCTCTGCATCTGCTTGCCGGAATCTTAAAGTTCATGTACATGGAGATGTTCCTGGGGTTCAGGTTCCTGTACCATCCAGATGATCTCAATAACGCATAACTCTCTCAAGGCTACATCTTTGAAGTGGCCGCTAGTGCAGACCCAGTGGGCGGGGCATGCATTGCAAGGACAGGGCGGGGTAAGGAGCCTTTGATTGCCGGGGTCCAGCTCCTGGATGAACCTGCGGTCCCAGCTCCATCATGACCTCCCCGAGTGGAGGGCCAGCGCAGAATGTTTTCCCTCATTAGGCCTTCAGCTGTTAAACTTTGAGCAGGTGATTTAAAGACAGCAAAGGATGTGGCTTTTAAATGGAGAAGGAAGGATTTAGAAATGACTTGAGAAATGACTTCCTGGTGTGACTCTTATAGGCAAGGAAAGTGCGGGAGTTAGATTCATCGTTCTGAGGTGGTTTCAAGACAGTTATGCCTGAAGAAGATCCGACAGGATAGATTCCGCTTCCGTATCTTAACTGACCTTATAATTCTAAGAAAGTTCATTAAGTAAATTTCTGAGCCTGTAAACGCTAAAAAAAGAAACGTGACCCTCCTGTCTTTGTTACCCCAGTTCTGAGATGTCTGTAGCAGGAAAGCTTCTATGTGAAGGACAGAGTTCTGACTCCATCTTGGGAAAGGATGAGGAGGTATCTGTCTTTGCATGGTAACCAGTAATTATCAAACTTAAAGAGAACTAAAGCTTCCAGTAGAAAAAAACAATAACGTGTCAATAATCACAAAAAGTAGAGTAGATTTGACAGCTATTATTTTGGGTGGTAAAACAAGCAAATAAGGTGCTTTTGGATAGAGAGACGTTGGATAAATGTATAATTTGATGCCAAAGAAAGATGTCCAGAAGTGTTGTGGTTGAGAGGAGAGATAATCCTGTGTGTGTGTGTGTGTAAATGAAAAAAAAAAAAATTAAATTCTGTTCTGCCAAGGGAATTTGGTCAGGGCATTCTGAAGGCTTTAGGAAAGGTGATTCTCCTGCATTATTTATATTTGGACACATACAAGTATTGTTTGTCTCCAGTTCTCCAGGGCTTGGCATGAATCGCACTGGCCACAGGCTGAATCGCGTACCCTGTATTGCTGAAATACCACTTTGAATTCAATGTGCATTTACCTATTTTGAAGCAGCCTGCTAATGGCGCTGAATTCAAGGTCAGAAACATTTTTAATAGAAACTCTCTGGTCTTGTGTGTCATTTTTGCTTCCATGAAATATTGTGGCCACTAAGCCCAGTGGGTAATAAAAGCATAATTTCCTGTCAACCACAATAATCTGCAGGATTGAATTCTGAAGTGTTGGTAAAAGCCCGTTTTTATTTTAGGCTTCAGAGTGTGGCTCATTGTTGGGAACTGCAGTCTGTGTTGTTTACCGAGTCAATGATGCAACAATATTTTTGCATAATGACTTATCTGAAAGTTTTTTTTTTTTTAACCCCAAAAAAAAAAGTTGAAGTCAGTGGGGTCAGACCAGGCTGTAATTAAAGCTATCTCTAAAATGTAAGTGTGAATGAAAAGCAGGATTGTAAGTATCTTACCTAAGACAAAACAGCTTCTTCTGGGGGAATTCTAGAGTTACGTCTTTGTAAGAATTCCAGAGGGACTGTAAAATCTCTTCATCTCACTCTCAGGGTGTAAATCAATGCAGCAGCATTATAATAAAGTGGATTGCTTGGCCAGACATGCATACTGTGGTTAGAAAATCTAAAAATACATTGATTATTTTTTTCACCCAAGCTTTACAACCTCCCTCAATTTCTTCTTCCTTGTGTAGAGTTAAGCAGTTTGTGTATGCAGCTACTATTACAATGTTTATTAATTCTGATAACAGTGACATGACATTTGGTTGCATCTCAAGAATTCCTATAATGCTGTTCTCTGATCATCTAAGAAAGAGGACAACATTAGCTCTGCCTGTGGTAGAGGTGCCTGCATATAAATAGTACAGTTCTGATTATCTCAGGAGAATCCCATTTCTCTCCTAGTAATAAACTTCACTGAAATGAAGGTCAAGTCTCAACACACCCTGATAGCATGTGTGGGAACACACTGCTTATTGGAGCAGTTTTTCCAGTGTCCCATATGGAGTGGGTTAAGTATAAAAGTTATGACATCATACAAAATCTCATTTACTCATACTTTCCATTGCTGGTTTTCCCAAAGTCTGATATATGTCCGTTTCCAGGTAATAAGTAGTTTATGGGCATGCCATTTAATGACACTGAGAAGGAAGTAACTTTCTTACCGCGCCACTGAATCTTTCAAGTCTTCGTAAGAAGGAGGTCTGAATTAGGTGGTTTTATTCCTTCGAACACTAGGCTTCTCCAGCTACAGCATCTGCTTCCTAAGTGAGGTTATTACAAATGCAGAGTTGCAAGCCCCACTCTAGACTTACTGGATCAGAATCTACGTTTTAGAAAGATTTCCAGGGTTTGTATGCAAATGAACATTTGAGAAGCATCACCTGAGGGTATGCTGGAGGAAACTCTTACTTGGCTAAACCAGACCTGTTTCTGGTTTAGAAACTTTTGCCAGTTGCCATACCTGGTTAGTGATCACATTGAAAACTTGAAATTGATCATGGTGGAAGTATTCATATTATGGAAATAAAAAAAATCAGGGATTTTTCTTCTTTCAGATAGCTGCTTGCTAAATATTTAACTGCACATCCTGGCCTCTAACTGTTGCTTGTCTTTCTTTTCAAAAGAGGGACACAATCTCAGGCTCTGACAGTATTTAGTTAAATGAAAATAAGCATTTAAAATACCAATCTCACTGTGCTTCTGGTTGCTGTCTCCCATACTCTCACCAGGAGCCTCAGTGGTAAAGAACCTGCAAGAGACTCAGTAGATGCTGGTTCATTCCCTGGGTTGGGAAGATTCCTTGGAGGAGGAAATGGCAACCTACTCCAGTATTCTTCCCTGGAAAATCCTATGGACAGAGGAGGCCGGTGGGCTACAGTCCATAGCCTCACAAGAGATGAACATGCCTGAGCATACCATCATCATGGAATGGCACTTTATTTTTATGCCTTAGAGCTTTTGAAATTGAACACACTCTTCTCTTCACAAAGATCTGACCAAGAAGAGGACGTCAATTTGACATGTAGTCTAGAGACCATGACTAGAATGACTTGGTGGGTAGCAAGAAGATAGCATGGCCATGGATTAGAAAACATGACAAGGAATGATTTGAAAACTACCCTAGGTACCAGTTCATTCACAAATCCTGTATTAGTGAATGGTTTTGTTCTCGTTTCATTGATTGACTTAAATGACCCTTTATACGTACCCTCCCCTCTTTGGGTTATTCCTTTTCGATGTTTAAATGATGCTTCCTCCAGGAAGCCTTCTTTAAAGCAGTGAAGATGAGTGGCATACCCATCACTCTGTACTACCCTAACCTTTCTCAGACTTAATAGGATATTCTAAGTATTCATTTCTTAGTCTTTACCTTGGCTCTTGGTGTCCTGAAGATAACTCTGATAGGTTTGCTTCCCTTGCCTTCGAGCCTGACCCACAGTATAAGCTCATCAAATATTTAGATAACAAGAGAAGGGACTATGGTCAGAAAGAATTCTAAAGTTAGATTACCTAGATCCAAACAGCTGTTTTCTCTTTACTGGAGGTGTTCTTTGGACAAGTCGTATCATTACTCTGCACCTCAGTTTTGAATAAAACTTACTGCGGCCTGTAAGTACTGGGCTTTGTAACAAAATTTACAAGGCACAGTAAGTTTTATCTAACTGTAAGATCTGGTGTTCATGGATTCTACTTGGGGCTATGCATATGTTCTTTATTGATTAATCCCTTTATCCTAACTAGTGAAGCTATGTCCTTGTATAAAACAGTTTCAGGGCCTATTATTACTTTTTACCTGATTCTGACGAGTCAAGGGAGGGCAGCAGTTGTTTCTTTCACATTCCATCTGCTTGGTGCCTTCCATCAAGGAAGTGTCTATTAGGAGTTAAAATTGGGATTAAACCTGCTTTAATCCCAGGATCATTAATAGAGCAGATGCCAGAGAATACTTGCAGAGTCTTTGGCACAATTTAAAAATAAACTGTGCATTCTTAATCACTTTACCAAAATCGTGGCTTTTAATCCTCAAAATAAACCAGCTAGGTAGACAGCATTCTAATTGTTGTTTTTTAATTGACCCCCAATTATGCAGCTGGTAAAGGTGGCTCTCTGGCTAGAATTCAAACCCCAGGCTGGCTGGTGCTAGAGGAAACTCACAGCCATCTTGTGGTTCTGCCTTTATAGCGCTCAGGCCATCAGAGGATGGTCTACATGGCTCTTGAGCATTCAGGAATGGCCCAGCCTGAAGCAGAGTATGTTTGGAGAGAAGAAGTCTTTTTGCCCCTGAGAAGTGTTGAAGCTGAGCCTCCATGATTAAAATGAGTATTCCCTTCCATCCAGTATGGTCCAGCCCTTCTCTTACCAGCATCACCCTCATCCTCCCACATCCCACCTTAGGGAGGATTCTTGACTGCCTTTGTAACTCTCATACTTTTACCTTTCCTGCAGAGGTCACACAGCTTACTAACTCTTTGCTCCTTTGACTTTTTTTTTTTTTTAACTGAAGCTTTTCAGGGGCAGGGATGGTATCAGGACCACCGCATCAGTCTGGCTCAGGAGAACAAGCATCGCAGATAGTGAGTGCTTCCCAGGTTCTGGGTGCTTCATATGAGTCTTGCTTCTGAATCACCCTACTGCCTGGAAAGTAGGAATTCTTCTTACTGCCATTTTGCAGAAGAGAAAACAGAAGCTCAGAGAACTTAAGTAGTTCTTCCCATTATTACAGTGACAGCAAGTCGGGTGAGCTGGGATTCAAGCCCAGGATTTTCTGCTTGTAAAACAGACAGTCTGGCGAGTCACACGCTAATCGTGCATCACCATTCCTGACCCATGTTTAGGAGATTGCATGGCATGGGATGGTGTGCTGTACATGCTAAGTATTTTGAGTTTAAATGCTGTTTAAGTGGACTGACCGTTCAGAAAACTGTTGATATTGAAGGGACTTTTTATCAAGATCTTTCCACTTTTATTTTAAATTCGAAGCCTGCAAAGGCCTGTTTTCAGATGGGAAGAGAGAAGGACTTCATGGAAATCTGCTATACAGGAAGGCTGATCTCCCAGGTGGCACTGCAGGTTTAGGGAAAGTTAGGGGCCTTGTTCTTGACTCTCTTTGCTCTGAGTTGATTTCCTGCTGAAAGGTTTTCTTGCCTTCAGTTTCCATTGAAACTGCTGTTTGCAGGGATTCTCCTTTGCCCTTTTCAGGAGCCTCTTTTGAGGTACAAAGAGAGTCCCAGTGATGGAGCTGAGCCCAGGTGAAAAGTGACATGCAGGGCGGTTCTATTGACCATCTTTAGATAGGATCCTGCCTGTCTGCAGCAGGATGTGCGTCTGCCCCTTACCTCTGGCTTTGCTAAGGCTGCTCACTAGCTAAGCCAATGTTAAGGACTTCCTTGCTTTCCCATTCTGAGGTAGAATGGAACGAGGGACACACAGGGGAAAGTTTCCCTACCCCATTATGAATTCCTTGAGCCAAACTATTCCCCATGGTGTCCTGAAGAATTATTTTCCCATTTAATCCAATTCAGCTAGACTTCTCTCTGGGATATGTGGGGAACATTATTTCTTTAAAAATAATTTTTTTTGAGAGGGAAGAAACACGTTTTGCCACACCGAAGGTAAGCAAAAAATGTATTTGACACCTCAGGTAATGGGGATTTTTTTTTGCGCATCCCTTTCTGAAATCTCCTCAATTGAAAATTGTATTTTTACCATATTTCATTCCCAAAGGAGCTTTTCATAATTTAAATCTCCTGTTCAACTGTACATTTGGAATGGGAGCCTTGACACTGTCCTGATTATAACATACATGCTGGACGTTACAGAATTTCTCTCTGGGAGCATTCTAATTTTATTCACTCATTACTAGCATCCTGGCAGAGAATTGTATTCTGCAGCCTGAGCTGGACAATCCCTTCTGATGGGCTGTGGCAGCTAAGATGGTAACAACTGGGGCTATCTCCCTTCCTGTTCTCATTTGTAGTGTTTTGTTTGTTTGTTTGTTTGTTTAATTAACCACTGAAGCTAGTTTCTTTACATAGTGCAGCCCAAAGGGAACTAGCACTTCTCTTTAAACTGGAGGATGGGGAAGGAGACAGAGAAGAGAAGGAAGAAATGAAGGAAGGAAGACTTGCAATCTCTACAAGAATGCAGGAGGGCTACATGGGCATCACCCACACTTGCATTACAACCAAAGGCTGTGAGGAGAGAGAGTGAAAGTGATGGAGAGAGAAAAGGGAGGGAGGCATGGAAGTGGAAGGAAGGAAGAAAGAAGGAAAAAAAACAAGAAGAGAGAAGCAGATTTCAGGGACTTGAAGCAGTTTTTGACACATAGCAGATAACAGAAATTGACGTTGTGTTGTGGTGCTGTGCTCAGTTGCTAAGTTCTGTCCAACACAGTCATATATGTGTGCCTGCTCAGGTGTCCCTTGGCTTCCCCGGGGACTGTAGCCCACCGGGCTCCTCTGTCCATGGTATTTACCAGGTAAGGATACTGGAGTGGGTTGCCATTTCCTCTGCCCAGGGGATTTCCTGACCCCCGTAGAGCTCTAACCCGTGTCTCTTGTGTCTCCTGCATTGGCAGGCAGATTCTTCACTGCTGCGCCACCTGGGAACCCAACAGAAATTAATATGAATGTCTGAAAGCTTACAGTGTTAAAAGACCTGTGAGCCTACTTATCCGCAATCTGTGGATCCACTTTCTTAATTTAAGGCTGTGGGAAATGTTCATTCATGTGCTTTTGAAAAGCAGTGATTTTGCTTTAAAACCTGTTGGCAGTGGATCATTATTTTTTCCCCTTCTTGTGTTTGCAGGAAATTTCAATGAGAAGGACAGCCCATGGGTCGTGGTCTTAGAAAAACTGCATAGATGATGTCTGTTTCCTGTGCTGTAAACACGTGGCAGGGCTGTAAGTAAATGCTCGGCTCCGCATGATGAATTGGATGGCTGCAGACTGGAGGCAAAAAAAGTAATTGTCTCATTTTCGTGGTGATTTGCTTAACTGGTGGGACCATGCCAGAACGGCTAGCGGAAATGCTCTTGGATCTCTGGACTCCATTAATAATATTATGGATTACTCTTCCCCCTTGTATTTACTCGGCTCCGATGAATCAGTCTCCGGTTCTAATGAGTGGATCCCCATTGGAACTACACAGGCTGAGTGAAGAACAGCGGATTTTGAATCGTTCCAAAAGAGGCTGGGTTTGGAATCAAATGTTTGTCCTGGAAGAGTTTTCTGGACCTGAACCGATCCTTGTTGGCCGGGTAAGCTTCGTTTTTAAGATCCTAGTTTTGGGGTCCGTTACTGGTCTCTAGATCTTTAACATTAGGCTTCTCACGGTTGTTGCTGCACTTAGCTGTAAGTACTTTTGGCCAGATGGTTAGTTCATTTACCTCTTGGTTTCTTTAGGAATATGAATATTCCGACGGTAACAGATTTAAATGTAGACAAACTGCTTTTCTCCGGAAAGCTCATCCTCCCCACCTCTCCCACCCTTTTCAACTATTATATCATAGCTATAATAACACTTGTGTAATGCATACACGAATAAGCATGTTCCTTCTCACTTCATACAAAAAGCCTGCATGCCAAACCTCTTCTGTAGCTTACAGGACTTGGAAGATGTATGCATTTTTGCTCAGGTTGAATTTCTGCCACCTGGATTCCTAAGATGTTATTTTATCCCATTTTATTCCGAGGCCGTGTATCTCCAATTGAAGGTAGATTTTTCTCCTTCTTTTTTGTTGTTATGCATTTGTTGTTTCAGTTATTAATCTAGGATGGAGAAAGGTAGGTTCTTGGAGTGGGTGCTTAGCAGTGCTTTGTACTCACGGTCATTAAGTGACTTTGCAATAGGATACTGATTGGAATCAAATGGACAGAATCAAAGTCTTGGTTTGGTGATGTGTGTGTGTTTGTGCACGTGTGTATACGTGTATGTGTTAGACTGGGTTTACCTTTGTTTTGCTATTGGCAAGTTAGACAAGTGTTCCTTGGTCTAATGAGAGGTACTCCCTGATTTACACAGTCTCGCTGTGGGTTGTTGAAGACTATACATGTTTTTTTCCTCAGAATTATTCATAAACTTCTGTTAATTTGGGCACGCACCATCATTGTAGGTAGAATTCCAATTATGAGCCTGCCAAGCACTGATTTTCCTGATAAGTCAGATTCAGAAGTGAATCATGCCAATACTATGTGTTTCCGAAATGCAGTGATTTAAAAAACAAAAAAGAATTAAATATTGATCGTCAAGACTTGGTGTCTCGCTGGAAACTTCTGATCCCATTTGTGCTTCCACCTTATTGTCTTGCAAAGCAGATTGAGCCTCCCCAAGGGTTATGCTTTTTCATTTCATGTAGTTTCACTTGGGCAAGGGAAATCCAAAGGAGATGGTATCAGGAATCATTCGGAGAACACATATTATTGAGTCAAACACATTTTTAGGTGTATAGGGGCCTGTTGATGAACAAACCAATGACCCCTGCCTTCAAGGAATTTGCATTCTGATCAATATTGTTTTGTATTGAGCACTATTATAAAAGCACTCTGTGGGCACACTCCTGATTGATTCTAACAGTAGCTCCCTCCCCCCCATGTATACATGTATGTGTTTATATGTGCATATATACACATATACAAACAATATGTATGTTGTGAATAAAACACATCTATGCTCTTTTCTTTGTCAAAATACAAAAACGATTTTTTTTGTATGCCTGATGCACACTCAGGTAGCAGAACTAACTGGAGGCTATTTATAGTCGTAATGCATCCCATTACTGTGACTTCATATATTTCCCTGCAGAAATGTTAATGTGTTTGATTAGAGGCTACTGCCCCAGACTCTGCTGAAGGCTTTACTTACTATACAGTTTATCTACCTTAAAACGTTTCTAAATGTGAGAAGTTCTCATTTGCAAAATATCTGGCCCAGTGGGTTTTGTACAGGGGCTTCTTGACCACATTCTCTCTCTCTCTCTCTCTCTTTTTTTTTTGGTGAGTGCAGAAATTGAGACTTGGATTAATAAAGCAAACCAAGATCATAGCACTAGTAAATGATCTGAGTCTGAATCAAGTTGGGGATTCCCAAGGCCGTAATTTTATCCAGTGGATCCGATTACATTTTAGTGACTAGTTACCATGTATTTAAACCATAATTTGCACTTAAGAATTATTGAATATAGAATGAAAAGTTCTTAAATTCTTACTTTCTGGCTATTCAGACTTCTTATCCAGCCCTCAGATAAGGCATTTTCATGCCATATGAAATGCTGGATATACATGCTCACATACATAATTGGTAGATATTTTCTCCCTGTTTTCTGTTAGTTAACTCTATGGAGGTCTATCACACTGTTGATGTCTTATGTAATATAAACAAACAAACTTGCTATCCCCAGAAGAACTTTCCATTTTTACCTGAATATAAAAAATAATTTAATTGGGATTTGCTTTTGAGTCAAGATCTAATGACTAATTTTACCTCCATTTAAATGTAGCAATAGAGAGAGAGGCAAATAATGCAGTGTTTACTATCCTTATGTGATGTAATAGTACTTGAGAGGAGAAGGAAGTGGCCACCCATTCCAGTATTCTTGCCTGGAGAATCCCGTGGACGGAGGAGCCTGGTAGGCTGCTGTCCATAGCGTCGCACAGAGTTGGACACGACTGAAGCGACTTAGCATGCATCATGCATTGGAGAAGGAAATGACAACCCACTCCAGTGTTCTTGCCTGGAGAATCTCAGGGACAGAGGAGCCTGGCGGGCTGCCATCTATGGGGTCTCTCAGAGTCAGACACGACTGAAGTGACTTAGCAGCAGCAGCAGCACTTGAGAAACTGATGCTTCTTTCAAGGACAGAAGTGTTGCTAGTGAACCCTAGTTTTTTTTTTTTTTTTTTTTTGGCGGTGTTGCACAGCATGTGAGATCTTAGTTCCCTGACCATGGGTCAAACCTGCACCCTCTGCCTCAGAGGCACAAAGTCTCAACCGCTGGACTGCCAGGGAATTCCCGAACCCTAGGATTTTGAAATGGCCAAGATGATTCTTATCCTTTGATGAACTCCTCTTTCTCTGATCCTGGACACGGCCAGTTCCTAAATGACTGTTCAATCTGAGTTAATCCTCTTTTCTGAAGACCTTTTCCTGCAAACATTTCCAGTCATATATATTTCCCCGTAAAGAAAACTGTTCCTGAGTTATTATGGCTTAGCCTTTGAGGGTCTTAGGTTGTAGCAGAGCCTAAAAATGCATTTCAGGTGACTGCTGCAGGTGATGAGGCAGGCTGTGTGGGGATGATCCATGTCGGGGTGCCCACTGGTGCTTTATACTGTTTTATCTCTGTGAACGCTCTTCCACGTCTGACTCTGAACCGCTTCGTCGCTGAGCTTCTCCCCAGGAACTGGCTGAGAAGCAGTAGTTACTCATGAGCATACCTGCTCTTTAAAAGGCCTTCCTGCGCATCACCACGGTGGGAGCCTCGGGCTTGGCAGACTGAGTTCAAGCTCAAGGGCAGAGTCAGTTTTTGAGTGATTGGCTCTTCAGAGTTTCACATACACCCTCACATCCTTCATTTCTGTTTTTACTCTATTAGTAGGCAGCTGGATGCAGAGAAAAAAACTAAGTCTTAGAGCTGGACTCTGCAGAGGTTTGACTATTGGCTTTGCCACTTTCTGGATATTTATCTTAGGAAAGTAACCAAGCTCCTCAAGAGTTAGCCAGATAAGGTAAATACAAGTAGATAAGAACGACTAAAATAAGGCATGCATAGTGCCTGCATATATTGTAGTCATGATTGTATTCTTAAAAGTGTGTGTGTGTGTGTGTGTGTGTGTGTGTGCGCGCACGTGCACGTGTCTGTGTGTGTGTGTGTGTGTGTGTGTGTGTGTGTGCGCGCACGTGCACGTGTCTGTGTGTGTGTGTGTGTGTGTGTGTGTGTGTGTGTGTAGTTGGAGTGATGGGCAAAGAAACTACAACTACAACACTAGGTGAGCACAGGACTCTGGGAGCATGACAGGGGGCCCTTTCAATGAGCCCCAGTTGCTTAGGATGAAGGTGATGGTTGCTATTTCCGTGTCTTGAAGGGTAACTGTCACTTAGCTTAGTGGCGTGGGCTGGAGTAGGAGGTTAGGAGCCCCTGCCGGGTGGAAGGGTTTATGCAATGTCATGGGAATAGCGTGGGATGACTGAGAGTCCCCTCCATCAGAAGCAGCATAAGCCTGTATGTCCCGCTGAATTAAAAAGAAGTTGAATTTTGTATTCTTACAGAGCCTTCTCTTCCCCATTCTGTCTAAAATAAAACTGTCCCATCTCTGATATTTCAAACCCTTTGACTTTGCTTTATTTTTATTCCTTCCTGAAGACTACTAGCTCACATCTCCATACTGTACTTGTTTTCTGAAGTGTCACCTACTAGAATGTAAGTTCTACAAAGAAAAGGATTTTTGTCTTCTTTGTTCTTTACTGAATATCCCCAGAACCTGGAACTCTGCCTGCGTATGGGGAGAGTTCATAAATATTTTGCATGAATAAATGAATCAATAATTCACCTAAAAATGGAGGAATTTATAAAATAAGATAAATCAGCTTTAATATTAATAGTATTTTTCAATTAAGAGACAATACTTTGCTTTCTGTTCATTGTTTCAAGTTCTCCCAACTTCTGCTGGGATTTTAGGGACTTGCTAGGTAGTTTAAACATTGTTTCTAGGCATTGATTTCAAAAGTCTTCTTTGAAATAGTAATAGTGATAAGAATCCCTGGTGGTTCAGTGGTGAAGAAGCCACCTGCCATTGCAGGAGACATGGGTTCGATCCCTGGGTGGAGAAGATCCCCTGGAGTAGGAAATGGCAACCCACTCCAGTATTCTTGTCTGGGAAATCCCATGGACAGAGGAGCCAGGTGGGCTGTACTCTGTGGTGTTGCAAAGGGTTGGAAATAACTTAGCAACTAAATAACAAAAACAAATTTGTTAAGACAAGTCTTTTCATGAAGACTGCAGACTCTTCTCTCCGGAGATTGTCCCCTTACCTATAGCAGGAAGCAGTGCAGCCTAGAAATTCCATTATCTTACAATTCATCTAGAAACTTATGTCACAAACTAGACCAAAAATCTTTCTGAATATCTGAAAAAACAAATAGCCGCCAAACAGACTCCACTCCTGCCTCCAGCTCTCTGTGGAGCAAGGTAGCTCAGAGCCTGTTGGGATACACATAAATACTTTGATTTCTATACTGCCCAGAACCTCCTGTGTTGACTTTCTCTGCCAGTTCTGGAAGAGAATAATGTGGTATACCCTTCACCCTATATTCTTATTTGTTCTGGTCTTAGAAAAGAAAGATGGAAAACCCATGGTGGTTTTTTGTAAATCTTGTAACTGAGACAAAAATATCATCCTTGGGATGAAATGTGCATGGATTATTTAAGCTGGGCTGCTTGATGCCATCCTGAAAGCTCTTGCCTGTGAGTCAGGAGGGTGATTGATCAGATAATTTCACAGATATTTATTGAGCAGCTACTATCTCCTAAGTGTTCTTATCTATGGATTCTTAGCTCTGAGTAAACATAGATCCATGACCTCTATCCATGACTTAGAATGGGCTACTAGGGGGAGGCAGATGTTAAGAAAACAATCACAAAAACATATGTCAGGTTAAAACTGAGGTCGGTACTCTGGTGTGGAAGCCCATGCAGAGGAAGCCATTCTGTTTGGTGGGATGATGGAAGCTTCCCTAAAGGTTGCCATAGCCAGGTGAACCAGGGTGCAGAGCTGAAAAAGACAACATTGACACAGAAGACATAGTATATGCACAGGGCCATTTAAGGAGCTGAGACTGTGTCTGGTAACTGGAAGACAGAACTTGTGTTGAGATCTTTGGAATTAGGTAGAAAGATGAGCAAGAATCTCTTGCAGATCTGGCTTATGTCTTTTTCCCCATCTGCTCTAAAGGAGCTAGAAGGGAAAGCCACGCAACACTTCTCAGGTTCAGTTTCCTCACTTGTAACTGTATACTGGATTATGGAATTATATTTAAGTTCCAAACACCCATGCAACAGGAAAACAAAGCAGTGTAAAAACTGTGTGCAGCATCTATTGATTTTTGGCCCAAGTTCCTTGAGCTCTTATTCTGTGGTTCTGTGATCCACTGTTCCTTAGACTGATTTATTTTTTGGGAAAAAAATATGGTTTGCTTTCCAGGTGGTCAGAGATCTCTCCTAAATCCTCTTTCTTACATAAACTCCTCAGCTCTTTCCTCCCTTTCCCCCTCCTACCTGGATTTCTGAGCAACTCCTTATTTGGATATAACTCTCATTGGTGATGCCACGTCTATTTATAATTCTCTCCCTCCAAGGCACTGACTCATTTTCTCTCTTTAAAATTGACCTTCTAACCTTCCCTCTTCACCGTAACTTGGAAATCGTTTGGGTGGTGCTTAGTGTGAAGGACATGGGGTGCCAGATAATTACACTGTATTACAGTTTACGGTGTCAGCGGCTGGTGAGAAAATTGTAGCTGACATGCCATTATTTTTGCTGGCCGTTTGCATGTTAAGAGCACTGGGTTGCGCAGCCGCAGCCAAACTGTATCTTTGGCCTTGGGAGAACAATTCATTGTCGGTTTTGTGAAGCTTCTGCCTAACTCAGATAGAGCCTTGTGCGGCAGTCATTTGGCAGGAATGCAAGTCAGCATCGCGCATCTCAATCTGGCCAAACAACAAGGCCTGTCTGCCTTTTGCCCAATGCCCCGACTTACAAATAATAGGCATCCCAGGGCTGTTGGAAATCTTTTGGTGCTGATAAAAAATAAGTAAATAAACTGGAGTAGTTGTGTGTTAGCAGAAACCCTCAAGACACACACATGCACACACATACATGCATACATATATGTGCACAGTCTATTAGCTGACTTTCTACAGGAGTAGCATCCCAAGTCATCTCCTAATTCTTTCTCTTGGTAGCCCCTAGACTTTATCTTCTTTTCTTTTTTTCCCCTTCTGCTACAGAAGTAGCCGGAGGGAAAAGTCACACAACCTCTCTTGGGCACAGAAAATTGTATCTTTGTTCCTTACCAAGGGGCCAGGTAACAGCGTGTACAATCTGCTTGTCTCTGTAGGTTTCTTGAGAAATAAATTCATGCAGACTTCTTACAAGAAGAATCTTGTACATTTTATCGGTCTTCTTTAAGAGTTTCCTCATTGAGACACATACTTTTCCCACTTGAAGCAAAATACTAGTAAGTCTATGTTTATGGCTGAAAAGAAACAGATGAAGTAACCCTATTTTATGAATAAATGCCATCGAGGTAGTCAATGTGGAAAAAAAAAAAAAGAAAGCAAACAGGGAATTGATACATACCACTAATGTAAGGTCAAAGCTTAGAGAGAAGAATTGGGCAGACATAGAGGCTGCACAATTGGGAAGGTTTTCTTTTTGTATTTACACAGCAGAGTCAGTTAAAATGTAGAACATGGGAACATGATCTCAACTGAGTAAATATCAGAAGCAAGATGTAAAATATGTAGAGAATATAATTAAAAAATAGGTGTGATATGAATAGAGTACCTGTATCTAATAGAGAATCTATTATGACATGTATGGATACATAAAATAATATAGTTAAACATTGACAAAAAAATCAGCTTCTTTGTACCTATCAGTCTGATCAACCATATTAAACAGTTTTCATACAAAGTCAATCCTTTCAATTTTAAAACCTATTGTCAGGAGAATCCTAATTGTATCTGTAACCACCACCCATCGTTTCTGATATAAAAATTTGCCTAATTGAAAACAGCATGATTATAGAAATCACAAATGTATTATTCTATTTAATGAGTAAATAATAATCATGTAACCTATTAAAAACAAAATGGATTAATTCCTAACATTAATTCGTATTAATAACTATGTTAGTCGTTGAGTCATGTCTGACTCTTTGCGACCCCCTGGACTGTAGTCCACTAGGCTCTTCGGCCCATGGCATTCTCCAGGCAAGAATACTGGAGTGGGTTGCCATTCCCTTCTCTAGGGGATCTTCCCAACCCAGGGATCGAACTTGGGTCTCTACAGTGCAGGAGGATTCTTTACTGTCTGAATCACCAGGGAAGCCCTATTAATAACTTTACTACAAATCAATGAAAGGAAATATACCAATATACTAAAACTTTTTTTACTCAGTACATGTGGTTGGATTATCTTTTTCTTTCTCTAATTTTCCTGCATTTTATTTTGTAAGCTATTATTCCATTTTAAAACATAGTAAAATGAGAGGAAAATAAATTACAGTGTTATATTGCTCAGTTTTTTAAAAAACAAATGCCATCTATTCAGAGTAAATTCTTGGGGACCATGACTTAATGTGAAACTCAATTGGTAAATATTTTTTTTTCTAAACCATACCTTATTAAACCCTTGGAAATTCAATCTCATCGATTAATAAAATGCCAGCAATATTTAATCATTTTTATGAAACAATAAAGACAGAAAGAACAGTCACAGCCTTGCTATCCTGCTGAATGCATGTTAAATAAATTTCATTTCCCTGGAACAGACCACATATTAATGAAAAATGAAGATTTTGGATTTGGCCTTCAAATGGGAAAGTATCTTATGAAGATTTTGGGTTTGACCTCGAAGGTGGAAACTATCTTTGGAGTCTTTAAGTAATGCATTCAGCCTGCATGTTGCTTGTAACCTCTCAATAAATGAGAATAACGTAGAAATTTTATTTGTGACACTATGTTATTTAAGAAAGATAAAAGAGTTTTGTAGGATTTACAGAATCTCATTTGGCTTGACCAGACAGGTTCCTACATAGCAATTTCTTTAACATTTCAGGATTTTTCATCTGCATATATCATTTCCATTATAGTTAACTTATATTCACCCTTTACATGTGTATGTCCACGCGAAATGCTGGGCTGGATGAAGCATGAGCTGGAATCAATATTGTTGGGAAAAATATCAATAACCTCAGATATGTAGATGACACTACCCTTATAAGAGGAACTAAAGAGCCTCTTGATGAAGGTGAAAGAAGAGATTGAAAAAGCTGGCTTAAAGCTCAACATTCAAAAAACTAAGGTCATGGCATCAGTCCCATCACTTCATGGCAAATAGATGGGGAAACAATGGAAATAGTGAGTGACTTTATATTTTGGGGCTCCAAAATAACTGCAGATGGTGACTGCAGCCATGAAATTAAAGACACTTGCTCCTTGGAAGAAAAGCTATGACAAACCTAGTCAGTGTACTGAGCAGAGACATCACTTTGCCAACAAAGGTCCGTATAGTCAAAGCTTTAGTTTTTCCAGTAGTCAGGTCTGGATGTGAGAATTGGACCTTATAGAAGGCTGAGTGCCGAAGAATAGATGCTTTCAAACTATAGTGCTGGAGAAGATTCTTGAGAGTCCCTTGGACAGCAAGGAGATCAAACCATTTCATCCTAAAGGAAATCAACCCTGAATATTCATTGGAAGGACTGATGCTGAAGCTGAAGCTCCAGCAGGTTGGCCACCTGATGGGAAGGGCCTACTCACAGGAAAGCCCCTGATGCTGGGAAAGATTGCAAGCAGGAGGAGAAGGGGACAACAGAAGATGAGGTGGTTGGATGACATGACCGACTCAATGGACATGAGTCTGAGCAAACTCTGGGAGATAGAGAAGGACAGGGAAGCCCGGCGTGCTGCAGTCCATGGGTTGCAGAGTTGGACACAACTGAGTGACTGAACAACAACACACCCACACATACACATTCACTCCTTGGCGTAATTTGATTATGTATATTTCTGTTTCTAACTAAGTCCTTGAATATTTTTAAATATATTAATATGACACCGCTTTCAATATTCAAAGATCTGGCTAGTTCTTTAAAGTAGGGATATGCGTTCTCATCAGCACCAGCTGCCTCACTCAGATTTCAAAACATTTAGAACTCTTTTTAGACATCATAACTAGGAGGAGAACTAAAGCGCACTCCATTCTGCGTAGTCAAAGTGAGGGTCTGCTGATCAACAGCAGCATCTTCACCTGAGAGCTCCTTTGAAATGCAGGGTTTCATTCTTACTGAGTCAGAATCTGCATTTTTACAATAAACCCTGGGGAACTCATACGCCCAAGAAAGCATTAAAATGAAAACTTGTTTTTGAGGAAATCAATCCATCATCCATCAGTCAATCCAGGGACAGTGCAAGTCATGGTTTCTGCTGTCTGTAGACAGAGTAAATTCTGAATACAACTCAATCAGTGAAAAGTCTTGGAGCTGATACTGGCAAGAGCTCCAGGCCAGGTTGTGGGTAGAAGCCACAATCTTGTGTGCTAGGTGTTGAGCACAGCAGGCTGGGACATCGGTTTGCAGATGGGACTCCACAGTACTGCAGGTGACAGTAGAGGAGGTTGCTGCCTGTGGAACCACCCCCCCATTCCGCCAAGCTAGATTAGTTAACAGGAACTTTTTCCTGCTCAGATGTGTGGACTTCTTTTTTCTCCTGTATGTATTTACCACAGTGTGGTAGATGTGCTCTGAAATCTGCAAGAGTATCAAATGTCACAAATGTCACTGGGCTTCCATGGGAGACGACTGTGGAATCCAAATGAACCAGAAGAGCTAAGGAATATTGGCGGAACAGCAGGGAATAAAATACTGAATACCTATCTCTATTTCTCTCTAATCTTAAATAATCTGGCTGTGTTGCATAGATTTTTTTTCCCCTTAAATGTATAGTTGAGATTGTGAACTTGATGACATTGGCCAGAGGCATCTTAATTCTATTAAATCTTTACTGTGTGGTAGACACCTTATGAAGTTTTCTTGTTCAGTCCTTGTGGCAGTCCCTTGATGAAGCTACCATTATTCCCATGTCCAGATCTGGAGAGAGTCACTGAAGGGAAGAGTCATTTGCATTAGAGTTTACCAAGCTAGACAAATAGTGTACAAGTGATAAAGCCAGGAATCAGACCCGGGCATGGTGATCTTAGAACTTGCTTCTATAATCTTGGAAACACATTGTCACATTTGAATCTCATAGAGGAGGGGCTCGATGTGCTAGGCTGCCACCCCAATTGGCAGATAAGAAAAGTGAGGCTCACTGAGGTTAATCAAGGTAGGGTCTCAAGACTAGATGTAAAAAGTTTGTTATTTATTGTTTAGTCACTAAGTAGTGCTTGACTGTTTGGTGACTCTGTGGACTCTAGCCTGCCAGGCTTCACTACCCATGGGATTTCCCAGGCAAAAATTTCCCCGCTGGAGTGGGTTGCCATCTCTTTCTCCAGGGGATCTTCCCGACCCAGGGATCAAACCCATGTCTCTTGCATTGGCAGGTGGGTTCTTTACCACTGAACCACCTAAGAAGCCTGTTTAAAACATTTAGTAAGATGTACATAGACATTTAGAGATTTCTAGTCAATTGCAAAGCCACTACACCTTTTTCTTTGCATATATCTCTCTATGCTTTGCAAGTAAGAGTCAGGAGTGAATACAAACCCCCTTGAGAGAAGAAAAGAAAATATCCTTGAGGCTAATGCATGTGGTGCCTCTGTTTTATTTCCCTTATGGAGAGAGAAACTGCCTCAGTTTGGGCCTACACGGGGATGGTACCATGTACAAAGCGATTTGTGGGGTTTTCTCCAAATGTAGGGGCCAGCCCAGTATCTGTTTTATCATTTAAAGATACATATTTAAGGTGATCATGATGATAAAATAGGAGAAAAATGATAGAGTAATAGGAGGAGAAGAAGAATTTTATTGAGCCTTTAAGACGTCTTACTTTGTGCATTAAATATATTTAAAGATGTTGTTGTCTCCGTTTTGCAGATAAGACGATTGAGACGCTGGAATTGAAGTGAATTCTCATTGGTTAGGTGACTATGGTGAAATGATTCTAGCTGCTTTCTGAGTTGGGCAAATTTCTTAAGTACTCCAGAGCTGTATCATTAAGTTAGTTCACTGGAAGGCTTTGCCACAACTGGGCAATTTTCTGTGTGTGTTTTTGAACTGAGAATCGCCAGAACTGTAGAAAGAAGAGTAGAATAGTTGAATGGAATGGAAAAGAAAATCTTGCGCACATAAACCGGAGCTAAAAGAAGACAGAAAAATTGTATCTTCCAGTTGCTTGAACTAATTGTGTTAATACTGAATACTTTAGTAACAATTCTCTATACACTTGGGAACTGAACTGGTGGACAGTACTACAGAGGATCTAGGGGTGGGATCTATAATTTACTTAGCTCTCTTCAGTGACCTCCCCTCTCTCCATTTGCCTTTTGCAGCTCCAAGAATCTTTTTTCCAAATGAACATGTGCTTCTCTGTTTCATCTCTTCCTTGCTAGCTCTTATCACAGTGACCTTCCTTTGGACACATCTGGTCATGTCCTTTGCTATGGGTGCACTTTGACCACTGAGAATAACCCCCTCATGCCTTTAGCAGATTCTGTGAGGAAAAGTAATTTACTGAAAGAGCAAACATGGCTATTAAAAATGACCAAATCCTGTAACTCCTTCAAGCAAAGCCAGACTCCGCAGCCAGTCAAGGCTTTATTTAGAATGTGGCAGGTTTATTTATAGTGGAGTTTTCTTTGCTTTTATTTTTTTATGTGCTTCTGGGAACCCAAAAGTATAAATGAATTTCTCACTGCAGTTTGCCTTTTGTATATTTGTGTGTGTGTGTGCGTGTGCATTGTCCTGTTAGTTTTCCTCTTAGAGCAGTGTTACTTTGGCAGGGTTCATGCTCTGAATGTGACCCTGACTTTGCAGGGACCTTTGTAATCAGCCTTGTGAAGTCTTTTCAGGAATCATTAGACATTTGCAATGGTTGGTCCTATTGATTACAGCTTCTGTTCTCCTCATCTTCTCCTCTGCCTTAGATTCATGCTGTAAACATCTCAGTATTTTTTTTTTTTTTAATAGCTAAAACCAGATTCCACATCCAAACCAAGCCTATTGGGAATGCATTTCAGTGTTCCTAGTTTTTCATCCATCTCAGGAGTAGAAGAAAAGATCCAAGTCGCAGTGAAAAGACCAAACGAGAAACAGAGCACTCCTGTCCTAACACACAAGTACATACACACACAGAATGAGGTGATGAGACAGGGTCAAAGAGAGGCAAAGAGCAGGACCGAGCAGCTAATGGGCAGTAAGAGAGAACTCCTTAATTACTGACCGCAAGTTACATAACTGTTGCAACGAAAGCAAGGAGCCTCCATACAGAAAACACACACTGATAGACAGTGAGAGACTGTCCCAGAAACAGAATCCACAGCCATGAGGAAAAAAAGCGAGACTTGGGAGGATGAAGATTGAGAGAGGGAGGGGAGGAGGGCGGCGCGTGTGTGCAGAGAAAAGCCACGTGGAGAGGATTTGGGGTCCGCTAAGTGGTTTTCACTAGGCCCAGGCTAATTTCTTTCAGCCCCTGGATAGATGGGCTTATGCAGACTTTTATGGCATTTCTGATCACACGGGTCTGGTTTTATGAAAATAAGTGCATTTTGATTCTGACACATGGCATTTGCTGAATAACTGGCTGGCAGGACTGGGTCAGAAGTCAGAACAATCTGAGTAAACCAACAGACATGATAATCTTTCTTCTAAACTTTGTCTGAGACCCAGTTTTGTCTTTTAAAAGTATACACGTTCTAGCATTGCTGCTAGAGGTTGAATCAAGGGATTTTAACCTCAAATTAGCTATGGAGCATAGTTTAATAATGAGTCTTCAAGTGAAATCATATCATCCATACTAGGAGTCGCAGCAGTAGCTTATAAAACAAATGGGAAAGAGGGAAAGGATTACCAGTAAGACTTTGTACAATTTACATTTTCTAAAGCTCTTTAAAATTATAGAATGGCCTTTTAAAGCATTGAAAGAAATATACCATTTTGTTAGAATTTATATTTCCAGTATATAAACAATTTAATTTTTGCCACTAATTTTATTTTATTATTTTTATTTTTAAAAGGTTATCATCATTATCATTATTTTTGATCATGTGCACAGCACGTGGGATCTTAGTTCCCCGATCAGGGATCGAACCTGTGCCCCTTGCCTTGGAAGTTCAGAGTCGTAACCACTGGACCACCAGGGAAGTCCTGAGTAATTTTAAATAGTCTAAAATGGCCATAGTGAAGGCTGAGATGATTTTCTGTTTTTGTACTTTGCAAATATATTTGAATAATTATATGTTGAAAGTTGACGATTACGTATAGGTCGGACCAAGGGAAGTAACACTGTTTAAGTACCTAGTCCTCCCAGGATGTACAAAAGCCTGTTTAGCCTTCACTTGAACCTTGTGAGAGAGGGGACTGTTAACATCATCTTTGTGCCTCCTTTAACAGACAAAGAATGTTAGGTTTGTAGAGATTTAGTCACTGTCCCAGAATGGCCAAGAAAGTGGGGACTGAGGAATAGAATGCAGAACCAGCTGAATCCAAAATCTATGCTTCTTTCTGCCTACACTGCTCTGCCTCCTCGCTCACTTTATTTGGTTCTTCCATATGTTTCCTTGCACATGGATATGTTCCTACGGAATAGGGAAGAAGTTCTTACTTTTACACAACACAATTAGCTCTTCCAAATATTTTTTCTTGATTATCCCAGCAATCAAGATGGTATGGTATTCGGCCCACGCTGGGAATGGTGCAAAGCGAAATCTCTGGCACTTTGCTCAGTGTTTGCTCCAATCATCGCTCTGCCTGCTCATGGTCCTTTGAGAGGTTTGCCTTGTGGTGGGTGCTAAGTCACTTCAGTCATGTCCAGTTCTTGGTGACCCTCTGGACTGTAACCTTCCAAGCTCGTCTGTCCCTGAGGATTCTTCAGGCAAGAATACTGGAGTGGGTTGCCGTGCCCTCCTCCTGGGGATCTTCCTGGCCCAGGGATCGAACCCACATCTCTTACATCTCCTTCACTGGCAGGCGGGTTCTTTACCACTAGTGATATGCAGGAAGCCCTTGCCTTATGGTTATTCCTCTCCATCAAGAAATGTGTTGAGGTTACTACAGCAGCTCCAGATTGCACCACTGACTTAAGTAAGACTCAGACTCCTAAACCTTGCAGCCTGCCACTGCTGAGAGCTAGCAAAGGCCTGGGTAGGATATTTTAAAAGTATCCCATCCCATCAAGTGGGTCTCTTTTAAATCTAAGAACTGTGCTTCTTGCCTACTAACACTGCCAGATGCAGACGAGACCATGGATTCACCATAGTCATCCTCCCAGGGGATGTTACTGAGTGAGGCTGTGGAAAGCCTGTGCTGCCTTGTGACCTCTCAGCTTCACATTATCCAAGACTGTGTTTCTTTCTACAGCCTGGCACCCCAAGTTCCCAAAGATGTGTAGTCCAGGCTAGGAACCCCTGAATGCAAGAAGATTAGAGAATGCCTTTGTTAACATTTGAGCAAGATCACTGCAGTCAAATCTTTTAAATATTCACCTGGCTTCCATTTGGGTGCGACCAGGTCTGTGCCCTTGGTAATTCAAGCTCTGGAATCCAATCTCATCCCATGACCTGGCAGAGAAGCTTTGTTACATTTACAGGGAAAATCAGCATGCCTGGAGACTGCTCCCTGAGATGTGATAAGGAGGGGAAAGGCTGTTTGAAGGCTCTTCTGTCCTGAGAGAACTTTGAGGTATCTTAAGAAAGGATTCCCACTTTGGACTTGGAGACTTCCAAGAGTCTTTGCAAATGCAGAATCATCTAATTCTGCACTCTATAAGCCCCATAAGGTTCTGACTTTTTCTTTTGAATTTTATTAAAGTGTCAGCAAAAGGAAAACTCTTCTAACTTGGTTTGGGCAGGGGTTGAGTTTAGGTTCCATTCCGCCTCCCCTTGAAAGCTAAGCATTAATGTGAAAGTGTCAGTTACTCAGTTGTGTCCGAAGCTTTGTGATGCCACAGAGTGTAGCCCGCCAGGCTCCTCTGTCCATGGGATTTCCCAGGCAAGAATACTGGAGTAGGTTGTCATTCCCTTCTCTAGAGGATCTTCCCAGCCCAGGGATCAAACCAGGTCTCCTTCATTGCAGGCGGATTCTTTACCATCTGAGGCACCTGTGGAAGTTTTCATTTGAACCTCCTTCTGGTTAAAGGACTTGCATTTTCTATTTTAAAGTTTACTATTTAAGGTATATTGTTGCAAGCAAACCACCCTTTAGGGGGCATAGATTTTGGTTTACAGCTCTAGAAGGGAAATTGCCTTGTATGAACAGAGACACACTCTTAACACAAAATTTGGGAATAATGTTTAGTACAGATTTTTGAAACCATTAACAAGTTTTCAATACAACCTGTTTTCTTTTTTTGTTGTTGTTATAGCCAGCCTGTTGTCCTGTATTTATCCCCTATGATGAATAGCTTATTCGGTTCACCGTAACCCACGTCACCTACACTGATCTCCGCTGGTCAGAAGTGTAGACTCCTGGCATTTCCCTGGTGATCCAATGGCTAAGACTCCGCACTCGCAATGCAGGGAGCCTAAGATTGTTAACCTGGCCAGGGAACTAGATCCCAGATGCTGTAACTAAGTGTTTGCATGGCACAATTTAAAAAGATCCTGCATCCCACAACACAGATTGAAGATCTGAGGTGCCTCAACTCAGGCCTGGCACAGCCAAATCAATCGGTCAATGAAATGAATATTTAAAGGAAAGAAAGTACCAGCTTCTTACCTTTTAAATGGCAACACTGGTAGCCTAGAGTATTGTGGTAGGAGTTCCTCTCTGAAGTCAGACGAAGCTGGATTTTAAATATTGTCAAAACAGCCACGCACTGCAGCTTGTGGCCTTGTGTGTCAGTTAATCTTGTTGAACTTGAGTTTCCTCATCTAGAAAATTAGGTTGAAGGATTTTTTTTTTCTCTAGGATCCCCCAAACAATATGAAAGCTTCATTCACTTAGAGGGGACTAAATGATGTCACAGTAGTTGGTTCTGTTTGAAGTAGCCTGCACCTTGGACTTGTCTTTAGTTAAAATTTTCTTCTGATTGTTATTCCCTAGAAATTATGAGTCCCCTATGTTCCATGGCCATACGTTGCTCATCTGGAAATTGACATGGATGACTTCAGGGCTCGCTAGGGCCCTCTGGAAACCCAACATTCTATTTCTATATAGTTCTGAGTCATCTAAACAAATATAACACTGAATGTAAGGAAGGACTAAATTTCATGGAATAGAAGAAGCCGGTGCTTGTTTAACATGAGTGCTTTGTTTTCTGAAGGCGTGGAGGAAAGTACCTGCTTAATTGTGACTCTCTATTTGATATCAGGGAGAAGAAAATTCAGAATCAAATGATGGATACCCACATTCTATACTGATAAGCACACATTTCCAGTGCTTCAGTGTCACAGTACAAACACACTGCAAAAACCTGTAGGTCAAGTGAGAGGGTGGGCTGAAGACATTAACCAGCTTTCTGCTTCCACCACTTATTAA
The DNA here is from genome assembly GCA_007570785.1 of Antilocapra americana. Classification (NCBI taxonomy): domain Eukaryota; kingdom Metazoa; phylum Chordata; class Mammalia; order Artiodactyla; family Antilocapridae; genus Antilocapra; species Antilocapra americana. The sequence goes on from ML663025.1 coordinate 1,033,846, forward strand.
GCAGTGATGCTGAACATACCGAGTTCTGCTTTGATATAGACCACCCAAAGACAACACTGGTTAGAGAGACTATTTTCTTTTGAGCTGATAGGAATAAAAATGATTCTCTGAAAAAACAAATACAATCAGGCATTACAAAGTACTCTTGGCATATACATATAGAATCACCATCATCATAATAATATAAATTATAATGAAATATTAAATTTATAATACCTGGTAAGGAGATTGCATGAAAGGAACATTATTAAAACATACTTGATAAAAGCTGTAACACTAGAGTAACAGTGCTATTAAACTGCTATTTTTTGTTTGGGCAAATTTTCAAAAGAGCTTAATTTTCAAAAAACATTCTATTATTTTAGTATCTGAAATTCACTGAAATAGAAGCTAATCTTCAATGACACACTTTATAAATATTGAAGAGAAGGAAACTTTAGATTCATAATTACTTACGCATTTTACACCCCTTCCACTCATGCATACCCCCAAACTCTCACACCTACTCAAATAAACAATTATTAACTTTCCTACTGATGGATAATTATTGTGCTGAATGTTTCAGATAAGTTTGTTTTTAGATACAGTGATGGTTAAATCTATTACCTAAGATGAGTTGTATTATCTTATAAATTCAACTCAGTTTTGTAACTAACTTTGTTTTTGTAAAAATGAGATGTTTTACAAGAAGTTCATCTTAGACTATATTGTATCACAGGTATTACAGTTTCCATCCTTTAGTGCTCTCAAGGAAAATAGGAAATCTCACTGTTATTGATCCTAGTACCAAGCACTAACATTTTGAACACTTTTTGTTGCACTATAATAAACACTGTGGCTTATCTCATTTAATGTTTGCAAAATCCATATGAGGTCCATCCTGTAGTACCTTTCAGTCTGTAGACATAAACAGACTTCATGGTGTTATATAATTTGTGTGCAGACAGGCAGCTCAATGTTGCTGAATCACATCGCGGACATAAATACATTTGCCATCGAATTTTGCCCTTGAACTTTCCTAATATATAATCTCCCATAAAATAGTTGAAATTCTTGGGTAAAGTATTCACATTTCATCAAGCACACACATACACAGAATTTAGAAACTAATGTGATGTTCCACAGATTTATTTACTTTTTCTTTTCAAAATCAATACAATTGATTAATGTGTTATACTGAAGTGCTGACAAATTATTGGGTAAAAGTAGATTAATATATTTATTCAGCAGTATTTATTGGGAACATACTATGTGCCAGAACCTTTACTGAGATAATTAAGACAGAGGCAAGGACTGTGTATTGTTGTCCTACCCAAGCTGGTATGTCCAGTTTGTTTGGCATAGTGAGGCCAAACAAACCAAAAGGTTGGAGTTTGGGGTAGAAAAAGGATTATCGCAAGGATCAGGCATGGATAACAGGCAGCTTGTGCTCAAAAGACCCAAACTCCCCAGTGACTTTCAGGCTAAGGTCTTTAAAGACAGTGTCAGGAGAGAGGGTCTTAGGATGTGTGATCAGTTCATGGACCTCCTGATTGGTTGATGGTGAAGTAACAGGGTGATCTCTAGTTCCAACCAGCCTGGGGTCTAGGTGCTTGTGGTCCTGTAGTCATGCAGTCACCATCATCCATCTGGGGGCCGAAGGGTCCCAGAACAACTCAAAGATATGCATCAGATTCTCCATTCTACCCCTTCAGGAGGAGCTAGGAGTCCTGTGATTCTTATATCCTAATCATTGACCTTGAACCTATTCTTTGGAACTCAGCGAAAGCCTACGAAATAAGCCTTTTTTTTTTTTTTCCTACAAACAAGAAACAGGGGACATGGAAAAGCTGTTGTACCCAGGAGGGCCCTGCAGGGTCCTGCTCTGATTCAGGATGACATCAACATTCACTTTGAAGAAAACAAGGTAGAAATATTCAGTAATGGGCTATTCACTCTTTAAAACAATTTTACCTATTTTTTTTTTCTATCATGTCTGTAGCATTGCTACCAGTTCACAGACGTTATCTGGATTTCATATCACCCCTGGAAAGGAATGAGCAATCAAACCAGCTTGAAATAGGAAGGATTTCTCTCCTTATGGCTCTTAACAGAGCACATAGCTTGAAGCTAGCACAACTTCTTCTGCAGGAAGAGAGAGGATCACTATGTAAATCATTATTCCTGACAAGTTAAGCCTCCAGTCAAAAGCAGAATACATAGTTTGTGTATTTACCTCAGGCTATTTGTCTCCATGGGGTAACTATTTGAGATGAAATACTTAGAGCAGGTTGATACACACACACATACAGTATTATGCTCATGTCGCCCTGGATTAACTGAATTCCATGGCTTAAATTATCTCCTGGACTATTTTTAGTAAAAATAATTTTATCTTATTTTTGGATGGACTAGGTCTTTGTTGCCGCGTGGGTTTTTCTCTAGTTGCAGCGAGTGGGGTCTACTCTCCATTTGCACCGCGCGGGCTCCTCGGGTTGTGGAGTACCGGCTCTCGGGCACACTGGCTTCAGCAGGGCTGACTCCCGGGCTCTAGGGCACAGGCTCGATAGTTGTGGCGCACAGACTTTGTTGCTCTGTGGCATGCGGGATCTTCCCAGGCCGAGGATCCAATCTGTGTCTCCTGCATTGGCAGGTGGCTGCTTTACCACTGAGCCGTCAGGGAAGCCCTCCTTTGGACTCGAGATAACCCATCTCTCCATCCTAACCCAGATATCCCAAGTAAGTGAGATAAAGTGAAAATTCTGTCCAGAATGAGTTATTATGTGGTGAACTCTTTGCTTATTAAGTGTAGGGTGGGATGGGGGAAATTATCTAAATATATCTTTTTCAAGCCCTTCCCCATAGGGTGGAGGGTGGTCAAATCTGTTTTTCCACCTAACTTTCTCTGTTTTATTCACATTGTTTTTTTTCCCCCTAAATTTCAAAACTGAACAGATTATTCCCCTGCGTGTAAAATTTCTGCATTTCTCTTACCTAGGTAGTTGACTCCTAACAATCTCCCCAGCCTCAGTGAACAGCAGTTAACCATCATGTGATGCTAGGGGACTCATTCAACCTTTAATATTGAAAACATTAAATGAGTTGATAGGAAATAAATAGCAGTTGGCATAGGGCATAGTCTTGCTCCGTAATTTGTTAACCGAACCAATGACAATGAAAATAACCACTTTTAAAAATTATTTTACTTTGGCCACACCAAGTCTTCCTTTTTATGTGACAGCTTCTCTTGTTGCAGCGCGTGGACTTCTCGTTGCAAGGTGTGGATTTCTCTTGCTGTGGAGCACAGTCTCTAGAGTGTGCAGTGTGCAAGCTTAGGTCCTCTGGGGCATGTGGGGTCAGAGCTTCCCGACCAGGGGTTGAACCTGTGCCCTCTGCATTGGAAGGCAGATTATTAACCACTGGACCATCAGGGAAGTCCTGAAAATAGCAACTATTATTCAACCACAAATAACTGTCACTACCAGCATTACCGCTACTGCTGCTAAAGAACACCACAGAGTTTGTCTACAGATGAGAAAAAAATTAGTTAACTTTCTCAGCAGTCATGTGAGAGTCTGAGTTCAGAGAAGCGAGAAAGAACTTCAGTTAAGATTTCAATTAAAGGCTTTACCTCGAATCTGTATGGGTGTGTCCACTGTAACATCTTTCTATTCAGTTTTTTGGCATATTGTGGCTTCACAGTAAATGTTTGTTAATTGAGATATCTGTGTATTATTTTTGTTAGAACTTAACAAAACCACCTAACAATAATGGGTACTAAATAAAAGCACATTCTCTTTTCTTCTAGTTTTTTTTCTTGCATTTTGAAAAGCAATATACTCTGAAGAGGCACAGCAGGTGCTGTCTTAAGCCATGTGTTTCCCAGATAAGGAAGGAATTCTTTATTTATTTTTTTTGGTAGGGGGAAAGAATATTTCACTTGTGTCCTTGCGGTATCCCAGTGAACACAATATCAACATCAGAAACACATGCAGAGTTGTGTGTGTGTGTGGATATAACCTTTTCCAGGATTCTTTAACGTCATTGTCGCTACCTGGCACTTTACACACACTGTCTCATTTAATGCTCATAATAAACCTAAATGTTAGGTGTTATTATCTCAGTTGCATAATGACAAACCAGTATACTCCAAGAGGAAAAGTAAAATTTCCAATGGAGTGAAGACAGAACTAGCTCTGTTGACGTTCCTCTTGCTCTCCTACGTCATGCTTCTATGAGAAGTAGCCTGTAACTTCTGTAGTTTCTGTGATCCTTTTACTCCAAGAGTTTCTGCCTCCGGATCTCAGTCCTCCATTTCAACAACTCAAGTCTCCAAAAGATGGGAGTGCCTTGCAAAATCGTGGTGGTGGTGTATTGGATTCCTGTGGCCATGAAAAATTCAGTGCAACCTCTCTGAGCTCAATTTTTTCAGCTGTAAAATATTTGGTCAAAATGGCAACCCACTCCAGTATTCTTGACTCTAATCCCATAGATAGAGGAGCCTGGTGGGTTGCAGTCCATGAGGCCGCGTAAGAGTCAGACATGACTGAGCGACTAAACAGCAAATAGCAAGAAGTACTTCACACAGCATCTTTCATGCAATAGGCACTCAGTAAGTGGTAGCTACTCTTATTATGATTCATACTCTCTTGATTATTGTTAATAATCAGATCACAGAGCAGCACCACGAGTCGTTAGGATTTTCATCCTTCTCAGGCTGTATACTGGTTCTGTTTGCTAATGAGACTCTTGTACTTAACTGAACTATCTGCTTTGTCAAGGCCCAGTGTCATAATTTTAGCTTCCATATAATATTTATCCTCCTTATTTCTTAGAACTGAATCTTTCCCCCTTCTGTATTGATTTCATTAGACCTTTTGAAACAATGAGTCACTGGAATAAAAAAAATCTGCTCTTAAGAGAAAGCAGTTTTTGGAACCAGAAATGTAGTTTTATTCCTGAGATCAAGTAAGTGACTGGAGGAGGAATAGACGTGCTTATCTTTTCTAGATGATAGCCGCCTTCCTCGTGGGTACCAACACAATGACCCACCTCATAAGTCCTTTGATTCAAAAGCTAAGATTGAATATCTCAGAATTCCCAGTGATGACAAACAGACGATGGGCATGATTCATTTATTTACAGGATGAAAACTGAGGCAGAGCAAGAAAGGGCTGCACTGAAGTCCAAATCAGCGTCTTCTGTGTCTAGGTACAGGGGTTTCTGATTGATGGCAGCATGGTGGATTGGGGAGTCTTTAATTTTAGACAGTCCTGGGTTAAAATTCTGATTCTGTCGTTGTGTTAGTCAGGGTTACATGGAAAAACAGAGCCAATAGAATATATAGAGACATATAGAAAGAGATTTGTTATAAGGGGGTGGTTTAGACAATTAGAGAGGCTGAGAAGTCTCCCAAAGTGCCATCTATACAGTGGAGGTCCAGGAAAGCCAGTGATGCAATTCTAGAACCAGGGGAGTCCATAATGCAAGTCCCAGTCTGAGTCCCAAGTCTGAGAACCAGGAATGCCAATGTCCGAGGGCAGAAAATGGATATCCCAGATTACACAGAGAGCAAATCTACCCTTCCTTCACATTTCTGTTGTATTCTGGTCCTCAGTGGATTTGATGATGCCCACTAGTACTGGACAGGGCAATCCTCTCTTTACCCAGCTAACTCATTCAAATGCTAATCTGTTCCAGAAACATCCTCAAAAACACACCCAGATATACTGTTTTACATTCTATCTGGACATCTCTTAGCCCACTCAAATTAATGCATAAAATTAACTATCCTAGCTGCCATGCGTTCTTATGCAAATAACCTGATCTCTTTGAACCTCAGAGTATTCATCTTTCAAGTGAGGAAAATGATACCTCATAGAAATTTGAAAAACAGCTTTAGTTATTATTTGTCACAGAAAGCCATATTTTATTATGATATAATTTCAACTTGATGGAAAAGTTGGAATAATATGGATCATCTCATATTTTCCTTTATTTACACTTTAATCCATTGTTTTATCATTTGATATCTATCTTCACTTCAGTGGACTGAAGACAGAACTAATGCATATTGTACTTTCTTCTGAATCATTTGAGAGTAAGTTGGGGACATTTTGGTCTGTCTAAAATACTTCAGTATATTTTCTAACCACAGGGTAATTATCATAATCAATAAATATAACATTGGCACAGTACTGTTATCCTGTATCAAATTTTGTCAGTTGTCTCAACAATTCTCCTTATAAATGTTTGTCATTTTTGGTCTAGATCAAGATGGCATATGGCATTTAGTTGTCATGTCTTTTCAGTTTCCTTTGATCTGAAACAATTTCTTAGTTTTTCCTGAGATTTCTATTTTTAAGGATTACTGGCCAGTTATTTTATAGAATGCCTTTCAATTTGTCAAAGGAACAATCTGATAGTTCCTTGGGAATATATACCTGTTATGCATTTTTGGATAAAATGCCTGTAGAAATGACACTGTGTTCCTCTCAGCACATGATACCATAAGATGTGTGAAGTCTGTTGGTTTCAAGGCTGATGATGCTAAATTTGCCCACCTGGTTAAACTGGTGTCTGCCAAGTCTTCCCACTATAAAGTTACTATTTTCCATTTAGTAAGTAATAAGTAATTTGTTGGGAGGGAAACTCTGAAAATTTTATTGTTCATCAGACTTCCATTTTAGCATCAGTGGGGGATTTTGTATCTCTGCTATTCCTTTCATATTTATTATAAGCATTCTATTCTCAGGAAGTTCATGGTCATTTGATAGACTGCTCTATTGGGAGGAAGTCACAGTAGGAAAGCATTGGGGTCAGTGCACAGACCTTAAGTGCTAGATAAATAACCAGTGTAAGGGTACCTAACCAGTTATTTGACTGGTGTGTGAAACATGACCTGGGCAGGGCATCCAAGGTATATACATTTTGTTCTCATTGCTATAGCATGTCTTAATTTTTAGTTCAGACAATATAGCTTAAGGCAGGGGGTAGAGTAATGGCGGGAATCAGCAGAGAAGGTTCTAGGAGACTATAGATTGGAAAGGGTTGTATTTAACAAGAGTATTATGAGCTGCCTTGAGGGGACTTCCTGGTGGTTGAGTGGTTAAGACTCATGTTCCCATTCAGAGGACCTGGGTTCGGTTCCTGGTCAGGGAACTAGATCCCTCATGCCTCAAACAAAACTCAGTGCAACCAAATAAGCTTAAGATTAAAAGAATTATGAACTGTTTTTAGGAAATATAGATCTTGAGAACAAAGAGACCTCAAAATCTGGGAGGGATTATTCTTAAACAAAAACCTCCGTGGTCATGAATATTTTCTGAAGAATGTTAATCTCATTTATGAAAGACAGTGAAGTGGGGATTAAGCTACCTAACATTTTGGGATTGTTTAAATTGTAGACCCATTAGGGAGCTAATAAACCACCTTATGGCTGTGATATAATTCAGTTTGCTGCCTGAAAATTATTTCATAGTATAAATCGCCACTGTAGGCTTCAGTTAAATTTCCCTGCGTCTTGGCAACCATCTTCGTTTAGATCTGCGTTTATGGGAATCTTTTGGACTTTAAAGTGAGAGCTGATACAGCTTTAGGCAATATTATATAACTTCATATATTCCAAAGTGAAACCTATTGTAGCTGAGCATTTTTATTTGTTTACTTAGGCCATGCTGGGTCTTCCTTTCTGTGTGAGGGTTTTCTCTAGTGGCGGCGTGTGGGCTTCTCTTATTGCAGTCCAAGGGGTCTTGCAGTGCCGGGACTCTAGAATGAGCGAGCAGCTCGGTATTCGGTGGTGTGCAGGCTTAGCTGCTCTGCGGCACGTGCGATCTTAGCTCCCCAGCAAGGGATCAAACCTACGTCTCCTGCATTTGTCAGTGACTTCTTAACCACTGGACCCCCATGGAAGTCCCAAGCTGAGCATTCTTAAATGGACTTTTTTTATGTCTCCCAGGAATGCATTAATGCCCTTTTCAGAAAGGAAGGTGCTAGGGCAAGCTTTTGCTTCTCCCGCAGGTTGACAGTATCTCTGAGTGCAGTCATCCTCTGACAGAGGCCAGCTCTGCCCCCCTGTGCAGTGTCTGCCACTCCCCATGGTGGCAGTGAAAGGATGGTGTTGTTCAATTAGAAGACGTGGTTCTTCCATCCTGGATTCAACCTCAGTCCAGATGCAGTTATTTTATCTCTGCTTCCGGGGATTGGGTTGGATGATCTGTCAGGTCCCTTCCAGCTCAGATACTCTAAACTAAGAAATAGAGAGCACGCTAGTAAACATTCCCACAGGCCTTGAGTTTTGATGAATTTATCTGCAAGGATGGATTAGGTTTATTTTTCTTTGTCTCTAGGGAAAAGAGACATATGTCTTTAAAGCTGCAGGCTGGACTGTCTTTTCAGCATGATTTAAGAACACTGGAAACTTTCACATAGGATTAGAATCAGTATAAGCCATCTGAAGATTCCATAAATTCTTTTGGGAGAATAAGTAGATGAGACAACCAAGGGTGGATGGATTATATCTACTGAGCTGTATAAAATGAGAACCTGTCAGATTAAAAGCATTTTTCCTCCATCCTTTTTTTTTAAATGCACATTAATTTGGATTGAACAATAATGAGGAAACACATTATTAAATACAGTTATATACATCTAATCTGCCTAGTAGAAGCTGTTTTGGTCCAGTTTATCTGAATAAAGCCCATCTTTGTCCTTGTGTGTGTGCTAAGTCACTTCAGTCCTGTCTGACTCTTTGCCACCCTGTGAACCAAAGCCAGCCAACCCCCTCTGTCCATGGTATTCTCCAGGTAAGAATACTGGAATGCGTAGCCATGCCCTCCTCCAGAGTATCTTCCTGACCCAGGGATAGAACCCCCATCTCTTATGTCTCCTGCCTTAGAATCTGAGAACGAGATGATCTTTGTCAGAAGACAGGAATTGCTAACATTAACCTCTAAAATTGTTTGTTTTCTTTTCTTTTTCCTTTTTTATTATAGCTTTAGGTAGGGATGTTTTCTCATTCATAATCATCTCTCACAAGAAAGGCTCTCTCTATATGTTACAGAGCCGCATGTTTTCTTTGTATGTATACTAGGCCTATTCCCTCTTTAATAACACTTTACCCAGGAGTGACTTGGCTAGGAACAAGAGAGCCAGCACGATTTCTCACAAGTAATCACCTTTTCTGAAACTCGGTTCATTTTTCTTAATCTCCCTGGGACCTTGAGTTAACCTTCAGACAGATCTGTTTGCTGAAAGTAAGTATTGCGGGACACAATTAGAACTTCAATAAGATCGTAGAAGGAAATAGAAACAGGAGTGGTGAGGTTCCGCTGCTTTTCCCAATAAGTGGTTCCAATGTGGGGAGCGAAATTGGTTGCAGGAGGATAGATGATGGGAAAAAAAGAACCAGGAAATATACACACTAGACTTCTGAGAGTTCAGTGAGCATCAGAATTACATAGAGCAGCATCCCCAACCTTTTTGGCACCAGGGACTGGTTTCATGGAAGACAGTTTTTTTCCATGGACCGGGGACAGGGTGATGGTTTTAGGATGATTCAAATGCATTACATTTATTGTGTAATTGAGTACATCAACTCCACCTCAGACCATCAGGCATTAGATCCCAGAGGTTGGGGACCCCTGACATGGAAGACTGGTTAAGTCTGGGTGCTGGGCCCCACCCTGAGATTTTTCTGATTCAGTACCTCTGAGGTGGTTCTTCAGTTGCTAAGTTGTGTCTGACTCTGTGACCCCATGGACTCCACTCTGAAGTGGGGCACAAGAATTTGCATTTCGGACAAGTGCCCTAGTGATGCTGCCAGTGCTGGTCAGAGGGCCAGATTTTCAGTACCAGTGCTATTAATATATCGCAACATAAATTTCTTTCAGTAGCTTTTGTCTGTAGTGGCGAGAGGATTGGATTGGAATCATACAGTTTTTTTTTTTAAAATTAGTCACTTGGTGAATTTTCCTTGGCTTATGATAAGTAAATTATGTGCTATGCACTATTAATATAGAGATTAATAAATCAGCCTTGTATTCCAAGAGATTGATCATCAACTTTAGGGGAGACATGGACATCCAGAATCTCAGTGTGTGCTAATGTGCTAAGTTGCTTCAATTGTCTCTGACTCTTTGCAACTCCATGGACCTTCAGGGCTCCTCTGTCCATGGGATTTTTCAGGCAAGATTACTGGAAGTGGGTTGTCATTTCTTACTCCAGGGGATCTTCCTGACTCAGGGATTAAACCCATATCTCTTATGTCTCCTGCATTGTCAGGCAGCTTCTTTACCACTGATATAACCTGGAAAGCCTTCTCAGTACAGTATATATACAATCTAATGGAAGTCAATACTGGTTTGCTGTGGGGATGTATTAGAGCCCTACCAGCCTCAATTTATACCAGGGCAAAGTTCCAGGGAGCAGAAATCAAAAATGATTTCAGGAGAAGGGTCAATATAGGGGTATGAAAGTAAAGCATGCAAGTTATTAGGTATAAAACATAATAATATTATATATTGAATACTACAGGGACTAAACCAATATTTTATAATAACTGTAAATGGAGTATAGCCTATAAAGTTTGTGAATTGATATATTGTATACCTGTAACTTATATAATATTTTACAGCAACTATGTTGTTGTGTTTGTTCAGTCACTCTGTCATGTCTTACTCATTATGACCCCATGGATTGCAGCACACCAGGCTTCTCTGTCCTTCGCCATTTCACATCCATTGAGTCAGTGATGCCATCCAACCATCTCATTCTCTGTTGTCCCCTTCTCCTCCTGCCTTATATCTTTCCCAGCTTCAGGGTCTTTTCCAATGAGTCAGCTGTTTGCATCAGTTGGCTAAAGTACTGGAGCTTCAGCTTCAGCATCAGTCCTTCCAATGAATACTCAGGGTTGATTTCCTTTAGGATTAACTGGTTTGATCTCCTAGCTGTCCAAGGGATTCTCAAGTGTCCTCCAGCACCACAGATCGAAAGCATCAATTCTTTGGCATTTAGCCTTCTTTTTCATCCAACTCTTGCATCTGTAGATGACTACTGGAAAGACCATAGCTTTGACTCTAGGGACCTTTGTCAGCAAGGTAATATCTCTTCTTTTTAGTATGCTGACTAAGTTTGTCATAGCTTTTCTCCCAAGAAGCAAGTGTCTTTTCATTTCATGGCTGCAGTCAACTGTCCACAGTGATTTTGGAGCTCAAGAAAATAAAGTCTTTAAGTTTCCATTGTTTCCCCATCTATTTGCCATGAAGTGGTGGAACCGGATGCCATGATGAGTTTAAGCCAACTTTTTCACTCTCTCCTTTCATTTTCATCAAGACACTCTTTGGTTCCTCTCTGCTTTCTGCCATAAGAGTGATGTCATCTGTGTATATGAAGTTATTGTTATTTCTTCTAAGATTCTTGATTCCAGCTTGTGCTTCAACCTGCCCAGCATTTTGCATAATATACTTTGCATATAAGTTAAATAAGCAAGGTGACAATATACAGCCTTGAAGTTCTCCTTTCCCAATTTGGAACCAGTCCATTGTTCCTTGTCTGGTTCTAACTGTTGCTTCTTGACCTGTATACAGGTCAACATACATCAGTTATACATACTTCAATTTAAAAAAAAATTGAAAATGAGTTTTGAACACCATCTAGGATTTATTAGATGGAGGGACAGTATTAAAAGCAGAAAAGATAAGAGTTAAAGGCACAACTGAATAAAATGACAATGCAATTTTAAAATAGTGAACCATTCAGTAGAAGTTGAACATGAAATACTGTTGAGGAACTCGCTTCTTCCCCATGTTAACCACTATTCAGTTCCCAGCCATGAGTTTTTCCTGATATTCTTAGGGATTTGCATTTTATTATGTATGTGATGAAGGTGGGAGGGTCAGATATTGAAGGTTTTAAACAAGGGAGTAGTGAAATCAGATTCCCATTATTAATGTCTAAATACTTTATGATGTGTCTATTCTGTAGAACTTTATGCAGCTGTGAAAAAGGGTAAGGTAGCATTATGCTATGGACTGGCCTCTAAAACAGAATACAGAATTGTGTTCATTAACTGCTTCCGTTTGTGCACAAAGAATAATGAAAAGGATATCTGCATTAACATATGTTTGGGTTTGATTAGAATATTTTTGTGTGTAGGAATAATTTACATGCACAAACATGCAAACTATAACTTGATAGCAGTAGTTGCCTTTGGATATAGGCGTTAAAGGAGAGAGTCTGTAATGGGAAGAATATTTAATGCTTTGTGTGCTTTGCTTTTTGGTACTATTTGAAATGATTTTAAGATACTCATTTTAGTTTCATTATCATATATATTTACCATTATGATGGCTATTAACAAGTCATCTTAGAGGAAACATATTACAGTTAAATATATATACATATGTTTTATATGCAGAGTGTGTGTGTTAATTGCTCAGTCATATCTGACTCTTTGTGACCCCATGGACTATATATCCCTTGAGGCTCCTCTGTCCGTGGGATTGCCCAGGCAAGAATACTGGAGTGCTTTGCCATTTCCTTCTCCAGGGGATTTTCCTGACCCAGAGAGGAAACCCAAGTCTCCTACATTTCAAGCACATTCTTTACCATCTGAGCTATGAGGAAAGCCCAAAATATATATATTTGACCATACCCCATGATGTGCAGGTCTTAGTTTCCCGACCAGGGATCATCGAATGGATGCCTCCTTCAGAGGAAGTGAGGTATCTTAACCACTGGAACCCAGATGTTCTTTGAAGTCACTATTTACATATAAAAGTATCTTTGGACTGTTTTTAAGCACATTAAAAACAAAATGTATCTTCTTTAGCAGAAAGTAAACTAACTGAGGGCAAGGGATTTATTTTTCCTGTTCACATCCTCAGCACTTCCTAGGTCAGGGCTCATAAAATGTTATCAGATGAATGAATCACAGGGCTTTAATTTATTTCTTGCCCCTGTTGAACTTTTATTCTCTGAACCGCACATTAAAGTTATGTATAATCACTTGGGAATAGAGCCCAAAATGGAGTATATGCTTTTCTATCACATAAAGGGGGCCTTTATTCCCTTCTGTTTCCTGCATAGATGACTCTCACACAAAAAAGGATTAGCATATATTTTGCTGGTGACTCAGCAGATAAAGAGTTCTCCTGAAGTGTGGGAGACACAGCCAATGTGGGTTCAATCCCTAGGTCAGGAAGATCTCCTGGAGGAGGAAATGACAACTCACTCCAGTATTGTGCCTGAAAAATCAGAGTCAGATACCATGGATGGGCTTCCCTGGTGGCTCAGATGGTAAAGAATTTGCCTGCAATTCCGGGGACCTAGTTTCAATCTCTGGGTTGAGATGATCCCCTGGAGAAGGGAATGGCCACCTACTCTATTATTCTTGTCTAGAAAATTCCAGTGTGCAAAGGAGCCTGGTGAACTTCAGTCTTTAGGGTCTCAAAGAATCGGACATGACTGAGCCACTAACATTTTGACTTTTTTTTTTCATACTTTCCTGAAGGCAGGTGGTTGCAGGCATACATTCAATATATTGACTGGCTGACAAGTTAGGAAAACAAAGCGTTAGACACCCCAGAGTCTACTAAGAGCAGCTTGCCTCTCCAAAGCAGTAGATAGGTTTTGGGATTGCCAGTTTGAGGAATCAGATTAGACAAGAGAGAGAGAAGGAGAGAGAAAACTTGGCTAACTCCCTATTTTTCTGATTTGGCTAAATGGTTGAAAGGGGGTGAACACCAACCTTATCCTTAACTTGTATTGTTTTGGACAAAATTCTTATTGTCTCAGAAGTTCTATCCAGCTCACCTGTAAAAGTGAAATGTGTGAAAGCATTGGATAAATGTCCCCAGCGCTCCAGAAACTGAAAGGCGTGTTATTGCCCACCTACACAGAGTTTGTTCGCATTTGCATTAGGTGTTAAGAGCAACTGGAAGGTTATGATCTCTTTCATTACTGCTCTTGGGGATTTCTATGGGGAAATGAGAACAGACGTTTACAAAAAGGAGAATCTATAGTACAGACGGAGCGCTCCAAAATGCCTCGCACTCCACCTGGCAGATGGCTGTACCTTTATAGATACGTTCCTTTCCTTCCGCCTCTGCTTACCTAAAATGACTTAGAGATGCTAACTCTGGCAGTTTTCAAAAGACTGCATTCCTGAACGTGCCAACTTGGGTTAGGGTACGAGTATATGATTTTTGTACATGAGTATTGTTAGGAAAGACGTATTGCTAGGGAAGTCACAGAGGCAAGGAGCCCAGCCCTCACTGTGTTTAGGATTATTCTGCCAATGTGCACTTTTGCGCTTGACTCTGTTTCTGTTCTGTAAAATGGGAATGAATACCATTGACCTTATCAGGATGTAAAGAGGATTTGAACTAACATAAGTCAATTATTTGTTAAAGGATCCAGCTAGTAATAAGTGCACTGATAAACAGAATACATGATGTTAATTAATCTGGCATTAGCACCCACTCTATAAGAACTTAATGATCACTACATCTGTGCCAAATGCTGTGTTAACTTCCACATTTTTGCTTTATCTCAAAAATGGGAAAAGCAGTAGAACAGATAACTTAATCTGTTAATAAAGAGATTATATGCATACTTATAGTCAAAAGTCTGGTAACTATAGGTGCAGCGATTGGATGTCTCTACACCTTGTTCATCTCTGGACACCTGGCTGGCTTCTAACTAGCATGTCATATTTGTGTTTCTGAAGGCATTAGAATAAACCAGAAGCCTGCATCCTGGGTTCTTCTAAAGACAAAATTATTTGCCTTGGACAAATCATATAATATTATAGGCTCCTAAATTGAACAACGAGAGCAAAGAAAAGTATATCCTTAGTGCAATATCAACAGATGATGAAAATGACTTATTTAGTATTTATGGAGTATTTATTTGTTTCAAAAGGAATACAAGAAGAAAAGAACAGAAACAAGCACATGTTTCTCATTCCCTGTGCTGTAATGCAATTTAGTACAGTTAATTTATTTCATCACTTCCTAATCAATCATAGGAGCCAAGGATGGCAGTGTGAACCCACTATACTGATTAGTAACCGTGGTAACGGGGGCTATTGGCTATACAAGCACGTCTCTGAAAAAGAGATGTTCCAAGAGACTTGAGATGGGGCCCTTGGCACTGGTTTCATCTCTGAATGTCTGTTGCTCTCCCAGGGCTCAGATGCTCTGCCTTCTTTAGGGCATTGAGTTGAAGTTGTGGCTCTTGGTATTGGCACACAGCCTGAGAGGTTACCATTCCATCAAAGCCGCCCAAACCCTAACATCAGCACTTTGCCACTAACCAGCCACCCTGTGTAGGGAAACTCATTTCAATCAATCACAGTATTGAGTTATCTGGAATATTTTGAGCCACTCTCTTTGTCTAAAAATAACAATGCATTGATAGCATGTAGCCACCCTTGCCCAAAGCGTACAGATGTGTGAAATTATAGTTTCAGCCTCCTTTTTAGTTTTCTTCTATCCATTTTATTTTTCTCCACCTGACTTTAAGTGTTAGAATTCGTCTTTAAACCAATTCACTTCCAAGGTTTTGCAGAAGTCTCCAGTTGCTTGAAGGTCTGACAGAATCAAAGGAACTTTGTCTGTGAGCCCAAATACGGACCAAAGAAAAATTGCTGGAGTGTTTTCAGGAACTCTTTCCAAATCTGATCTGTACCCTGATCCTTGTATTCTTTTTCTTGACAAAAAAAGCCAATTCTTTTTGGAATGAAATTTTATCAATGCAGTGATCTCACGTGTGAATATTACTGGCCCCAGCATCTCTCTTAGTGTTGCTGTACAGCCTGACATTAGGATTTCCTCAATAACCTTCCACATGTTCAAGGGGTTTGAGTCACAGATTTCAACATTGCCAACAAATGTTTGGCTGACAGTCGTACTTACTTATTTGGGTTAATAAAAAAACAGCGTTTAAAAGACTCCCCATCCAAAGTGAAAATTTCCTGTCCGACTGTGTTACAACAGATGCAGAAAATGTGTTTTTACCTGCAATTCGATCTGCTTTGTGTTTATTTAATAAAGGAGGCTCTATCATCTGAGCATGCCAAATTTATTATTTTTTTTATAGCTCATGAACACAGGCAGAGGGAAACAGCTGCCTCATCACTAAGTGCTGCATGCTATCAGGAGTGGTTTTATACTGTTATTACAAAACTATTTACAATTAAAGTATGGGGCTTGGTTTAAAGAACACCTGTTTAATCAAGGATAGAAAGTCATATTTTGTATATGCCACTGGGTGAGCAGGTGCCTTGCATATCAATTCTGTCCCTGATTATTATCTGTTCTAGAGAGTTTTCTCCAGAAAACTAGTTTGTTTTCTGTCAGACTGCTCGCTAACATTTTAGGACAAATATTTATCTACTAAGGTTTGCTTGGGCACTGAGTTAGGTTTTTCTTTTTTTTAATTTTTAAAATAATTTTCCTTTACTATCAAAATAATATTTCAAAGTATACATCTTCATCATGAAACATTCAGAAAATAAAGAATAACTTAAAGAAGAAAATTAAAAATAGCATTAAATAAAAATAACTAATTCAGTTAGTATTATTATTTACATTTTAGTGTATGTTTTTACCTAAATATGTTTTTAAAAGATGAAATTATTCTATGCATCCTGTTTTTAATATAACTTTTTTATGTTTAAGTTTCCTTTTGCCTTTAAAAGATAATTTCCTGCAGGAAGGTTGCTATAGATCTTACCTAGGGGAATAAGAAGCAGATAACAGTAGTGTCCTGAATCTTCTGAGTTTTGTGGTGATGGAGATTTTTGGATAATTGAATAGCTTGATTCTCTGAGAGTAAATGTAGAGTAGATAATCACAACCTGGGCTTATAATGCTACGAAGTTAGAGAAGCTTGGTTCATTTACTAGTAATGCAAATTCAGGAAACTTGTTAGGTTTTTCTCAACTTGGAGAGTTATGAAGGTGGTTTTTCATCCCTCATAAGGTTATTGAGAAAATGAAATAATGCAGTTTATAAAGTGCAAGTGCCTGAAATGAAATTGTATGTTCAGTTGCTCAGTCATGTTCGACTCTTTGTGACCCCCAGACTGTAGCCCAGCAGGCTCCTCTGTCCATGGGATTTCCCAGGCCAGAATACTGGAATGGGTTGCCATTTCCTTCTCCAGGGGAGCTTCCCCACCCAGGGATTGAACCCATGTCTCTTGCACCTCTTGCATTGGCAGGTGGATTCTTTATCACCAAGCCACCTGGGACGTGCCTGAAATGAAGTTAACACTTAGTAAATGCTGTTAGTATTAATATCCAAACAAAATCTCTATATTAAGAGACTGAGTATTTTTGCCATTCTAAAACACCAGACTGGTTATACTTTGAATAATGTGAAGATTCATATTTCTGACATCATATTGTAATGAAAGAAGTATGAGACCACAAAATCACCCAGGTATATATTTGAATCTCAGCTCCATTACTAGCTAAGGTTCAGTTTTTTTCTCCCGCCAAAGGGAGGTAATAATCCTTATCTTTACCAGCTATTGTTAGGATTAAGTGATGCTATCTCCAAACTGTATTGATCCATAGTGAAAACCCAATACATTTTCTACTGTTTACGCATTCTCCTTTAAACACTTCATAATGAATTAGTATCAGAGAGTGAGGTAATGCAATGGAAACACCTCTTTCCTCCTGTATAACATAGTTTTATCGAACTTCCTGGGAGTTAGGAGCAGAGACACTTGTTTGAAAGCCCAATCACATTACTTTTCAATTATTGTTGTGAATGATAGGCAGGCCAGCCTACCTGAGATTTATTCCTAAAGAATCAGTCTGCTCCTGAGGAGTTAGAACATTAAGACGCCAAGACAGATCTCAGAGTTCCATATCCTGATGCCTCTTCTGAACCCATTTAATTGTAAATGGCCTTCCTGGGCAAAAGTATCCAAGGTGTGCTTGAAGGCTTTTGCATAGCCCGTGGCCCATAGAATCCATGATTATGTGAGGACCTTCTACTTTATTTACTCTGACTCTCTGATCGACCTTCTCATAGTCCTGGACTCCCTGGCCTCCAGCCACATAGATGTTTCACCTCGGTGCTGTCTAATCACCTCCTGACCCTGTTACTCTTTTTGTTAATTGAAGGATAGTTGCTTTACAACAGTGTATTGGTTGCTGCCGTATATCAGCATGAATCAGCCATAGGTATGCATATGTCCCCTCCCTCTTTAACTTCCCTCCCACCTCCCACTCCGTCCCATCCCTCTGTGTTGTCACACGGCCCCCGTTTGAGTTCCCTGAGTCATACAGCAAATTTCTACTGGCTGGCTGTCTATTTTGCATATGGTGGTATATATGTTTCCATGCTACTCTCTCCATTTGTCCCACTGTCTCCTTCCCCTACTCCATGTCCACAAGTCTGTTCTCTTTGTCCGTGTCTCAACTGCTGCCCTGCAAATAGGATCATCATTACCATCTTCTAGGGTACATATGTGTGTGTTAATATACGGTATCTGTTTTTCTCTTTCTGACTTATTTCCCTCTGTATAATAGTTTCTAGGTTCTAATTATGCACCATAATTAGAACTCACTGACTTAAATGCATTCCTTTTTATGGTTGAGTGATATTCCGTTGTATATATGTACCACAGCTTCTTTATTCATTCATCTGTTGATGGACAGCCAGATCGCTTCCATGTCCTAGCTATTGTAAATAATGCTACAATAAATATTGGGGTGCATGTGTCTTTTTAAATTATCATTTCCTCAGGGTATATGCCCAGTACTGGGATTGTTGGGTAATATGGTAGTTTTATTCCTAGTTTTTTTTAGAGAATACTCCACTGTCTTCCCAGAGAAGACAATGGAACCCCACTCCAGTGCTCTTGCCTGGAAAATCCCATGGACAGAGGAGCCTGGTGGGCTGCAGTCCATGGTAGGACACGACTGAACGACCTCACTTTCCCTTTTCAGTTTCATGCATTGGAGCAGGAAATGGCAACCCACTCCAGTGTTCTTGCCTGGAGAACCCAGGGACGGGGGAGCCTGGTGGGCTGCCGTCTGTGGGCTCACACAGAGCAGGACACGAATGAAGCGACTCAACAGCGGCAGCCACCGTCTCCCATAGTGGCTGTATCAGTTCACATTACCGTCAACAGTGCAGGAGGGCTCCCTTTGCTCCACACCCACTCCAGCATTTATTATTTGTAGATTTTTTGATGATGGACCTTCTGACTAGTGTGAGGTCATATCTCATTGTAGTTTTGATTTGCATTTCTTTAATAATGAATGATGTTGATCATCTTTTCATGTGTTTTTTAGCCATTTTTATGTCTTCTTTGGAGCAATGTCTTTTTAGGTCTTCTGCCTACTTTTTGATTGGGTTGTTTGCTTTTCTGGTGTTGAGTTGCATGAGCTGCTTGTATATGTTGGAAGTTAATCCTTTGTCAGTTGTCTCATTTGCTATTATTTTCTCCCATTCTGAGGGTTGTCTTTTCACCTTGTTTATAGTTTCCTTTTCTGTACAAAAGCTTTTAAGTTTAATTAGATCCCACTTGTTTATTTTTGTTTTTATTTCCATTACTCTAGGAGATGGGTTATAGAGGATCTTGTTGTGATTTATGTCATAACGTGTGCTGCCTATGTTTTCCTCTAAGAGTTTTATAGTTTCTGGTCTTACATTTAGGTCTTTAATCCATTTTGGGCTTATCTTTGTGTATGGTGTAAGGATGCTTCACCGGTGGCTCAGATGGTAAAGAGTCTTTCTGAAATGCAGGAGACCTGTGTTCAATTCCTGGATCAGAAAGATCCCCTGGAGAAGAAAATGGCAACCCTCTCCGCTATTCTTGCCTGGAAAATTCCATGGATGGAGGCTCCTGGCGGGCTATAGTCCATGAGATCACAAAGAGTTGGGCACAACTGAGCAACTAACTTTAACTTTTATGGTGTTAGGAAGTGTTCTAATTGCATTCTTCTACATGTTGTTGTCTGATTTTCCCGGCACCACTTACTGAAGAGACTCTCTTTTCTCCATTGTATATTCTTGCCTCCTTTGTTACTGTTTTTAATTTATATGTCTGTGCTGAGTCTTAGTTGCAGAATGAAGGATCTTTTAGTTGTGGTGTGCAGGATCTATTTCCCTAACCAGGGATCGAACGCCAGCCCCTTGCTTTGAGAGCATGGAGTCTTTCACTTTGGACACAAGCCTCTAGTCCTTAGTTGTATTTAATTCTAGTGATTTCAGGCATGAGTTGGACAATATTTTTATTAAACACCTGTTAAAGAATAAAATTCAACAGAGTACATTTTAAAGATTTTACTGGCTCCATTCAGCAATCATGAATTGAGGAACATCCAGTCTATTATTGTACAATTCAGCAGAGCTTTGTAGACCAAAGCGAGCAAGAACAAGGGAGTTATACTGGACATTGGCCAATTAAAGCAGGGTTACTCCCCTTGTATGGAGGAAAGGGCAGCCGGAGAACCAGGTAGGCAACTGTGCTGAGCTGGCAAGTGCTGATTGGTTGATGTAGGACTTCCTTTTCTGGGAGAGTCAAGCATAGAAATTAAGGAAAGATTTTGTTTACTGACATGTGAGCAAGTGTGATCAACTCCATCCTGGGCCTAATCTGACTACTTTAACACACCAAATACCATGTGTTCTTTCATTTTGCTATCCCCAAAAAGCACAGGGTAGGTAGACCTTGTTGACTTTTAGAGCTGTTTCAGGGCAAATAGAGAGAGCCTAAGAAGATATTGAATTTCTTATCACCAGACATGTGTAAGCAGAGATCTCTCATCCTGCAGGTTACCCAGGGGATTCAAATATCAAAAAGGTGGAAAGGAGTGAGAAAGTCCCATGGAGGAACTCTCACCTGCTCTTGAGACTACTAGGACATTTCTACCCAGTACCCTTTTATTTTTTAACTCTTTACCTGTTGGGATGAGGATATATTCAGCAACAAAGACATTACATATAGAGATTTTTTAAAAATCCAAAAACCAGATGAAAAGCATTGAAAGTCAGAAGACCTTTTTGGGTTTATCACTGCAATGTTTTCTTTAGAAGTGCACAAACTAACTTCTTTTAACGGCTCTGTATTAAGGTACTGTTTGATAAAACTTTCTCTGATGATAGAAATGTTCCACATCGATGTTTCCCAGTATGATAGCACTAACCATTTATGGTTATTGAATGCTTGAAACATAATGTGACTGAGTAACTGAGTATTTAATTTTAATTAACATAAATTTAATTGTCCACGTGTCTAATGGCTCAAGAATGTAGCAGGTCGAGAACATAACATGGTTTTGTTGGAAAGATACTTAACTGCCAAAGAGTATTTCAGACCACCCCTGCAGAGGCATTTCAGGTTTTTCATTGGCAGGTGACAGAACTGGGATCACTAAGAATCTCCACGCTTGAAACAGACAGTCATTCTTGAAGGAAAACAAGACATGGGTGGTTGTACTATCATGCATCCATACTCCTTCTGTCCTTGTTGGTAAGGAAGCATTGGTGGCACAGTGGTTAAGAACCTACCTGTGAGTGCAAGACACGTGAGTTCGATCCCTGGGTCAGGAAGATCCCCTGGAGTAGAAAATGGCAACCCACTCCAGTATTCCCACCTGGAGAGTTCCATGGATAGAGCAGCCTAGTGGGCTACAGTCCATAGAGTCGCAAAGAGTCAAATGACACTGAGCATACACACATACATTGTGAACCTTAAAAGAAAAATTAATAATTTTTACAAAATTAAGAACTGAAGAACTTTGGTTTAGACATCATAAAGTTAGGAAAAAAAGTGAATGGGGAAAAGAAAAGGTATTTGCTGCTTATAACTGGCAAAAAATTATGATAAGTAAAATTAGTAAGTAAAAGATAAATAAAAATAAAAGATGCAAAAGAG
This sequence comes from Antilocapra americana, assembly GCA_007570785.1. NCBI lineage: Eukaryota > Metazoa > Chordata > Mammalia > Artiodactyla > Antilocapridae > Antilocapra > Antilocapra americana. The sequence goes on from ML663025.1 coordinate 1,055,728, forward strand.
AAACATGAATTACTCTAAATGCATCATGCAAATTAATAATTGCACTTAAGTAGTGTTGTGTACCCAACACAATGCAAAAATTACATGTTGAACAATAGTAAATGATGGAGATATGGAGCAAGGTAAGTTCTTATAACTGATAGTGTGTGAGCTTATAAAATTGTTTCATAAAATAATTTCATATTATCATGGGAACTAGGAAAACTGAAACTATGGATATATTTATTACCTAGCAATTTTTCTCTTAGGTAAATGCCCTAGAAAGTCTTCTTAGACATAGGCACTGGAATTCATGTAAAAGGTACAGATAAGCATTGTAATGTTAAAAAATGTAAATAGCTCAGATTTTCACTAATGCAGTGGATAGATCTGGTTTTGTCTTAAGCTAATTTGGTGGAAATAAATGAACTAAAACTGAAAGCAATAGCATGGGTGAATCTCAAAAACAAGAGTGGAAAAAAAATCAAGTCAAGAAGTATCTATAAGGTTGAATTCTAAAAAAGGAGGAGTTAAATATGGAATTTGGAGAAATAGTATTAGTTAGGGAGGGAATGCTGTTCTGTAGGGTCATATAAGAAGCTTCAAATACTTAGGATTATTCTACTTTTATGTGGTTGATTAATTCATGAATGTTCCTTTTAGTATTATTCTTTAGCCTTTCTTTTATATATTATGTGTACATTTTGTATATAGATAGCTTATTTCACAATAAAAGCAAATATTAAAAAGAAAGAATACACTTCTATGGCAGAATATAAATTGCTTCATAAAAAAAGTTCTTTAGCAGCTGCAGAGAACCTCTTGGCTCACTCGTAAGCTAAAAGATAGGCTAATTTGGGAGCCTTTCCTGGTGGCTCAGTGGTAAAGAACCCATCTGCCAATGCACGAGATGTGGGTTCTATCCCTTTGTCAGGAAGATCCCCTGGAGAAGGTGCTAACACTTTCAGCCCTCCTCTCTGACTCTTCAGTCCCAGGACACATCCTTAGTTCTTCATAGGAAATCCCTGTGCCAAGGTACATACTACGAGCACTTCTAAATGTATATTCTTTCCCCAATCCTTGTATTCCCAGGGCTTCCTCTCATGTGTGTCTATAAGGATTTGGTGCCATGTTATACAATCCTGAGTACCTTCTTTAGCTCCTCTTTCTCCTTCTATTCTTTAGTTCCTTTGTTTGGATTGACTCTGGATGGAGTGCATCAAGTTTTGCACATAGTCTTAAGTAAACTGCTTATGTAACGGCTCATGAGGAGAAGAGAAGCACATTTCTGCATGCTGAATTTCAATAAAAGAATATATAAATGAGAGAAGTTATTTTTTCTTGAAGGTGAAACCAAGCAAGATTCACCTTGACTTCTGCAGGAGATGTTAAAGTATCTGACATGAATTTGGTGCTTAATGAATGTTGCCAAATAAATAAAAAGCTAAATGGCACCTCTTAAAGGTTCCATTTTGATAATCTTAAAGCATTTCTGAAATGAAGGTAGCAGTCACTAATTAGACAGTAAGTAGATCTGAGTGGTGGTGGTGTTCAGTAGCTGAGTCTTATCTGACTCTTCCTGATCCCATGGACTGCAGCACTCTAGGCTTCCCTGTCCTTCACCATCTCCTGGAGTTTGACCAAGTTCATGTCAACTGAGTCAGTGATGCTATCCAACCATCTCATCCTCTGTTGTGCTCATCTCCTTTTGCCTTCAATCTTTCTCAGCCTCAGGATTTTTTTCTAACGAATTGGGTGGCCAAAATATTGGAGCTTCAGCTTCAGCATCAACCCTTCCAATGAGTATTCAGGATTATTTCCATTAGTATTGACTGGTTTGATCTCCTTTTGCAGTTCAAGGGACTCTCAAGAGTCTTCTTCAGCACCACCATTTAAAAGTGCCAGTTCTTTGTGGTCCAGCTCTCACAATCATACGTGACTACCGGAACGACCATAGTTTAACTATACGGACCTTTGTTGGCAAAGTGATGTCTTTGCATTTTAACACACTGTCTAGGTTTGTCATGGCTTTCCTGCCGAGAAGCAGTCATCTTCTAGTTTCATGGGTGCAGTCACCACCTGCAGTGATTTTAGAGCCCAAAAAAGGGCTCTGTCTGACAGGAAATCTGCCACTATTTCCAATTTTCCCCTTCTATTTGCCATGAAATCATGAGGCCAGATGCCATGATATTAATTTTTTTTTTCTTTTATAATATTTAGTTTTAAGCTGGCTTTTTCACTCTCCTCTATCACCCTCATCAAGAGATTCTTTAGTTCCTCTTCACTTTCTGCCATTAGTGTGATATCATCTGCTTATCTGAGGATGTAGCTATGAGTACTTGTAATTAAACATTTGGATGCCCTTAAAAAAATTCCTTTTTATGTTTCCCCATTCTATAAAACAACGTCTCACCTACCTTTAAAGTTCTTTTTTTTTCATTTTAACAGATTATTGGGGTATAATTGATGTACACAAACTGCATATATTTAATGTATACAATTTTATGAGTCTGGACATACAGACATATGCTTACACCTGTGAAGCTATTATCACAGTCAAGGCAATAAATGTATTCCTTACCTCTAAAGAAGCAGTGATTGATACTGGTGTAAAAACATCAGGGGCAAATTTTAAAAAAGAAAAACAAGTTAAAAAAAAGAACCCATAATCATTCATTTTTCCTGTCTTCTACGTTTGGGTTTGCACAAAGGTTTTGCTTTCTTTCTTTTTTTTTTTTCCTTTGTGTCTCTTCCAGTGATTGATAGAGGCTTGTTGGAAGGTTATGTTCATAAAAACGGTTAGGCTAATCCTGGTCTCCTGAGAACTAGTACCTTGAATGATCAGTGATGTCTCCCATGGGTATGATGGTAAAGTGGAGGCACTTGTGCAAAGTATCTGTCTATCTTTACTAGAATTTATGTTGCTCTCTAAATAAAGATTTCTATTTTACTAATCAGTGAGAAAAATGTCAGGGACAAACTCTAGCTGGCCTCTCTCTTGGCCTTACTAATGTTTCTCAGGTTCGCTTTTTGCTCATCCACAGGAGATGAGGAAAGCCTTTTACCCCAATTCTAACAGTCCTGTATTGCGTCTCACCTCTAATATCTGAAATGTGTGTTGTCAGTAGCTAAGATTTATTGAGGTGCCTACCTTACTGAAGACATTTTTACTTTGGGCTCATCTTTGCTGGCTGTAGCTCTGGGCTTGAAGTCTTTATTTCTCTCTGCTCTTTTTCAGCCCAGAAGCAAATTGCTTTTCAAAAGTTTGAGAAGAAACTAGAGCAGCTTTGGATGGGTTAGAAATCGGGAAAAATAGCTCATTTCATGAATAAATATTTGCTTGCCGTTCTCCACTTTGCAGCCTCAAACAGGGATTAAACGGTAAAGATTGGCAGGAAGGAGGTGAGGAGGCTTTTAGGCAAAAAGCAGCATGGGTGTTCCAGCTCCACTTACAGAGGATGTAGTTTCCTCTTTGTTGTAAGTAAAAATCAGCTCTAAGTAGCCCTTTGTGGCTGCCATTACAGAGGGTCAATCCAGGAGAAAATGCACGGGCTTTGAGTCAAAAATATCTGAATTTGGATCACTGGCAAGAAGTGTGAGCTTGTGCAGGTAGCTTAAGGTCAAAGAATGTCAGCTTCTTCATCTGAAAAATGGGGAAAAATTCATGTAAAATACATGAATAACCTCACATGCAGTAGATGACCATCGGTAAATCTTTGTTCGCTTCGGTTTATCATGAGGGAAACCTTAGAAACAATAGTAGACCCTGACATTAGAAACGGAAACGAGACCCTGATGGTGGGAAAGATTGAAGGCGAAGGAGGAGGGAGCGGCAGAGGATGAGATGGTTAGATCGCATCACCACCTCAATGAACGTGAATCTGAGCAAACTCCGGGAGACAGTGCAGGATAGAGAGGCCTGGCGTGCTGCAGTCCACGGGGTCGCCAAGAGTCACACACAGCTTAGCACCTGAACAACAAGAACAACAGTATCTGACTAGTTATAAGCCCACTGGAATTATTCAGTTTCAGACTAGTTTGAAGCAAACATCTTGGAGGGTTTTATTTGTATAAATGTATTTGCCATAAAAAATCTTTATACCACCGCCACCTCCAACAGTAATAGCAGTAGCCACAAGAACAAAACCATCCTTGGTAGCTTCCCTCAGTATGAATAGTCAGGGCAATAGATCTTAGCCTTTTTACTGAATGGGTCCAGAAAAGCCTGATTTGTACAGAGAGAAATGCACACACATACACACAAATAATGAGAACCTTGTGCTTCAAAACTACTTACTAGCCTGATACACTCACTAAAATGCTGGCATACCTTTTGAAGCTGGATAAAGATTTTAATAGAAGAGCAGAAGAAAATTTTGGAGCATCCAAAGATAGTAGGGGTTCCCTGCCAAAAGAGGAAGAAATTACACATCTATAGATTCTGAATTTAAACTGAGCTTGGATGGAGGTTGAAAACAAACTGTTGAATATACTGGCATATTTTAGATGATTCTGCACTGTAATAACAATGAAAACCACAACAAAAATAATTATAAAAATGATAAACAACCACTAAAGCTAATATGTACTGAATGCTTGCTAGTGCCATCTATGTGGTAAGTTCTTTAATAAGCTGGCAAGAATCTAACCAGTGTGGTTGTGAAGGAAAAAAATGAATTAATAAATACAGTGTCTCCATTAACACACAGTTCAGACATGGTAAATTCAATATTGGAAGCTGAGTTCAGATGCCCTATGGCAGTGTTATAGGCAGGCATGATTTTTTTTTTTTTAACTTTGGTATTGGGATATAGCCGGTTAAAAATGCTGTGATAGTTTCAAGTGAATAGTGAAGGGACTCAGCCATATGCACGTAATCATTCTCCATGATCTTAAAGATTATTCTTCACTTCCACACCCTTAACTTAATAAAATGAAACTTATCCTGATCCATTCACTTTACCTCCCAAAATTCCTTATGGGATTTCCAGGGGTATTTTTCTCCAAAGCTGTTTTGTTTAGTTTCAGACTGCTTCATTATATGTATCATACTGGCACTGATTTCAATTACCCTTAACTTCAAACTCACCTTGTTCATAGGAAAGAATTTATCACCTTGACAGTTCAGCCGTCATGTTTTTTAGGACACAAGTCCTGGAGAGGAGGCACTTTTTCATTTCATTTTTAAAAATTTTTATTAGAGTAGTTGCTTTACAGTGTTGTGTTAATTTCTGCCGTATAGCAAAGTGAACCAGTTGTGTGCATGTCTATATGTGTGTGTGTGTGTGTGTGTGTGTGTGTGTGTGTGTGTGTATCTCCACTCTTATTTAGATTTCCTTCCTATTTAGGTCACCACAAATCATTGAGTAGGGTTCCCTGTGCTATACAATAGGTTCTTATTAATTATCTATTTTATAAATAGTAGTGTATATATGTCATTTCCAACTTCCCAATTCACCCTACCCAGCCCCCCTCCACCCCCGGCCAGGAGGCACTTTTCTTGAATGCATCAGAAAGACATCTGAAGGAAATGACCTTAGAGAAGTATAAAATAATACCTTCTTATAATGGTATTTTTTTTCACCAATGAATTTTAAGATTTGTCCTCCCCAACTTCCTGCCTCTTTTTTGTTGTTGTTACTTACACAGACATTTGTGAGTGTTAGCTATGCTCTAGACACTGCTTGGGGCTGGAGAATCAAAGACAAATAGTGTTCTGTCTGCCCTTAAGGAGATGCCATGCCAGGATCTTTCAGAAGTTTAACTGCTGTGTGAGTGGGAGCAGATAGCAAAATCTCTGAAAAGAATTTAAGTGACTTATCTTAACTCCACAGCAGTGAAAGTTCACTGTAAAAAAATGTTCCCCAAATTCCATGACTCTGTGTTCTTTTGTTAACAGTTCTGGCTTTTTTATATTATGCCTTGTAAGAGCCCATTGGTTTCATGTACCATTAGGTATTCTGGAAACTGATCTTTATACCGGATGTGTGCATTCCAGCCTGTTTTTCTCAAATGGATTAGTATGCATTTTTTAAAAAGACATACGAGTTGTTTGCATAGATTCACGTGGAGTGAATCCTCCAATGATGAGAGTGGGTTACCACCAGTATTAGGCTTAGGAAGCTTTAAGCTACTCATACTCTTCCAGCTTTGGTTTGCAGTTAAGGTCTCTACCAATGTCCATTATGCCATAGTTACAAATGTACTATAGTATTTTTAGTCTCAGTTCAGTCGCTCAGTCATGTCCGACTCTTTTCGACCCCATGGACTCCAGCACACCAGGCCTCCCTGTCCATCACCAACTCCCGGAGTTTACTCAAATTCACGTCCATTGAGTCGGTGATGCCATCCAGCCATCTCATCCTCTGTCATCCCCTTCTCCTCCTGCCCTCAATCTTTCCCAGCATCAGAGTCTTTTCAAAGGAGTCAGTTCTTTGTATCAGGTGGCCAAAGTATTGGAGTATTAGCTTCAGCATCAGTCCTTCCAGTGAATATTCAGAACTGATTTCCTTTCAGATGGACTGGTTGGATCTCCTTGCAGTCCAAGGGACTCTCAAGAGTCTTCTCCAACACCACAGGAATGACTAGAAAAGGTCAGATTTCTAGTCTAACACTTACCAGATTATACACTCTTAATCTCAGTACTGTTTCTGTCCTGGAATTTTGGTTGATAATAAAATCATTTCAATTGATTTATGCAGAAATCATGTCAGAATATGAAGAGGTTCACAGAATCCAAGAGAAATTCATTGAACCTCACTCAAAGAGCATATTCAGATCCTGAAATGATAGCTAACTAACAGCCCTGGTGCTTCCCCCTCCAGCACTCAGCCCGAGAGATCTGGAATCTCTGATCAAATCCATGAGTGATGATGGATTCCCAAGATATCACAGGAGGGATCTTGATATGATGTGCAACCAGAGAGAGAGAACAGATCCACCACAAAATCAATCTGGACTAGTCTTAAATGAACTTTATAGTATTAAAATATGGTTATGGGACCGATGACTGATCCATGTTGATGTATGGCAGAAACCAACCCAATATTGTAAAGCAGTCATCCTCCAACTAAAAAAAAATTAAAAATACAGAGCTACCATATGATCCAGCAATTCCACTTCTGGATATACATCTAAAAGAATTGAGAGTGATGTGGCTGGACCTAGAGAGTGTCATACAGAATAAAGAAAGTCAGAGAGAAACAACTATTATATATTAACGAATAGATATAGAGTCTGAAAAAATTGGTATAGGCTATCTTATTTACATAGCAAAAATAGAGACACAGATGTAGAAAACAAACATAAGGATACCTAGGGGAAAGGGTGGAGGATGGGATAAATTGGGAGATGGGATTCACACATACCCACTATTGATACCATGTGTAAAATAGATAACTAAAGAGAACCTCCTGTATAGTGCAGGGAACTCCACTCAGTGCTCTGGGTGTGGTGACCTAAGTTGGATGGAAGTCTAAAACAGAGGGGATGTCTGTATACATATAGCTGATTCACTATGCTATACAGTAGAAACTAACGCAGCATTGTAAAGTAACTATGTTCCAATAAAAATTTTAAAACATTTTAAAATGTTTTTTAAAAATAAAAAATATATATAGTTACAAAGCACAGAAGGTCTATTATGTATGCATTACTACAAAAATATTTGCAAGATGATTTTCACTGCTGTTTTGCATACTTAGAGAATTGAAGCAACCTCTCCAAGTTTGCAAAGCTAATAAAAGACTGGAACTAACTTTTGAATATTGTATATTTCAGTGTAATTTCCTCCCTGAAGAAGTTTCCATCAAGTCTAAAGAGCAGGATTAACAGTGCAGCCTTAGGAAGTGACTGGGAAAAAGGAGTGTATCTGTCAGGCACTGGAATAGACTGGCTCACCTGTCAGTCAACGTTGTGTGTATTACTTCTGATCTACATTCGTTGAAAGAAACCTGCAGCCTCTTGAACCCACATTTCAAATCCCCTTTGGCCATTATAACCCAGATTATCGATGAGAGCCCTTTCATGTTACCCTCATGCATTCAGTTGGGCTGGATAGGCACATGGGCTTTGTGAGAGATGTTCTTATTCTTTCATTTACTAGCTTCGGAAGATCAGTCTTTCAGAGCTTTGTCATTTCCCCTTAGAAGCAGAAATACTACCCTTAAAAGGAAAGCTTATGAGTACCAGGCTAGATCTAACTTTTCTGTCAATGTTGGCAGAAGTGAATTGGATGAATATCCAATGGATGGTATGAATTGGATGAATAAATGAATGAATATTTAATCCACTCATTAAATCAGTTATTTATGGTATCATTTTTATGATCTTAAAAATGTTTTAAAATTTTTCAAGTATCAAATAACAATTATCATTTCCATGCTATTGTAGTCATGCTATTTGGTCATCTTCCCTATTTTTGTCCCACTTTATTTCTTACCATTAGAGCTTCTTACTAATGACCTACCACATGCCATTCCCTATGCTTGGCTTATTGCAACACTGGACTTCCTAAGGGAGCTGGTCATTACCATCATTTGACAGACAGAAACACAGCAGAGAATCGAATTTCCTAGGCATTAGGTGGAGCTGAAATTTAAGCCCAATCTCTATGTTCATGGTCAGTTTTTTGTTTTTTTTTTCCCTATTCTACCAGTTCATGTCAGACAGTAAATACCACAGCAGTATGGATTTTCTGCTTTGGATATCTACAGTCAAAATGCTGAGCAGTCTCTTTCGATAGGCAAGAGGGTGCTCGTGTTTGGTTCTTTTCTTTTGTTTTTCTTCTTCTTTTTTTTAATCTCAAAGACACTTTCTACCCACCCTCATAGACCATCACAGAACCTTGATGATTCAAAGGGAGACAAAGAGATTTATGGCTTCTTGAGATTGTCTCCTGCTTCTCTGAGAATAAAATGAAATTCTTTGTACCGTACTTCAATATACTTGACATCTTTTATTATTTTCAGGTCATACACATCTTTCTTCCTATAAAGAGAGTCATCCTACAAGCATTCATTCATTACTCTTAAGGTCATGTCAGAAAGAATCATGGACTTATTGTCAACACACTCAGTGTGAAAATACAAAACCTTTTTTTTTGCCCCAAACCTTCCGTATGTTCTTATCAGGAAATCAATGTGCTGATGGGGTACTGAGAACTGGGAGACGTGGAGAAATTCAGTGTACTTTGCCATCTGCTCAAGCAGATGGAATTGGGATTGAGCACTCTCACTCTGAGCTCAGATCTGCTGGGTATTATCATCTTGGATGTCATAGCTTCTAGAATTACTGCCCATGAAAAAGGTACCACTTAAGACACTGAAAAAAAAAAAAAAGATGTGCAGAGCCTACTTTGCTGTGATATGGTTTCTATGTTTCTATACTGTTTAATGGATTATGTGCTTTGGAAGTTTAAAATGAAGACTGCGAATATCTACAATTTTCTTTCTTTTAAATTTGCTTTCAGACTTCTTAAAAGCTGTGATATCAACAATAACAGTGCCACATAATGTTCTGAGTCATTCAAAACTTTCAGAACTTGGATTTCCTGGTACTAACTTGCACCTTTTCTCACATTAGTTCCTGCTTTATGTGAGCCATATGTACCCTGCATTGCCAGGCTTAACAGACTGAAAAAGATGCTGTTATATATCCAGACCTCTCATCCCTGTTCCAGGTTGGTACTCACCCCCATTCTCATGAAAATACCAGTCTGGCTCAGATATGGATGTCTATATTCACTTGATAAACATTCCATTATCTAATGGGTGGCTATTTTAAAACTCAGTGTATGCCCTCATCCTTTCCCAAAGCTCTTTATTGAAATCCAAATAAATTTTTTCACTTCATGAATTTTTTTTTTAATATGGTTCTCCTGTTCATCACCTCTTGAATTATTATGTAGAAGTGTTAAGTAGGCCCATTACTAGCTGCTTTGGTCAAGTTATTTACTCTCTCTAAACCTCAGATTATTTAATTCAAAATGGGACTAATGATACCTACACCATAAAACTCTTATGATGAGCAATACATGCAAATAGTTTACTTATTTTTGGCCCTAGCTTTAGTGACTCAAAAATGGTGAGTCTGAGAGTTAGGCATACCTGACAGATAAGGCTGAAGAGGGACACAAGAACTTAAAGTTTATTTCAAATATTTGAGATGGGGGCTTTGGGGATATGGGGTTATTAATGCAACAACAACTTGAAAAACTGTTAAGTAGGTATAGAATTTTTGGATATGAATTTACAAATTACACATCTTAGGCCAATTTAATCTATAACTGGAGACTGACAAGCTGTGGGTCTTTTCTTCATGTCATCATTCAGGAATTTATGTCTCTGGGTTTATTTAGTCTTCACAACGTTATTTTCATAGACTGCACTCCAGGTTTCTTAGCAACCTGTGCATGTGGCTTTATTGGTCCACAGGCTCTGTGGTATGAAGGAGAGGTGGGAAAAGCTTCAGGGAATCACATATGTATAATTTAGGACTCTGAAGAGTGGTGTCGTCACCTTTTTGGCTTAAGCTGCTTTAAGCAGTTTCTAAATCCAGACCCATCTCTAATTGCAAAGGCTTGTGTTGTTTAATATCTCAGCTGAACACTGCATCTTTTTCTCCAGGTTTCATTTCCTCTTTCTTCTCTGAGTAGATATCTTTATGGAGACTGCTTCTGCAAAGCACCTGGACCAGAGAGTTCTTGACATCTATAGGCTTGCCTCTTGTTTCCAACTCAAAAGACAATAGGAAAGTGAGGTCTGTTATCACCTAGCATTCTTTTTTAAATTTTCTTTTTTTAAATCAGAGTGTAGTTACTTTACGAAGTTGTGTAAGCTTCTTCTGTACTGTGTAGTGGATCAGCCACACATATACATATATTCCTTCTTCCTTGAATTTCCTTCCCATTTAGATCCCCACAGAGCACCGAATAGAGGAGTTCCTTGTGCTATACAGTCTGTTCTCCTGGGTTATCTATTTTGCACATTTTGTTGTTGTTTGTTTAGTTGCTAGGTCACGTCTGACTCTTTTGCGACCCCGTGGACTGTAGCCCACCAGGTTTCTCTGTCCATGGGATTTCCCAGGCAAGAATACTGGAGTGAGTTGTTGTTCCCTTCTCCAGGGAATCTTCCCAACCCAGGAGGGAACCTGCGTCTCCTGTGTTGGCAGGCAGACGCCTTACCCCTGAGCTACCAGTTAGTGTGTGTATATATACCGTGTCAATCACCCGGTACTCTCCGACTAGTCCCTGGAAAGGTTTTGGCCACTGTTGACTGACTGGGTGGTGTCTCCGCTCACAGTTCAGTCACATTATTATGGCAAGGAATAGTAGAACATTGTAGGAATCAGGCCCAATTAAAAGGCAGAATCAAATACACAGACACACACAGTGTTCTTAGACAAAAGACGTTTTTTTCTTGCGAACAGAGTAAAGGAGACGCTCACAAGTCCGCCGTGACTTTGCTGTCTTCACCTTTTCACCAGCCCTCCCATTGCCTTCAGGAATAATGCATGTTGCTTATGTTCTCCCACCCAAAACTAAAACAACTTCCAAAATATAAGCTTCCTGCATGCTGCTCCTCAGGGAGGCGAACAAGTTTTGTTCATTTTCTTGTTGCTTTGACGAACTCCATTCTTCTTGTTTCTTTCTTGGTTTTGGAGATTCTGTGTCTATCCAATCATAGCTGCTTTTGTTCTCATTTTCTGATGCCTTCGATAATCTTCAATTATCTTCGATAAATTCAACTTTCACTTAGGAAAAGAGACATTCTTCAATATTTTCTGCTTGACTTTCTGTTCTCATTCTTCCCTGATGTCTGGATTTTACTTAGATCAGAATGACGTACAAATACGCATCTCTAAACCCAGTCTCTTTTTAAAGCTTCCAAACCACATGGCTAATGGCTCCACCTAGACATCTGCATCAGCACACTAAGCTCAAACTATCTTGGTGCAATTAAAAATACATGGATTAGGTATCTTATAGACTTGGGTAGAAGTCCAACATTCTACCTTTATAATGAGGGAATCTTGTAGAAATAGGGTATATTGTATAACATGTTTAATATGGAGATAATAATGCATATCTTTAAGAAATGTTTTGAAGATCCAAGATGCTCTTTGTAAAATCATGAGCAGATGGCCCAAAACATACCATTGAAGAAAGTTACTGTTATTATTTGGACTTCAAACTAAAAGAATGGCTTTTTTTTGTTTTTAATTTATTGATTGATTTTTGGCTGTACTGGGTCTTTATTGCTGTGCAGGCTTTCGCTAGTTGCAGCAAGGATGGGCTATCTCTGTTGGCGGTGCGAGGGCTTCTCATTGTGGTGCGTTGTCTTGTGGCAGAGCACGGGCTGTAGGGCACGTGGGCACAGTAGTTGAGGTTCCCGGGCTCTAGAGCAGAGGCTCAGTAGTTGTGCACGGGCTTAGTTGCTGGTGGATTCTTCAGCACTGAGCCACCAGAGAAGCCCAAGAATGGCTTTCTTATCCTTTCAGTCTCCACATATTAGTCCTACAGAAGCACAACTGGAAGCCTTGAATCACATAACTATCTCCGGATCAAAATAATGTTGTTGAGAAAATAGACCCATGCCTGATTCATGTTCTTAGAAGCTAAGTAGGAATTTCCATACACTAGATTTATATTTATGCCCTTGAACTTGAAGAGATTGCAACATACAGTAATGGGATCAGGAATGACATGATATGCATTTTACTCCACCAGTTGTTCAGTACATAGTAAATCTATTAGACGCATAATAAATCTTTTGTTAATTAATTTATGCATTGGAAAGCAATTATTAATATATATATATATTATGTAAAATGTATATAATCTAATTGAATTACTGTCTGACATTCAGAGAATTTTAGTCTATTGGAGCTGGGAGGGACACTGGAGGTTATTCAGTGCATTTTGCAGATAAACCCATGAGGGACCTCTCTGCACTCTGGATATTTTTTGATAGATTTCAAAATAAAATGCAGGCAATATTTAAGGGACCTGCTGCATGCTAAGACAGACAAAAGCCCCATTAGCAAAACTACTATATGATTACATGACTCATTTAGCCGTGACTCAGAGTGGTAGGCGACTTGAACAAAAGCACGTAACTGGTGAGCATCGGTTTGGATTCAAGCCTGTGCTTCTATGATTTTAATAAGGGAACACCCTGTGCTATGAAATCTATTCTTCTGAATCACAATTCATGTTTTATCGTACCACATCATGCAGACGGAAATCCATTTTAGCGTTCCGTGGCTTCGAGGGAAGATTCAGTCTGCTTGGGAATCCATTCAGCAACAGGTCTGCCACTGAAGTTCACTCTTGGTAGTGAGTTTTCGTGTTTGTGCCTGGTTACTTTCTATAAGTGCTAAAAACCCTCATGTCAGATGCCAGTCCTCACTTCATACCAATCACTCCTCCAGGAGGAGGTCTATTTATTTTGAGTCATTTGTATCATTATTGCAATTTAAGGGAAAGAAAAATAAGGTTCTTAACACATATCAACACAATCACCTTCTGTTTCTTTTTTCTCAAATATATAACTCCCTGAGAAGATTCATTCTGGTCCCTTTTTTTTAATGCATGTAAATCCAAACAGCAATTAGGTATTTTTCAAAAAATCTTGGACTCTCAACATTTTCTTGTGGTCTTTTGCCAAGAATAAGAGTCAATTTGTGGTACAGGGCGACAGGGATCGGCCCCCGACCCTTTCTGAGAGCAGTGGAAAACTTGTTTGAGATGAGCAGCCTGCATCCTGTCAGACTTCCTGCCGCTTTTCCAAGCAGCACTAAAGGAAATGAACTAATGATCGCTGATGCTTGTGATGGGCAAAACTCTTTTGCAGCTCAGAATCGGAATGTGAGTGAAAGCTGTGGGGGCCAGGGCCAGCCCTGACAGAAACAGGTTTTTAACAGCATGAATTTATGAAGCCAGTCAATGCAAATGAGAGTTTATTATGCTTGGAGTCTAAAGACGATGCCTCATTTATTAAATTAAGCTGCAGAAATTCTATTCAGATCATGTTCAATGAGAGCTTTTCCTCTCAAAGCGAGGCTTTTCTTGCAGTGATTCTCCTTATTTGACGGTGTTATTTTACACTCTCCTTCAAGTGGAAGGGAGAGTAAAGATGTGCAGATGGAGAGGGCTGTGATTACCGCCAGATAAAAGCGTGTTGGACTCTAGATTATGCCCTTTACCTGCCCTAAGTCTCACTGTTTCAAGATAATCTTTGTCATCTTTAAAATGGGCATAATTCCCTGAGTGACAAGAATGTGGTGAATGAGAGTAGGAAAGAAGATCATGACCTATGAATCAATAGTCCAGTGGCAATAAAAGGAGGAGAGAAAACCTTCAAATGCATACATCATTGATGTGTTTTTGCAGAGTAATTTCTGGGCTGCATGTAAGAACTCCTGTTCACATCTTTTTTTTTTTTTTCCTGCTTGAGCTGATCACAGGAATCTACATAAAACTATCCTTCAAGCAAGTCTTGTTCTAGTTAAAAAACCACTGGCCTTAAAGTCCAACTGTGATATAAGTAATATGAATATTTTAACCCCAGCATGAGATTCTCCCTAGGTTACTAATGATCAGTATTAACATGATGGGTGGGAATGTGAAGGTTTTGGAAAGAGAAAGCTAAAACTTGTACATTATTTGAAGTCAACCATATGTGGCATCTTTGGACATGTCTATTCTTTTACAAGTTTCCCAGGTGGCTCAGTGGGAAAGAATCCACCTGCCAGTGCAGGAGATGCAGGAGACATGTGTTCAAGCCCTGTGTCAGGAAGATAGCCGGGAGAAGGAAATGACAACCCAGTCCCATATTCTTGCCAGGGAAATCCTATGTACAGAGGAGCCTGGCAGGCCACAGTCCATAGGGTTGCAAAATAATCAAACGTGACTTAGTGGCTGAATAGCAACAATAACGTCTTACAAACAACTTGATGTGGGCTCGTATTTTATCCTTTCTAAGACTTGGTTCCCTTCTCTCTGAAGTGAGAATGTCTGCCTATATTTTCATGATTGCTTTGAGTAAGGAATGAGATAGTGTAAAGATCCCAGTGCATACCTCTGGATGCCGTGGAGTTTTGGAGTACCTGTTTTCTACCTGCTGCGCTGCTAAGTCACGTCAGTCGTGTCCAACTCTGTGCGACCCCATAGACAGCAGCCCACCAGGCTCCTAGATCCCTGGAGCTAAAAATTAGTAATTACTCATGGTTTGTTTCTGAGTTTTGAAACATAACTGATTGACTTAATTTGGATGACTTAATTTTTATGGCTTGACTCAGTGTGCTATTTAGTATTCTTATTTAGACACAGATTTGTATGATGATGATAAGTTAATTATATAGTTAAATATTTACATACATATTGTGTTTGTGTGTATATGTGGGCATGTGTATATGCATTTGTTTGTGCCTTTATTTCTGAATGACCACACTGTTTGTTTTGCTTTCATGGATAAATTATATCAGTAGACAAGTTAGTTTGCTCTCAGATTACTCCCACTTCTCGTCTGTATGAAAGAAACATAAGAAGAAAGTAGAATAGAGAACTGCTTTATCTTCTTCTTTTCAAAGCAGCATTTCCAATGAAGAGGTTCAGCCTAACAAGGCCCTTTGTGTTAAAACCAATGAACGTTCATTTTAATTGATAATTCATCCTGAATTTTGAAATCATGTTTTCTCATCTCAAAAAGCCAATTTTACTAATCCTTTGATAGGGTCACATTTGTGGTCAAGGTGTAGGAACAATTAGCTCGTTAGGTGTAAACAGAAGGATAATTCACAAATACGCATCCTCCCTGCATGTTTTTCTAGAGTCACTGCAAGTGAAAAGAACTAACATGTGTTATGGGCCTTTTTTCATGAAAGTCCCTGCTTGCAAATGAGAACACCTAGGTGGAAATGTAGTGGTTATGCTCCCTAACATCCGCCAGTGCCACCTCAGTCCTTGTCAGCATGTTTTAGCAGAAAGGCAGTCAGCTGTAAGAGGATCGTAGGTATACATGATATGGTCTTCACAGGTGGTGCTAGTGGTAAAGAACCTGCTTCCCAGTGCAGGAAACTTAAGAGATTACAGATTCTATCAGCGGGTTGAGAAGATCCACTGGAGGAGGGCATGGCAACGCACTCAGTTCTTGCTTGGACAGTCCCATGGACAGAGGAGCCTGGCGAGTCCTTTGGACTGCAGAGTTAGACATGACTAAAGTGACCGCGTGTGTGTGTGTATAGGTTCTTTTGTTCTTTTGCTTTTCTTTTACTTAGAATTACATTTACTTGGTAGCAGGAGATTAAGGGTCACCATGAGTTTGTATGAGCTCATTTTAGAATTTTTTTATTTAGGCTTTTAAGAGCCAGGGCATCTGGAAAACTGAGTAACTAAATATCGAACTTAGGATACTTTGCTATTATGAACTTTAGGAGTCGTAAGAGTGTCTCTTGTTGGAGACATTTAATGAACATATGTGAAGCAACTCTTCTGTGCCAGGTCTCCCGCTGGCTCTGGGGATTCCATAATTACCATACTGAAGTGATTGTAGCCTTTAGGGAAAGATGATTTGTTTTGGATCCTGCTTCCCCTAAGAGAAGGTAAGCATATTAATAAGTTAAGTATCAGGATGGGAAGTTGGGTGACCATGAAACACATAGGATGCGAATAGAAAATAGCCAATGGGTAGGGATAGTTGGAAATGACTTAGTGACTAAACAACAGGGATAGTCTAGTTTAGATGAAGATCTTAAAGGGATCACTTTTGACATTTAATTAGACCACGAGGCCCATTTGAGGGAATTTGAACATGCTTTTCTTTATATTTTGAACACTTTTGCCTCTAACCTCAACATCAAATGCTGTAGAAAGAGCAGCTGTTTAGGGTATGGGTGGGATGTATTTTATACATACAGAACAGCATGATCAAAGGCTTTGAGGCAGAGAGAGTTAGGGAAGAGCTAGATACATATAGGGAACTAAAATACTTTTGTGTTAGAGACCAGGTTATGCAGACCAAATTAACCACTGTAGAAATCTGAATTTTATTGCTTTGTGCACAAGAAAGCCATGGGAGAATTTTAAGCAAAAAGGGTTGCAAAGTACTTTGCATTAAAAAAAAAGAAAGAAAGAATCGATTCATCTTCTATTGAGCGGAGAGGTAGTATGGAAAGAGAAAGGAAACTGGTAACCATCTCTAAGGCCAAGAGTTAACCCAGGAGAAAGAATTGATGATAACTTATAGAGGAGAGAGGAAGGAAATAATCGACTTCCTGTATATTCTGGAGCAGACTGAGACCCAAAAGGAGGCAGTGCTTTGACCAGAGCCAGGGACCCACTCAAGGGCTGAACTACAGCCAAGTATCTTTTCCCTGCTAAGCCTGTTCTCATTGTAAATAGGTGAGCTTTGAAGAACTTTCCAGGGAGAAATACCCAAGGGTTTAACTGTGTTGCCATTAACTGCCTCTTGTTTGGTTGAGATAAGCAAGACAGAGAGAGGCTTTAAATAAGCTTAAAAGTGGCTTTCTAAGTATTCACTTACATCTGATCTGTTAGAAGTTTCTCAGTTAAAGAAAACAAACAAAAAACAATGAACATTACTGGTATATTTGGTTCTCTGAATTCCAGAAATTATGGAACTTGGGAGGGACTTGAGAAAATAGGTAGTTTTTATTTCTTCGGTCATTCCCTCTTCCTTTGTCTTTCAGTCTTTATCACAGTGGAGAAGAAACTCTTAGTTTATTGTTAGTCTTTGACTAGTGTTAAACAGAAAGATTAAGATGTCCCTCATGGCAAATAGATGGGGAAACTGTGGAAACAGTGAGCGACTTTATTTTTTTGGGCTCCAAAATCATTGCAGATGGTGACTGCAGCCATGAAATTAAAAGACACTTGCTCATCGGAAGAAAAGCTATGACAAACCTAGATAGTGTATTAAAAAGCAGAGACATTGCTTTGCCAACGAAGGTCCATATAATCAAAGCTATGGTTTTTCCAGTAGTCACTTATGGATAGATGTGAGAGTTGAACCATAAAGAAAGCTGAGTGCCAAAGAATTGATGCTTTCGAACTGTGATATTGGAGAAGACTCTTGAGAGTCCCTTGGACTGCAGGGAAATCAAACTAGTCAGTCCTAAAGGAAATCAGTCCTGAATATTCCTTGGAGGGACTGATGCTGAAGCTGAAGCTCCCAAGGTTTGGCCACCTGATGTGAAGGACTGACTCATTGGAGAAGTCCCTGATGCTGAAAAAGATTGAAGGCAGGAGAAGAAGGGAAAGACAGAGGATAAGATTGGTGGATATCAACACCATGAGTTTGAGCAAGCTCCGGGAGTTGGTGATGGACGGAGAAGCCTGGTGTGCTGCAGTCCGTGGGGTCGCAAAGAACAGGATATGACTGAGCAATGAACTGAAACACCTTCTTGGGCCTCAAGTTCCCCACTTCCTTTCTTAGAGACTTTGGCAGGCTACAGCATCTAGATGGAGCTTAATCATGTTGCTTTGATTTTGTGGAATTTATTTTTATGATTATAGTTATTTATGGCATGTGATATAGGTTTTCTGTTACAGAAGTGACATCAAGTTTTCTTGTGAAATAAATTTGAGCAAAAAGTCAACTTAAAGAGAAAGTAAGAATACATGGGTATGTGACAAATAAGCCTTTTAGATCCCTTTCATCAGTCACCTCACTAACTGTCTTGTTGGAATAGTAGGGACATGGAGAGGGATGCGCTGAGGACCACACCTGTATCTGTCCCCTACCACAAATTCTCCTCACAGTCCCTCTCTGTTTTCCCTCTGGGGAAAGAATCCATTCCCCATATTCCCATGGGTGCATGCATGCTCAGTCACTTCAGTTGTATCCACCTTTTCGCGACTCTATGGACAGCAGCCCACCAGGCTCCTCTGTCCATGGTATTCTCCAGTTGCGAATACTGGAGTAGATTGCAAGGCACTCCTCCAGGGGATCTTCCTACCCAGGGATCCAACCTGAGTCTCCTGTGGCCCTGCAAATTCACTGCAGTTACTGCTGAGCCTCTGGGGAAGCGTCCCACCCCCTTATTCCCATAATAAGGCGTTAAGTATGAGGTAACAACTAGGCTTCCCTGGTAGCTCAGTGGTAAACAATCCACCTGCCAAGGCAGGAGACATAAAAGATATGGGTTCAATCCCTGAGTCAGGAAGATCCCCTGGAGGAAGAAATGGCAATCCACTCCAGTATTCTTGCCTGGGAAATCTCATGGACAGAGGAGCCTGGCGGGCTACAGTCCATTGGGTCACAAAAAATGTGGAAGCATCTTAGGGACTAAACAGCAGTAGCAGCAACAGCTCTAATCTTCTGAAATTTTCCCGGCCGCTTAATGGGAGTGAAGGTGGGGAGAGAAGAATGAATGTTTATCACAGAAATATTTTTTAAGGTACAATGTGCTTTTTGTGTATCATGGAGTGGTATAGACATGAGGTGGAGCAAACACCGGGAGTTTGGCGATGGACAGGGAGGCCTGGTAAGCTGCATTCCATGGAGTCGAAAAGAGTCACACACGACTGAGGGACCGAACTGACCTGAGCTGGAGTGGTATAGAACTGTTAAACCTGCCAAACTGATCTGGATGCAGTGTGGTAATGGATTTCTAAAGCTGATTAAATGCAAAAAGGTCAAAAGATGCTGCAAGTGTGTGCTTTATTTCTCCCATTTTTAAAAGAAAATGAACGCTTCGTGCATGCTAACGTGGACTAAGACAGAAAACGTCTGGAAATACGCACTTGGGGGAAGTTATCAATGAGTGCCTCAGGCAGGGTTGAGAGGTGAACTTGGGAAAAGACTTACTTTTTATTTTCTACAACTTTATACCAGTGTTCCATTTTGTCGAGTTATACCATACTTTTCTCACAAAAACAGAAGGAATAGCACATATTTACTTTTTTTTTTTCAGTTTTTGAAGGAAAGGAATGAACACCAATTTTAAGTCACAGCTTATTAAGTTCAGCAATATTAGAAGCAGGGCTTTAGGCTAGCAGCTCAAGTCTAACTGGGCTTGCAGTCAATATGCCCAGGAATTTCCTCAAACAGCAGATCCACGGGGTCATGAGATGGAAACAGGAGCTGCTGAGGGTGGCAAGTCGGGGTGGTAGCTCTGTGCCTGCCCCCCGCCCCCAACCCCACACCCAGTGAGGACTCAAGGCTAACCCCACTCCCTCAGAGCCATGTGTTTACTTAGTACTTGTCGTTTTCCCACCTTTAACAACTTTCACAAGTATTTGCTGAGTGTCTGCTCTCTGCTCGGCATTCTTCTGGGTGTAGCGATGCAGAATTGCAGGAGACAGTCTCACCTAGCGTGATTTTGGTGTGAAACACTGAATTCACCTCAGAAGGGAAGAGAGCTGTACTTATTTATGTAAGTGCTGTGGATAAGACTGGATTAAGAGAAAAACAGCAGTCGGTCCCTTAGGGAATTCCTCTGTGAAGTGGTAACTTCAGAGCAGAGGCGGGAAGGAAAGCGCTGTGAAAACTCTTTCCCTAGGATGGGGAGGAGCCAGGCAGGTGCACAAGGAAAGAAAAATTGTGGTGGCGTGATCTTCTTCATTGTCCTGAGTGCGGCAGAGAAGAGAGACAGGGAGGGAGGGCTGTGGAGGTGGACAGGGACGTGACTGGGAAATGTGTGGTGGAGATTCGCTGTGCTGAAGACTTGGAGTGGGAGAGTAAAGAGACCCGTTGCATGTTTTTCTAAGAGGTCATTCTCTCTTCTAGGGGAATGAAGTGTACGGAGGGCGGAACAGAGGCAGGAGCTCATTGGGGATGCTACTCTGATTTTCTTAGCACTTTCATCTCCGAACTTTAAGGAATGCAAATCCTCAGAGGACGTGGATGAGAGAGAGCCAAAGTGAAGTGAACGGTCTTAAAGCCATCAGAGAGAGCTCTGACAATAGTTTTTAAAAGTGTGAAGTACACTGCTCAGCTTGACTGCAAGACTCCAGGCAGTCAAGGTGGTGTGTGGGTGATGGGTGACACAGGAAGGCAGGAGAGAAGGGAGGGATGGGAACAGCATGTGGACGGAGGAAAGAAGCAGGGATCGCTCTGCAGGAGCAGAAAATTCACCCACTGTTTGTGTTTGCATGCTGCATTTGTTTCATCATTAGAGTATTTGTGAGTACTAGGCTGTGGACTTCCCAGGGGACGCTAGTAGTAAAGAACCCGTCTGACAATGCAGGAGACCTAAGAGATGCGGGTTTGATCCCTGGGTGGGGAAGATCCCCCGGAGGTGGGCATGGCAACCCACTCCAGTATTCTTGCCTGGAGAATCCTGTGGACGGAGGGGGCTGGTGAGCTGCAGTCCATAGCATCACAAAGTGTTAGACGTGACTGAAGCAACTGAGCACACACAGCTGTGGATTCAGTGTGTCATGATGTACTGTTCAGAAACATCTTCAGTAAACATGCCTTGAGGGCTACACTATGATAGGCTCTGTGCTGAAGACGGAAAAAGATAGATGATGTGGCCGTGACACCTCAAGATTCTGGAGGGACAGGGCTGGTTTCTTGGGCATAAAATCCATGGGGTCGGGATGGGGAAGGAGTTGTGAGGAAGGGTCAGGATGGGGAACACATGTACACCCATGGCTGATTCATGTGAAAGTATGGCAGAAACCACTGCAATATTGTAAAGTAGTTAGTCTCCAATTAAAATACATTGAAAAAACTAATCTGTGGGGTCACACAGGTCTCTGCTGCTCAGAAGGGGCCCCCTTGCTTGGGTTCATTTCCTGATGTCAATCTGCGAATTTTATTTTTTTGTGAGTGAGGTCTGATGAGAGAAAGGAGCAAGCATATAAACTGCAAGAACTAAGTGAAAGGACAGTAAGTTCATATTTTTGTTGTTGTTCATTAATTACCGTCATGTCTACTTTTTTTGTGGCCTCACACATGGACTATAGCCCACCAGGCTCCTCTGTCTATGGGTTTCTCCAGGCAAGAATACTGGAGCAAGCTGCCATTTCCTTCTCCAGGGGATCTTCCTGACCCCAGGATCGAACTTGTGTCTCCTGAATTACAGGCAGTTTCATTACCCCTGGAGTCACCAGGAAAGCCATTTCGTAGTTTAGTACTTTTTTTTCCTGTATTTTCATTTTGTAATGTGCATCACCAATGATGCAAGTTGATTTGCAGCCAGACATGTGGATATTTATACTGGTCATTACAGTAGACCCTGGCTTTTCCTCAGTGACAAGTACCTGTGGACAGGCATAGTGGAGGCACTGGAGACAGAGGTGGGAGATGCAGGGAGTCAAGGAAGATTTTCAGGAACAAGCAAAACCCCAGTTGACTTTTTAAATTTTTATTTTATTTTTAATTGGATAATAATTACAACACCATGATGGCCTCTACCATCAACATGAATCAGCCAGAGCAATACATATATCTCCTCCCTCCCACCTCCTTCCCCTTCCCACCTCTCTAGGTTTTCACAGAGCATCGTCTTTGGGTTTCCTGTGTCATACAGTGAGGAAAATCAGGAGTTAGGCAAATATGAGAAAGGACTTCAGGTAGAGAGAGCAAAAAGTGTGTGTGAAAGTGAAGTGGTGTGAAGGGTTGTGCCTGGGGCTTTGGTCAGGCCCAGATCAGGGAGAGACTTCTGGGTCACACTGTTGAGTAGAGAAGCAAATTGCCTCTGAAATGCTGCTTTTAATAAATAACCTCAGATGTGCAGAAAGTGAGGAAGTTGTTCAGGAGAGTGATGAATGTTTTCATCGAGTTGTACAGGACGCTCCTCGTGCAGATCTTGTCATGTGCATCACCTTGCTTCATAATTCTGTTTTGAAGTTTCCTATTCATCCCTACCATGGACTATGGATGGAGGAACTGAGGTTGAGCCCGTGACTCTCCAGATGGGTGGCGTCAGAAACAGAAAGTCGGACACTGGGATTCTTGTCAAGAATTTTGACTTCAGAACCCATGTTCTTCACACTCACATTTTCTGGCATCTCTACAGAAAGGCAGGTCAACAGGCATGGTGGGAAAAGGCTTTGCCACATTGACAAGGCTTGACCTGAATTATAAGGATTGTAGAGTTTTATTGGATTGGTGTTATGGATAGATGTGACAATATTGTTTTCTTATGCGGATACAGCTCTGCTTTGTTTAGCTGTTTTCCCCCATATCGCCACACTCATGTAGATAAATTCATCTTTCAGATAGATCAAAGAATTCTCATAACTTCAGGCCTGCATACTTGCTTTCTCTTTTGACTGGAGAGCACGGCCAAGCTCTGTTTTATTGAACTCAGTCTCTGGAGACCCTCCTAATCTATCACCAACCTCTGGAATTTTGCCTGCCTCATGCTTGGCTTCCCTTTTCCAAAGTCCGTTAATCCTCTGTGACTTTTGTTAAGATTTTTTTTTTTTTTTTTTTTAATGTGGGCCACTTTCTAGAATGTCTTTCCTGAATTTGTTACAGTACTGCTTCTGTTTTATGTTTCGGTTCTGGCCCTGAGGCTTGTGGTTATCTTAGCTCCCCAACCAGGGATCAAACCCATCTCCCCTGCATCGGAAGATGAAGTCTTAACCACTGGACCGCCAGGGAAGTCCCCCTTGTGCTTTGTTATCTTGTACCGTGTGTGTAGTTTGCGCTGTGTCCTCTCCCACTAGACAGGAGGTTCTCAAGGACAGGCACATATTTTATTTCTGCATTTCTGCATAAACTCAGTCTCTAGAACAATTTGGAAAATAGTCAGTGCACAGTTATATTCCAGCATGTATAGCCATCTAATAGAATTACCTGTCCAGGGGAGTCCCTGACATTAACAGAAAACTGTTTCGAGTGCCTAGTATACGGCAGGCATTGTGCTGGGTTTTAGGGCTATGACGGTGAGGGAAAAGACATGCAGAGGATGAATGGGACAAGGAAGAAAGGATTCTAAATATGGTGCTCAGCAGAGGCAGGGTTATATCTAGGCTATAACCTGAAGGGTAAGAAACGAGCTCCGTAAAGATTCATGTGCAAAGTATTTCATGCATCAAGAAAATACCAAATTCTAAAGATCTGTGCCGTAAGAAAATTTGTCACGTTCAGATAGCATGTGTGGCTGGACCTGAGCAAATGAATGTGTGTGCCTGAGTATATGTGTTTGTATGTCTATCTATGGTTCTTCATTTATTTTTCAGTCCTTTTGTTTCCATCCTTAAATCCTACACTCTTTTTTTTCTTGTACCTGAGCCGAATGGCTACTTAAATAGTTGGAGTCTCTTGAAGTCACATTAACTGGTGTTCTTTTTCACAGAAGTGGTGAACCTGACAGACAGGGAGGGTTTCCAGTGTGTTCTTTTAAAACTGCACTTAGCTGCTGCTCCTGGCTCTTAAATCGACATTCTTTCTGGCTTCCTTGAAGGGAACAATCAGATAGACTGTAGGTGGTCTTGCTTAGACATTTGAAGCTTTATTCTTAGACAAATACTGCCAGGATATTCTTTGATTCCTAAGAGCAGCTAGAACCTTTCATGGTGTGTGTGTGTGGCGTGTGTGTGTGTGTGTGTGTGTGTGTGTATCTATATGTCTAAAGGGAGGAGAAAGGACTATTAACTTTGATCTCTTGAGTCCCTGATTGTGTAATTAAAAATCAATTGGCCAAAACCTAATTTTGAATATATAACTGCTTCCACTAACTTGCTTCTGCTGAAATGATTTGCCAGGCAATATTACATTAATGCCTAATCTTCTCTGAAAATCAGTTAGAAATACTCAATCACCCAGGAACAACTAATGTTTTCAGTGGAGCATCCGCATTGTGTTAAACACGCATTGACTACTGCACATTTATTAGCAGGAGGACTGATGGAGAGCATGTACTGCCTTGACCAAAAGAAGACAAAGCTGGGTGGAGAGACAGTACAGGTAGTCACACAATAGTCAGCTTTAAGGACCCTCCAGACCTCTCGGAGGCTGGACCTTCTGCCTCAAGTACTTGAAGTGTGTCTCTGTAGGTGCAGGGTGAAAAAAAGCAATACCACTAAAATCACTATTGAAATTGGAATGAATTGCACAGAATCGAGCATTTTCACTTAGCTTTTTATTCCTTTTTAAAAAATTTTCTGTTTTATACTGTAGAAGTAAAACAACTTCTTGCCAAAGAAGTGCAAAACTTGTTAAGTAGTATCATAAAAATACTGTTCAGGGACTTGGTATTTTTATTGAAAAAATAGATACTGCTTTGTGTTTATGCAAACTAGGCTTAATTTGTCCTCATAAAATAGAATTTGCATTACCTTGGGTCCGATGTTTGGAAATTAGATAACATTAAAGAATACAATAAAATACAATGCAAATTTACCTCTACAACTTCCTTTTTCCAAGATGAATTTTATTAGTGTCTAGTGATTATTTGAGTCAATTCCAGATATTCTAAGTTTACCTTAAGATTTTGCTTTGTGAGTCTCCTGCTTTTTCAAAGGCTGTCTTGCCTGCTTTAAAACCAAATAAACACTTCTGTTGTGCAATGAAAACTTTCAATAAATGGGATCAAGTTAAATTTATCGTTTTTAACTTTCAGTGTGCATATATTTATAGTTAAAGGGTATATGTGTGAGTGTGTGTGCAAGTGTAATTTTTTGAGCAGCTAATTTACAGGGTTGATACTGTTGGTCTAATTATTAAAGTACACATGGGAATTTGTGTTAAAGTTAAACACATTCTAATCATTTCTTTATTAGTAAACAAATTTAGCTTAGGTGATCAGATACTTAATCCGATGTTGTTAGTAAATAAAGGGATTTAAATTCTCTTACTGTGGGACTCATTTCTATTTGTTTAAAGTGTGGAATAGCTTTTTTCTGTCCCATGTGGCAACTTTGATAACTAGACTGTCTACGTGTGGGCATTAACCAGTCAGATGATACTTCCAGTATTTAAACATTTGGAGAGAACCAAATAGCTTTAAATTTCCCAGAAGCCCTATAAGACACATCATTGCAAGAGACTCCCCATTGTAATGGAGATGCTTTGATTACCTACAGAATATCAAAAAATCTTTTGTGATAACAAATTTCCTCTTTGAAGTTATCCACAGTTCTTTGCAACCATGTTTCTGTCACATTATGTAAAACTTAAAAAAAAATCAATAAAAAAATAAAAACTAGAAAACAGATGAATGTTATGTCTATGAGATACTAGGTCATTTTAATGAAAAGCTGGAATCCACTCAGTTCTGTAAATGTCAGTATTCTGCAGTGAAGTTAGCATGGTCTTCATTAGGTGGGATTCCGTTTCTTAAACACTAGGTTTGTGGTCTTGGTAGAGTCATTTCCCTCTCACTTACTTCCTCATCTGTTAAACGGAGTTAATACCTACTTTAGAAGGTTACTGTTGAAATACAACATAAGTGTTAGTTCATTATGTGTTCTCTTTTAATGTTGTTACTACCAGGCAGAGTCTATGTTTACAGATATGGCCATTATTATTTAGATGTTTCACTTTTCTCATAAAGATTGGGACTCAATTTTCAAACATCAGATAATTACATGCACAAGAACTGACTCTCCAAAAAAGTTTTTTTTTCTGCAAGTTTAGAGTATTTATCATGAGGCAAGTTTAATTTTTTAAAAAATTTATGTTTAACATTTTTAAATTTATTTTTATTTATTTTTGGTTGTGCTGGGTCTATTTTGCTACAAGCGGGCTTTCTCTTGTGCAGCGTGGGTTCTGGCGTATGTGGGCTTCAGTGGCTGCAGCTCCCGGGCTCTGGAGCACAGGCTCAGTAGTCGTGGAGCACGGGCTTTCATGGCATGTGGAATCTTCCTGGACCAGGGATCCAACCCATGTCGCCTGCATCAGCAGGCTTATTCTTAACCACTGGACTATCAGGAAAGTCTGCAAGTTTAATTTTGAGTGCTAGGGATACAGAGATGTGTAAAGCCCTTTGCTAGTCATTGTAAAGAGCATCATATTAAAATCACTGTTGGGGTGCCACTGGAGGAATTGCTTAGATGAGATGCTGAGTAGGGGAGAGGATGTGAAACCAAGAGGGACAAGCATCATATCTAGTTTATACCTCCTTTCTCCACAGCAGATAGATGAGAGGTGGTCAGTTGACTTAGAAATGTCCTCCTGAGATGGGGGAAGGCCTGCCATGAGAAGATCTCAGCCGAGTAGAAGGCTCCGCTCATCAGTCAATAGGGGAAGTGTTTGTTCCAAACACAGTACATAAACTGAGATGATTGTATGGAGTTGACGAATATAACTTTAAAGAAAATGGTGTCTCTTGGTACAGTTATTCTTTGTTTAGTTCTCAGTGATTTGATATTTGAAAGACTGTGCTCCACATAGTCATAGCATATCTTTCACAGGTAATGCTGAAACAGTATCTGTTTTTTAAGTGAGATGGAATTGGTGTCATACTCAGAGATTTGGGGAGATAAGAGCTAGTATTTATAATATTAGTTTTCTACTACTAATAATATGATATGTTTTTAAAATATATTTACACAAAGAACAACAAATAAAATGGATAGTATTCTGGTACAGAAAAAAAAAAAAAAAACCTCAAGTAGATGGAAGGGGAGAAAAAATAAACAACCAGAAATATGGAAGCATTACTATGCTCTGTGAAGATTTACATTCTAAATATGTCATGTTCTTCCACAAACCAGTCTTTCCTCTTCTACCCTTGGGGTCCAAAAGATCAGCTGCTTTCATGAATTGTTGAAAAGCTATTCCAGATGATTTCCTTGCATCCACATCCCTTCCCAATTTCCACTCTATTCTTAGTCACAGAAATGATACAGTTTGATTTGCAGTTTGAGAAGATGGGGCTGGCTTCCCTAGTGGCTTAGATGGTAAAGAATCAGCCTGCAATGCAGGAAACCTGGGATTGATCCATGGATG
This sequence comes from Antilocapra americana, assembly GCA_007570785.1. NCBI lineage: Eukaryota > Metazoa > Chordata > Mammalia > Artiodactyla > Antilocapridae > Antilocapra > Antilocapra americana. Next base: position 1,083,579 of record ML663025.1, read on the forward strand.
AGGAAGATCCCCTGGAGAAGGGAATGACAACCCACTCCAGTATTCTTGCCTGGAGAATTCCATGGACAGAGGAACCTTGTGGGCTAAAGTCCATGGGGTTGAAAAGAGTCGGACACGACTGAGCGACTAACACTTTCACTCTGAGAAAACCATGTGAGGTACTACATATTAGCTGTTTTTCTTTACATAGAAGAGAGAAAATCCTAAGGATCTTTAACAGACATCACATGGCTTGCCCCTGCCTTTCTTTATTTTTTTAATTATATATGTATTTATTTTATTTTTGCTTGTGCTAGGTTTTCGTTGCTGGACCTGGGCTTTTTCCAGTTGCTGTGAGTGGGGGCTACACTCTAGGTGCAGTGCTCCAGCTTCTTTTGTTGCAGAACACCACCTCTAGGTGCTTAGTTTTAGTAGTTGAGGCGCAAGGGCTTAGTTGCTCCATGGCATGTGGGATCTTCCTGGATCAGGGATTGAACTTATGACCCCTGCCTTGGCAAGTGGATTCTTGACCACTGGACCACCGGGAAAGTCCCACCCTTGCTTTTCTATTCAACCTTCTGTAGACCTTGCATCCTCTTCAAAGAATTTATTTCCGTCAGGCAATTATTAAACATCAGGTCCAAAGAACTCTACCTTGAGAGATACACAGATGAGCAAGAAGACATGGACACTGCCTTCAGGATGCCTAATAATATTCAATAACTGATTTGAGGAATTTATTCCATTGCTCTCTACATCAAAGGTTTCCACTAACTTATGCATTGAATGAATTCCAGCAAAGCTGGCAAATTCCTGTGAAGCAAATCCCATTTTCCCATCGACTTCCATTATGATATTGAAAATGCATTTCCTCTTGGTGAGAGGACCTGCAGTATTCAATTGCTTCACACAGCGGCTCATTGGGAAATCATATCTCTTTAAATGTTTAAAGAGAAAAGGAGGAGCCATAGGTGTGATAGGAATTGTTAATGTCCTACAAAGGTGCTGCAGTTAAAGGTTAATGGTGGCTTAGGAATTATTTCTGGCTTTTACCTTCAGCAGAGTAAATATGAGACTTACTGGTGTAGACAGGCAAAGGCTTTTGATTTTGAATCCCAGCTTTTTCCTCATTAGTGGAATGATCTAGGAAAATTTACTTAACTTCTTTGAGTTCCATATTTTTCAGATGTGTCAAAGATTGGAGCATGGGATGTTAGTGACATAAAGAGTTAGAAAGCATAGTTGACCTGGTGCTGGGGAGGAAAAATAAGAAAAGAATCACATCTTGAGGTTATTTTGTTTTATGTTGTCATTTTTGGCACTAAGCCATTTGAATCAAAAGCAGTAGTGAGGATCGACACCCAGTTACATTCCCCATGGTACTCTGCACTCATGTTATTTAATCTTTTCAACATCGATTCACTCAACACACAGGTATTGAACTCCTATGCACATTTGCTAAATAGAGTAAAATCTCGTAGCTGCCTGCAGTATTTCCCTAAAGGTGTCTGTCTCATGAAGAGCTGCTTCTCTGCTAAAAATATTTTACTCTGTCTTATCTCTAGCACCTTCTCTCAACACAGAAGTCAGAGAGGGGGAAAAAAATCCATTTGGGATCAAAAAGGTCTTGCCTTCTGTATTACAACCTATACCACTTACCAGCGAGTGTGCTGGGCTCATCCTTTACGGAAAGAAAGTGCTTTATCAATAATTTTGCTGTACTACCTCATTTACAGGTCTCTGGCTGTCTTGATTTCAGGATTATACAGGCTATACATGCTGTGAAAAACCAGGGCACAGGAAGCATGAGTGTGATGCTGTGGTTCATGGAGCTTAAGATGTCTTAACTCTAACATTTACTGACGTGCATCCTGTGAGGTATTAACAGATGTCACATGAAATAGTGTTTCACAGGGTTGACCACAAAACCAGCGAGTTTTTAATATTAACCTGTTTCTTTGCTGCAGGAGTACCAGGACTTTTAACGTGCTGAACCTGTCTTGTGTGTCTCCAATTAGTAACAGTATAAAGTGAACATAGACCATAATTTCCCCAAAAGACATTGATCACCTTGGGTGCATAAGATTATTTTTGAAATTTTTCACCCCCTCTGCTACTTCCATCATCAGAGGAGTTTATTTCCCTGCTCCAATTTTGTCAAAAGTATTGTCAGAGGAAAGAACTTTATAATAAAAGGAAACTGCACTGAACAACTAGAATGTACTCTTGTCTTTAGTATATTCTTGAGAGGGATTAAAAATGTGCACTTAGCATCTATGGTTGGACTGCTGCTTCTTTGAGTCAGCACTGGACAGGTTATTTGCCACTTGGAGCCTCAGTTATATTCTGGATACATATTGGCAATATTTGGTAAATAATGAATGAGTAGTGTGTCTGCTGTTGGAGATGCACTGTGCTAGATATTAAGTGTTGACTGTGGTCTACGCTCCTTTTGGATGTTTCTTCCAATGTCGTGATTTTTTTTTTTTCTTTTGGCCATGCCAGTCTGCATGTGGTATCTTAGTTCCCAGACCAGGGATCAAACCCACTCTGCCCCTGCATTGAAAGTGCAGAGTTTTAACCACAGGACCATCAGGGAATTCATGATCTTTTAAACCTAAAATTATTTAATCAGATTCAAATTGAAAAGCAAGAGATTGGAAATACTCAGAAGCTAATTCTTGCAGGCATGCTTAAGTTAACCCTTTGATGGATATCTTAATGTCTTTCTGTTTTATCATGTTATTCTTTACTGTGTCAGCATCACTTAAACAGCTTCTCAGATTTTGTCCCAATCTGGTGTCATTAAATAAAGTTCAATTGGTACTTACCAACTGCTTGATTTACATGTGGTTTTCTTGTTATGTTGCCATTCTCAGTGGGGTTCTTAACGGCTAGATAGCCAAGAGAGAAGTGTGGACAGGGCAGACATACTGGTTATATATGTGTTCTCAACCATATATTTAGTGACTGTTTCACTGTAATATATATTCCATTAAACCTTTAAGGACTGATCCTGAAGCTCCAATTCTTTGGCCACCTGATGAGAAGAGCTGACTCGTTGGAAAAGACTTTAATGCTGGGAAAGATTGAGGTCAGGAAGGGAAGGGGGCGATAGAGGATGAGATGGTTGGATGGGATCACTGACCCAAGGGATACGAGACTGAGCAAACTCTAGGAGTTAGTGAAGGACAGGGAAGCCTGGTGTGCTGTAGTCCACGGGGTTGCAAAGAGCTGGACACAACTGGGCAACTGAACAACAACCACCTGTGGATAATTTTCATTTCCTGTGACATCTATTATTTGAGGATGGGGCCACAACAGCCTTGTATGTTAGCCAATAGCAATTCCATGTTGAAATTTACAAATGATTTAAACACTATTTGATGTTTATTTTATTCTTAGACATAATTTAAAATTCTCCAGAGTAATGAGTGAAACGTTTCTAAGAAGGAATTGAAACAAATATGTCGAATGAGGAGGGGGGAAGCATATTTATTAAGCCTGAAAATGAGAAAAAATTCATTTAGAGAAAAAAATGGAAATTACTTTCAGACTTACACTACCTGCAGCTTGAATTCTATTCCATTTTTATTTTCAGTTGACTCATATATTCCAGGAAGAGAGAATTCAACGTAGAATGAGAACTTCTTGAAGGCAGGGGCCATGTTTTATTCATCATCTCTGTGTATAACTCCTATGGAAAATAATAGGGGCTCAATATATGCTTGTATGACTCTGTATGACTGAAAAGTAAAAAAGATTGAATCATACAGTTATAAAAATATGTTTTAGGGGAATGATCAGCATTTTCCTTGACACATTTAATATAATTTTTATTCAAACGGTTGAGATATTAAAAAGACTCAATACCTTATGGAAAAGTCATATTTGCCTTCTTTCCTCATAATCATTGTAATAATAATCATACTCAAACTTAGTGTGAAATACACTTCAATTTAGAAATAAGATCTACAATAGCATTCATGTTTGGGAAAGAAATAATGGTGTGGAGTTGTTTTGATAATATTTGTGATACTGTTTTTGAGCAATCTTGAAATTCTTGGGTTTAAGAGTTAAAGAGCTGTTTCAACCCCACCCCCCTAGCAGGAGCACACTAGTAAACTAGTGGAGACACTGCTTAAATCACTGTGGAACAGTCCACCCAATAAATGGGAGAACTGACCTCTACCTGGCAACTTTCTCTGGTGGCTCAGATGGCAAAGAATCTGCCTGCGATGCAGGACACCTGGGTTCGATCCCTGGATCAGGAAGATCCTCTGCAGAAGGGAATGGCTACCCACTCCAGGATACTTGCTGGGAGAATTCCATGGGCAGAGGAGCCTGGTGGGCTACAATCCATGAGGTCACAAAGAGTCAGACACAACTGAGCACTAACACTTTCACTTTTTTTCTTTGGGAACCTGATAGCCAGATTTGTCAACCTTAGTTACCTACAGGGAGAAGGTCCCCTGGAGGAGAAATGGCAATCCACTCCAGTATTCTTGCCTGGAGAATTCCATGGACAGAGGAGTCTGGTGGGCTACGCATGGAGTTGCAGAGAGTCAGACACGACTGAAGCGACCTAGCATGCACGCATGCAGTTACCTGCAGTCTGATGCCAGATCCTCAATCACTAGGTCCTCAATTACTTGTCTTGTCCTCTCTGATTTCTTTACATGAGATTGTTTTTCACCAGCCACGAGAAGAAGAGAAAGACTGTCATTCAGCTCAGCAAATATTTGGAAAGAGGCCAAACTGGAGATTAGAATCTGCAGATATTTATGAGCTGGGCCTCCTTGGACAAGTTACTCAGTGGCATTGAACTTCTGAATAATCTTTGTTCTTTCTAAATTCCATCTTGTTTTCAGGGTCAAGAGGGTTGACATGTACCAGGGGAAAGGTGGAAGAAAACTAATCTGTCTTGAACACTTACCATATGCCTAATAGTATACCTTTCAAACCTCAGCTTCCTAATTCACTTAATGTGTATTGATACCTACCTACTTCAAAGGAGAAAACAGAAGTTTGATTAGACATCAGCTGTCAGAGATTGAACTCAAGTCCTGACATGCCTGATTCTGAAATTTAGGTAATTTATTTCTTTCCTAAATAGCCTCTCCAGAAAAACTATAAAGGTATTAAAAATCAATGCTTTCTTTAGAATTTTGCGAGGCACTGCACGTTATACAATCTTCAATTCTTATGGTTTCCACAACTTCTTATAGATATTTTTTTCACTTAGAAACAAAGAAAAACAAGAGTTCCCAGTCTTGCTCAAACTTTTTATGGAGTTGTTCATTTTTTGGATAAATCTTAAGCCAGCGAAGCAAAAGTTACCACTAGCAAGAAGCCCTTGTAGTGTTCTCCATAACAGCAGAGTAGGTCTTAGTGCAGAGGGATGATTCAGCTTGTGTGTGTGTGTGTGTGTGTGCGCGTGCGTGTTCATGTGGGATCTTAGAGGTACACAGTGGGTGGTAGAGGCTTCAAAGTAAGGAAGTGGACTCAAAGTTTTCGACACTTCTTTGACAGGTACTGATTTTAAAGTTGCTGAAATCCATTCTGCCTCTGACTTATTAAAATGAAGGGAAATCACAAAGCATCTTTGATTCAGCCTGGTTTCTTTTCACGTTTTCCAGCCATTCATTCTATGGCTTTCCAAGGGATTTAAAGGAAAAATGGGAGGAAATAATGAAATACACAGAAAAACAAAAAAATCACCATGCCTGAGAAAGCTGTTAGAAAGCCTAGTTCTCTGTAAGCAGCTTGCTCCACCACCTTTTAGCAACATATTTCTCTTGATTCACACCAGCTGGTCGTTTCTAATTTCTCCTCAGTGTCTTGGAATAGCTATTTCCCTTGAAGCTAATCTCTCAGCCTTTGCCGATGACTCCCTGAGTTTGAAATTCCTACAGAAGGTATTAATATTAGTCCTCCTCAACTTTCTACTCTTAACCCTTAAATAAACTGAGCCTTAATAGCTGACCTTTGAGTAAGGATGCTCCCAGAGATTCACAGCCCCTTTGAGCTTAGGTAACCTTTAGGGGTAAGAATGGTGACATATTGCATGGATAAACTCGAATCCCTGCCTTTCATCAGTCATCTTGGCTCAAAATGAAGTTGCGTTTTTGGACAGGACTGGCTGAGATATGAGCATCCTGCCACTCATCACCTCTCTTTGGACAGCGACAGTAGTTTTAATGGAAAAACAGACTTTGTGACTATCTAGATGCAAATTATGTTAACAAATATAGAGCATATTTCTCAAGCATTATTGTAGTTCATCTTCACAAGGATCCTGACAGGTGGGTATTTTCATGTCTTCTTTAAAAAAAATATTTAAAGGAGGCTTAGAGAGCTTAAGCAATTGCTAATATCACATAGCTCATAGGAATAAAATCTTCAGACCCAGATTGTCAAATTCAAAAGCTTCAAAAGCCATTTCTTCCTAATGGATGACAGCATCCAGTCTTTGGTTGTGATAAATCTGATGAACATGCTTCTGTTTGAACCTGTTTTCTTAGATTTTGGACCATGTTTCCTTTTGTCTTTCTTGTAACATTAGTGTTAGTCATTCAGTTGGTCCAACTCTCTGTGACCCCATGAACTGCAGCCCACCAGACTCCTCTGTCCATGAGATTTTCCAGGCAAGAATGCTGAAGTGGGTAGCCATTCCCTTCTCCAGGGGATCTTCCCAACCTAGGGACTGAACCCAGGTCTCCTGCATTGCAGGCAGATTCTTTACCATCTGAGCCACCAGGGAAGCCTTGGAACATTGGTAGGACTTTAACTACATGTGTATGTATCTCTCTCTATATTAGACATTTTATTTTTATTCTGTTTTTATATTATTAACAGACTCCTTACTTTGAAGAAGCCTTATCCAGGAAATGAGGAAATCAGAATCATGCCCGGAATATTGCCTCTAATGATTGTGAATATATAGATATATCAGTATCTTTTAAACTGTAAGTGCTTTACATACAGCTAACTCATTCAGTCTTCAGAACAACTTAATAAATCACCAGCGACACGATTCCTATTTTTAAAAGGAAAAGGAATTAAGGCTTAAATAATTTGGAAGAGATGATACAGTCAGTAAGTATTCAAACTACTATATTATTCAAACTACTGAGTATCGGATGGACAATGGCGCCTCCTCCAGCTGTGTTTAGGAAGGGATGACTGAGAACTCTTACTACTTTTTTTTAAGAAAAGTATCTATTTATTTAGACTGTCTCAGGTCCTTGTTGTGGCGCATGCAGTCTTGATTGCATCACCCAGGATCTTTTGTTGCACTCTTGTACCCTCTAGCTGTGGTGGGACTCCAGAGCGGGCAGGCTCAGTGCTTGTGGTACCCAGGCTTAGTTGCTCCTTGGCATGTGGGATCTTAGTTACCTGACCAGGGATTGAACCCTCATCCCCTGCATTGCAGATTCTTAACCACTGGACCACCAGGGAAATCGCTGAGAACTCTTAGAGGTTTATTTTTGTGTTAGAAGTATCGATCGAAGCCAGCAAGATGTCCATGTTCTGCTCATCAACATTTTAGCCTCTCTAGAGTCATTTTTTTTGTTACTCTGTGCCTTTGAATTGAGTGCTGCCAGCACTTGCCGGCCACTCATGTGCCAGGGATTGCGGCGTTACGTGCTTCACACCTTTGATCGTCTCGTTCCAGCCTCACGACACATCTCTGAGGTAATGAGCAGTGTTCTCAAAGCCTTCGTTGATCTCATCTGTTGTTGTTTAGTTGTGAAGTCACGTCTGACTCTTGCAACCCCAGGGACTGTAGCCCGCCAGGCTCCTCCATCCATGGGATTTCTCAGGCAAGAATACTGGAGTGGGTTGTCATTTCCTTTTCCAGGGGATCTTCCTCACTCAGAGGTCAAACTGCATCTCTTCATAGGCAGGTGGTTTCTTTAATGCTGAGGCACCAGGGAAGCCCTCATCTGTAGAAGGAGATAATAGGTAACTTCCCCAAAGAGGTTCTTGTGTATACATGTATATATGTATAAACCAAGGATGCACATCCAGTTCTGCCTGATCTTAGAGCATCTGCCCTTTACCGTTATGCTCTGCTGTGTATCTCTCTGTTTAGAGTTGTCCTCCATAGGCTTTGGTGACTTAGCTCTCTTCTTTGGTTGACACTATTCCTGCTTCTGTTTTTCTCCATTCTCACATTACTCTATGTTGCTTTGAGAATCAGATGAGGCGTTCATTTACACAGAAGAAATCTCTTATGGTCAGCCTCTGGGCTTCATAATACCGTGCTATAATAAACATAAATTCACTCTCCATGCTGTAATAAACTTCTGTTCATTGTTCTATCACTCCCATTAGATTATGAGATCTGAGAAAATGGGTTAGGTCTCAAATATATGTATATTTTTCAAACTCAAACAGTGCATGGAAAATAGGATAGTCATTCAACAAACTTCCATTGAACATCTTATATATCTGAATAAATCCAGTTCTCACACAGAGGTAGTTGGGGATTATTTGGTATCCATGTATGCAGACTCGGCTTTGACTGAGAGTAGAATGGCCCCTCTATCAAGAGCTCTGTACCATCTTGACATGAAATTGAGCTGCAAATACCTATTCGGAATCCGAAGCTAGTATAAAGGACAGGAGGAATCCTTTGAATTTTATACTCCTCAAGTGTCTGTAATCTAGGCAGTGGAAATCCACGTCAGTGCCACTGTTTGTCTCTGTTCATTTGTTCTTTTATTCTGTGACGCATAACACACAGCACTCTATATCGATGAGACACCCCCCTAGGCGCCAGCGTACAAACTGAGCAAGATAAATAAATTGTCTACTCTCACGAGGCTCACATTCTAGTATTTGAGACTGGGGAATGGTGAAATAAAATGGAACAGAACCAGATAATGCAGAGTGACTGGTGACTAGTTTGACTTGTTTAGAAAATCTTTTCTGAATTGGTGATTATTTTTCAGCTAGGATGTGAATGACAAGAAGTGTCCATCCATGAAAAGGCGAGAGGAATTCATGCAAACACCTTTAGCAAGGAACAGATGGACTTGTTAGAGGAATAGAAAGTAATGTAGGGTGGCTGAAGAGTGGTGAGCTAGGAGCACAGTATTGTGAGATGGAGTCAAAGTGTAACATCAAGGTCAGTTAACAGGTGCTTATGAACTGAGTAAGGAGTTTAGCTTGTTTTCTAAATGTGTTCTAAATATGTTGGGGGTTATTGAAGAGTCTTAAACTAGGGACAACAACATATATATGTTACAATAATCACCTAAGATGCAGTATGTAGAAAGGGTCTCAGGGAGGAAAAAGTGGAAGAGGGGAGACCATTTATACTGGCCCAATCAAGGGATGATATTTCATGGTCTGATGATGTGGATAACAATAGAGATGAGAAAACAGGACAGCTTAGGGATGTTGTTTAGAGGATGAGGCAACACTTCATTTGTATGTGCGACTTTCGAGAAGAGGAGAAACCGGGCTAACTTCTAGATTTCTGCTTTGAACAACTGGGTTGATAATATCGCTGCCTCCTCAAATGAGGAGCAGGGTGTGAGCAGAGATGAGTTCAGAGATTGAGAGCTCTGCTTGGGCCATGGTGGCAACCCCCTCCAGCGCTCTTGCTTTGAAAATCCCAGGAACAGAGGAGCCTGGTGGGCTACAGTCCATGGGGTCTCAAAGAGCTGGACACAACTGAAGTGACTTAACAGCAGCATAGTGATCCTGAGATCTCTCTGGGGACTGTAGCTGGGACCATCAAGTACAGTGTCGGACTGTCAAACACAGTGTGAGTCTGGGGCCTAGAGGGAGGTCTTCCACAACATGCAGTTTGTGGGGTCACTGACATTGAAAGAAGGGCAGAAGGTAGGATGGGATCAGCTAAGAAGAGCGTGTGACTAGAGAAGACCCAGGACAGCACTGCGGGAGGGGAATCCAGCCTTCTGAGTTCTGGAGCAGGGGGGTGCATCCGTGGAAGACAGGACGAGTACACACCTAGGAAGTGACGTGTTTGGGGAAACAAGCAAAAAAGTGTTTCAAGGAGAATGTGACTCTTTGTTTTACTTGCTGTTATCATTATTTTAATTAAAATCATTTTGGGTCAAAGCAAGAGCTATTTGAAGAGTGCTTTGAAGAAATCTTAACTTCCCAAAAAGGGAAAAAAATAAATAAAAGGTACTGGCCGTATTTCTAGGTCACCTCTGAAAATTTCACAATGCAACTGAAGCTGTCTTTTAAGGCTGCACATGAATAAAATGAGAACCAAGGATAAATGCAGTCAGCCTCAACTGCTTATTTTTCTCATGGATTATGTCATAACTCTTTGAAAACAGTGTCGCATTACTGTAAAATGACTGTGTATTTTTCTTTGTCAAGTTCAACCTGATTGAGTTTTGTGTGCCTTTGAAATGGTACAAGATGAATATGATCGCTTGTGACTCCTCTGTTTGCCAAGATTTTCTCATTGTTAGTTTATCGTTATCACCATTTTTATTATCATTATTATGCATGTGTTTCTCTTGTCCTTAAGATCCAAGACTCTAGTTCTAGTGAGGTGGATGAACCTAGGGCCAGTTACAGAGTGAAGGGAGTCAGAAAGACAAGAGCAAATGTCGTATATTAATGCATATGTATGGAATCTAGAGAAAGTGGTATTGATGAATCTATTTGCAGGGAAGGAATGGAGATGCAAATGTAGCAAACAGACTTGTGGACACAGTGGCCAAAGGAGAGAGTGGGAAGAATGGAGAAACTAGCATCAACATATGTGTATCTATCATGGGTATATCAACATATCTATCATGTGTAAAACAGATAGCTGGTGAGAAGTTGCTGTGTAACACGGGGAGCCCAGCTTGGCACTCTGTGATGACCCAAAGGGGTGGGGTGGGGCAAGGGAGGGAGGCTCAACAGGGAGGTGATGTAAGTATAATTATGGCTGATTTGCATTGTATAGCAGAAACCATCACAACATTGAAAGACAATTTTCCTCCAATGGAAAAATAAATCATATATATATATAAGATCTGAAACTCATAAAAATTTTACTTTTGTAATTCTTGAAAGACAGAAAAGACTGGGAAGAGGGTCTCTCTTGGGGTGTTCCATATGGCATCTCCTTGCTGTGAAGTTGCTGTTGAATCAGCCGTGGTTACATCAGACTCAGAGAGACTTAAGGGATTCCAGCAGCTTCTGTTCTGGGCCTTTTTTTTTTTTTTTTAAAGATAAAACTACCCATTAGTATAACTCTATCCAGAAAGGCTGTAAACTCTGGCCCTGGTGAGGAGCACACGTATTCAGAAGCCAATTCGGGCCAGTAATGAGATCTTTAATGTGCAAATAACTATTGGATGGGGCAGGGAGCACAGTGTGATTCGATCTTGTGGTGACTCATTGATGCTGATGTGCATCATTTGATGTAAGGAAGATGGAAACAAAGATAAGGGATAGATGTATTATTTTTAATATATTCTTCACATACGTAAAAAATCTACAAACTCTCCAAAAAATGTAATTCCAGGACTGACTTTTATTTTCTCTTGGATGTTGATCACTTGTGATGTGGTAAAGTTGGTGAATTAATCAGGAGCTCTGCTAAACAACTAAAGAAGGGAATGGCAGTCTACTCCAGTATTCCTGCCTGGAGAATCCCATGGATAGAAGAGCCTAGCAGGCTACAGGCCATGGAGTCTCAAGGAGTTAGACACAACAGAGCGACTAATACTTCTCACTTTTTCTGCTAAGCAAAGAGATGCACCTCTTATATGAGGGCTGAAAGAGAAGAGAGGACGAGGGCGTTTTGTGAGCCAGACATTTCTGGTTTGAATCTCTGTCACTCCAAGACAGTGTTCTCGCTCTTTAAAAAAAACCAGAAAATTATTTATGCTGATGTTGGGTTTTCATTGCTGCTTGAGGGCTTTCTCTAGTTGCCTTGAACGGGGGCTACTTTCTAGTTTCTGTGTGCAGGCTTCTCACTGCAGTGCTACTCTTGTTGCAGAGCACGGGCACACGGTTTCAGTGGTAGTAGCGCCCCAGCTCTAGAGCTGGGTCAGAGTTATGATGCATGGGTTTAAATAAATAAAATGTATTTGTTTATTTTGCTGCACAGGGTCTTGGTTGTGGCCCACAACTTAGTTGTGGCCTTAGCTGTGGCAATGTGGGGTCTTAGTTCCCAGATCAGGGATGGAACCTCTATCCCCTGTATTGCTGGTGGATTCTTAACCACTGGACCACCAAGAAAGTCCCACAGTCAGTGTTCTCATGCACAAGTTTTTTAAACTCTTGAAGTCTCAGCTTCTTGTCTGTGCAGCATGACACCACTTATATTTAGTGACAGTTACTTATAATGTTGTTTCACATGCTTCTCCAAATTGTGAAACCTTTAGCCTTTCTCTCTAACTTTGTATGTGGCAGGAGAGGCACATATGTTTGCATAGCCCATCATTTAAGATTATGGTAGGGCTTGGTATTTAGCTTTTGGTATTAAAGTCAATTACCAATGATTTATTAGCTACTGGGAAGGTGGCAATATAAATAATAAACTTGAAGGTTATAGATAAATTATGTTTTTAATTGGAATGCTAATAAATTATAATGTCACATTATAAAATAAGTAGCTGTATTCTTCAAACATCTGAGTAAAAGTCACCTGCTGAAAATTTACCCAATGATGGCGTAAATTAACTTAGCTGGCAGAGTAAAATCTGCAAAGGAGGAAAAATAATGCTTTCCCATATACAAACATGGTTTATTTGAATTTAGAATTATTTCTACAAATTTATACCTTAATAAATATGGATGATACAGAAATATTTTTTTTCTGATTATTTAGTAATAAACTTTCCCCCTAAACTTGTTTTTCTCCTTGAGATGGGAAGGCCATATTTCATTTGCACATATTCCCTATATTCCTTGAATTAAACTCTGTGCCTTAATTCTTATTGGAAACAAGTTGAATTGTTATGATAAGTGAAGACATCTTTTTCATACCTCTTCAACTTTTTGGATTCAATACCAATATCCATATTGAAGCATGATTCCTTTTTAAAAATATTCTTTTAAAATCTTTGTTTATTTACTTGGCTGTGCCAGGTCTTACTTGTGCCGTGCAGGATCTTTAATGGTGGCATGTGGGATCTAGTTCCCTGAGCAGGGATGCAACTGGGCCCCATGCGTTGGGGGTGCAGAGTCTTAGCCAGGAGGGAAGTCCCTGATGCACGATTCTGAAGAGGGTTTGGGTGGTAGTTTAGTTGCTAAGTCGTGTCAGACTGTTGCAACCCCATGGACTGTAACCCGCCGAGCTCCTGTTTCCATGGCATTATCCAAGCAAGAATACTGGAGTGGGTTGTCGTTTCCTCCTCCAGAAGACCTTCCTGACCTAGGGATTGGACCTGTGTCTCCTGCATTGGCAGGCGAATTCTTTACCACTGAGCCACCGAAGAGTGTTTAGTATTTGACAAATAGTATCATCTCCAGGGACTGAGAAACTCAGTCTGAAAAAGGGATTCATCCTCAATGAGTTCTTTGTTGAGTTCTTCATCTTCTTTGCTTTCTTTTTTTCTGAGTAACAGAAATATTTATACAGTACATCTGCATGTAATAGTGTAATGGCTTGTTGTTCAGTTGCTCAGTCATGTTTAACTCTTTGCAACCCCATGGACCGCAGCACACCAGGCTTCCTTGTCCTTCACCATTTCCTGGAGTTTGCTCAAACTCATGTGCATTGAGTCAATGATGCCACCCACCATCTCACTTTCTGTCACCCCCTTTTCCTCCTGCCCTCAATCTTTCTCAGCATCAGGGTCTTTTCCAATGAGTCAGCTCTTCCCATCTCATGGCCAGAGTATTGGAACTTCAGCTTCTGCATCAATCCTTCCAGTGAATATTCAATGAATAATGACAAACATGTATTAAATGCTTACTATGTAGCTGGCAAAATCCTAAATATTTTACCTTCATTATTTCATTTATGTACACAAACCCTGGTAGGGGATATGAACTAGCATCATCTCAATTTCAGAGGAGCAATTGCTGAAGGTCATGCAGTATATAAGTATTATTAGAGCTGAAAGTACAAGCCTGTCTACCACACGTTAACCTCAATTCAGTACTGCTGCTTTTCTACAAAACCCACCGGGAAGGAAAACCCCGTGAGGCTAATGATCTTTGGACATTTGAGTGATTTTGCTTACCTGTGATTTTTAGAGAGGTTACCAGAAAGATGAGTGTCGTGTTTTTATTCTCAGCTTAACTGTTTGCTATAACCTTACATTTTAACATGACTCCTCATATGTACGATTTACTAACACTAACATTTCGGAGGTATATTTGCATATTGCAGAGGTATGGCCAAAGAACAGGGCCTCTGATTCTGTATTATGCAGAGGAAAACTGAAAACAAGGATATATTTCTCCTTTAGTCAGAGTGAGATGCCAGCAGGAGTGCGGGGGGAGTGGGGCTCCTCATTAATATCTAACTGCAAGGAATGATTGCTTCCAATTTTATGGTATCCTTCTCCATGAATGAACTACTTCAGTTCTGAAATGACTGGCAAGAACGTGGAAATCATGTGTTTTGTAAAATAAGTGTCATTTGGGATAACTAAGTAATTAATTCCCTCCATATCAACTCGTCTACAGTCATAGATGTATTACATAGATCTGGGTGTCATTAGAAATTGATGAAATAAACAAAAATTCATTTGAGTCAGTTCTACTCAGATGGACGAAACTGGAGCCCATTATCCAGAGTGAAGTAAGCCAGAAGCAAAAACAACAATACAGTATATTAACGCATATATATGGAATTTAGAAAGACGGTAACGAGAACCCAGCATGTGAGACAGCAAAAGGAATGCAGATGTATAGAACAGACTCGTGGACTCTGTGGATGAGGGTAAGGGTGGGATGATATGGGAGAATGGCATTGAAACATGTTAATTATCATATGTCTAATCAATCCCAGCCCAGGATTGATACTCGGGGCTGGTGCATCGAGATTTCCCGGGGGGAGGGAGGAGGGAGGGAAGAGGGAGGGGGGTTACGGAGGGGGAGCATATGTAAACCCATGGTGATATCATGTCATTGTATGGCAAAACTAATAAAAAAAAAGAAACTAAAAAAAAAAAAGAAATTGATGAAATATACACTTGATTAAATCATTTTATATATGATTTGGGGAATTTTAAAAAATATATCTCCATTACTTTATCTTGATGACTCAACATGAGGTGTTGTAATTTTCCAGGGCATCAATGAAATGCTGAATTGTGACATTTGTCTCTTTTAAAGGAATTTAACTCCATTAAATTGAATAATATTTATCTTCTTTGGAGAAATGTCTGTTAAGTTCTTTGGCCCACTTTTTAATTGGGTTGTTTATTTTTCTAGAATGGAGCTGCAGGAGTTGTTTGTAAATTTTTGAGATTAATTGTTTGTCTGTTGCTTCATTGGCTATTATTTTCTCCCATTCTGAAGGCTGTCTTTTTACCTTGCTTATAGTTTCCTTTGTTGTGCAAAAGCTTTTAATTTTAATTAGGTCCCATTTGTTTATTCGTGCTTTTATTTCCAATATTCTGGGAGGTGGGTCATGGAGTATCCCGCTTTGGATTATAGCAGAGAGTGTTTTGCCTATGTTATCCTCTAGGAGTTTTATAGTTTCTGGTCTTATGCTTAGATCTTTAATCCATTTTGAGTTTATCTTTGTGTATGGTGTTAGAAAGTGATCTAGTTTCATTCTTTTACAAGTGGCTGTCCAGTTTTCCCAGCACCACTTGTTAAAGAGGTTGTCTTTTCTCCATTGTATATTCTTGGCTCCTTTGTCAAAGATAAGGTGTCCATAGATGTGTGGATTTATCTCTGGGCTTTCTATTCTGTTCCATTGATCTATGTTTCTGTCTTTGTGCCAGTACCATACTGTCTTAATGACTGTGCTGCATTGTTTACAATAGCCAGGACATGGAAGCAACCTAGATGCCCATCAACTGACGAATGGATAAGAAAGCTGTGGTATATATACACAATGGAATATTACTCAGCATTAAAAAAAAATTCATTTGAAGCAATTCTACTCAGATGGACGAAACTGGAGCCCATTATCCAGAGTGAAGTAAGCCAGAAGCAAAAACAACAATACAGTATATTAACACATATATATGGAATTTAGAAAGACAGTAATGAGAACCCAACATGGGAGACAACAAAAGGAACGCAGATGTATAGAATAGACTTGTGGACTTTGTGGATGAGGGTAAGGGTGGGATGATATGGGAGAAGGGCATTGAAGCATGTTAATTGTCATGTGTCTAATCAATCGCCAGCCCAGGATTGATGCTCGGGACTGGTGCAGCGAGATTTCCCAGGGGGGAGGGAGGAGGGAGGGGGGACCCGGAGGGGAAGCATATGTAAACCCATGGTGATATCATGACAATGTATGGCAAAAACAATAATAAAAAAAATAAAATAAAATAAAAAAAAAGAATAATATTTAATACTTATAGCGTATTATCTCCTTTCAAATGGAAACATTAACTGCTGTAATTAATCCTCCCAGAACTTCTCCAAGCTAAAAATATAAACAGAAATAAAGAAAGCAATTAGGAACAGGTGTGCCCTTGATAAAAGAAGGAAACACAATTAGATGTTCAGCCTCTGACTCAGGACTCCTGGGTTCAGTTACTGCCTGGGGAAAGTTTTCTTCTTTAGGGAGGAAGCAGTTCACTTCCTAGAATTTGCAACTTATACCTAAAGTTTGATTAATTGGAAGAAGATATCTAGGTCCCTTTACAGATATTGTGAATAAAGCTCCGTCACTAGCAGAGGCTTGAAAATAATAACATCATGTGCTCCTCTCTACACTGAAATGCTGTATTTGTTTTCACTCTGTGAAAACCTGAATTATGGTTTGTTGGCTGTTCACATTCTCCTCTGGCTTAGGCCAGTTTTTCAGGGTCTAAGAAAGGATGTGTGTATGGGCTGGGGGATATGAAAGTAGCAGATAGTAAACAAAGATTGTTTCTTTGGTCCCTGGTTCCACTGTGACACACATCATCTCTGAGAAATATATCTCAAAATGATCAGTTTGATTCTTCCAAAAGCATACATCTAAGCATTTGCTGGCATCCTTCAGTTGTTTCTTTCTGTCTACAAAATCAAATCCAAGCTACTTCCCAATGCACAAAACATGTCATCATAAACAGCCTCTTCCTGTTCTTCATCTCCCTGTCTTTGAGAACTATAAGCCCAGAACCATGTTTTAAAGTTTATGGGCTTCCAACTAAGATTATGGCATCCAGTCCCATGACTTCATGGCAAATCTATGGGGAAACAATGGAAACAGTGATAGACTTAAATTTGGGGGCTCCAAAATCACTGTGGATGGTGACTGCAGCCATGAAATTAAAAGATGCTCGCTCCTTGGAAGTAAAGCTATGACCAATCTAGACAACAGAGACATTGGTTTGCTAACAAAGGTCTGTCTAGTCAAAGCTATGGTTTTTCCAGTAGTCATGTATGGAGAGTTGGAACAGAAAGAAAGCTAAGCACCAAAGAATTGATGCTTTTGAACTGTGG
Organism: Antilocapra americana; assembly: GCA_007570785.1. Lineage (NCBI taxonomy): Eukaryota > Metazoa > Chordata > Mammalia > Artiodactyla > Antilocapridae > Antilocapra > Antilocapra americana. The sequence goes on from ML663025.1 coordinate 1,101,120, forward strand.
TATTAGAGAAGACTCTTGAGAGTCCCTTGGACTGCAAGGAGATCAGACGAGTCAATCCTAAAGGAAATAAGCCCTGAATATTTGTTGGAGGGACTGATGCTAAAGCTGCAACTCCAATCCTTTGGCCACATGATACGAAGAACTGACTCATTGGAAAGTACCCTGATGCTAGGAAAGATTGAAGGCAGGAGGAGAAGGGGACGACAGGGAATGAGATGGTTGGATGGCATCACCAATTCAGTGGACATGAGTTTGAGCAAGCTCCGGGAGTTGGTGATGGTCAGGGAACCCTGGCGTGGTGCAGTTCATGGGGTCGAAAAGAATCAGACACAACTGAGCAACTGAACTGATACTGATACTGGAGGCTCAGAGGTAAAGAACCGCCTGACAATGTAGGAGACATGTGTTCAATCCTTGGGTTGGGAAGATATCTTGGAGAATGAAATGGCAACCCACTCCAGTATTCTTGCCTCGGAAATCCTATGGACAAAGGAGCCTAACAGGTTACAATCCATGGGACCGCATAAATTCAGTCACAACTTAGGCACTAAACAACAACAACAGCAAACAACGTGTGATTGTATGCTGGTTAAAAAATCCTACTCTGTGGACACCACCCACTAATTACACTTGGAAAAGCTATGATCAACACAGGAGCAGTATAACAGTTGTTTTCAGTCCAAGTGAACATTAAATTTACCTGGGAGGCTGTAAAATACTGATTCCTGAGTCCTATTGCAATATTCTAATTCAGATTTTAAGGAAATGGTACCTGGACTTTGGTATTTTACAAAATCCCCCAACATTAGTGATTTCAGTTTTCATCCAAATTTTAAAACCACTTCAAGATAATATAACATAATAAAAGTATATTACCTAGCAGTTAAGAATAAGGACTGTGAATTTAACAGTCCTGAAGTTCTGAATATGTTTTTTTTAATTAATTTTTATTGGAGCGTAGTTGATTTATAATTTTGTGTTAGTTTCTGCTGTACAGCAAAGTGAATCAGTTATACATATACACACATCTACATATACGTGGACTTCCCTTGTGGCTCAGTGGTAAAGAATCTCCCTGCTAATACAGGCAAAATGCAGCTTCAATTCCTGGGTTGGGATGATCCCGTGGAGAAGGAAACGGCAACCCACTCCAGTATTCTTGCCTGGGAAATTCCATGGACAGAGGAGCCTGGTGGGTTACAGTCCATGGGGCTGCAAAAGAGTTGGGCACAATTTTTGGACTAAAAAATACAAACAACAAATAGACATGTATCCACTCTTTTGTAGATTCTGTTCCCTTACAGGTCATTATGGAGTATTGAGTAGAGTTCTTTGTGCCATACAGTAGGTTCTTATTAGCTTCCTATGTTATATATAGTAGAGTCCACATGTCAGTCCCAATCTCCCAATTTCCCCTTTTGCCCCCTTGACAATCTGAAGTTTGTTTTCTGCATCTATTTTTTTTTAATTAATTTTTTTTTATTATTGTTTTTGCCATACATTGTCATGATATCACCATGGGTTTACATATGCTTCCCCTCCGGGTCCCCCCTCCCTCCTCCCTCCCCCCTGGGAAATCTCGCTGCACCAGTCCCGAGCATCAATCCTGGGCTGGCGATTGATTAGACACATGACAATTAACATGCTTCAATGCCCTTCTCCCATATCATCCCACCCTTACCCTCATCCACAAAGTCCACGAGTCTATTCTATACATCTGCGTTCCTTTTGTTGTCTCCCATGTTGGGTTCTCATTACTGTCTTTCTAAATTCCATATATATGCGTTAATATACTGTATTGTTGTTTTTGCTTCTGGCTTACTTCACTCTGGATAATGGGCTCCAGTTTCGTCCATCTGAGTAGAATTGCTTCAAATGAATTTTTTTTTAATGCTGAGTAATATTCCATTGTGTATATGTTTTCTGCATCTATTTTTGACAAGTCTGTTTTTTTTTTTTTGCGGGGGTGGGGGTGGGGAGTCTATTTTTGTTTTGTAAACAGGTTCATCTGCACCTTATTTTTAAGATTCCTGTATGAGCAATATCATATTTGCCTTTTTCTGATTCGTCATTTAGGCACTAAGTCATGTCTGACTCATTTGTGACCCCATGGACTGTAGCCCTCCAGGCCCCTCTGTCCTTGCGTTTTCCCGGGCAAGAATACTGAAGTGGATTACCATTTCCTTCTCCAGGAGATCATCCCCACCCAGGGACTGAACCCATATCTCCTGCTTGGCAGGTGGATTGTTTCCCATTGAGCCACCAATGAATTTTTAATTCGATACGTATTTAGAGCCGGAACAAGACATAGCAAATGCTCAGAAAAGTAGGACCCCTGGTGGCGGTCCTCAGATTTGTCTCTTCTACTCAGAAATGAAGCTCTGGATCTCCATACTCACAATCCCACTCAACAAGACAAAAGCCTTCTGCTGAACTAGACCTAGATCCTTAGAGATGAGTAGAGTGATAGTCTATTAACACTGGACCTTGCCACTTTGGGAGGGAGATCATCTTTCCCACTTCAAGTGACTTCTCACATTACTCTTGCCAGCCACATACTTCATCTCCCTGAAGGGATTGTGATAAATCTAGTGTTTGTTCACCTCGTTAGAAGGCTGATGGTATTTTGGCAATCTTTATCCACTAGCCTTCGATGTGAGGATTAAATAAAGCAGCAGGAATATAGCATAGTGTTTGATGGTGTTAAATGTTCCTTACATGTTGGCTGTAATTATTTTCATTTCCAACATTCTGTATTTATTTACCTGAATGCCTCAGAAATCGGTGATTCTCTCATTATTTATTATTTCTGAAATGATAATTTCTTCTCTTTCCAGGAAAATATACAAAGTGAGAGCTAACATACGTTAAGTATTTCCAGGATAATGGGCACTGTTTTAAGACTGTTAAATATTTAGTTTATTTATTCCTTATACCTATAGACGACTCTTACTGTTACCCCCCATTTTAGAAATAAAGACACTGAGTCACTAAGAAGTTATGTAGCTTTCTGAAGGATACAGGTACTATGTGGTGGGTCTGGAATTTGAACTCAGAACGTCTGATTTCAGAATTCAATGCTGTGAATGTTCACAATATCTACTATCTCACCCTCTTAAGATACAACTTTCAGGTATCATGATTATGCAGATCCATCAGAGACATCTACCTCCTCTAAAGAATATGGTCCATTTCTCCACTGTCTCCTATACAGATTATAAATGTATCTGTGATGCTCTACTGCATGCATTTTTTTTTTCAAGGGACACATAGTCCAAGGACTTGGAGGTCTTCCCTTGTGGTCCAGTGGCTAAGAATCCATGCTCCCAATGCAGGGGGCCTGGGTCAGGCAACTAGATCCCACCTGCGGCAAATAAGAGCTCACGTGCCTCAATGAAGACCCAGTGCAGCCAAATAAATAAATAGATATTAAAAAAGGAACACATAGTCCATTAGGGGAGAACACATGTGTCTTCTTTATTTATGTGTCTTTAGTTCACAATAAAATGGCTGATGTGTTCTAGATGTTCAACAAATATTAACAATAGAACCAAAGAGAAAAATGGATAAGGGACTCACAGGAAATACATGTAGAAAGAAAATTATATCCACCTCTAAGAAATATGAGGTTACCTCGTTCCTCTCCCATCAAAGGCATGGAAGTATGAGTTCATGGTCAGGAAGGAGAAAGAGGAGAGGACATTTAAATGTGCATTCCATTCTTCATGCTGCCTTACTACAGGCCAGGAACAGTTCTAGATACATATTCTCACTTACATATGACTGCCATTCATCACTTCTAAGTTATTCCAGTCAGAACTTTTCTACATAAAGTTGTATTTGGGTCTTGTTGTTGTTCAGCCGCTCAGTCATGTCCGACTCTTTGCGACCCCATGGACTGAAGCACGCCAGGCCTCCCTGTTCTTCATCTCCAGGAGTTGGCTCAGACTCATGTGCATTGAGTCAACAATGCCATCTAACCATCCCTTCTTCTGTTGCCCGCTTCCCTTCCTTCCCTCGTTCTTTCTTAGCATCAGGATCTTTTCCAATGAGTTGGCTCTAGGAATTTAATAAAAATGATGGCTGTTTTTCTGCTTATGCAACATACATAATCAACACTTAGAGCTTATTGATGCTTTCAAAATTGGACAGCTATATCCTACTTTGACATCGGTTGTGCTGGTTTACATACAGGCTGCAGTTGCCCCACTTCTGACTCTTCCAAGGGTAGCCTGCAGGATGCTGGTGCATTTTCATCAGTAATGTCATCTAATGCTCAATGCATCATCATCTCCTGCCTTCTCATAGGGACGGCGTTTCCCGTGGCCATGGGTTTTAAAGCAGAACATGACTGGTTAGTTGATATGAGTGCTAACAAATTCAAAAATCCTCCCTTCAGACCATCCTTTCAGCAGTTTTCTGTCTGAACTGCTTACTTTGGATCTGTCATGGAATCAACCTCAGTCATGTCCTGAGGTTGCAATTATTGCCCGAGAAGCTGATGCTCACATTTTTATCCTTCAAAAGCTTCTGTTGACAATCAGACTTAAATTCTCTGGTGATTTTAGTACTTGTGATCATCCAATAATTCTACAAGCATGTCTTGAATACCAACAATAGGCTAAGTCGTGCGCTCACTGCCAGGGATACAAAGATGAGAGGGGTATGGTCAGGAGTTCAGACCCACTCGGGAGGAGGGACAGAGTCCTGGTACCATAATGAGATAATAATGGCTGCAGCTTTTACTAATGAATTGGTACATACCAGACATTTTCCTCTCAGCGTTTTGTTATTTGACTCCATATTTTTCTATCTGAAAAATTGTGATAGAAGTAAATAATTTTAATATTAAGTAAAGAGCATATGCCCCAAGTCACACATAGTTGATCCACAACCCATATTCTTTTTTTTTTAAATTTTGTATCTGGGTGTAGCCAGTTAACAATGTTGGGATAGTTTCAGGTGAACAGCAAAGGGACTCAGCCATACATATACACGTATCCATTCTCCCCCAGATTCCCATCCCATCCAGGCTGCCGTGTATCATTGAGAAGGGTTCCCTGTGCTAGGCGGTAAGTCTTTGTTGGTTATTCATGTAAACAGAGCAGTGTGTGCATGTCCACCCCAAACTTCCTAACTCTCCTTTCCCCCCATTCTTCCTCCTGGCAACCGTAAGTTTGTTCTCTAAGTCTGGGAGTCTCTTTCTGTTTTGTACGTTAAGTTTATTTGTATAATTTTTTTTTTAGATTCCACATACAAGGAATGTCATATGATATTTTGGGATTCCCAGATGGCTCAGTGGTAAAGGATCCACCTGCCAATGCAGGAGTTGCAGATTCGATCCCTGGCTTGGATGGATCCCCTGGAGGAGAAAATGACAACCTGCTCCAGTGTTCTTGTGTGGGAAATCTCATGGACAGAGGAGCCTGGCTGGCTACAGTCCATGGGGTCGCAAAACTCGAGCATGGCTTAGCGACTAAACAACAGGACAATATTTCTCCTTTTCTGACTTACTTCACTCAGTAAGATAGTCTCTAGGTTCCTACACGTTGCTGCAAATGACATTCTTCTTAATAGCTGAGTAATATTCCATTCACAACCCACATTCTTAACTGATAAGGTACAAAAGAAGGTAGCGTTTTACCAGATTTTTAACATTAACCTTGCCCATGTCTTTATCCTTTAGTTTATTCTAGCTAGTATAGAGTTACCATTTACTCAGCAGATTAAGGAAGCCCGTTACAGTAAGCTGTCAAAGAGGGCTTGAAGGATAGCTGGGTATTTGTTCACCTCCCCAGATACATCCTATATTTCGCTTCTAATCTTTCTTTCTGAACCATGTCACTCCCTCACCTCCACTGGTGTGCCTGGGGTGTCCAATAGTAAGGCCTTAGTGTTCTAGATGTTTAGAATACTAAACACAAAATCTGTCTTTGGCTCAATCTGGATACCATTCGGTGCTTCTGGAAGGTATGGGCTGAGGCACCTTCATTCATGCAGATATTATCTTCTCATTTGGTATCATACGCCAGCACCATCAAACACATCTGTTGTTGATCAAATCAGAGTATGGTAGATGATTTCTGCCTTGACTTAAGCAGTGTTATCTTTACAATCACAGGTTTTACTATGTTAGCTGCCCTCTCCATTCGGAGGAAAAGAAACCCATACATTTTAAAATCGTTCTCTCTGTACCACTTAAATTTGTTATCCGTTTTTGGGACACATAGTGCTAATACAAGATATGCCAGACCATATGAGATTGTAAAGGAGGAGAAGATGTCCTGGAACTCTGTCCTTTTAGCCACATGTGAAAGCTGCAAAAAAATAAAACAGAAAACCCAGGCATGAGAGTTAATGAATACCCCCACTGAGACTTTATCCCAATAAATATTTCTCAAAATTCACCATGCCTTTCCATTTTTCCTATAGCCATCTTAAGGCACATCTCCACATGGTTTGTTTGATTTAGTTCACTGTGTATTTTTAAAGGGACTTACCTGGTAGCTCAGCTGGTAAAGAATCCACCTGCAATGCAGGAGACCCTGGTTCGATTCCTGGATTGGGAATATATGCTGGAGAAGGGATAAACTACCCATTCCAGTATTCTTGGGCTTCCTTGGTGGCTCAGTTCATAAAGAATCCACCTACAATGGGGAAGACCTGGGTTCAGTCACTGGGTTAGGAAAATCTCCTGGAGAAGAGAAAGGTTCCCATTCCAGTATTCTGGCCTGGAGAATTCCAAGGACTGTAAAGTCCTTGGTTGAAAAGAAAATTTGATTTCTAAACATTTCTGGGTATGTTACTGTCTTTCTCTAAATCCTTCATTAATTTCTCCAAACCCCTTTGGGTAAAAGTCTAATATCCTTAATATATCTATAAAATATCCACAAGAAGACACCACTGCCTATGATTTCAGCCTCTTGTCAATTTTTTTTTATTATCCTCTGTTCTTGTCACTCTTCTTATTATCTTCATTATCCTCTCTATCCTCTAGATTTATTCAGATTTCTTGAAACCATGCAACTAATACTGGTCGTCTTAGTTTGGTATACAGTGGTGTTGATTGCAAAGAGAAAGAGCTTTGGACCTTGACTCAAATTTTCCATTAGATTCAGTTTCTCTTTGGCTGTGTTGCAGTTTATTTCAAACAGAGATGGGGAGGTTTCACTCTCAGGATTATTATGAATAAGAAAGAAGACAATACCCACCTTCGTAAATGCAATTTATTTCTTATAAGAGCAATTGCTCTTTATTTTCACCTTCCAAAGATTAGATCTTTGTCTTGCTATTCAAAGTAGGTCCCATGGGCTCCCTAGATCATAACATCAGTGTCACCTGGGAGCTTTTCAGAAATGCAGAATCCCAGACCCCACAATAGACTACTGAATCAAAATCTGCATTTTAACAAGATTCCCCAGATAATATAGGTGCACATTGGGAGCTTATTTATGAGCAGGTGGTAATATTTTTTAATTACTGTGTTTCTCTTGTAGAATTCAAATCAAGCCATCATTCCCAGTAGGATGCAAGCCACCGAGGGCTGAGGATATCTCTGACTTATTCATTGTTATATTCCCAGGATTTATACCAAATCATTCAAAGATATTAGTTAAAAAATTAGTAATATGTTCCAGAGAATAAATCAGGACACAATTTTTACCACCCAGAACCTACTGTTACATCCTAATCCTGATTACTGTCAGTCATTGCATCAGTGTAGCATGCTATTCAAGGATTCTATGTATATCAAAACTCAAATGACTGCAGGTTCATTTTTCTCCAGAGCATAAAAAGTGGAGACTATTTGGAGTAGCATATATACATACCCTAAATATATTTTCAGAGCATATAAATCCAAACCTCTGCATTGCATTTTTGTCTTAATAATGCTTTACAATTAAAAAAAAATTTTTTAATTATTTATTTATTTTATTTTTTGGTTTTGCTGGTTCTTCATTGCTGCATGAAGGATTTCTCTACTTTCAGAAAGTGGGGGCTCCTCTCTAGTGGCAGTGCGCAAGCTTCTCATTGTGGTGGCTTCTCTTGTTGCAGAACAGAGGTTCTAAGCACATGGGCTTCAGTGGTTGTAGTGCAAGGGCATGGCCTGTGGCGTCTTCCTGGACCAGAGATCAAACCCATGTACCCACCCTGCATTCATAGGTTTTGTTTTTAGCATTATCTGTAATAATTATCTCTAATAACATGGTATGTCATGGAGATGTGTTCTGCTTTCTCATTATATTTTATAACGTCTCACTTCTCATCCAGTTGTTGATTAGATGTGTGTTAATCCAATTACTGAATAGATGTGTGTGTGTGTGTGTGTGTGTGTGTGTGTGTGTGTATGTGTGTGCATATATGTTTTCGGCACAAACCCCAGAACCACGTATTTAATACCATTGATTTTGCAAAAGTATATCTTATAACTGTAGGTTACATTTTTATGCTCTTTTTGTTTCACACTTGCCACTGTTATAGTAAGCAAATCCCTCGTCAACTTTCTGATGAATTCAGATGACATTGTGGTTCACAGTTACTGCCAGTGGAGTGTGGGTGTTTCTAGCATCCAGAAGAAATGGCACAGCGTGTGATAAGAAGCTAACATAGTTTACATTTCACTCAGCATGCCCCGAAGCCAGGTGACTCCTAATGAATGTTAAAAGAAATCCTCATTACTTCAACGTTTTCATTTTAACAGAAACATTATTAGTATATATTTATATCTCACAATTTTAAACTGGTGGAATCAAATACAGAGAATAATGCCACAGTAAGTACCGTCTTTGATGTGATGTCCTGGTAACTTTTTAATCCCAGAGGGTGGCTAGATATGGATGGAGCTAGTTGGAGCCAGCAGGTAGTGAGTCAGGCTCTTTTGAAAGCTTGAGTTTTATTCCTTGGATGACTCAAGCCGAGTAATGTAGAGTGACATCAGAAATTTTGTTCAGGGTGACATTTCAGGCCTTTGGTTTGGTTTGGTTGCAGTCTAACACCTACAGACAACTTCTCTTAACGAGACAGATTGTAGCTAGCGTATCCTTAATGGTCTGTGGAGAAAGGAATGATATAGTACAAATTTTTACTTGAGTTCTTATTTTAAGTCTGGACATGATTTTACCAGAATCAGGAGTTTATGGTTTATTTTTATGGAATAGAAGGTCCACGAGGTTCTTAATGCACATTCTAAGCTGAAAACAAGTGTCTCCTAAGGTTTGTGAGTGATGAAACCAGAACTCCAAAGGCCAATACAGGGTTGTAAACTTACATTCCTTTTGGCATGAAAGAAATAAGCTAGTCTCCAGCCCTTTTCAAAGCTATGTTGACTAACCAGCAACCTATTGTATTATAAACAAAGGTTAGTGACTTAATATGCTAATTATGAAGGATTTTCATCCTTTTCTCAAATTGAGGTGTGTCCCAGCAACAGTTAGTTAACTTGCATTTGAGGATTATATGCATTTAAATATAATAAAATTATATTTCTCGGTAAAAATATACGTGTACCTGTGTACCTATGTATGTGTGTGCATTTCTCTAATGTTGGCTAATGTATACAGGAATCTCCTGGGCAATTACTTCACATTAGTATGATTGTTACTTTCACTATCTACACTTCCCCCCTCCACTACTTTAAACAGCTCTCTTTGCTCTTAGTTCTGAATAACACAAATTTAAGTAAGCAGTTGTTTTTAAGCAGTCATTTGTCATTGCTAATGTGATTACAGAATGAGTAATGATCACCCTTCTGTGATCATTAAATACTATCCTTGGCATGTGTTTTATATGGAGCAGAGCCATACAGAAAATGACTTTGCAGATACTAAACTGACCTATGATTTGCCTCTTGTCCTTTGGCTAAATCATGTCATTGATGTAGATTTTGTATGCGTCAACCTATTGATTAATTAAGGTTCCTTTCTCATTAAAGAAGAAGGTCTTGGTGAGAAGTCCATTTGTGGACTTATTATTAATAGAATCTTTGCTAGCAATTTCAGAACACTAAGATTTCTCCCAAGAATGGATAAACACCAACGTCTAGTAAGATAGTTGAGAGTAAAATCAGCAAGCTCAGAAAATTTTTGTTACGGTCACATAGTTAAGAGCAGAAGTTTGGAGTCAGAGTAACTGGGTTCGTATCAAGGCAAGTGGGTGGGTATCTTTAGCCCCACTGCGCACATTAGAAAATCAAATCTCCAGATGCTTATATGAGTTTATACATAGAAAGTAGATAGTGCAGTACCTGACAACAGGTAAAACTCTAAACAAACAGAAAACCTGTAGCCTCTACACAACAGCTGTTTAGTGTCTATAGTTCAACAAACTGTTTTGCTTCTATGTGTTTTTTAAAATTTACCAGCGGCCATTGTAGCTCCACATATGTAGGCGTATTAGAATACAGACAGGGAAGAATAGTTTGGCTTGTTCAACGGCACCTGTATCTTGAACACCTTCAAAAAGCCTTTATATCCCTGACTTTCAAAGGGTCTCTAAAATAGAGTGCTATTTCCGTTTGCTCATTTAAAAGGATGCTAAACCTTTCTTACTGACTAGATTCCTTAACATAGGGGTCACTGTTGGAATCAGGGAATGAGGTTATTCATTGGCTAAATGTGCAGTCTTGGTCTCCATTAGAATTGGACAAGAGATAACAGGAAATAACGCAGGAGAGGTGCAGGCGGACGATAGATGCGGTTACCAGAACACTGAAGAGTCATAGTAGGCACAAGCTTTCTTATCAGTTTTAGAGTGAACCAGATTTCATGATGAAAGAGGTGGAATTATAAATAGAACATTTGTAATATGCAATTAGCATATGCATATGGTGGGCCTGAATTTGAATATCTCAAATGCTGAGTTTACTATATTTATCTCGCACATTAAACCTTACCACAGAGGAATATATGTATTTTTTTAAATGCTGGGAGGTTTTTTTTTTTTAATATTTATTTATTTGGCTGATCAGCACACAGGATCGTCTTTACATCCTGAGGTGTCTGTCTTTCGTTGCTGTGCACGGGCTTAGCTGCGCTATGACACGTGGGATCTTAATTAGTTCCCCAACCAGGGATTGAGCATACATCCCCTGCATTGCAAGGCATTCTCTTCCCACCAAGGAAGTCCCCAAAGTACATATTTTTAAGAATAAAACCACAACGTAACGTGAAAACAATGGCAGGACTATGTAAACTAGTAATAATTGAGAAGAAAGTGATGAAAACGGAAAACAGGAGCAAAAGGGCACATTTAATTTAGTTACTACACACAATTGTGTAATGGAATTTCTATACATTTGTTATTGGTGGGGACCACGTGTTGCTCTCAGTGTACCTAGTGTCCATTTGATTGTAAAAGCTAATTACTAGTACAAAGAAGGACGTCCGGGGGATAAAATGAACTAACACATCTCAAGAAAAGTTGTTAGTGTCTTAGTGTCGGGAGCAGTTCCTTTCACCTGCACGTTCTCTCCCTGCCGCGCTCCAGGCAGGGTAATGAGCAGCATCTTCCACTCTGGCGCTGTAATATCACAGTGAGGTATTTCACAGGGCTCTTAATTTCTGTCATTCCTTAATGTAGGTCACAAAAGTGCAGCTATTACATGTAAAGTGCAATTCAGTGGAACTAACTCTACTAACTCGACTGAAGAGAAGGACTCATCGTACCAATGAGATCGCAGTTGGCGCTCTCAATTATTCCTGTGTAGCTTAGTCGTAGGTCTTAGAATATTTTATTAGACTATTGTTGCTTTACAATGCTGTGTTGGTTTCAGGTGTAGAGCAAAGCGTATCAGTTATACATATACATGTATTCACTCTTGTTGAAATTCTTTTCCCATATAGGTCATTACGGAGTATTGAGAAGAGTTCTCTGTGCTATACAGTAGGTCCTTATTAGTTATATATTTTATATATTGGAGAAGGAAATGGCAACCCACTCCAGTGTTCTTGCCTGGAGGATTCCATGGACAGAGGAACCTGGAGGGCTACGGTCCATGGGGTGGCAGAAAGTCGGGCACGACTGAGCACACACAAACACACACACATTTTGTATATAGTAGAGTGTGTTTGTCAATCCTAGTTTCCCAATTTTTCCCTCCCTCCACTCCACTCTCCTTCCTGGTAACTGTTTGATCTCTACGTCTGTGAACCTATTTCTGTTGCGTTAATAAGTTAATTTGTACCATTTTTTAGATCCCACATATAAGCAATATCGTATGATATTTGTCTTTCTCTTTCTGACTTCCTTTACTCAGTATGACAATCTCTCGGTGAATCCATATGATTCTCAAATATTTTTAATTTTTTTTAAAGCTTTTATTTATTTTTGGCTGTGCTTTGTCTTTGTTGTGCATGGGCTTCTCGTCGAGGTGGCTTCTCTTCTTGCAGAGCACAGGCTTTAGGGCATAAAGCCTCAATAGCCGTGGCACGGGGCTTAGTTGCCTCACAGCATGTGGAATCTTCCCAGACCAGGGATTGAACCTGTGTCCCCTTCATTTGGTAGGCAGATTCGTATCCACTCTATCACCAGGGAAGTCCCTCAAATATTTTTAAATAGCCTAACCCTCTTATCAAACAATGCCTTCCATAGAAACATTTAAAGCTGGTACATTTGAGGATCAGCATTATGCCGTGGGCAATGTTCAGCCACGTGGTCCCTCGTGCTCCATCTCTGGAGGCATCGTTGCAGATTCTGTCCCTGGCACAGAGTTGTGCCATATGTTTATATATATACAGTATCTATGATTTGACATTTATGCATGCATGTGTTTAATGACAGATATATACAAGTAGAAACAAAATCGTATTTGGTGACTCAAGACCTAAACCTACACTTTGCACACCTGTTGCCAGTTAACAGACATATTTCTACTTCATGTAAATCTCACACCAACTCCATAAGGTATTCTTATATCTATGGTGACATAGAAACTGAAGCTAAGGGACTTCCCTGGCCATCCAGTGGTTAGGACTCCAGGCTTTCAATGCATGGGGTGTGGGTTCGCCTCCTGGCTGGGGAACCAAGATCCCAAATGCCACATGGCAAGGACAGAACACAAAACAACAACAAACAACCCCCATGAAAACTGCAGGTAAGAAAGTAAAGTAATTTGTTTAAGGTCACACTGATGTTTAGATCTCAAAGCCAAAGGTGTGGTTGAGGACCCAGTGACTTCAAAGTCCACATCCTTTCTCCTGTACCATGGTGCTGAATTACATGGCCAGGCTAGGCACTCAGACCGCAGGGATGCCTCATGCAATGCCTGTGGTTTTCCATGCTTTATCCTTGAAATTGTCCTAAAAGGTATTAATGGCAGAGTTCAATGGCAGTAATTAGCTGCATGAAATAAAAAGTGCGTAACATCTTAAATGAGACCTTTTGAAGCCATTTTTTCCCCTCCCAAACCTCACCATTAACGCAGCACAACCTAGATTCCAGTCTCCAATGTGTGTCGAGGTATAATTGCTGTTACTATTAATGAGACTTCTGTAGGCTCACAAAAGAAATAATGGGATCTATTGAATCCAAATTATGAATCCTTAATAGTTCTTCCTAGTGAATAAGCAAACTGTGTCCTGGTGATTCCTGTTGCATAGCCAACAATTGTCTAAATGCTGGGTCATTTGTGGGCATATGCTCCATCTGTCAGGTGTCACAGAAACCTAAGGACATAAAAAAAGTCCTTCTACCACCTAATGGTTTTCATCTGTTTGGTGAATTCAAGAGTTGACCCTTTGGAAGAAATAGCTAACAAGGACATAGATCAAGGTGTTAATTTGGAAGGTGTTACAAAGAGAGGAAGCAAAACTGTCTATAAATAGAAGACTTTGGAAAGGGATGTGATGTATTTGAAATTAATGGGCTGCTATCAGACATACTTGGGTTCAAATATCTGCTCTCCTATTTGTTGTCTTGTGGTTTAAATAATCTGCCAAAGGATCAGTGTTCAATAAGAGGTTATTTGTTTTCCTTCTTCCCATAGATTTTATTTTCCAAAGAGGCAACAGTGGAATTCAGAATAAAAAAAATAGAATGATTATTTATTTGGAATGGAGGGAAAGATAATTGTAAGCCAGTATGTCTACACAAACACAAGCACATATTCCTTTGAAATCCAAGACTGAACTTCTTGGTGCTGCTGCTTATTAGCTTGTATATGCTGGAGCAGTTTATTTAACTGCTTTGTGTCTTGGATTTTCAACCTATAAGATGAGAGTAATAGAAACTCCTGGGTGCGAGGATGACATACTGCATGTTAGTCAATTAGAACAGTACATATCCATAGTAGGTTCTACACATTTCCAGGTTTCTTCCTCCTCCATCTCTTCCTCTCTCCTTTAACTTATCCTTCCATCTCCTAATCTGACCATGATGAGAGTCATCTTTGAAATAATGTTAAAGATTTTGTTTTTCTTTTTTTGCTCCCACTTCTGACTCAGAAGAACACTTCAGAGGTCAAATTATTTATGGAAGAAACGGTTATTTACTGTGAATCTTGATGTTAACATTTGATGATACACACTTCCTCTAAGGAGTAGTAGATTGCGCTTATGCAGAAAATGACCCTGCTTTAAAAATCCTCTTAAAATTCATATTGTATGAGGCTTTGAAATACATGTGTGGTGATTCCTCTATAATTACACATCATGCATTAATTATTTCCTAATGAGCTCAAATGGAAAAAAAAATAAAAATAGCACCAAAGTAATGTAATAGAAAGTTTTTTCCTTTCTCTTACTAAAACCGACGAACAAGTAAACACAAGCAACCCCATGGACTGCAGCACGCCAGGCTTCTCTGTCCTTCACAATCTCCTGAGGTTTGTTCAAACTCATGTCATTGAGTCAGTGATGCCATCCAAACATCTCATCCTCTCTCGTGCCCTTCTCCACCTGCCTTCAATCTTTCCAGCATCAGGATCTTTTCCAGTGAATTGGCTCTTTGCATCAGGTGGCCAAAGTATTGGAGCTTCATCTCCAGCATCAGTCTTTCCAATGAATATTCAGGGTTGATTTCCTTTAGGATTTACTGGTTTGATCTCCCTGTTGTCCAAGGGACCCTCTAGAGTCTTCTCCAACACCACAGTTCAAAAGCATCAGTTCTGCAGCACTCAGCCCTCTTTATGGTCCAGCTCTCACATCCATACATCATGAATGCAAAAGCCATAGCTTTGATGATATAGGTCTTTGTCAGCCAAATGATGTCTCTGCTTTCTAAGGTGCTGTCTAGGTTTGTCATAGCTTTTCTTCCAAGGAGTAAGCGTCTTTTAATTACATGACTGCAGTCACCATCCGCAGTGGTTTTGGAGCCCAAGAAAATAAAATCTGTCACTATTTGCATTTTTTCCCCGTCTGTTTGCCATGATGGGACTCAATGCCAAGATCTTAGTTTTTTTTAATGTTGAGTTTAAAGCCAGTAGGCATAAGTATCCTCCTCTAAATGGTAGCGTGGTCTGGTAGAAGATGAGTGTTTTAATTTTGAGTTACTCACTGTTGCTGACAATCATGTATTTTTCTGTTGAGAGCAAGTCTTGACTAAGATAATGAAGAGCACTGAGTATTGTAAATACTGTTCACTTCTGGATGTTCTATTTAAACAACAAAAAGCTCCTTTATTCTTTTTCTTACATTTTGTCTTGTTATTTAATGTCTGGCTGTATCTGATAGGCATTTGACAGTGTTGCCACCTCATGCTCTCTCAGGCTTTAATTGGACAGTGGCAGTTTTCAATTAGTAAAGCTCACTGCTCTTTGGACTGCCTCTGTGATTTCTCTCACACATATATTGTAATTATGTGTGTACCTCAATGTGTGAGACTATAAACATATGCTATATATTTGAATAAGAGTGCTGTCAACACTTTATTTTAGAAGTGTATTAATTATGACTGAATAATAATGTGGATGCTAACGCCGAGCAGTATCCTGTGCCTGGCTGATATTTACATTACCGAATGCATCTCATTTTCAGAAGGATGAATTTTAAAGTAGGGAACAATTAGCGACTTTATGGAAATTGTATATTAAGAGTGTCTTACGAATAATCCTCCTCAAGACGACTAACGGCTCTTTATTTTAAATTGTTTCTTTGCCAAAACAGGCAGAGATGTTAAAAATAGAAGGTTGAATTTTAGTTTGACTTGCAGCAACTAAAGATGACTACATGCCTGGATAAGAAGATTTTTTTAAGTATTTATAACTTTTTTTTTTCCCTTCACAGAGACTAATATTCATTTATCTTGATTGTATTGCTCCATCAATCACCAAGATCCTGTATATTTATGAGTGCAATTTTTGAGTATGGTGTCTTTTAACCTTCACATGAGCACACACTGATGATGCCTAGGAAGATTATTATTTTCAGCAACTTTCAGTCGAGTGGGAGAAATCAGGGGTGGAAAAGAAACTTTGTTATTAAATGTTCCAAGTTCCTGTGGATCATGAGTAGGCAAATTTGGCCTGATATTTAATTCTATATAAGAACACTTAAGATGTTACCATAGGGAAAGGTTTCTGGTGGCTCAGCGGTAAAGAATCCACCTACAATGCAGTAAGATGTGGCTGAAGCCGCGGGTTCAATCTCTGGGTTGGAATGGTCCCAGGGAGAAGGAAATGGCAATCCACTCTAGTATTCTTGTCTGGAGAATTCTGTGGACAGGGAAGCCTGGTGGGCGACAGTCCATGGGGTTGTGAACACTCGGACACGACTGAACAACTAACACTTTCTCGTTGGTAGGTTGTGATTTGCAAAGTGTATCGAATGATTTTCTAGCTTGACATAGTTGTCTCTAAACTCCCCACCTCCACCCGCTAGGCTTGCTTTATTTCCCCAGAGCTTTTTCTGCTGCCAAGGGCACGCTTTCTCCTTTCCGGCCCCTCCCTCTCCCTTGCCCCAGGGAGGTTTCTCTCATTAGACTCCTCCCCACGGGGGAGCTTGGCAACCTAGGACCCTGAGGTTAATTGGGTGTCACAGGTTGCCTAAGACTCCGTTTCCTCCTATGTGCCACAGGGATTATAACTCTCACTTTGGCTTCGATTCTCACAAGGTTCCTATTAAGCAAACAGTAGTAGATGAAATGTAGATTTAAAAAATATATAATGTATATTTAAAAAATATAACTCACTAAACAGGTTATACTTTTGTGAACAGTTCCTTTAGTTACAGGTGCTTCTATTTTTCTTCATCCATGTTTGGTTCTGGCACACACTACTAAAATAATAAAATGAACATGAACTTGAGAAGCAGATAGACTTGGATTTCTATCCATTCTGCACCCCTTTCTACGTGCGATATTGGGCAGTTATCTAAAATTCTAATCTTTAGATTCTTAGTCAGTAAACTGAGGAGCTGAAGATGTCACTCATAGCATTGCTGTGATGCTTAAGTGAAATAAAAAAAAACAAGATAGAATAAATAAAAAATATAAGAGTCATCAGAGTGAAGTCAGAGAAAGAAAAACAAATGTATATTAATGCATATATATGAAATCTAGAGAAACAGTACAGAAGAACCTATTTTGCCAGGTAGGAATAGAGATACAGATGTAGAAAACAGGCTTGTGGACACAGAGAGGGGAAGACCAGGGGCAGGAAATGAGAGAGTAGCATTGACGTATATACATGAGAGTACCATGTACAATGTAGATTACTAGTGAGAAGCTGTTGTATAGCACAGGGAGCTCAGCTTCGTGCTCTCTGGTGACTTAGAGGGTAGGATTGATGGGGAGGTTGGAGAGAGGTTCAAGAGGGAGGGAATATATTCATACATAGAGCTGATTCATGCTCTTGTACAGTAGAAACTATTGCAACATTATAAAGCAGTAATACTCAAAAAAAAAAAAGAAAGAAAGAAAGAAAATGACCATATCTAGTATAAGGAAACTCTTGGTTTTCTTAGAGAAATGACTGAATAAGCAAAGAATGTGGCAGCCACCTATGCCTGGGTATCTGGGGTAACCATGTATTTTCTGAGGGTGCATCCATGACAGAATACTGAGAAGGTAAAGCAGCTAAGCAGAATGGAAGGATGTGTCTAAATAAGCACAGGCTGTTTAAGCTATACAACGCCTGAGAAGTCATTTTATGCTGTTTATTTTATAAATGAAGGAAGGTACAGTTAGGGTACAAGGTTTACCCACAGACACTAGATATCTGATATATAAACTCATCAGCACTTCAGCAATTCTCTACTGATTGGAAGTATTACATTAGTTTTCTGTGGTTGCTGTGGCAAATTACAACAAACATAGGGGCTTCACATGACATGGATATATTATCTTAATTACGTAGGTCAGAAATAAACATAGGTCTCTCCAGGCTGAGATAAGGCATCTGCGTGTGTTCTTTTCTGGAGCCTCCAGGGAGAATCTTCTATTTCTTTTTAAACCTTTTCAGTCTAGAGGCTACTTATTTCTTGGTTTTCGGCCCTTTCTTACATCTTCAAAGTGAGCAGGCTTGAATCTCTCTGACCGTTATTCTGCAATCATCTCTCTGACCACAGACAGAAAAAGTTTCTTAAAGGATACATATAATTAGATTGGGCTCACCTGGATAACCCAGAATAATCTACCTGTTTCAGGGTCCTTAAATTAGTCACATACATAATGGCCCTTTTGACAGATAAGGTAACATATTTACAGGTTCTAGTAGTGAGGACATGGATATCTTTGGGGGGCTATTTATCGGTCTACAGCACTTGGAATTGTAACATATCAGTAGCATCATTGTAAGTCGCAGCCATGGTTTTGTGTGAGTAAGGTATTCATTGATAAGTAGCTGGTGTGCTTTGGGAGGATACGGTAGTTTGCTGGAGCTGGCATAGTAACATGTAGAGGACAGAGTAGCTTAAAGCAACAGAAGTTTATTTTCTCACAGTTCTGGGGGCCAAAAGTCCAGGTGTCAGCAGGTGGGGTGTCTCCCTAGATCTCTCTCTTTGGCTTGCAGACAACTGCCCTCCGGCTGCCCTTTCACAACCTCCTCCACAGGGTCTTTCCTCTGTGCACATGTGTCCCTGGTATCTCCCTGTGTGTCTAAGCTTCCTCTTCTTATACGGACACTAGGCCATCTTAATGATCTCATGTTAACTTAAACATACTCTTTAATGGCTCGATCGCCAGATATAATCACATGCTTTTCTTTTTAAATGTTTTTTGAAGTATGACGAATTAACATATGTTATTTTCAGGTGTACAGCACAATGATTCAGTTATTATATATATATGATATATATGTATTATATATGCATATATATGAATGTATATGTATCTACATGCTACCTGCAATGCAGGAGACCCAGGTTTGACCCCTGGTTCGGGAAGATCCCCTGGAGAAGGAAACGGCAGCCTATATCTATAAATATATATATATATGGTATCAGTCACATTCTGAAGTACTGGGGGTTCGAACTTCAACATAATTAATTTTGAAGGAGAAACTATTGACTTTCTAACAGAGGACCTGAAAGAGTTATTTGTGTTTTTGTTTAAAAATGAAAAAAAAAACCCCTTCATTTTCATAAAAAAATACTAATAATATCATTATTATTGCAGGGAATTTACGGATTTCCAACAGATCTATTTATATATAGGGTGACAAGTAAGGGCGTTTTTAGTTTTCAGGGTGTCATTGCTGTTAGGTAGTTTTTCAGCTAATTTCTAAGCTCCATTGACAGAATGGAGATGGAGTGGACAGACACATATGTACCCTCACACACACACACACAGAGTCTTAAACACACACATATTTATAGCACTGAAGGCTATGTTAGCATCTAATTCCATAAGTGATGGTATATTAGGTTCCATTTCCACATCATTATGGTCGGTAGTCGCTAAGTCGCGTCCGGCTTTTGCAACCCCATGGACTATAGCCCTCCAGGCTCCTCTGTCGAGATTTCCCAAGCAAGAATACTGTAGAAGGTTGCCATTTCCTTCTCCAGGGAATCTCCCCAACCCAGGGATGAACAGGGGTCTTTTGCATTGCAGACGATCTCCTGCATTGCAGGCAGACTCTTTACCAACTGAGGCACCAGGGAAGTCCCCACCCCCATCACTCTAGGAATACTATAGGAATGATACTTGGGGGAGTAGAGTTAAAATAATTAAGAACAGCTTTTACATACATACTATCCTTACAAGAGTTAGGTAAATGTTTTTATAATGGTACTAATGGCCTTGTTAGTATCATTTTAATAAAAAGAAACTAAAACAGGGAAATTTAAAGTGATTTGTCTGAAATCATATCTACCAGTTTTAATTCAAATCAGGTTTGTTGATTGTCATTTTTCAAGAAGGATGGGTATTTGTGAATCTCCTTTGTGCACCTATGCATTCTCCAACAAAACTATTTACCTGCCCTTCCTCTTCCTCTTTATTTGTTATCAACATTATCCATTCATCCACCCATTGAGTTGTCAGACTTGCAAATGTGATTATTTCTGTTAAATCTGCTTTGGTTATGAATTTCTTCTTTCTTACTGAAGTTGTGAATGAGACAGTTTACAGTGCTCCAGGGGTAGGAGTGGGTAACACAGCTAAGTTATTGTCAGTCTTTAAAATTCGGGTTTTTGGGTTTTTTGGCCATGCCACATGACCTGTGGGATCTTAGTTCCCCAACCAGGGATTGAACCAGAGCCCCTGCATTGGAAGCATGAAGCCTTAACCACTGGACCACCCTTATCAGGGTTATTGATCACAAAAAAAAAAATGATTTGCCAATGTCATGCCCTATTCTATAGCCCAAACTAAATCCCAGGTTTATGTTATTTCATTTTTAACTTTAACTTCAATGTTCTTCCAAGTTCATGGCGTTTTGATTACCTCCCAGTCCCTTTATAAACAGAATTTCAGAGAGAATAGATGACTGTCATTTGGTTATCCACTGTGTTCTTTCCCACTGTGATCTTGTCAGTTTTTGGATAACAAGATGCATCCTGTTTAGCAAGTAATTGTGATTACCACATAAGAAATTTGTCTCTTATTTTCAACTCCTATTGGGACTCTGGTTAATCAAGCTCTTTTCAAACATAAAGGACACTGACACAACCTTCTTAAATGTTTTCTCCTTTTTCCACATTATAACTGAAGGTTATACTGGTCCCATCACTTCATGGCAAGTAGATGGGGAAACAGTTCAAACAGTGAGAGACTTTATTTTGGGGGGCTCCAAAATCACTGCAGATGGTGACTACAGTCATGAAATTAAAAGACACTTACTCCTTGAAAGGAAAGTTATGACCAACCTAGACAGCATATTAAAAAGCAGAGACATTACTTTGCCAACAAAGTCCATCTAGTCAAGGCTATGGTTTTTCCAGTAGTCATGTATGGATGTGAGAGTTGGACTATAAAGAAAGCTGAGTGCCAAAAAATTGATGCTTTTGAACTGCAGTGTTGGATAAGACTCTTGAAAAGCCCCTTGGATGGCAAGGAGATCCAACCAGTCCATCCTAAAGGAGATCAGTCTGAATATTCAGGAAGGACTGATGTTGAAGCTAAAACCCCAATACTTTGACCACCTCATGCAAAGAGTTGACTCATTGTATAAGACCCTAATGCAGGGAAGGATTGGGGGCAGGAGGAGAAGGGATGTCAGAGGATGAGATAGCTGGATGGCATCACCGACTCGATGAACATGGGTTTGGGTGGACTCCAGAAGTTGGTGATGGAAAGGGAGGCCTGGCATGCTGCAATCCATGAGGTCGCAGAGTCGGTCATGACTGAGCGACTGAACTGAACTGAACTGAAAGCTGAAAAAAAAAGTAAAAGCTTCCAAATACATCTACTGCCTTTACTTCCTAAACAGGTGAATAATTACCAAATATGTGATTATATTCCCAATATAGGAATGTCCAATGTAAGAGTTTCAGCTACTTTGTACAAAGAGCATTTTAGTCAAGAAATAACATTCTTGTATTTACTACAAAGTAATGCTACATGTCGAATTCTGATGCATAATATATTGTTAGGTGTATTTTTCTTGGAAAGAAGTTCCAGTTTTGGCAGAACCTATCATGAATTCTGATGCATAATATATTGTTAGGTGTATTTTTCTTGGAAAGAAGTTCCAGTTTTGGCAGAACCTATCATGTAATTCCAAGATTCAATCTCCGCAAGAATCCACCCTATCTGCAGTTTTATTTGAATGTTTTATTTCCTAGAAGATAATGTGCTTTGCCTATTATCTATTGGCACATTTTAAGCATTACAAAAACCCTATAGATAGGTTGTTAAAACTGTTATTAAGACACTTTACAAACAAGGACACTGAATTCTGGGGAGATTAAGCAAATCCCTCGGTGTCTTCCTATTCTATTTCTTATCAGGCTTTCATCCTGGTTCCCATAATACCAATTACTACGTTATAAATCTTTGATTGCCTCAGAGAAACATATTGACTTTCAACCCTGTAAGATTTAATATATTAGCCAGTATGTTATCAACATACATAGGATAAGAAAGTATAATTGTTCAGTTGCTAAGTAATGTCCAACTCCTGTGACTCCATGAACTGCAGCATGATGCCAGGCTTCCCTGTCCTTTACCATCTCCTGGAGTTTGTTCAAACATGTCTGTTGAGTCGGTGATGCCATCCAACCATCTCATTCTCTGTTGCCCTATTCTCCTCGCACCATCACTGTTTCACAGCATCAGGGTATTTTTCGATGAGTTGGTTTCTTATCAGGTGGTCAAAGTATTGGAACTTCAGCTTTAGCATCAGTCCTTCCAATGATGTGTCCAATTGAAATGAGTTCACTGTCTTTTATGCCCTGATAGTTGCTTAAATATTGGAGCCCTGACCTCAGTATTTAAAGGATATTGGAGCCCTGACCTCAATATTTAAAGGAAAGGGAAAATAAAAATCTGAGAATACAGAACTTAAGCATTCTCAGAGCACGTTTAAGATCATTTTGGTAGAATGGGCACACTTATGTTATTTTTCCTATGACATCAATGGATCCATTTATGGAGTGGATCCATCTCCTTTCTCTGAATCCTATCAACAAGGATGATTTGGCTTCACTTGCGTGTGGGTCTTTATATAAAGAGAAATTTTGCTTATCATGATTGCTCAGATAGTTGAAATGCGATATATCATCAAAACATTCCCTTTTAAAAAAATTAGACTTGGGAACTTTCTTTATTGGAATCTGCCTAAGAGAGATGGATTTGCTGTAAGCTTACATGTCATGTTTCCAAACCCATAAAGCTGTGGTCCAGACTGAAGAAGGTAGCAAATTTGCCAAGGTCATGAGTGTTGGCTTGCTAAGTCTCTTGGTAAACAGCCTGCCAGCCTCCTCTTGTCAATATTCTCTGTTTGCATTCCTATTAGTTGAGCATACTGCCTTCCTATTTCTATCTCTACTCTATTTCAAGCTTTTATAGGACAAACTGTACTTATGGCTTCATGCACATGGCTTCTAAATGTCTATAAGAAATGCCTATTGCTGTTTAGGGACAGAGTAGGGAGCCTGCTCCATCCCATCTCCTTCTCATCTAGTGAACTAGGAGATTCTCAGACTAACTAGGGATGCAGTCCTGGGGTTTCTCTAGAATGATGCTAAAATGTGTAGGCTCTGAAATCTGATTTACTGAGTTACATTTGGTTCTGTTATTTGTTAATTATGTGAACTTGAGAAAGTCCATATATTTACAGAATCTGTGCCTCTCATCCTTGTAAAATCACTGACAAGGTGCAGGACGTTATGATAGATCCTGTACAGACACAACAGCCATTAGACTTTACTGAGCATCTGCTAGGTACCAGCTACTACACTTGTTGTTGAGAAGATAGTTGAATAACATACCTGGAGGCCCTGTCTTTGTGGCACTTACCCTCTTAAACAGTAGCACAAGTATTGCATTCCTAATTCTAACTGTAATTTCGGATTCTTGCAGCCAGAAGCAGCAGTTCACTCAGACTTGCTTCCAGTTTTCTATTCCTCTGGGCACTGCTCTCCTTGTCCAGGTTAAGATGTCCAATACTCACACAGAGTGCAAAGACCACACATCTGAGATATCGGGATGCTACGCATTTGTCTCCTGTAAAACATCAGAATTTTTTGGTCAGTGTAGAGGATCACCTCCAGTGTAGGATGCTCTGTTCTTGTCTTTTCATAGGTGGTTGTGTCTTCTTCACCCTTTCACCCTATAAGACAAATTTCAGGGTAATTTGGTTTGTATGAGAATGATTTTGAGGACTATTAACCATTTCACTGAATTATGTCTTTGAAGTGTATGATCCCAAGCATAAGTGCATATTCCCCGCTCAATCTCACTAACACTCTGAGGTGTTCGTATGTCTGTTACTTAGCTGTAGTTGTATAATTTGTTTCTGCAAATTGTTAAGAATGATGTGACTCAGAAATAGAGAACAGACTTGTGGTTGCCAAGGGGGAGGTGGGGTTGGGGAGGGAAGGATTGGGGGTTTGTGCTTAGCGAGGAAAAGTGTTATATACAGAATGTGTAAACAGCAAGGTCCTACTGTCTAGCACAGGGAATTGTATCCAATATCCTGTGAAAAACCATAATGAAATGGAATATGAAAAAGCGTTTCAGTCTAGCTATATGACTTACATTGATATGCAGCAGAAGTTAACCCCACATTGCAAATCAACTATACTTCAATAAAATAAATGGAATATAAGGTGGCATGACGGAATGAAATAATTATTTAGATTTACTTAAGTGGTGTGACACTTCAGCATATAAAGACATCTTACCAGTGATGTGGGCCAATCCCACTCCTCCTACCCCATCTCCCACCATCGTATTATGATTAATTTAGCTCTAAAGCATCAAGAACCCGTGGTCGTGTAGTTCTACTTGAAGACAGTGATGGAACCAAACTTGTTCTTGAATGGACCGTTTCATGCTGGGTCAGCATCTTTTGTGAGATGTTCTATAGTGTGTAAGAAGGCTGAACTTCTAGTCAAACTTCTGGTTCTTCTGGTGGGGGAGCAGTTCACAAACAGGAATGTATTGTTTTCCTATGCCAATTTGCTCTTTGTCTTTACCTGCCCTTTCACTCCCCTAGCAGCCTAAATATGTGCCTGATTTAGAATGAAGTCCTGCATTCTTTATCATTTTGGTCAAAAATTTATACTCTGTTACATTTCTGGTCCCACCTTTGATATTAATTGGTTACGATTTAAGGATTAGATTATCCATCTATTCACTGATAGAGATGTTAGCCTGAAGCACCTGTGTCTCCCTGACAGGCATCTACTAGAAACTGAGAATATAGTGAAAGATGTGACTTTATTTAAGTGGGCTAAGCTTACTGTTCTCTCCAAGGGAGAACAGACTGATGAAAACCAGGAATCAGTAAGTGAGAGAGATTCATGTTGTAGTGATCCTTGTTAACCCCTTTGGTTTCCAAAGATGCTGACTCTCTCCCAGTAACTCTAGAGGAAGACAGGGAACTTGAGAAACTCTCCTAGGATTCCCTTTTGGATAGAGTGGAACTTCAAAGGAAGGTGCAACGTCAGAGCTACAGATGTTCACATGAGGAACTGATTTCCCCCATAGTTCACTGAGTCCTATTCTACATCACTCACCCTCCAGGAAGAGGTGGGCAAGCATGGTAATTAAGTCATTCTTTGGTATTAAGACAGGCACTCAGAGGAGACTTTACTTCTCTCAGCTCTACTGTACTGATACTAGAAGTACTTCAGTGTCCTCAGGAATTCTGCAGATGAAGGTGGAAAAGTAGTTTGTACTTTTATTTTTTTGACAGCCACAGAACTATCTTCGGTCATTTGATCTTTAAGGGGAAATTTACTTATTTTAAATTCAGAAATAAATTGAACATTTAGAAAAGCAAAAAGGTTATTTTCTTTTAGCCTCAATAAGCAGAAAGTGCCACAAATTCAAAGTAGGTTAGCCTTTCATAATGAGTTGGCTGAAATCACTAATGTTAGATTAGTTTATCTGTGTTCTTCTTTTAAAGGCAATATAGGCTCCATATAGAAATTTAGAAGAGTACAATATAAACTGTCCATAGTACAATTAAATAGGGATTAGACAGTGCTGGTATTAGTTTTGACTAATCTCCTTGCACACTTAAATTTTAAAAAATGAATGCAGTATTTTATTTTCAATCAAAAATCATATGTATATAACTTTAAAAAGAGAGATGGGTGACACTGACAGATAGGGTGGGAGGGACTCTTATTCTGAGGACAGTGCTATGTGGATATCAGGCACTGTCCTCTGTTGTCCCTTATTCATACGTTGCCATCCATCCACTTGTCCTTCCCTTGATGTTCCCTCGGCTATGTCTCAGGAGTTCTGCTCAAATTGAATGCAGAATTGAGGGAACTCATGGGTTTTATGTTAAGAGTAGATAAGGTTTCAGCTCACTAGACCTCACATTTCTAAATTTCTTCACTCTTCTTTAGATTACTATTTTGAAAATAAAATGAGACAGTGTTCTCTCCTCCCCTTCCTTTACGTTCACCTTACTCCACAAATACTTTCTAAGCTCCAGCAGCATGACAGACACCTCACTAGGTAGTGGGACTGCAAAGGAAAGTGGAAATGCAAATGTTTCTTCCCACGGCTTTTAAAGTTTAAACTTGTAATTAGGGGATATTATGCAAATATATGAAAGATAGTGAGAGTATAATTACATTGATGCTCACAATTCAGCTCAATTATGTTGTAGTCCTGTTATGATCCCTGAAATCGAAGACGTAACATGAATGACCAACGAGTGACCAGGATTGCTCGCTGTATACCCGGCACTGTGCTCCTCGCCCAGGCTGCAGGGAGTGACCACAGGGGTTCATCTGGTTGTAGGCGGCACAGATCATGGGTGCTGGGCTGAACTGGGAATCCCAAATTGAGGTCGCTTTGTGAACTGATGTCTAAGTTTTCCTCTGACTTCCTGTTTTCCTTTGCTTCTAAGACTTTTGCTCACGGATGCATGCCTACCACTGTGATTTACCAAAGCAAAACTATTATGATGCCAGGCTTCTTACTGAAATTGTGTGAAGATGGACTGTTGTTGCTTTTAAAGTCAGATCCAAACTCTGTAGTTTGCTCTCAAAACTCTACATAATCTGACCCCTTCCTGGCTTTGTATCTTTATTTCTTGTCACCTCCCTTTTTCCTAAAGTCAGTACACAGACTCTGTTGAATCATCTTTAGCTTTTCTCACTTGATATGCTGTCTCTTATCTGTGGATCTTCACCCATACGTTTACCTGTGCTTGGAGAGTATCCCCTCCCACTTTGCAGTCTGAAATTTTAACTATTATTTTTTAAAAAATAATATTCTCCAGGCCAGAACACTGGAGTGGGTAGCTTTTCCCTTCTCCAGGGGATCTTCCCTACCCAGGAATCAAACTGGGGTCTCCTGCATTGCAGGTGGATTCTTTACCAACTGAGCTATCAGGGAGGCCTAAAATAATCATTTTATTTATTCATTTTTGGCTGTGCTGAGTCTTCATTGCTGCACAGACTTTTCTCGAGTTGCAGTGATGAGAACTACTCTCTAGCTGTGGTCCTCAGGCTTCTCATCGTGGAGGCTTCTTGTGTGGAACCATGCTCTAGGGTGTGCGGGCTTCGGTAGCTGAGACTCGTGGGCTCAGCTGTCGTGGCTCTCAGGCTAGGAACACAGGCTCAATAGTTGTGGCGCATGGAATTAGTTGCTCAGGAGTATGTGAACCCGTGACTCCTACATTGGCAGGTGGATTCTTTGTCATTGAGTCACCAGGGAAACCCAAATCATTACTTTTTTATAGTGACCTTTGCTGTTCCCCACACTCCATTTTGTGGGTTAAATAAATGTAACATGCACTCTATTGCCCCCTCCCCCTGCCACCCCAGCTTTCTTTCTGTATCAGAGCCTTAGGGCATGTATTTGAATCCAGGAAATTTACTTTAAACCTTATGCTGTTAAGATTGCCACTTGCTGATAGTAAATTCTATGGAAAGTGAAAGTGAAGTCACTCAGTCGTGTCCGACTCTTTGGGATCCCATGGCCTGCAGCCCACCAGGCTCCTCCATCCATGGGATTCTCCAGGCAAGAATACTGGAGTGGGGTACCGTTTCCTTCTGCAGGGGATCTTCCCAACCCAGGGATCGAACCCAGGTCTTCCGCATTGCAGGCAGACGCTTTAACCTCTGAGCCACCAGGGAAGATAATTCTATGGAAAAGTTCCCTAAAAATCTCTGAATTTCAATCATTTCATTGTTGAAATGCAGAAGTGGTCTCTGGTTGGCTGTGAGAATAGTATTACATATGTAGATGCAAAATGTTTACCAGATAATAAGTAGTCAGTACGTGTGACTGTAATAGTAACAGTAACAATAAACAATATTTTCCGTTTGTGTTATCTCTCACAAAGCTGTGGGTCTTTGAGGGCAGAGACCATGTCTGTGTTGCTTACAATCATGTTTGGTGCATAATTAACCAATGAATGGATGAGGTCTTTGTACCATAGCCAGGCCGACATCTTACCACTCCAGCCAATTTGCATGTGGCCCTTATCCTAGTATAATTAGCAGAAGCAGCCCTTGGGAGAGATGGTCCTCACACTTCCAGATGAGGCATGGTGTGTGAAAATGTGGTGCATTTGGGACGTCTTTGGCATCATGATCTCACAGAGATCATGGGGTGGGTTGACAGAACAGTCTTGATACATTGAAGTGAGCAGGTTTAAACAGACACCTGAAGACCAGCCAAGAGAGCAGCAGCTTAGTAACGTGTATTCTGATTCCTCAGGACCAGATGTGGAGTCTTATGAACATTTGCTCCCTGTAAATTGCTATTCTTACACACCCACAGGTCTTTATTTGAAATTTCAAGTTGGTTACTTCAGTGAGCCACGTGCAAGCATGTGTGTGTGTGTGTGTGCTAATATTAATAACAGGATAAAGTGAATGAATATGGAACCAAAATACTCTGCCTTTTAAGATCATGAGGGCTCTGGATTTTGTTGAGATTTGCTAAAAATAATCTTCCAGAAGAAAGAGGAAGTACACAGTGCTTGCTAAGTGCTTTCTTCTCCATGTTTTCAGGATGGAGTTTGGGGAACTTTTCACTCAGCTTGTGGATAGGCTTTCTTATAGTTTTCAGATATTGTATATAGATGAGGATGTTATGAAGTAGGAACAGCTTCAGGTATTGTACAGTTAATGTTTAACTTTTCTGTTTTTCAAATAGATCATCTCAGATTATATAACCATTTCTGCAAAACAGGTGTCTTATGTCCATCTTAGAGGCAAAGTAACTGAAGCTCAAATAAATGTGTTAATTTCTTCAGTTCACGAAGTTAGAGAGAGCTGAGTCTTACTTAGCTAATTGTTTTTTCAAAACCTATGCTGTTCCCTTCTCCCTCAGTTATTTCTAAATACAAGGGACCATCAAAATCTAAGAATATGATATGATTTACTAGTCAGAGACTATTGATAAGTGTATGGAAAATATGGTGCAAATAAGTTCTAATGTAAATAATAACAGTATTTTGAATGACTTAGTTTTTGATAGCAAAGCTGTGATGGGCAAGAGTAACACATGTCAATACATTCTGTGTCTCAGGAATGCGTGTATATGCATGGGAACATCCATGAATCATACTTTGTTCAAATTTTTCTTTTTTAATAAAAATGCTAATAGAATATTAAAATGCACATAAATTAAAATGGTCATAAATTAGGTTTAATATCACATTAATGAATTATATTCCCACATTCATTAAGATAAAGTGGCATTTCAATATTTCCTCTTGTTAATAAGTTTAGTACAATAAATGAAATGGATACAATTTGAGGTTCAATAAATATTTGATCTAATCTTATGCTTTAACTTTTTAAAATATTCAAAAGTAAAATAGGAAATCTAGATGCATTTGGACGCTTCATTGCTGTTTTATGTCTTTTGTATAATCTTTTCATTTATTGAGGAGCTAAATAAAATTTAAATTGGCAAAGAAAGTGATAAAATCTGTTCTGAATAAGAAGTGATCCCAAGAGAACGTAATGCCTTTTGAGTTTCTAGGAGTTTCTTTGCACAAGACTTTTTTATCTTCAATACATACATATATCTATTTTAAGTATTTAAAAATCTCATGATGCAAGAACTATGCGTGTGGTTTAGTTGCTCAGTCATGTCCGACTCTTTGCACCTCCATGGACTATAGCCCGCCAGACTCCTCTGTCCATGGGATTCTTCAGGCAAGAATATTGGAGTGGGCTGCTGTGCCCTCCTCCAGGGGTCTTCTCAACCCAGGGATCGAACCCAGGTCTCCTGCATTGCAGGCAGATTCTTGACCATCTGAGCCACCAGGGAAGCCCAACAACTAATTATATCGGCATTTAAATAATTGTGTTTAACTGAAAATATGTGCATTTAAGCAATATTTTACAACTATAATTCAATGAATTTTCCTTTTAAAAATTCGAATTAAAATATATATTCTTTTTTATTTTTTAATAGGAGTCTATATAGTATAAAGAAAAAGAACTGTATATCAGGACACTTTTTTTTTCCCTCCTGAGAATAAACTGAAAATTTGCGATTCTCTTTTCCCCAGTACATACCAAAATGTTTTAGGCAGAGTAGGTGTTCAATAAATATTTGGTGCCATGATTGAAGACAGATCTGAATTCCTGCTGCAAAGTTTTTATTTCTCAAAGAAGTCCCATTTCTGGAAAATGTGCTCCCATAATCTGGCCTCAGTCATCTTTTTAAAATGGGAATAATTTTCCTGGACTAGAAGAATTATACAAATCAAAGGGGGGGGGAAATGTACACAAACATAAGGTCTTAATGTCCATCAGATTGTTAGAATTATGTCAGCGTTATGAATATAGCAGCCAGAGCTGAGCTGAGCTTTAGGTCTGCTGCACTTGTTTCTATCAAATAGAAACTGTGGAGATGGTACAATAGACCTTCATAAACTTCCCTTTTCTCGTGCTTCATATGAAATGTTCTAATTCAATGACTTTTGGAAAAAATGAGAAGAATTAGTACATGAGAAGTGATTCACACAGTTTTTGGCACACAGAGAGTAGCCCATAAAAATAAGTAACAATAATAATAACTTTAAATGTATTGACAAATTGAAAAGAATGCATACATTTTTATATTTTCTTATCACTCTTTTTATCATTCTAATTGCACATCAGTTCATACTAAGGAAGTAAATATATGAATAAACTGAAGGAACACATATACTTTATATGTGTTAAATATATATATATGTGTTAAAAGTATATATATATATACTTTTTTCTGCTCAATTTTTTTATCAATGTAAATATATATCAATTTATACTGAACAGGCCTGAGTGTTTTTTAAAGGCATTCAAACATATATGTTTGACTCTCATTATACTTTATTTGATATACAGAGGGTTGCCCAGACTCTCTGTGCAGCTACTATTGGCAGAAATTGATGAAGTTATAATCAGTGTAGGAAGAAACAACTTTATATTGAAACATGAGGAGGTAGATAAAACATATTTTGCAAATTGCCACATCACTAACCAATGTCCCCTTTCATTTTAGCTACACACAGACCTGGATCCTGGGAGCAAAAAAATCAAATACATCCTGTCAGGAGATGGAGCTGGGACTATCTTTCAAATAAATGACGTAACAGGAGATATCCATGCTATAAAAAGACTTGACCGAGAAGAAAAAGCTGAGTATACCCTGACAGCTCAGGCAGTGGACTGGGAGACAAATAAACCTCTTGAGCCTCCTTCTGAATTTATTATTAAAGTCCAAGACATCAACGACAATGCCCCAGAGTTTCTCAACGGACCCTATCATGCCACCGTACCAGAGATGTCCATTTTGGGTATGTATGCTTCCATTTTCACAGAACTATTAAGAATCATCTTTAAAATAGCTTTTGGCATCAGGGATAGTGTGTGACTGAATAAGAGACATTTATTACCCTCTTATCTCTAATTTGCATTTCCAAATCCCCATTTTTGGCCTCAGTTCCACAGCTCAATAGCTTTAGTCCCTGAGTAATAGGAACTGACGAAGCAGTTTTATTAAAATCTCTCTCCTTGCACGACAGTGCTTCAATAGGCTGAATTTGTATTCCTCTCATAGACCTGGAGTTTGAGTATTGTTACTGAGGCGGATTTATCAAGATTTGTTCCAACATGCCAGACTAATCCTATTGATATTTGCTTGATGTTTAATTATTTGTTTGTGTGTATTCACATGCAGATATAGCACATCGAGAAACAGAAAACCATCTAGGTCTGTAGTCAGCCAGATATCGGATTGAGCAGGTGGGTAGAGTCTAGAGTGGATTAGGAAATCAGCTTGTGTGTTGTGCTCATCTTGCTTGAACTGAACTTTTAAAAGAATCCTTGCTATCACCAATGACTCACTCCCACTTTTTGTGAGCCATTGAAATATTCGTTAGACTCTATAGAACAACATTTATTTCAAAACACGGTTTTCTACCTTTTTCTTCCCTTTTTTTTTTTTTTTTTGTATTTGCTTATTTATCCCCAAATCAGTATTATCTGGTCGTTTAGCTGGTAAAGAATCTGCCTGCAATACAGGAGACAACAGTTCAATTCCTGGGTTGGGAAGATCTGTTGGAGAAGGGATAGACTACCCAGTCCAGTATTCTCAGGCTTCTCTGGTGGCTCAGATGGTAAAGAATCTGCCTGCAATACGGGAGACCTGGGTTTGATCCCTGAGTTGGAAAAATTCCCTGGAGATGGGAACAGTTACCCACTCCAGTATTCTGGCCTGGAGAACTCCATGGACAGAAGAGCCTGACAGGCTACAATCCATGGGGTTGCAAAGAGTTGGACATGACTAAGCAAATTTCTTTTTTTTTTTTTTTTTAGATGGAGCAGTCTCTCCTTTATTATGGTTGGTTTACAGTTTTATACCCAAGAAACATCACATATCACATATCATTCTATAAAATCTTTTGTTTTCTACCTTCCATCAATAGCTTTAACATTGAGCTCATTCCCCAATCTATCATCGAAACATTTCCCGTGCAGAAGTCAGATTTCTGCGTAATCCGATTTAACAATAGTATGTTTATTATTTTATTGTCTTCAGCATACTTCATTCAATCATGATAAGTACATCAATCTAAGCACAAAGGTTACAGTTTTCTCTTATCAGGTGCAGCTGTGTAGAGGCTTAAGGGAAGGGCTAAGCTTGAAACTGTCTTTATTCTAGTAACCTCAACCACTACCTGTCTCATACTGTTCTGACACTCTGGTTCTTGAGGAAAGAGGACAATGAGACAGTCTAGCAGCACTGCTTTAGCGATAAAACCCTACTAACTTTATATAACTACTATAATGAATTCCTATGTCTACACTATCCTAAAGCAATCGATGTCTCCAACTATGCTGGCCACAGTTATGAGCATTCCTAAGTCCCATCCCAGCCCGGTCTCATCAAGGAAGGGAGCTTCCTCCGTGGAGTGGTCGGGGGAGTGGGAGGTGGAAAGGTGACCCAAGTACAGCCCTTCTGGTGGTAGCCTTGCCAGGATCCCCAGAGAACTCTTGGTAAACTCTCCAGTAACGAGTAGGAGGTGTAGTAATCTATTTAAATGTCCCTTTTATTCCTCCTTAGTCCGCAGGGAAGGGAATCCACCTTCCTGGATCCTCTGAGGGAAATAAGGTCTGAGGGAATTATCTCAGGAGGAGCAACTTTCATTTCACTTCATCCCCAAACTCTGGCCTTAATACAGGAATTCCTGATCTGGAACTTTATACTAGAAAAAAAGAGAATTTTAGAGTTCCTCCTAGTCTGAAAAAAGTAGAAGACAGAATCCAGGATCCAGGGCTCAAGTTCACCAAAGTCATCCCTAAGCATACAGTGGATGGAATGGATACCCTAGTTTGTTTCAAACTGCATTTAAGTCAACCTATAAAGACAACAGTCTGTGCAGCAAAATCACATAAATTAGAAGTAGGTGAACATAATGTGATTAAAAAAACACACACAAATAGAGATACGAATCAAAATCTCAAATTAGGTAAATAGTTTGGCTTCATTTGATCTCTTATTTTTTAACCGACACTATAACTTGGGTAGATGCAGTCATTGCAGCAGCAAATCAGAATTGACTTCAGGTGTTCACATCTTACCAGTGTATTTCTTCTACCAAGACTCTATTTTGTCTATATCTTGTGTGAAGAATCCTACTTTTAAGTATTTTTTTCCTTCTTATCAAAATCAAATCACTCCTCTGTGGTAGGCTGAAGTTTGTGGGGAACTTCTAGGGATTTCTAGCCGGAAGTTGCCTCTCTTCCATCACTACTATAACAGAAAGAAACTCACAAACAATAAACAACACCTTCATGTTCATACTTCTTTTAAATTCTGGCAGGTAAACAGGAGCTGAGAAATACTATATATTTTTTTTCTTTCTTTTTATTTGCTTCTTATTTCATCAAGTTATTTAGGGCAGAGAACTTGCCTAATCCATCTAAAAAAAAAAAAAAAACCTTTTTATCATATAGTGAAGTGTAGATGATAGACAATGTTGTGATAGTTTTAGGTGGCGCAGCTAAGGAGACTCAGCCATACAGTCACGTGTCTTCATTCTCCCCCAGGTTCCCCTCCCCTCCAGGCTGCTACATACCATTGAGCAAAGTTCCCTGTGCCGTACGGTAGTTCCTTTTTGGTTATCCTTCTTAAATATAGTGGTGTGTACCTGTCCACCAACTTCCAAGCTATTCCATCCCCTGTTCATTCCCCTGGCAACCATAAATTTGATCTCTAAGTTTATGAGTCTCTCTCTGTTAGTATAAGGTGATTTTTAAAGGACTGTTACCACTTACAGTACATACAGAATTGTTGTTGTTTAATTGCTAAGTCATGTCCAACTCTTTGCGACCCCATGGACTGTAGCCTGCTAGGCTCCTCTGCCCATGAGACTTCCCAGGCAAGAATACTGGAGTGAGTTGCCA
Organism: Antilocapra americana; assembly: GCA_007570785.1. Taxonomy (NCBI): domain Eukaryota; kingdom Metazoa; phylum Chordata; class Mammalia; order Artiodactyla; family Antilocapridae; genus Antilocapra; species Antilocapra americana. The sequence continues at coordinate 1,136,039 of ML663025.1, forward strand.
TTTCCTTCTCCAGGGGATCTTCCTGATCCAGGGAGAGAACCCATGTCTCTTGGATTGGCAGATTAATTCTCTACTGCTGAGCCACCTGGAGGCCCTACATACAGAATACTTAATTACTAATAAATGATCAACAGAAAGCTGCTATTTTTTCCTCATTATTATAATTTCTACATCTTTAATGGCCAAGTCTATACCTATTTATTGTAGATGTGTCAGAGGCTTCCATTCCTGTGTATATGAGTCATGTCCCTGATAAATATGCTGAGGGAAAAAAATAAAATGCAAACTTCTACAAACGTCATGGTCAATTTCAGCTAAGAAAAGGAATTTAAAGATATTATTAGCTATATAACCCAATGTGTATGTGTACCTATACGTTGTTCCTCTATCTAAAAGGTTTTTCTTTATAAGAGTATAGCAATATAGTATAGTATTGAGCAGTATAAATATAGTATAATATTATTCACCAACTGAATATTATAATAATATAATAATATTATTATAACAATATAATATATTAATAATATAACATATTAATATATTATAATATATTATATAATAATATAATAATATTATAATATTATTTACCAACTGCATAATATTTATACTATATACTGCTCAATACTTTACTATATATACAACAGAGTATAGTATTCCTTTATAAAAGAAATAATCTACACTAACTTACATAGTTATTTAAAAAAATGCTTAGCTTGTTACATCTCTGCTGAAAACCACATGGAATATGCTTCAGTTGAAAGAGTGGATTTTGAAGCCAAGTGGATGAAATTTTGAATCCTGGTTCAATCCCTCATTATCTACTTGACTTTGAATTTCAAGGAGGTGAAACTGTTGCTTATTTCCCTTAGCCACAATGCAAAGATAACAACTTCTATCTTGCTTTTATTTTTCGAGAATCACATGATAAAATGAAAGGTAAAGGGATGCCATAAAGTAAATAAGTGTTCAATAATTGGTAGTTGTGGTTTATTAAATTATTTTTATTAATCTAGTTCTCATATTACCTTTGGACTTTTCCTCTGTATTGATTTTATGCATTGAGTGTCTGGTTTCTGTTTGACTCCAGCCTCTCTGGTTAAAGGAGGAAGAGGCAGCTGCACTATTTTATTGTCAAGTGTGAATTATTCCCTTCATTTCTTATGAAGGTGAATATCAGGATGAAGGTCAGCTCCTATCTCTGTTCTCTCCCCATTACCACTGTTCTCTTCCAGCCTGCCTCTTCCCTCCCTGCCTTCCTTCTTTCATTTTTCTTCCTTTGCTACTGCAGAAATGCCAACACCTGCCCTGAACACCCTGAAGAATGTCAGCAAGGACTGGGGGATTTCATTGTTGCAGAGAGTGAAAAATAAAATTCTAATTGAGAAATTTACGAATATTACATTGAAATGAATGTGATATTCCAGAACTGTCTGCCAGTTGACAGGCTGTCAAGACAAAACACACATATATATTTGCCCAAATGGCAGCCAAATTATTTTAGAAATATCTTATTTGGAAACTGGAGGCAGAGCTCCTTTATATTCTACTGTTTATTTCAGAACTTGATGAGAATTCACTTTTATAGCAATACTATGTAAAGAGCGATATGTGAGCTTGTCTGATTTTTACTGTGGATCCCAAGCTATCAAGGTTAAAGTTGGTTTTTCAATGAAAATTTGCCCATACTTAATAAGTTCCAGACACTTTAAATATTTTTATGCTGTTGGATATTGGAGTGAGGGAATGTAAACCCTGATTGTGTGTTCACACCTGTGCTGAGTTGCGTCTTACTCTTTGCTACCCCGTGGACTGTAGCCCATCAGAATCCTCTGTCCATGGAGTTTTTCAGGCAAGAATACTGGAGTGGGTTGCTGTTTCCTATTCTAGGGGATCCTCCCAACCCTGGGATCAAACCGTCATCTCTTGTGTCCACACCTGGGTTCAGGTAAAATGAACTCTGTATCTAGTTTGGAAATAGAATCTCAGATAATTTGTCTGCTAATCTGCTTTCTACGTGTGTTAGTGATAAAACCCATCTAAGCCTCACCTTCTCTATCTGTGTAGTATGCATAAGAATCCCTACCTAAGAAAATATGTTTGGAAAAATTCAGTGATTGTATTTGAATTACTTGGCATAGCCATAGAGTTGGTGCTCAGTTAATAGTTGTTTCTTTACAAACATCTATCTTTGGCTGCTTGTACTAGTTTGATTCAATAAGTTGTGTCTATGATATGAATGCCTTGAAAATGAAGTGAAAGTCGCTCAGTCATGTCTGACTCTTTGCGAGCCCATGGACTATACAGCACCTGGAATTCTCCAGGCCAGAATACTGGAGTGGGTAGCTGTTTCTTCTCCACAAGATCTTCCCAACCCAGGGATCAGAACCCAGGTCTCCCACATTGCAGGTGGATTCTTTACCAGCTGAGCCACCAGGGAAGCCCAAGAATACTAGAGAGGGTAGCCTATCCCTTCTCCAGTGGATCTTCCTGACCCAGGAATTGAACCCGGGTCTCCTGCATTACAGGTGAATTCTTTACCAACTGAATTATGAGGGAAGCCCTGTGAATGCCTTAGTCAATGAAAAGTCGCTCAAGAAGCCTTCACTTTATGTTTCACAATTGCACACATTGGAATGAACCCTATTGTACTCTAAAGGGTATATTTGTAAAGATGGAGACAAAGGGACAGATGAGAAAGCCAAGTGGGACTTGAGCTGGTATGAATGACTGCGTTGTTGAGCGGAAAGTTATATAAAACATGGCACTAGAGGTTTTCTTAGTTTTCTTTGAGATTCAAGGCTACTCTAACAGTGATCAGTGTGTATTAAAAGCTTGCAATATTCACAGTAGTCTTTTAACATCAGTACTGATATTAACTTTTCTATTCATTATTTTTAATCAGAAAAGTGAGGGAAATTATAGCTAATCCAAACTGAGATATTAAATGGAGGCGTTGGGATTGAATCCAGATATCTGGCTCTTCTTTCCAAGGTTTTAACCAGTATGCTATCCTAAACTTTGATAATATCTCTAGAGAACTTCATTTATACATTCTCTATGATTCCACTGCCTAATGATTCTGTTACCTATTAATAATAGTTACTGTTTTTCCAAGGTGGAAGGGCTCTTTAGGTTAGCATCCTTTCCGAATTAAATTGAGGAGCTGGACAAAGAGGACAGAGTTGGACAAAAAGATGTGTGGGTGAAATCTTATACAGTTTTTAAAATAGGAATATCAGTATGTTAAAAATATAAGAACAATTTATCACAAAGAAATTCAAATCACAGTAAAATTAATTGAGAGCCATTTGGTGAATAATGGGGGCTAAAGTGCTGTTAATATTAAAGTAAAAACTAAAGAGAATAACTGGGATTGACTCTCGATTTCCTGGTGGTGACTGCAAAAGAGAATGCACTCTCCAACAAAAAATATTAATCAAAAAATCTGAAGGTCAAGAGGCTACTTAGTAAAATATATTTTGGAAAGGAAAATCTCATTGCTTTGCAAAGACTCATATCAGTAGAGGTTATGGATGTCAGTACATAATATGCAAGGGGACTTACTCTACTTGAAACAGTGACTCCACCAAAGGTAAAGTGTTAACATTTGAGGATAGTTTGAGTGGTGTCCCTTCTATGTGTTATTCTCACTCTCCTGTCTTCTCTTGTTATTAGTAGTATGTCTTTTCTTTGTAATTCTGTTCTGTTTTGTGCGTGTATGTGTGCTAAGTCACTTCAGTCGTGTCTGACTCTTTGCAACCCCATGGACTGCAGCCCACCAGGCTCCTCTGTCCGTGGGGATTCTCCAGGCAAGAATACTAGAGTGGGTTGCCATGCCCTCCTCCAGGAAGGTCTTCCCAACCCAGGAATGAAACCCATGTCTCTTATGTCTCCTGTATTGGCAGGTGGGTTCTTGACTGCTAGCACCAACTGGGAAGCCCTTTTATATGGTAAACATCTTCAAATCCTCTTTTGGAGGAAGGCCCATGTAAAATACAGTCTATTTCTTTTGTGTTGTTCATCATCTTTAATTTGGGATACATTTAATCTTAGGGAGAAGTTGCAGTTGTAGTCCAAATTAATGTTTCCTCATCTTTTAGAGGGTGCATTGCTGAGATGACACCCCATCCCCGTGAGATTCTTCAATCAGTCTTTGCCGCATGGATGATTTTCTACACAAGCACAATACAACCATCAAAATTAGGAGATTAATAGTGATACGCCCTTGCTAGTGGATGCACCAACCTCAGGCAGATGTCTCCAGCTGTCCTAATAAAGTCTTTTTATACCAAAGAATCAGATCTAGAACCCCACATGCGTTACCATGAGTTCACCTCTGTACCTCCAATGCCAAAGCAACCACAAGGTCCATTCTAATTGTTCCTTTTTCTCCGACAGTGAGACCCCTGTTTCTTGGTGTTAGTATCACCCCTCACTGTTGTAGTAAGTGATTTTCGTTTGCTCCTCTGCCCATCCCCTGACTCCCTGACACTAATGTTTATCGCTGTTTCACTCTACCTCTACCTTCCTGCCTTTCTGTGAATTCTTACCTCACCCAGCCATACTTAACGGCTTTTGGAATGAACCGTTTAGGTGGCAGGCAGTCAGGAATGGAGGCAGGAAACTATATGATACTCTCAAATTATGTTTTCTTGTGTATTTAAGTTGTATTTATGGTACAACAGACCAATGGCAATGGCTCCAACCTGTGCTCAAAATAGATTTACTGAAAAAAATCAAAGTTAATTGGTAAACACCAAATTAAAGAAAGTAAAATGATGTTCATACATCAGACTTTTTAAAGTATTAGTATATAAGAATTTGATTAATTCATATTTTATGCCCTTTTGGAGATTCAGACATTTATATGATCCCAGAAACTATTTTTAAAAAGTATTTTGCAAACCTGCATAATTTTATACTATGAAAGTTTTACAAACACATGTCTAATGAGAAGAGAATTTTGAATCTATGTTAGGTCACATGTTAATTTAGCATGCAGCTAAATAGTCAAATTTGCAATTTCTAAAGAGCAAATTAAAAATTATGATGACTCTAGCTTACATGGATTAACTTGTTATTCTTGTCACTGCCCGATAGATATTTTCATCCCATAAAAAGAAGTTTCCCCATTAATAATTAGAAATTCATTTTCATATTTTTTATTATTAAAGAAGCAGTTTATGTCACAGAAGTGTAAAAGATCAAAGGATATTCATGCTGACAAACTGTCTCAAACCTAACGTACATCGTTTTTTATAATGTAGAGGTGGTGGTTTTCCTTCTCTCTCTCAGCTAGATTTTGAAAAGATTTGGTAGCATTTCTCTATTTTAAAAGAGAGATGCAAAGTGAGAAAGAGAAAAACATATCTTGATGGATTTGATTATCGTTTTTGTCTTATTTGATTCAGGGTGACGAACAAAATTGAAATTCTTCAGGAAAACATGGGCAGGAAATCATGAAGACTGAAATAAACACTTTTCAAAGAGATCCAGCTGCTCTACCTGGTATCGGTGTCTGTAACAGCTGTGGTTCTCAAACTCCAAGAAGGGAGAGGACTGTGTAGTTTCTGTTCTGCATTGTTCTTGTTATTCAGTTGCTAAGTCGTGAATGTTTTCTTGTATCTTATGATAAAAATGAAGCAGTGATTTTTTTTTTCTGCATTTTCTGATATGCAGATTTTGGTGGTTCCCAAAGGTCTCCCTAGTTGATCTATGGCTTAGAAATTACTGGAGTATACAAATGGGAAAGTTACTGGCAATTAACTGTGAGAGGCACCTTAAAGCACTTACTCTTCCACAAGGCATTGTTATTTCTATATGGTGGCTAAGAACAAGATTGGTGCATAATGATGGGGATATAAACAAGGTTTATTCGAAAGCCTTCTGTAAAGAGAAAACTCCTTCCATCAAATTTTGCTTTAATGCTTACTCCTCTGTACCCTCTAAACCGTAAAGGGGACATTTTGTGAATCAATTAAGTGACAACAATATACAGTCAATTTATTGTACTGTCCCTAAAGGGATTCTTACTATTTTTCGGTCATCTGATAATCCTGATATATTTAATCTTACTGTTCTATGGGCTGAATATCAAGCCAAATATGTGAATTCAGATAGGGTAGCTTGTGGTGATGGTTTAGTCGCTCAGTCGTGTCTGGCTCTTGCAACCCCATGGACTGTAGCCTGCCAGGCTCCTCTGTCCATGGGATTCTCCAGGCAAGAGTACTGGAGTGGGTTCCCCTTTCCTTCTCCTATAAGATAGCTTAGGGAAGTTATTAAACTTATATAGAAATCTACCTTATAGAGTTACTTTGAAAATAGTTAAAATTATAGAACTACTCATTTTAGGGCTGCCTCAGGAACTCCAGACCCAATTCTACTTCAGGATTTCATTGCCAACATAAACTGGACATTTTCAATGGTCTCTTCGTGTAGGTTTGGTCTATTGACTTAGGAATTTCATGTAAACACCAGAAATCTTTGAATTCTTTCTAGAAGATGAATACTCAATTGCTAGCCAGTAAATTTTTTTTCAGAATGGTATAAATCAAAAGAGAATCTTATGAATACCTCATTTGATTTTACAAGTTGTAATATTGGTGTCACTGTTGTTCTATATAATAGAATATTACATAAAAATATATTTCAGTAATTCCATAAATACCCGAAACTTGAACCTATTGGAAACACTATGTCCTTAACTCCATCCCAACTGGTGAACATAGTGGAATTCCCTGTGGGATGGGACTAATTTAGAGACCTGTATCTCCCATTCATGAGTATCTCTTAATTTGAATTGGTGATTTAGAAGATTAATATTAAACTTTTGACTCAGCATTTACAGTATCTGAGTGGAGGAAACATTGAGATTTACCTGTCCATATCAACCAGGTCATTCACTCAATATACCAATTACACAATGGATTCCCAGCCTATTCATAAGAGTAGCTAAAGCTAACTTTCTGTTTCTTTCATTTTTATTTTTTTCCTTCCATTTTACCCCTGTGCTTACTCACAATGAAACTCAATTTGATTATCACATTAAACACAGTTTAATTATCCTAGTATTATTTCTTTAAGCTCCTCAGAAATATGTCTTCATACATTTTTTAAAGCTTTATTTATGTATTTTATTACTTTTGGCAGTGCTCAGTCTTCATTGCTGTGTGCAGGCTTTCTCTAGTTGTGGTGTGTGGGCTTTTCATTGCAGTGGCTTCTTTTGTTGGGGAGCACGGGCTGTAGGGTGCACGGGCTTCACTAGTTGTGACACATGGGCTCAGTACTTGCAGTGCGTGGGCTTAGTCGACCTGCGGTATGTGGACTCTTCCTGGAGCAGGAATCAAACGCACATCTCCTGTATTGGCAGGCTTATTCTTAACACTGGACCACCAGGGGAGGCCATCTACTCAGATTTTTTATTTTTATATTTCTGGATACATTGGGTAACCTCTCTGAAAATTACACCCACTACCCTGTTGTTAAATTTTCTATGGTGAATAATACTTCATCCAAGTCTACCCTGAACCTTTCTGAAAAGATAAGACATCTACTGCTTCCAATGCGAGTAATCTTCTGGTACCTGAAATACTGAAAAATATTCTCGTATCAGTAAATCTGCGCTTATAAGGAAAATCAAAACTCTCAACAACAACAAAAAACATTTTGTTGTAGATAGAAGTTTGAGAAACACATGTGGAATTCTACCCAGACAGTTCCATGATCCTGTTGTCTTTCTACCTCTTTGTCCTCATGTATTAATAAGAACGGATATTTTAGGATTCAACACATTTATTGATTTTTTGAGGCAAAAGGGCAAATCATTATTAAGTTATTCAAGCCATGCTTGTGTCTAGAGTCTGTGAATTAGCATCAATACCTACAGTGTTACGAATTTTTGTTACACACCCATTTCAGAAAATCATGAATTAAAAGGGGCTAGAGAGAAAAAGCATATAGAGTTCAGCCTTTGCCCACGTTCGCCTGTCAGACAAAGGGATCCACTGCATGTCAGGGCAGCTCTGAAACACGCATTTGTGAAATCCTGAAGTCTTGGCTGAAAATGAATGTGAGGCACCTTTGTCAGTATCTCTTTGGTGTACGTCATGCCCTCCTTGCCTCTCAGAGCTGGTAGGGGTTCCTAGAGTTTGAACATTTTTTAATATTATTTCTTTGATTTTTATATTTGTGCATAGTGGACTTAATAATTGTGCTTCCTGGATTCAATGGACTTGGAAAATTGCTATTTGAGTTGTAGGCCCAAATTGCTTTTATTCTTTGGTTGATTAGCAATCACAATTATGTGAGATATGTGCCATTTTTCCTATTCTTATCAGTAATGTTACATAGAGAAAAATATGATGAAATTTAAATGGCAGGCTAGTCACGTGCATAGATAAGCACATAGATCAATACAGGCATACCCCAGAGATATTGCCAGTTGGGTACTAGACTGCTTCAATAAAGCAAGTTGCAAAATGTTTTGGTTTCCCAGTGCATATAAAAGTCATGTTTATACTACATTGTAGTTTATTAAGTGCACAATAGCATTATGTCTAAAAATGTGTACACATTTTAATTCTTAAAAAATTGCTTTAAAATGCTGACCTAACATCATCTGACAACACAGGTTTACCACATACCTCCAATTTGAAAAAATAAAAGCAACATGAAGTATCTGTGAAGCATGATAAAGCAAAGTCTGCCTATAGATAAAAAATGGTAAAGAAGATATACAAGCTGCTAAAAGAACTGAGGATAAAGCTAAGTATGTAGATGTATAGAAGAAAGAAATGCAAGTCTGCATGTGTGTGTGTATTTGATATTATAATTAGATACCCTAAAAAAAAGAATAGTTATATTATGAGGCTGTAAGTGAGAACATATGGACTGTCTCATACTCATGTCTGATTCTAAGCGAACAAGGCCTTCTTCCTTGTGTCTGGTGTCTGTACTAGAAGACTTTAAAGTCAGTATAATCATATTTGTGCCAGTGTTGAAGATGATTTTATTCATTTTCTTTTTGTCAGGGAACATGACACCAAGGAGTCTTCTCTTTATAACCATGTCAGACTTTCTGGATTTCATCATTATATACCAATTATGAATCGTTGCAAACCACAAGAGTGGTTTGAGTTCAAGAAATACACTGAGGGCAGGAGAGGGGAAATTCACCAAATAAAGGTCTCTGGAATAGGTGTTGAGATGTTGGTATATGTTTCTTCTGAAATCCAAAGCAACGTTAGTCACTTAAGGTTAACATGATGAATAATTGTTTTAGGACTACATGGAAATTAATATTTAAAAGTTTATGCCAAACACACTATTCATGTATATTCATTTGATCCTAATAACAACCTTATGAAGTGAATTTTATTATTTTTATTTTTTAAAAGAGAAAACTGAGGCACACAAGCTTAAAATATACTCAAAGTCTTATGATGCGTAAAAATAAGAGCTCCTTATCAAGCATGATCAAACCAGTCCATCCTAAATGAAATTTTAAAAAATTGAAAGAGCTGATGCTGAAGCTCCAATATTTTGGCCCCTTGATGCCAAGAACTGACTCACTTGAAAAGACCCTGATGCTGGGAAAGTTTGAGAGCAGGAGGAGAAGGGGGCGAAAGAGAAGAAGGTTGCATGGCATCACTGACTCAGTGGACATGAGTTTAAGCAAACTCTGGGAGATAGCAGTCCATGGGGTTGCAAAGAGTTGGACTTAGGGACTGAACAACAACAACATCAGGCATGCAGAGCAACTAGCAGCCCAGAGTAAGCAAGGAGGTGTTATAGAGATTAGACTAGAGTTGATAGACAAGCTCGTGTCTCTGCATTGGGTGACGGGAAAGAAAACTGGAAGTGAAGTGGAAGAGACCGGGAACACACTGGAATCTGAAAGGAGCCTGCACCTGGCACTCCCACCTCGATATTCCTGTGGGGGAAGCTGATGCCCTTGGTCACAGGGCTAGGCCTGGACCAGGACTTGGACATTCTGGAGGAGCACAGCCTAGAGCTGCTGAAGGAGCTGTGAGCTGGATTCTGCTCCGCATCCTCCTGGTGTGCTTGCGAACCTGCTGAGTCAGGCGTGCACTGCCCCAGGGTCCCATACCCTTCACTGATGTTGTGTCTGCCTTCTCCACTTCTGCCTGCAAAGGCTCATGCCAAACTTAACCAGGACAAACATAGCAAAGGGAATTCTAGAGAAATAATCCCAGTGTAGCTAAACTGATCAAGAACAAAGCCATGACAGATACACTTTATTTAGCTTCTGTTGTAGGCTGGATCCTGTGGAAAACACTGCATAGATTTTTAGAATAGAGCATTCTATATGTCTAGCATTACCATTGCACATTATGTATTATGTAAAATTATATATATATATATTATAGGTTGCATGTTATTATCATATTTTTACTGAAAAAATATAAATATAAATTTATTTGTGTTGTGGGCTGAGTTCTATTTCACAAAGTTAATGTACTGGAGCTCTAACCCCCAGGACCTTCAAATGAGATTGTATTTGGAGGTAAGGCCCTTGAAGAGGTGATTAAAGTTAAGTGAGGACATATGGGCAGGCGCTGGTCCAATCTGACTAGTGTCCTTACAAGAAGAAGGAGTTTGGACACAAGAGACTCCAGGGGCACATATGAACAGAAGGACAACTGTGTGACAAGACAGCAAGAAGAGCGGCCATCTGCAAGCCAGGGAGAGACCTCGGGAGAAACCAACCCTGCCAGCACCTTGAACTTGGACTCCCAGCCTCTAGGACTGTACGGAACTTAACTCCTGTTGTAGAAATCACCGAGGCTGGAGGGTTTTGTCATGGCAACCCTAGCAGACTAACATGGCTTAGTGTGGCCATATTAACTTAATTAAGAGGTGCTAGGATCAAAATCCCAAACCAGAGACTTGCTAAATTGGATACCAATGGTCTCTCTTCTAGAATTATTATGTCCCTGTATAAATCTTGACTTAAGGTCGTATCTTTGGATACATATGGAGCAAACATCTGTTCCCAGCTATGGGATGTTTTTAAAAAATAAAAAATCATATGCTTAAGTGTGTGGAGCTTCTTTTCGTTTTAAGTAAACTTTAAATTATTTGAGTTTTATGGAAAGGTTGTGAAATTATAATACAGTCCCCATATACCTTCACACCCCCATTTCACTATTATCAGTGTTAACATCTAACATTAGTGTGGTAAACTTTGTTAAAATCAATGAACTGATATTGACACTACATTTTAACACTTGTGGGGAGAACGTGTCAGGTATTTTTGTAGAATTTCCCTCATTTTAGATTTGTCTAATGGGTTAGGGTGTTTGGGGAGGAAAAGTGACATTCTGTGACATTATCAATGTGGTTTAGTCACTAAGTTGTGTCCAACTCTTGCTACCCCATGGACTGTAGCCCGCCAGGCTCCCCTGTCCATGGGATTCTCCAGGCAAGAATACTGGAGTGGGTTGTCATTTTCCTTCTCCAGGGGGTCTTCTCAACCCAGAAATCAAACCCGGGTCTCCTGCATTGCAAGCAGATTCTTTACCAACTGAGCTACAAGAGAAACCCATTGTATCAATACATACTATCAGTAGAATTTATCCATGTTGTTGTGAACCTTGATCATCTGGCTGAGATAGTAAGTTTGTCAGGTTTCTCTCCTATAAAGTCACTCTTTTATTCTGCTTTCTACGCTGCACCCATTAGAAGAAAGTCAGTATGTGCAGCATAAACTTAAGCAGTGGGAAGTTATACTCCCCGCTACGTAATCATCCATATTACTCATGTGGATTTCTTGTGCATAGGTGATTTGCCTTCCCTTCCTTCTTTTCATTTAATCAATATGTACACAGGGTTATTTATTTTATACTTTGTGTTGTAATCCAATGCAACTTTATTTTATTGCTATTTTTTTCCCCCAGTGTTAGGCATTGGGAGATCTTTCAGTCATCACTCATATCCCTTCCACATACATTCATTATTTCTTGTTTGGTTGGTTTTCAGCACTTACATACTTGCTTTCTCTTTTATTTATTTATGGATGTGGTGGGTCTTCATTGCTTTCTGAGGGCTTTCTCTAGTTAGAGTCGGGGTGAGAGGGGAACTACTCTTCATTGTGGTACATGGGCTTCTCATTACCATGATTTTTCTTTTGTGGAGTACGGGCTCTAGGTGTGTGGGCTCAGTAGTTGTGGCACATGGATTTAGTAGCTCTGGGACATGGGAAATCTTCTCAGACCAGGGATTGAACCTGTGTCCTCTGCATGGCAGGCAGATTCTTATCCACTGCAACACCGGAGAAGCCCACCTGCTTATGTACATGATGCTACAGGTTCATCTTATATATTTGTTGCCCCACTTCTGGAATTACCTCTATCTCCAAGGAGCTCCGGTTCCTTTGGTTGGGGTCATTAGAAGCCAAGTGTGCTAGCTGGACTTGTTGCTGCTGGGTTGTCTTTGATTTTAGACCCTCCCAGAGATAGAGGGAGGACAAATATGTGTGAAGATATGTATTTATATGCTTGAGTTGTTAAAATACAGTGGTAATATAATTATATTACTTTGTCACTGTTTGCAGCCCATTGTGGGAAACCCCACATCCCATTTTTTTAAATCTACATGGATTAAATTTTGCACACACAAATGATTTTGGTAAGCACATTGTGCCCCATGTCCATTGTTACTCTATCAGATGGAATAGTTTTCCTACCTTAAACAAAGCCCTGAGCTTTACCTGTTAACTTCCTCATTCTCTAACCCCCTTTTGACTTTATAACTTTGTCTTTTCTAAAATATCCTATAAATATAATAAAGTAGTATATCAGTTCAGTCCAGTCGCTCAGTCGTGTCTGACTCTTTGCAACCCCATGGACTGTAGCACGCCAGGCCTCCTTGTCCATCACCACCTCCCGGAGTTTACTCAAACTCATGCCCATTGAAGTCGGTGATGCCATCCAACCATCTCGTCCTCTGTCATCCCCTTCTCCTCCCGCCTTTAATCTTTCCCAGCATCAGGGTCTTTTCTAATGAGTCTGCTCTTCACATCAGGTGGCCAAAGAATTGGAGTTTCAGCTTCAACATCAGTCCTTCCAATGAATATTCGGGACTGATTTCCTTTAGGATTGACTGGTTGGATCTCCTTGCAGTCTAAGGGATTCTCAAGAGTTTTCTTCAACACCACAGTTCAAAAGCATCAATTCTTTGGTGTTCATTATATACTAAATAGTATTTCTTTAACCCATAGTTTGTTCATCCTTCAGTCTATCGAAGTATATTTTGATTACTTCCAACACTGTGTAATTATAAATACAATTACTATAAACATTCATGTGCAGATTTTTGTTTCAAAATAAGTTTTTAATTCAGTTGAAATACCTAAGAGTTTATATGATGCATCTTTTGATAAGAATGTTTTTAGTTTTATTAGAAATTTTAATTGATTTAACCAAAATATTGACCACAAAACTCTGTCAGTAATCTTTAAAACATTATATAAAGATATACTTCATTCGTTATCAGGCCAAACAATGGTAGAAATCTTAGAAAAAAATCCATTAATATAGAGATGAATGGATGTGCTTGTATGAGTTCCAGTGATCATACTGTAAATAGGAATTGTCTTAAAATGCTGTTGGATCTTGGTGCCTTTGGGAAATGCTGCCCAAGAGGATTTTTTAATTTTCCATTCTTCTGGTCAAAATGAGTTCTCCTATTTCTAGTCTTTGAAAATGTGGTCATGGACACTGTTCACCAAACTGTCACTACCAATGGTACTCTCCCTATTTCTGCTTTTTGAACCATTATGCTTAAAAATAATGAATACAGGAGTGAAAATCTTGTAGTCAACAATCGTCTATAGAGACCCTTCTTCTTTCAAGGTTGTAGTGAGCACCCAACTAATGTCAGCCAAACCCATATATGTTTATTCCCTGGCAATGGACCATCTCCCCGATGGCAGTATGGATAACCACCAGCCAGTTTGTGAAGGGTTTCTTCTGTTCTCATATACAGATAGACATTTCACCACATCTAGTTTGGTTAGCTCAACTCCAGGCATTTACCATAAGGACTGAGAAGATAATGAAATAGTATCTTTCGAAGTAGCTCAGCATGGAAATATGTGAACTTAGACACCATCAGGTACACATCATCCTTTCATAATATCTACTAATATTAGAGAAACAGAAAAGTTTGGATATCTTAGTCTCTGGTTCTGGGAACACACCGTACACTGTGAAAGTTGCTCAGTCGTGTCTGACTCTTTGTGACCCCGTGGACTATACAGTCCATGGACTTGTCCAGGCCAAAATACTGGAGTGGGGAGCCTTTCCCTTCTCCAGGGATCTTCCCAACCCAGGAATTGAAGCCAGGTCTCCTAGCTGGTGGATTCTTTACCAGCTGAGCCACAAGGGAAGCCCTCTAGAACACATGGAGTCTCAGACAGTTTTCATGTTATTTCTGTTTCTCCATGTATAACAACTCAAAAAAGATCCTGTCAAGGGATAGTTGGCTTTTTAAAAACAAAAATTTCCTAAGAAATATAGAATTGTCGGCTGGATGCTGTGGGTGCCTGTGAGGAGTTATTCCAAGGAGTTCTGGCCTTTCAGAGAGCAGTTATAGAGACGTCTTTCTCCTTGGCTGTGTAAACAGTGTATAAAATGATAACTATTTATACCCACTCCAGTGGTGTGCAGTTTTCTCATTATATGAACCTAGAGAATTGACTATCAGTGTTGTGTCTTCCTTGTAAAAGATCCTGGCTCTTTAGGGCAAGGCATGGTATGGATGGACATTAAGGGTATGTAACACATGTCTTCTTAATATAATAAGAGGCTGTTTGTTTGTTTGTTTTCCTTTTACTGCCTTTGACTGCTGTCCATATAAAAACAATGAACTGAAATTTAGATCCTTGGGAAAATTAGGCTTGGAGTGGTATATCCCTCCTGCCAGACTTGTGAAAGGACTATGCATCTCCTTAGCTTGAGAGAGAAGGAGACAATGAGAGAAGGAATATTCTGAGTTCAGCCTGAATAAAGACTCTTCATGCTGAGTGGAGTGTCACTCTTCTATCCATTTATATTCTCAGATCTTACTGCAGTCTTCTGTGCTTTGTTCCTTTTTAAAATTAGTGTTAAAGAAAAACTGGATGATCAAGATGGAAAACAAAGGGCAACATTCATTCCCGAACACGTCTTTATTGTCCTTTTTCTCACCTTGACAGAATCTGAATAATGATAATCACCCCAGGATTTTTTTTTTTGTATTGCTCTTCCAGTGTAATTATTAAGGCTGCTAATACCATTCAGTAACAATGGAATAATATCAAACATTTCTTACACATTTGTGAGTAGGTAACAAGTTGCAATGTCAAAATTAAATGAAAGAGGTGCCAGTATCCATCTTAAGAGCGGCTCTTACAGTGGCTCACAGCTCCAGTCAACTTGACACAAGCACACTGTGAGGGGCCTTTTTGGGGACCACACAGCTAGGGAAATAATAAGACCATGTGATCTGAATCCAGCATTGTTACCGCTGCTTGATTCAGTGCTAAGGGCATGGCTCAGTTAGCTTTTTCATAAGCATAGACAGCAATTCATATTTCCATTCAGCTCTTCAACAATTTGGCTTTTCTTGTCTCCCATACAGATTTTTTTATTTTTATTTAAGTTTATTTGGCTGTGTTGGGTCTTAGTTGTAGCATGTGGAGTCTTCATTGTGATGCCCAGACGCTCTAGTTGTGGCACCCAGGCTCAAGCACTTCAGTAGCTGTGGCCTGTGGACCTAGTTGCCCTGCAACATGTGGGATTTTCCAGGACCAGGGATCAAACCTGTGTCCCCTGCATTACAAGGCAGATTCTTAACCATCAGACCATCAGGGATGTGCCCGTGTTTTTAAATTATGCACTGAAGTGTGATATCCACACAGTAAAGGGTGTATATTGTTAAGAGCACAAGCTCACAAACCCACCAGATGCATGTAATTGGCACCCAGATAAACAGAAGAGTTCCCAGCACTGCAAGATTCACTCTAGTGCCTTTTTCTTGTCGCCATTCCCAAAGAGGAACCAAATCCTTCTAAAAGCATAGAGAAGTTTTGCCTACTTTGTACCTTATAAAGCTGGGCTCATGCACTGCTTTTCCTTTGGAGTCAGTTTTCTCTCTACATCCAAGCTTGAAACCAGGTCTACCAAGTTTACAAGACTGGTGAATGAACCAGTGAATATATTGATTTTTATATTTATTTACCCTATTGATTCTCTTCTCTTGTCCCCTCTCTTACTTTGTGTTCTGGCACTGCAAGGTGACTTTAATATTAAGTATGTTATTTGGGGTGACCCTTCATTATACATCAAGCTCCAGGCAGCTAAGCTAAGGGGAAACTTCCATGTCAAAGCCATGGTTAGCTCTGCCAGTGGTAAATCTGTACCTGTGGGAGGTTTCAATATCTAATCTGCCTGAAGCAAATCTCACCTTATTCCTACCAGAGATTCACTAATTAAAATTGCATCCATTTCAAAGGAAACAAAACTACCCTTCTTCCTCTCCCACTTTATTTCTGCTTTTGGTTTCAACCTCCATGTTTCTCTTTTCTCTGAGTGAAGTATTAGTTGCTCAGTTGTGTCCAACTCTTTGCACCCCTATGGACTGCAGCCCACCAGGCTCCTCTGTCCATGGGGATTCTCCTGGCAAGGATACTGGAGTGGTTGCCATGCCCTCCTCTAGGAGAACTTCCCAACCCAGGGATTGAACCCAGGTCTCCCACATCGCAGGCAGATTCTTTACTGACTGAGCCACCAGGGAAGCCCAAGAAAACTGAAGTGGGTACCCTATTCCTTCTCCAGGGGATCTTGCTGACCCAGGAATCAAGCCAAGTTCTACTGCATCGCAGGCAGATTCTTTACCAGCTGAGCTATGAGGGAAACCCAGGATTGTTGTCTGGTATCAAATATGCCATTAGACTACATGGAACTTCTGTGTTAGAGAGAACTATTATAATTTTATTTATATAAATTGTCATTTAAAGAACATTATCCTGCCCCCAGTATCACTACGAATAGAGAAGATAAATACCAGATAAATATATTGGTAAATATCATGAAGTATATACATACTCTTGGATGAGTATCACGTGAGATATAGGCTTCCCTGGTAGCTCAGTAATACAAAATTTAAAAAACAAAAAACAAAACAAAACTCTGCTTGCCAATGCAGGAGATGCAGATTCACTTCCTGGGTTGGGAAGATCCCCTGGAGGAGGAAATGGCAATCCACTCCAGTATGCTTGCCTGGAGAATCCCATGGACAGAGGAGCCTGGCAGCCTACAGTTCATAGGGTTGCAGAGGGTCAGACACAACTGAAGTGGCTTTGCATGCAATCCCTTAGGGTAGATATCATGCTTTCTTGAGGCTTGTTCAAAGGCATGCAAAACTATCATTGCAGAAACCATGATTACCGAGATGGCTGAGGGATGCCAGGAGATACCCCTAGGAACGTGGCTTGCCTAAGGTCCGTGTGGCAGGGTACCAATTAAAATCGTTGTTTCCTTCTGACTCAGAGGACCTATTGCCATGTCTTTACATCTTTGGATGATTTTTCCACTAGTCATGTGTGGATGTGAGAGTTGGACCATAAAGAACGTTGAGTCCTAAAGAATTGATGCTTTTGAACTGTGGTGCTGGAGAAGACTCTTGAGAGTCCCTGGAAGCAAGGAGATCAAACCACTCAATCCTAAAGGAAATGAACCCTGAATACTTAGTGGAAGAACTGATGCTGAAGCTCCAATATTTTGGCCACCTGATGCAAAGAGCCAACTCATTGGAAAAGACCCTGATGCTGGAAAAGATTGAAGGCAGGAGGAGAAGTGGGTGACAGAGATTGAGATGGTTGGATGGTATCACTGACTCAATGGAGATGAGTTTAAGCAAACCATGGGAAATAGTGAAGGACAGGGAAGACTGGCATGCTGCAGACCATGGGGTTGCAAAGAGTTGGATATGACTTAGTGACTGAACAACAACAACAGAGATCTTTGGGAAAGATTAGAACAAATGTGTGAAATCAGCTGCTCAGAAGTCTAGAAATAGGAGCAGAGCAGGACTATGTGGGCTCTGCCCAGTAGCTAAAGGACTGATTTCCTGCACAGTGGAAGTGATTTCAGCATCATTTCTCTATTCCCAGGCCTAAGGAACCCAGCACAATTGTACTCATCTCACACACTGGTAAAGTAATGTTCAAAACTCTCCAGGCCAGGCTTCAGCAATACGTAAACCGTGAACTTCCAGATGTTCAAGCTGGTTTTAGAAAAGGCAGAGGAACCAGAGATCAAATTGCCAACATCTGCTAGATCATCGAAAAAGCATGAGAGCTCCAGAAAAACATCTATTTCTGGTTTATTAACTATGCCAAAGCCATTGACTGTGTGGATCACAATAAACTGTGGAAAATTCTTCAAGAGATAGCAATACCAGACCACCTGACCTGCCTCTTGAGAAACCTGTATGCAGGTCAGGAAGCAACAGTTAGAACTGGACATGGAACTGGTTCCAAATTGGAAAAGGAGTACGTCAAGGCTATATATTGTCACCCTGCTTATTTAACTTATATGCAGAGAACATCATGAGAAACACTGGGCTGGAAGAAACACAAGCTGGAATCAAGATTGCCCAGAGAAATATCAATATCCTCAAATATGCAGATGACACCACCCTTATGGCAAAAAGTGAAGAAGAACTAAAGAGCCTCTTGATGAAAGTGAAAGAAAAAAGTGAAAAAGTTGGTTTAAAGCTCAACCTCCATCTTAGAAAACTAAGATCATGGCATCTGGTCCCATCACTTCATGACAAATAGATGGGGAAACAGTGGCTGACTTTATTTTTGGGGGCTCCAAAATCACTGCAGATGGTGATCGCAGCCATGAAATTAAAAGATGCTTACTCCTTGCAAGTAAAGTTATGACCAGCCTAGACAGCATATTAAAAAGCAGAGACATTACTTTGTCAACAAAGGTCCATCTAGTTAAGACTATGGTTTCTCCAGTAGTCATGTATGGATGTGAGAGTTGGACTATAAAGAAAGCTAAGTACCAAAGGATTGATGCTTTTGAGCTCTGGTGTTGGAGAATACTCTTGAGAGTCCCTTGGACTGCAAGGAGATCCAACCAGTCCATCCTAAAGGAGATCAGTCCTGGATGTTCATTGGAAGGACTGATGTTGAAGCTGAAACTCCAGTACTTTGGCCACCTCATGTGAAGAGCTGACTCATTTGAAAAGACCCTGATGCTGGGAAAGATTGAGGGCAGAAGGAGAAAGGGATGACAGAGGATGAGATGGTTGAATGGCATCACTGACTCAGTGAACATGAGTTGGGTAAGCTCCAAGAGTTGGTGATGGACAGAGGACCTGGCGTGCTGCGGTTCATAGGATTACAAAGAGTCGGACACGACTGAGCAACTGAACTGAACTGCAGGATCCCAGTGTATATAAGCAATTAGTGTCATATTCAAATGAGGAAGCAGGTGGATAGATTTAAGTGTGTAATTGTTTTAAATATTGGATTGGAGCTTTTGCATTATATCCATCAAGTAAAACACCTTTGATCTGAAGATATTTCAAAGTGTCATGATTAAAGTGAGTTATTGCTGTGTTATCAGCAATAGCAATACAGGCCATTTTGAAGTTCCCTTGCCCCCAGTCCCAGGGACCAGGACCATGTTGCGTTTTGAAGGGATATTCTAACACATTAGCCTTGCCATTTTCTTTGAACAGAAAAGATATTCCTGACTAATGCTAAGATTTGCCTGAGTTTTTAGATATATCTGTATCTCTTAAAGTTCTATAGAGCTTCTAATACTATAGAAGTCAACTTGAAGGGGGAGATGCTTAGAATGTGGGATTCAAGGTTAGGCTTAGGACCACATAAAGAATACAAAAATGTGCTTCTTTGTGTCTGATTTAATGCTTTCTTGAAATGCTCAAAGATAAAAGCTGGAGCTTTGAAGCCAGACTGTTTGAATTGTGAATCTTCTCCTAACTAGTGAACGACCATGAGAAGGGAATTTACCTCTCAGAATCTGAGTTTCTTTTTTTAAAAAGGGATTTGAAAAGGAAAATTATGTGAAAGGATAAAATACTCTGCCTGACATGCAATATTTCAATAAATGTCAGTTTTGCCCCAGCTTTGAGCCATTGCTGTGTGTTAGGAAGGTTACCCTGACTTCCTTTCTCATCAGCGTGCTGCTTCTGAATTCTCTGAGCATTGATGTAAGTAGAATTGAGTCTTTCTGTCTGATATTTTTGTTTATGATACATTTTCAGAGTTAAGCTCATATGTCCAAAGCGAATAATTGATTAATCCATTAGCTTTACTTCAGAGGATATCCTTACCCTCTGTTTCTGTGAATGCCCTTCTCTCTTTTATTGTCTTTAAGTTCACCCTCTGAAATTAGCATCTTATTTCTAAACTTTGCTCTGAGTTCCAGGCCTACAACTCAGACTACCCATGTGACACAAAATCTTGAGATTGAGGTGCCTTGGTTAACAACCGGCACATTCAAAACTGAATGTATCTGTCCTTTTGTCCTCAGTCCTTCCGGAGGTGCCCTCGGCCACAAACCCCAAATCCCCTCCCCCTAAGAGAGCTGCAGTGAGCTCTGCGTGTCACATTTGAAGGGCATTTTAGTAGACATGGTATTTCTTCAGGGTTTGCACTTGTTTCCCTAGTCAGAGACAACATCAACCATCCTTTCTTTCCTCATTCACCATCTGTATTATCTGTTCAGATTTTCTGCCCATTGTTTAATTGGATTGTTGGTTGATTTTTATTGAACTTTAAAGAGTTCTTTATATGTCATGCATCCAAGTCCTTTGAAAGATCTGTGATTTGCAAATGTTTTCTCCCGGTTTGTGGTTTATCATTTCATTATTTTAACAGTATCTTTCAAAAAGCATACGCTTCTGTTGTTGGTAAAACCAATGTATTAGTTTTCTAAAAAACAAAGCAAAGAACTGAAAAAACTGAATGCATCTGTTATTTGTCACTGTGTGACAATATTACCACAAATTTCACGGGTTCTAACAACCCACATTTATTATCTCGCCGTTCCTGTGGTCAGGACCTCTTTGGGACATCTCGGGGCACTGCTGCGTTAGGGTTTCTTGAGGCTGCCATTGGAGTTTCCATGGGGACTGAGGTCTCATCGGAGCCCCCAGTTCCAAGGTCTCCTGGTTGTTGTCAGCATTCAGATCCTCGAAGGGCTCAGCGTCTTTGCTACCTGTGTCTGGTGGACTCTTTACTCCTTGCTTCAGGGACTTTCCAAATGGCTCAGAATGTGGCCGGTGCTTCTTCACAGCCAGCGAGAGTCTTGGTGTGGTAGACGTTGCGGTCTCAGAAAAAATCGGCACGTCCGTACAACCACTGACACTCAGTCACCTCTGCTGTCTTTTATTGGTCAGAAGCAAGTCCCAGGTCATATTTATTACTGCTCTCCTCCAATCTGGTTCTACATTAGCAAGAGTGACATTTCCAAAACATGGTTTTGAGCATGGCATTCTCTTACACAGATACTTGAATGCTTTTCCGTTGCTCTGAGAAATAAATGTAGGTGGATTTGAGTCACTTTACAATAAGTAAGAGTCACATTCTACTTTTCAACCACTGTGCCTTCTCTCACCAATCCTACTTCAAGAGACTAGAATCCACTTAAACCTCTGCCTAGACTCCTACTGGTTGTCTGGATTCACTACTGCCCTGTTCTAATGCATCCTCTGATATGACATGTTCCTGTTTACAGAACTTCAGTCTATCTCCACTGCTTTTCTGATATAGATCAAAATTTATAACACGGCTGATAATGTTCTGCACAATTAAACCATGTCAACATCCCCATGTTTTCTAGATGTATTCTCTGCCTTACTGGCCTGCTTTTTGTGCCTCATGTCTGAAGGCCTCAGAGTCTTCATACATGCCATTGATTTTGCCCAGAAGACTCTAATTCCTGTTCATCCTTCCAGCCTCAGATAAGGATCACTTTCTCCAAGTCTGTTGAAGACTTCATATCGTTCTGTAATTTTATCCATACAGATTTATCATTGACTGATGAATTCCTTGTGGAGTTCTCTGGGCTTGGCTGTAATAGCTCCCTGAAGGTGGAGTCTGAGCTTTTTCTGTTCATTGCTGTCCTTCCGTGCCCCTCACAGGGCCAAACACATAGTTGGTATCTCAGAAAATACATATTAAACAAAAGGAAAGTAGGGCTGAAATAATGTGCAATGTTCTTGGAAGATTTCAATGGCAGTTAGGGAACAGACAAGAGACCTTTGAGCGATGATGTTAGAGGCATAGGGGGATGCTTTTTAGTCTGTGGTCCTGAACAGTGTGCACTGCAAGAGACTGGGGGAGGTTCGGCTGTGATGGAGGAGCAGAGCAATTTGAGACAATGATGACAATACACTCAGAAAATGGAGACGCAAACTTCAGTGTCTTATAGAAACATGAGGCATTTCGGTGTTTGAACGTCATCAAGCTCTGTACTGCCTCTCAGAGAGACAAGGCAACTGATCCTGAAATGTGACAAAAAAGGAATTTCTTTTAGATAGTATCATGTCTTCAGTCTCCCTACATAAACCAAACTGATGTCGAAATGAGGAAAGTCCTGTTCAAGTGAGAAAATGCTCATGACCTCCTCATCTTTCTTTTTTGCCTTATGCTGCTCAAGTTTCTCCCTCATATTTAAAATAAATTTGTCCTGAAACAGTTACATTCTTTCTCTTGATGATTCAATATAAATGAAGTTAATGATGTTGTTGCTGTTGTTCAGTCTGACTCTTTGCAACCCCTTGGACTGCAGCATGCCAGGCTTCCCTGTCCTTCACCATCTCCCAGAGTTTGCTCAGACTCAGGTCCATTGAGTCTGTTCATTATTATCTTTTAAGATTTTGTCATCAGAGATAGGAGCATCACGGGAGCCCTGGGAATAAAAATTTATCAGTCTCCCTTACTTTTGAGGAAACTCATCAGTGTAGGATTTAGACAATGAAATATGAGATTTGGTGTATCGTCTTTTATTTTCAGTGGCTTTAGAAACTTACCTGGGTCATAGGGGTGGATACATTAACTTTTTTCAAATATAAGGGATCACAGTCTTCAGGCAGTAACTTAGATAGCCTGTTATAAAATAGGGTTTAATGTGTAATATGAGATATTCAATATAAACTGAAATGGGCAGCAGAGAACATGAGGGCTCTGCAGACCTGTGGATCATGAAGGCCCCTCATTAAATAAACAAATTTAGATGCATTATGTTTCTTTCTTTCACATTCAGTATATTATTTCAAACATGATATTCCTTTACTGTTATTTAGAGAACAGTAATATATTTAAACAGTAAGTTCTATGTACCTGTAGTAATAACCAGTATCTGTTGATTAAGAAAAAATAATAGCACATGCAGAATACCTGAGCTAGTGTCTTGCAGATGGTAGGTGCTCAGTAAATTGACATCGTTAGCATCTTCATTATCAACATCATGATCATAACTACTATCTGGATCAACATTGTGCTGTGTAGTTTCATCTGATTTAATGAAGTCACACAGATCTATCAGGCAGATTTGTTTGTTTTTGTTTTGTATAAAGAAAATACAGTAAAGCAATTGGCTAAGAGTCTTACAGCAAATGTGTAATGAGGCTGGAACTGGACTCTTCAGTCTTACCCACAAACGCTTTAACTCCAGCTTGATTCTGTACATCCAAGTGAAGCACACCGTTGTTATTTACTATCTATGTATTGTCAGGATCACAAATGATTTTAAGGTATGGTTTTACTCACTTCCTGTTATCCCCAGACAAAAGCCTTTAGGGTGATGTTGAAGTCCCTTAAACCAGGGTAAGAAGTTCTTCTTCAACCTGGGCATCACTTATTCAAGGTGCTCCTTGAGCCATGTTTTTCAGGATACCTTCCCTAGGGAGAGAAAATGGAATTCATTTCACATTCTTCCATCCATCACTGGTAAACAGAACAAGCATCCAAAAGGAAATTCACACTCGTCTGACATCTGACTAGATGGCCGGCTCTGTGAAGGCAGGACCACTGTTCACACATGTTTAGTATCGTGTTGCACAAATGATTTGTGCTCAGCAAGTCCTGAGGCATGATTTTGTTTGCATGTCATTCTTTCAACTGTGACTAAAAACAGAAACCTGTTTTTGAAAACTGTGATTCTAGTCTATTTTCTTAGTTTGTAAGTCACTGTTTATGAATCGCTGATTAGTGCAATTTCCAAAAATGCTTCTCTTAACCCTTAAAAAGAGAAAAGTTCTTTAATACTTTATACCTCTTGTACAGATTTATTCTCTCCCCTCTCACACACACAGACATTCCCTTTCTCTTCATTCTCTCTTATTTCTATATGTCACAGTATATGTGTGTTTGTGTGTGGATTTGTGTGATATATACTGTCTAAGTTGGAGAGAAAATGCTGCTTTCTTTCCAAATCAAAGAGAAAAATGTGTAGAGTCTGGAACGACAACAAAAATAGCTGGCTTGCCTCACAGTCTCTCTACTCTGAAATATAAATTCTATCCTGAAGGGAATTCACTTTTCTGTCTAGGATAGTTTTCTCTCCATACATACATGGATAGTGAAATATGTGCAAATTCTAAAGTCTATACAGGGACATGTGAGATCATTAATTTTGTATTATCTTGGCAAAAATGGGGGCGAGAAATTATTTATATTGTGGGCTCTGATTCAAGGCAATTCAAGTTCCAAAAGACTGAGTTTCAGCAAATGCCTAGGAAGCCTCTCTCTCTCTTTTTATTTTTGAAGAATTCCACATTCCCCATTCACTTCCTCATGAGCTGTCAGTTCCAACCATAATGTACAGCGTCAGGTAGTCTTGTTCTAAGAAGATGATGCAATTATTTCTTTATAATGATGCTTAAAGTAATTGTGTCTGACTTCAATAGGTTTTATAGATGTGGTGGTGTCTAAAAAGGCTTCTCTTACTGGTGACAGAGAGAGAAGTTAAAATGCAAGGGAACTGACACCTAATGTGTAAATATATTTACCACAATTATCTTTATAGATGTCTTAATGTTTGCATGAGATTTTCATATGTTGCTGAATAGAGCTGTATATCTTTGTTACGCTGACGGTTTTCCGGGATAGTACAGTAAAGTGGGTAAAGCAGATAAGAAAATGAGAGATTTAGCGACTTGCTTTCAGTCTGTGTGTTCCAGCTTTGATTACCCATAAGCCCCACATACACTGATCCCTATGCCAAATGTGCTTTCCATGTGCTTTCCGCTAAATCAAGGATAATGCCTGGATCAGAATTAAAAGGGAAAGGGACAGACACAAATGGAAAGTTGAAATGAGCACGTTCTTGGTGGTCCATTGGTAGATATTCATTTAATGAAGAGAAAGGAAAACGTCTTAGCTATGAGAATATACATACAAGAGAATGTTATTTCACGATCAGTACCTCATAATTCTTGCTGCTGCTTTTTTTTTTTTTTTTTGGCTACGCTGGGTCTTAGTTGTGGCATGCAGGATCTAGTTGCCTGATCAGGGATTGAACCTGAGCCCTCTGCAATGGGAGGGCAGCATTAACCACTGGACCACCAGGGAAGTTCCCTTGCTTCTTCTTTTGTCCCTCAAACATATAGAGAGAAATGAGCTAAGCCCAAGTTAGCCGAGGCTGTTTCCCTCATAAGGAATTCAAGTACGCTTAGATCTCATTTTGAAGGTGACTTGAAGGTATGAAAACTGTCATACCAGCAAAATATCCAGGGTTCTTGGACATTCTAAAGCCTTGAAGTGTGGGGGTTCTTTGTATGACAAATGGGGAGCACATTGATGATATCAGAAAACTGGAGTCTTCAAATCTCACGTGGGAGATAGGAAGCAGCAATTGCCAGCTATTAAGGGATTTATGAAATTATGTGCTTGGAAGTTTATGCTTATTTAATTCTCACTCGAAATTTCACAAAGGATGTCATTTTAATAACTGTACTTAGATGCATTACAATATATTAATTTTGGAGAAGTAAAAAGTAAGATTAGTATGAAAACTAGACTGCATCCTGTATTTCTCAATTTACCATCCTAAAGAAAACTGAGCTATTCTGGTCGTGACACCTTGCCATTTGGTGGTAAGATGCTATCATCACTGGAAGGCACTGGGTGAAAATAAGGAATTTATAGGTTACAGCCTTACTAACACTACACTAAAATGAGAATATATTAAAAGGTTAAGAAGCACACCTAGATGTATTCCCAGCATCTTGAATATTGGTACTTTCTGTATAACTTTCTAACACAAAGAGGTTAAGGAAATTTTTCAGTCTACTTTTCTATAAAATTAGAAACTTCATAATGGTCTTACCTTACTCAGAAGGATGTAAAGTTATAAAAAGAAGCTAACACATTATATAACATATTATCTTAGTGGCTTTATTTTTTTAGGTCAAGGATATCTATGTTGATCTCGTATAGTCAGCCCAGGGATTGAACTTGGGTCTCCTGCATTGCAGGCAGATTCTTTACCATCTGAGCCACTAGAGAAGTCCTAAATAGTTGTCACTGTTCACTCAATATGAAGTTACCTTCATTTGAGTGTGCATTAGCAGAACCTGGAGGACTGGCTAAAATGTAATATTTTAGCCTCACTCACAGAGTCTATGATTCAGTAGGTCTGGAGAGGAGCTGAGAATTTACATGTCTGACACATGCTTGGAGGAGACTGATGCTGCTGGCATGGGGACCACACTCAGAACTACCAGCCTGGTGCCGACTGTTGGGCCATATTTCCTTTGTTGGAGTCCACTCCACTTGGCATCTCCACCTGGTAGGGTGCCAAAAGATTCTGGAAACAAAATAAGAGAGGCCTGACACATCTTTCCAAGGTGTTACCAAAGGCTTGGTAAAACTATTTTATATATTAAAAAAATAGCAGTGAAATATTAAGAATGAAAAACAGAAAGTATATGATATATTTTGAGAAAAAATGCAAGACCTCAAAGTAGTTAGCAAGTTTATAATTGTCCGCTTCTACCTATGAGATCTGTCACCCAATTTGGCTGCCTAACTTACCACAGCTTTTCAGACGTGTCTATCCAAATATTCTTTTTTTTTTTTTTTTAAAAAAAAAAAAGCTAATTAATGTTTTTGGCCACACTAGGTTTTTGTTGCTGTGCACAGCTCTCTTTCGTTTCAGTGAGTGGGGGCTACTCTTCATTGCAGTGCCAAGCTTTCTCATTGTGGTGGCTTCTCTTTTTGCAGAGCATGGCTTCTAGGGTGCACATAGGCTTCAGCAGTTTTGGCTCAAGAACTCGGTAGTTGTGGCTCCCAGGCTCTAAAACTTGGGCTCAGTGGTTGTGGCACCCAGGCGCAGCTGCCTCGAGGCATGCAGAATCTTCCTAGACCAGGGATCGAAACTGCATCCCCTGCTTTGGAACAGAGACTCAACCACTGGAGCACCAGGGAAGTCCACAAATATTCTAAACTTAGGGTCTCCACAAGGGCAAGTTCCGTGTTTATTTCCCTAATCCTAAATCCCTAGATTCTAAGATAAAGTCTGGCAACAATGGAGCCCCAACCATCTATGTGGTCCTAGACAAGATTTCTTCTGTTGTAACCTCTCTGTGTTTAGTTGCTGCTTTAGGAAAAAAAAAAACAGCAATGATGGAATCACTCCACTGGGGAAATAATATGCTCAGTTGGGCATTTCATATTGATTCAAGACATTATTTGGAAGTATTTACCAAATATAGTAAATGCAGGGAGAGCTTACTGTGAGCCACGCAACTCTTTAATTACTTGTGAGCAGACAAGTGGATGCGTGCTATTTTACAGGAAAGAAATTCTTTGTGGAATTGGGAATTTCATATTGAACCAGCTCACAGTGGGCTTCTTCATTAGGTAGCCTGTGTGGTTTGCAACTCAGAAAACACTGCTACAGATGTTTTTATTCCTTTTAGGGATAATGCCAGCCTGGGGGATATGCCCGCAAATAAAGAGAGGATGAACAATTCAGCCTGCCTCAGGCTTATGTAGGTAAATTAAGAGTCTTCCGGACACTGGTGCTCAGCTAAATGACTGATCTTTTTATTATTTGTGTAGTAGCCACTGTTTGCATCATTTATGTCCGTTAGCAAAGACGTACATTCAGACAAGCTACACTTCTTTATAGAGAGCCTGAGAAATGTCCTGATGCCTTAGCTCTACAGAAAATCACAACATATACATTTAAATACTTAGGAAAGTGAAATTTCAGCTGTTGTTTTTCACCGTTCTCCAGGCTCTCCTGGGTGTTTTTCAGTTGTTTGACCCCCCATCTGTCCCAAATTGTACCTGACAGCTCTTTATGAGGCAGGTGCTAATTAGCTTCTTAACACTTCTTTGCACTGTCCTAAAAGCCCAGCCTTCTCACTTCTGGGCCTTCTAAGGTGTCTCTTTGACTAAAAGAGGTGTGTTTCCCACAGTGAGTGTGTACTATTTTTGTAATTAAAAACTTGAAATAACATATAAACTTTTAAAGGGTGGATGAGCCCCTTCTTCTTCCTGACTCACAAATAGCCCTTTTCCAGGGTCTGGTGGTGTGTGATGTATATTCTTTGTCCCCTCTTCTGAGGTTCCAAGGGTGGGACCTAGGGATCTATTTGCATTTTAATCTCACCTTCTCAGAGAATTCTGGTCCTGGGGGAGGAGTCATTCACTCCGAGCAGGGTTCTTTCCCAAGCCCTGGACACACTGCTCCATTTCCTGACATTCTGTACTTTGATGGCTTCAAAATACATCCGATGAGTGTCTCCACGTTCTGTTCTCAAACAGCTGCTGAGTTCTGTTTCTTCTAGGCATACAGGAGCCGCGTAGCTTGGTACCCAGCACATAGCCCCAGAGCGCATGCAGTTTGCTATCAGAACCAGCCTCTTGCTGAAGGTCCCACGTCCGGCAGTTATGGCAACCCAGGCTCCCTAGCTAAACATTTGAGTTTTTCCTTCCTTTTCTCTTCTTTCTCGTTTTTTAAACAGTCATTATGTTTCTCTTATTTTTCTTTGGTTGTTTTACTTTTGGGTAACCTATTATATCTTCATGGTTTTTAAGAAACAACTATTGATGTATTTATTGTAATCTAATGTATTCTAAATGTTTAAAAATAAAT
Organism: Antilocapra americana; assembly: GCA_007570785.1. NCBI lineage: Eukaryota > Metazoa > Chordata > Mammalia > Artiodactyla > Antilocapridae > Antilocapra > Antilocapra americana. The sequence continues at coordinate 1,165,198 of ML663025.1, forward strand.
ATTTTTTTTTGTTCTATCAGAATGTAACAATAAGAAAGTCTGCTCATATTTTGAGTTCTTCCTTTAGAATTATTTCCAAGAGGTGAAATTGCTAAATCAAATGTTTTGAGTTTATCTATATCAATTTCTGTCTACATATCAATCTTCTATCCATCTATGTATCTGTCTGTTTTGTCTTCCTGGCTGACATACTGAACTGGCTGTACTAACTACCAGAGTGCATGCTGTTATAAAATTATTCTAGTTCTGTGAAAAATGCTATTAATAATTTGATAGAGGTTGCATTGAATCTATAGATTGCCTTGGAGAATCAATTTTGACAATACAGATTCTTCCTATCCAAGAATATGGTATATCTTTCCTTCTGTTTGTGTCATCTCCAGTTTCTTTCATCAGCATCTTATAGTTTTCAAGGACACAGGTCTTTTGCCTTGTTTGGTAGTTTTTTTCCAAGAACTTACCGTATAGCACAGGGTTTCCCTGGTGGCTTAGTGGTAAAGAATCTACCTGCCAGTGCAGGAGACATGGTTCAATCCTTGAGTTGGGAAGATCCCCTGAAGGAAATGTCAACCCACTCCAGTATTCTTGCCTGGAGAATCCCATGGACAGAGGAGCCTGGTGGGCTATGGTCCATAGAGTCCCAAAGAGACACGACTGAGTGACTAAACAACAACTGTATATAGCACAGGGAACTGTACCCAAGGTAAGAACCTAAAATAGAAAAGAATCTGAGAAAGAATGAATATATATGTACGTAAAACTGAATCACGTTACTGTCATCTGAAACTAACACAACATTGTAAATCAACTATACTCCAGTAAATAAGCAAATACATTTATTCTAGGGTGGGATGATATGGGAGAATGGCATTGAAACATGTTAATTATCATATGTCTAATCAATCGTCAGCCCAGGAGTGATGCTTGGGGCTGGTGCATCGAGATTTCCCGGGGGGGAGGGAGGAGGGAGGGAGGAGGGAGGGGGGTTCTGGAGGGGGAGCATATGTAAACCCATGGCGATATCATGTCATTGTATGGCAAAAACAATAAAAAAATAATAATAAAAATAAAACTAAAAGTTACTAATCCATTCACAGTTAAAAAAAATAAAAGTATCCATATGTAAAGAAATATAAATAAATAAATAAAGTATCCATATAGAAAACTCATCTGTAATTGAGTTGTGTTAGTTGCTCAGTCATGTCTGATCTCTGAGACCCCATGGACTGTAGCCCACCAGGCTCCTCTGTCCATGGGATTTCCCAGACAAGAATACTAGAGTGGGTTGCCATTTCCTTCTCCAAGGGACCTTCCTGATCCAGGGATTGAACCTGGGTCTCCCATATTTCTGGCACATTCTTTACCACCTGAGCCACCAGGGAAGCCCGTAATTGAGTAGATTGACTAATTAAAAACAAACATTTATTGAGTGCCTATCTTGTTTTAGGAATTCCTATCCTTTTTAAGAATCAAAATGTGATTTAAATGTAATTTTTAGGGTTTATGTGAGGTCTAAATGGGTCTTCTTTGGTGGCTCAGACAATAAAGAATCTACCTGCAATGCAGGAGATCTGAGTTCGATCCCTGGGTCTGGAAGATAAATGAGATAATTAAATCAATATGGGCTAGAATCATGGTGGTTTCTTTATATTTGATGGCAGCTACCAGTATTTAATCAAAAAAGATTAATATTTGAAAATAAAACAATTGACAATGGCTATTTTAAAGGAGGTTGAAATAATGCGAACCTCTCAAGAAATTTGTGGATTTTTTTCTGTTAGTTTTTCCTTTGAAGAAGCATCATGTATGGAGTTTGAGTTTAAAGATTTTCCTGACTCCTAATTATTTTCTTGAGAAATCTAGAGAGATACTAAAAGTAACTTCACTTCCTGTATGAAATACTATTTTGAAAATATTTCTCCAGAGAGTTTAAAAACAAGAAAAACCCAGATTCTACTGTTTTTAGACATATCCTTGTGCTCCTCATTTCACACATTTTTACTGAAACATGTACAGAATCTTTGCCGCTGCATTTTTCCTTCTGCCTGGAGAACAGCTGTAAAGATATTAATTGTGCTTCAGTTATAAATGGATTGCCAAAAGGGACAGAACGGGTTGTGTATCTCATCAGCATGCCCTGTCTGGTATAAATAATGAGACAGGAACTTGGTAAATTGGAAATTTGTGATAAAAACGAGATGTGATATTATGAAGTCCCACCAGTTCCTTCTTCTGAGTACATTGATTTTTAAGGCATTCTGCAAGACTGCTAAATCAATGATTGTCTGTCACAAAATGTTGGTTAAAAGGGTTCTATTACGAGGGTCAACTACAAATTAGCCCAAAGGGTAAAAACAAAGGTAGTATAAATGTTAAAGAGAAAAAATCCATAGATGTTGTAAAATATAGTTGGAAAGGCACAGCTTTTGAAAAGCATATATAGTCTGTTCTCTTATTCAACCTAAGATTCTTAAATGTGGTAATAGGAAGAAGTGAAAAGAGTGGAAATGTAATTGATTAGAACTTTATTTTATCATTTTGGCTATTTAAAAAATGAAAGTGGGATTTTCTTTGATGTATCGCTAAATTCTCTGCATGTGTTTTTCAAATCTGCTCATTTTTGCTTTTACCTTTTGTTGGAATCTAGCACAGTCACTTTTCTCAGCATAATTAAAATTTAAACAAATCTAAGAAAGTACTGATATTTCCAAATGAGTTGTGCAGATAAATTGATGCACACAGTAAGTTCTTTTCTGAATAAAACTCCAATTTGGAAGAGGTCTTATCTTAATGTGATCCAGATTTAAGAACGGATTAAAACACCTGACACACCTCCACACACATATACTGTTCATTGCTGATGTCAAAGTCAAAATTCTGAACTCACAAAATACCCTTGAAGTTGAGTTGCCTGCCCTGTCTCGTATCAGGGACGGTTTCATTGACACGTCTCAAACCTGCCCGCCATCATTCCCAGCAAAAGGACCTGGACTCATCTTTGTATGCGCGCCTGGAACCCACCCTACATTACAGCCTATGCAGAGATGGTTCTTCCACACTTTCCCCCTTGTTAGGCTGTGAATCTCCCAAAGGCCAGGAAGGACCTGGAGTCTTTTTTTTTTTTTTAATATCCTTTTATTTGTTTACTTTTGGCTGTGTTGGGTCTTCGTTGCGGCACATGGGGTCTTCGTGGCAGTGTCTGGGCTTCCCTCTAGTTGTGGAGTGAGGTCTCCAGAGCGCAGGCTCAGTAATTGTGGCCCACCTAGGCTTAGTTGCCCCTCGGTGGGGCATATGGGATCTTAGTTCCTCAACCAAGGATCAGACCTGTGCCACTTGCATTGGAAGGCAGATTCGTAACCACAGGACCACCAGGGAAGTCCCAAACCACATTCATACCCGAGGGCCAAGCACAGGCTTGAAGTAAATATCAATCAATAAATATCTATAGAATGAGAAGAGACTAAGAAAGTGAGATAAAGAGTAAGAAGGATGCAAAGGCCAACTGAAGATGAAGAGATGAAACACTAGTTCGGTTTTCCTGTTAAGCTGTTTAAAGGTGTGGTGTGTATCAGACTCATCAGTACTTCATCATGCTAAAAGTGTCATCAGTCTCTTTCTCTTTGTCTCATCTTCTCTCCCTTTTTGTGGTTTCCATCCTCCCAGTTTAAAAGAAAAAAAAATAATCCTCAAGATGTTGGCAGATCTTTGATCTACTTTTTAGTGAAATTAGTGCCTAGTCTTTCATGTATTCTTTTCATTTTACCATGATTTTAATTAAGGCATGTAGAGTTTCCAATATATTTTTTCCCAACTCTCTCCAAGCATGCGGGTGCCATGATCTCACCAAATTCTTCTAGTGTTCTTATTTCTGTGCTCTGCTTGTTTGATTTGGCCACACTTAACTTCATCCTATACTGCTGGAGAAGTCCCCTTTCCTCTCATACGTCTTCTAGGATGAACTGGGGGGAAGAAAACAGACTCCCAACTGGCATCCAGGAATCCCTGTAGACAGGAATGAGCTAACAGCACAAGAGATGCAAAAGATGGGCTTGGTAATTGACATGAATTGACTTGGATTTTAAATCCAATTGGTAATCTTTTTTTTTTTTTTTTTTTTGAGGTGAGGTCCCTATGCCAAGGCTAAATTTCCATCAGTAGCACTCATGTTGTTGATTATTTGTCAGGGTTGTACATGTGTGAATTCCTTAGTTGGGGGGTCAGGTTTCAAACCTATGGCTATCTACAGTAAGATGCTAGAACTCCAGAGTTGAACACTGAGGGGAAAATGAAACAGAATTATATTTATACACTTATGAAGTATATGTCTTAATACATTTGTTTAGCTTCTTTGAGCCTGTTTTCCCATCTAAAAATTGAGACAACCATTTCAGCTTAATAGATGTATTTGGAATATAAAAATAAATAAGGAAAGATAAAGGACCTTGCACAGTGTGTAACACATTGTTGGAGACAAATAATGGTCTCACTGTCTCTGTCCTAACCAGAATTTGGGATTAGGACCAAGTGATATCTCTCCTTTTTCAGACTGACCGTCTCTGCTTTTATGATAAGTAAAATTTAATTTAAAATATACTGGTACCAAAGGACGAATGATGTATGCCTTTTTCTTTTCAATAGAGTAGAAATGTTGTCTTTGGATCAGATGGAACTGGACTTGAATGCCAGCTTCTTCAATTACAAACTAGACCTTGGTAATGAAAGACAGAGGCACTCTGTGTCTTGGAGAAGGAAATGGCAACCCACTGCAGCATTGTTGCCTAGAGAATCCCATGGACAGAAGAGCCTGGTGGGCTACAGTCCGTGGGGTCGCAGAGTCAGACACGACTGAGTGACTGTCTCTCCCTCCCCATTCTCTGTGTTTTAGTCAGCAGTTCAGGCTGTTATAAAAATTTATAATTAACTGAGTGACTGAAACAACATTTGTTTCTCGTAATTCTGAAGGTTGGAAGTCCAAGATCAAGTGGCCAGTAGAACTGGCGTCTGGTGAGAACCTGCTTCCTAGTTTGTAGATGTTCATTTTCTTGCCGTGTCCTCAGATGATAGAGAGCAGAGAGAGAAGAAGCAAGCTGTCTTTTTCCTCTTCTTATCAGGTCACTAACCTCACTATGAGGCTTTACCCTTATGAACTAATTGTCTCCCAAAGGCCCCATGTCCTAATACTATCCCACTGAGGGTTAGGAACTTAACGTATGAATATTGTTGTTTAGTCGTGTCGTGACCGACTCCTCGTGACCCCTTGGACTTCAGTATCCCAGTCTCCTCTGTCCTCCAGTATCTCCTGGAGTTTGCTCAAATTCATGTCCATTGGGTTGGTGATGCTGTCTAACCATCTCATCCTCTGCTGCCCTCTCCGTTTTTTGCCTTCCATCTTTCCCAGCATCAGGGTCTTTTCCACTGAGTTGGCTCTTTGTGTTAGGTGACCACAAAGTATCAGAGCTTCACCTTCAGCCTCAGTCCTTCTAATGAATATTCATGGCTGATTTCCTTTAGGATTGACTGGTTTGATCTTGCAGTCCAGGGAACTCTTAAAAAAAAAAAAAAAAGTCCTCTGCAGCACCACAGTTTGAAAACATCAATTCTTCAGCACTCAGCTTATCTTTAGAGTCCCAACTCTCACATCCATACGTGACTACTGGAGAAACCATAGCTTTGACTATATAGATCTTTATTGGTAAAATAATGTCTCTGCCTTTTTAATATACTCTCTGTGCTTGTCATAGTTTTCCTTCCAGGGGGCAAGCATCTTTTAATTTCATGGCTGCAGTCACCATCTGCAGTGATTTTGGAGCCCAAGAAGATAGTGTCACTGCGTTCACTTTTTCCCCTCCTATTTGCCATGAAGTGCTGGGGCCTGGATGCTATGATCTTAGTAGTTTTGTTTTTTATGCCACTGAGTTACACTAGCCCCTTTGCCATGACAAGGCTCTGATCCGTGAAGGAGCACCATATGAAGGGGGGTACAAAAAAGTAGCCCATGGTACCGTGTTCGTGATATTTTTATAGAGATTAAGGGGATTTCCTATGTAATGTTAGTGGAACATCTAGCAAGGAGTGGCTCAGATTTAAGAAATGTGATCTCTACTTATTTTCTCGGGTTTAAGTAGAATTTTCTTCAGCACATACTAGCAAGATGGGCAGAAAGCCATGAGAATAAGTACCTGTGGCTCAACTCCAGACGGATTTACTGCTCACACACACACAAAAGGTCGACTAGGCTTCAGGGTTCACAAGTAGGCAGGAGAGTCCAGCTCTTCTCCATTCTCTATCGCCACCTCATCCCTGGCCATTTCTACCACCCTTTATGATCAAGTGACTGTGTTGATGTGAGCCTTCATGGAATCTCCTAGTCCAGTTCTCTGCTAGACCTTTGCTTTCCCTGGGAGGAAGGGAGCCTTGTAGCTCTTCATTTACTCCATGATAAACTTGGCTTTGATGCCTGGTTCTCAGACTTAGGCTCTTAATGCCTTCTTGGATGTGACTGCAGACATCCTTGGCGCAGGCTTGTAAACCCTTAGCAGGCTCCAACCTATCACTCTCGGGACCTGCCCTCTTTGTCTTTCTTCCTAGTCCCTGGGACAGTGCTTACTCCTGGTAAAGATATCTTCCACCCTTGAGGCAGTCTGTCATTTCTTCATTTTTAAAGTTTGGCTGCACTGGGTCTTCACTGGGGCATGCTAACTCTTCAACATGGGACCTGGTCTTCTCTAGTTTCTAGTCTCGGGCTTAGTTACCCCTCAGCATGTGGGATCTTAGTTCCCTGACCAAGGATCCGACTTGCATTCCCTGCAGTGAAAGGCAGATTCTTAACCACTGGGCCACCAGGGAAATCCCGCATCATTTTTTCTATAGAAACTTTTGATAAGCTTATATAATGGTTTGATATCATACTAGCTTTTGTTTACAGCCACAAAAGTGCCCTTCTCTTTAGGAAGACAAAATCATGACTGCACTTTTTTTTAACTTGTATTTGAAGGATAATTACTTTACTGAATTTTGTTGTTTTCTGCCATGACTACTCTCTTTTAAGAGGAACAGAAATCCCGGTTTCTTTACCAACAATTAACAATATGAAAATAGGGAAAAACAATAAAAATAACATCTAATTAAAACTATCAATGGATCAACGTGCTGTATTCATTTCTAAATATTTCTTCCTAAAGAAAATCAGCATTCATCCATTTATTCACTTGATAGATATTTATACTCAAGACACTTTCTGAGATGCTAGGGAGAAAAACAGGACATTGGGCCATGTTCTCTGCACATAGAGTACTGCTTGTGTAGCAATAATGAGGGCCAGTCTGGAAACTTCTGGTTTTGAATACAGGATTTATCCCTTTCTGTTGAAAGGAGATAATCATAACAAATGTTCAAAGGCTTGTTGCAAAGATTAAATGAATAAATATTTCATACAAGGCTGTTCTTAGCAATTGTACAAATAGGACAGCATAGAGCTGTGTTTATGATGTGATAAAGGGATGAAGCTACATTAAGGAGGAATGAGTTAATTCTGGAGAAGAAGATTAGAGGGAAAAGTTGAGCAAATAAGAAAGAATATTGTTTTGAAGAAGCTTTGAGTTTGAAAGGGGAAAATCTGTATGCACTGCAGTTTATATATAAAAGTAAAAGGTACCCCGAGAGACAGTCCAAAAAAAGTATTTTTAGAGTTCAGAGGAAGGAAAGATTCAGCTCAGGAATAAACTAAATCTTAAATCTGGGTGTAACCTTAGGTGGATGTATTAGGGAGTCATAGAAATATGCTTGTTTGAGCAAGTGTGTTGGGAAAAAAAAAGTTGGGAAAATTAGTGAACTCTGGGTAATTGGTATAAAAACGCTGTTCAAATCCCATCTCTAACTTTCCATTTTTCTAAGCTCCAGCCCGATTAACCTCTTTCGTGAGGGTTCTATCTGATTTGCAACCCCACTTCTGAACCTTGACTCAAGATCACCCTTTTTCTTAAATCTAATCTCAATATCAGTGTCCCCTCCTCTCAGAAACCTTGCTATAGCTGTTCAGTTGCCCCTCCTGTGTTATTCAGATCCTTTCTTTCACCTTTTTCTTCTTCTTTTTTTTTTAAATTTTTGGCTGTGTTGGGCCTCAGTTACAGCATGCAGGCTCTCTAATTGTGGTGTGCCAGCTCAGTAGCTGTGGCCACGGCTTACTTGCTCTGGCACACGTGGGATCTTAGTTCTCTGACCAGGAATTGAACCTCCATTCCCTGCATTGTAGGCGTCTTAACCACTGGACCACCCGAGAAATCCCTCACCTACAGCACTTTATCATTTTACGTTATTTGTGTTAGTTATTTAATTTTCTGCTTTCCCACTAGTCTGCCCTTCAAGAAAGCAAGGGTTTTCTATCAAGTTTCTCAGGTGCGTTAAAGAAGGCTTGATACATCACAAGAGCTCAATAAAAATGTATTGCAATAACAAAGGGCCCAAACAGAAGATCAGTCCAGCTCACCTCAATGTTAGCTGGCTGAACCTGAAGAATGTCGTATTTTTTAAACCTTTTATCCTATATTGGAGTCTAGCCGATTAACAATGTTGTGATAGTTTCAGATGGACAGCAAAGGGACTCAGCCACCTGTATGCATGTATCAGTTCTCCCCTAAACCCACCTCCCATCCAGGCTGCTACATAACGTTGAGCAGAGTTCCCTGTGCTATACAGTAGGTCCTTGTTGGTCATCTGTTTTAAATATAGCAGTGTGTACCTGTCCATCCCAAACTCCCTAACTACCCCTTCCCCCTCTCCTCCACACTCCTCCAACCATAACTTTGTTCTCTGAGTCTGTGTGTCTGTTTCTGTTTTGAAAATAAATTCATTCATATCGTTTCTTTTTAGATTCCACATAAAAGGGATGCCATAAGATATTTCTCCCTCTCTGTCTGACTCACTTCACTCAGTATGACAACCCCTAGGTAGGATGGCATATTTCGGATGAGTTAGTGAATACTTATTTTTTTTGTTAAATCTCTTTGAAACTGTAGCTCTGCAATGATTGCCCAATTAGGCCTGTTTTGTCTAGGACTTTCCCTTCCCAATAGCACAGCGGCTGAGTGGCTTTTCACGTTGCCGGGTGTGCAATTTGATGGGAGAGTCACTCATTTTGTATTTCACATGTAAGGGGAAGAAAAGTAACTCTGTGATGTGATGGATGTGTTAATTAAGTTGATTGTGGTAATCATTTCACAATGTATAGGCATATCAAATCATGTTATACACCATTTTAAATATACTCCAATTTTTTTTCTTGCTCAATTGTACCTTGATAAAGCTAGGGGATAAAAGGGAAAAAGAAAGGGAAGGGAGGGTAACCACAACCACACTACTGAAAAAAATGTTAAGTCCTATCTTTTAACTAGAAAATTAAGCCTATTCTGAAAGAATAAAATATGAACAGCCAGTGCCATGGTTGTATTTTTTTTTCCCTCATGTGACTTGTCCCCAAATTCTCACTTCATCCAATATAAATAAAGTAGTAGCATGCTCTTGAGAGCCCAGGCCTGTGATTTATACAGTGTCCCCTCACCCAGGGAGTGTTAATTGTGTGGTGTCTTCATACCAGCGGTCCCCAATCTTTTTGGCACCAGGGACCAGTCTCATGGAAGACAGTTTTTCCAAGGACGAGTGTGAGGGGATGGTTTTGGGATGTTTCCAGTGCATTATATTTACAGTGTGCTTTATTTCAGTTCCACCTCAGATCATCAGGCATTAGATCCCGGAGCCTAGGGACCCCTGCTTTAAGGAGCCTTAGCATAAGAACTTGATGTGGGTGGTATCATTCCCATTTTTTAGAATAAGAATCTGAACCTTAAAGATGTTAAAAAAAAAAAATGTCCTCGCTGTGTGAGAGTGGCAAATCAATGATGGAAAATATGATCTGTCTTAGAATAAGATAATGTGAACTAAATCTTCTAACCTTATAATTGTAGTATATAGGAGTTTTCCATTGAATCATGCCTTCTAAACTTAACAAAGATTTGCACACGTTCCTATAATAAAGTGAAACCAAGTGAAGGCATTGCTAAAAGAAACTTCAGATTCGGGCTCTGCTGCACATTCCTCTACACTCTGCATCTAGCTCTGAGCTCTGCGCTCTGCGCGCAGTGCAGACTATGCAGATCGCTTTTGTGTGAGGGAAGGAACGAACTCAGAGAATAAAACAGAACCAGCGAAGCCTCCCACCTCCTGCAGTCCTGACACACTGCGGAAGACGCCTGCAGAGGCACCGGTAGCAGGACTGTGCAAGGTCAGGCTGGAAATAGCTGTCAGTCTAAAGCATAAATGATGCTAGTTTACTTCTTAAACAGTTATAGGATTTTGTTCCATAGGTAACAGAACAGCAAAGGCTTGCTTGCTGGGAACAGGCCACCTAAGAAAAGAAAAGAACCCCCCCCTACCCCCGCCCCGTTATATTATAAAAAGAGTCACTTCGATTCTGAAAGGGTTTATTTATACACATGCAACTGTAAAACAGACAGCTTATTAGTTTTCCCAACCAGGCCCCCAATTGTCCTCATTATCTGTTTGCGGAAGCAGTGGGAAGGCCACCATCCTAGTGTTGTTTGCCTGGGATCCAGAAGGCATTTTTTCTCCTGTGCATAGTAAACAAAAAGGACTGAGATTTTACAATTTCACATTTTCATACAATATTTTTCATTTCTCTCACCCGATGCACATTGCAGATGTTTGCTGGAATGCTGCATGGGTGAAGAGAAGACATCTGCGTGCTCTCGTGTGTCTTTTGAAGTGTTTAATTGTTCCAGAAACTTCCAGGCTCATTTTAAAAACACCCTGTTAAGTCTGGATGGGCTGTTTCATTAAGTTACAAAACTGTTTATACCTCAGAATGCTCCAGAATATAATCTGGAAACTGCATTTTATTTCCCGAGTTTATGTTCCAAAACAAGCCAGAGAAATGACAGGATACATTTCGGTGCTGTCCATCCGCCCGACTGCAGTTTCCAGTCTGTCCCTGTTCCCATAATAAATTCAATTTGGAGCCTGTAGAGTTTGGCAGTGACTCTGCGCCACAGGCTGAGTTGGCACGGGAGGAAAACACCCAGCGAGCGATGGTTAGGCCTCTGTGGCAGAAGACAGCACGAGAAGTGACCGTCTGAGATTGCAGTTTGCGCCGTCTGTCTTCAGAGGGAGGCTTCTGCAGTGACATTGCCAGCGGACACCGCTCCATCCTCCCGCTCAATGCGAGATTGATCACCATCCAACGGGAAAGTTAGGTCGTCTGTTAGCGCCCTGATGTACCTTTCCTAGTTAATCAACCGTAGGTCATAGCACAGATTCCTAGAAGCAAGTGGAAACCTTCCTGCTTATAGGTGAATGAACAGTCAGGTGGTACAATTCACTATTTCCCTCAGAACTTAGATGGGGAAGAATTCTCCATATACAGGGTTAAAATAAATAATCTTCAATTTTTACTGATCCATGTTAAATCCTATTTCTCCTCCAAAGACCCCCCCCCCCACAAAGATTTGGATATTTGGCGTGTGTCTTCTATAATTAAATAGCAAAATGGGTGGCGGGGAAATATCAGTGAGGTTTAGGTCATCTTTCCCACTTGGGGAGTTTGCTTGAGTCCTTTCAGGAGAAATGAATGTTGAAGCCTATGATATCAGTTAGAGAGCTGTGAACAAAAAGAAATATTGGCTGCCTGCATTTATTTCTCCAGTTTTTTCCTTAAGTATACAAGGTCTCTGCTCAGACCCAACAAACAAACAGGAAAAAAAAAAAAAAAAAACCTCTAAAAGTGCGTGCACAGGGATCCCAGGTTTGATAAGACTAAAAAAAAAAAAAAGGGATTTCACATGACACATTTAAAACCTCCAGGGCCAGATGCTTCAGCTTCTAGTAAGCGATAATTTAAACGTCAACAAGTTCCATGGGTATCGTGAAATTATTGCCCTGCGGTACAACAGCAACCCAAAAGGGTTGTCATTACCAACACCTGTGCCCTGTTAGCTCTTGCGTTGCCTGCTACTTGGGGGAATTAATAAGGAAGGTGAGGGGAAATGGGTTGAGGGTTCAATTTTATTAAAATAATGAAGGCACTGCATAGGTCGCTGTTACCTGTTAGGCCTATGAGCTTTGGAAAGCGTGACTGTTTAAGGAATGTATTTTCAGATGGTAATGCCAGTTACCCTGTCTGGGGATTGTCCATGCTGAATTTGGACCAGGGTAGCCGAAAGGTCAAATCAGATTTGGGAGATGTTCCTGGGAGGGCCAGGAATGCACACCTTTCTGAGTTTCAGCTAGTGTGAAGGTTCAGCTGTTTTATTTTCACCTGCTATTGGAATGCTTATTCTCTGAAAATGCATTGCAAATGAATCTTCGCAAATGGGGTCTGTGTTCTTCTCATCGCAAGGGTTTTAGCTTTTCCAGTGTGCACATTTTCACGCTGCACCAAACCTTTGTTTTTCCGCTCAGGGTGTCAGCACCAGCATTTTTCTTTCTGAATAATGTGCAGAATTGGTGTGCTGACTTGCTCATAAAAAAGTAGAGCCTCGCTAACAGAGCCGCACTACCCAAAACCCCAACATCTTATTTTCCCGAAGGCCTTTCATCTTAGTTTGTCAGCAAGCTGGAACCTCTACCCTGACAGTGTAAAAATTTTAATAGTTAATTTTTCTTGTAGTGTGTGCTGTCATTATAGGGGGGAGATGTGTGGGTTTTGTTGCTAATGGGAGGGAACTTTCAGGTATGGCTAGAGGCAAAGGATTCTGGGAGCATCGTGTTAACTGAAATCTAAGCCAATTGTACTTAATCAAGAGGCTAAATGCAGAAAGAATATAGGTTTATTAAAAGCGGACTTCACCTTGGAATTGATGCCGTTCACACTTGACTTGACACTGGCAGGATGAAATGTGATGACAGGGATCATGTTTGTTGAAAAACAGCTGGAAAGACAACAGCTATATTATTATAATTAGGATCCGAATCAAGTTGGATTATAATAGGGGCTTTCTTGGAGAAATGGCACGGTGTCAAATTTATAGTCACTAGCTAAATGAGGCTCTTGTACCGTCGACCAAGGGACAGAAACAGTTCCAAATGAAAACACAAACAGAGAATCCTGTTGTTGTATTTCTGAGTATTACTCAGGGTCCTATTTATCACACTCCAACACTTGCCGCTTTGAAGAAACATTATCCTGCAAGGTTTACGCTTTTCAATTTGCCTCCATGGTCTGCATTCTGCATGCATTTCCGTGGAGGAGCCTACACCGCAGCTTGACTAGAAATCTTTTCTGCTGCAAGATTAACCTCAAAGCATCCATTTTCCCCCCTCTGGGTAATCACTTGACAAATGCATCCACAAAACCTCTACGCGCATCTATTCCAGTGTACAGGTGCATCAACAGTCTTGAATCACTATTAGGAGAAATATCATCCTTGACGGGAAGGAGTGCTGCCTTTTCATTTCCAGGTGTCTGAAGCTAAAGGATGTGGATTTCCCGAGAAGCCAGACATCAGGCAGAAAGATCTTGAGGGAGGATATGGATAAAAGCTTGTCTTAGCTTTGTTACAGTCCTCAGCCCAGTGCTTCTTCTCAGCAAGCGTGTGGGATTTGTATGGCCTGGGAGATGTGACATTCAAATGCGGGAGCGATTCACTCAAGTAACACTAAGACGCTTGTATTGAGGACATGCCCAGTGCCTGGTCTTGGGCCTGCTACATCAAAACACGTTGTATTTTTGAGCCCACGGCAATTTTATGCCACAGAGGAAATTGATATGAAATTGATTGGATGGGTGAATGTGAGATTGTGTGTTTTTTAACTTGCTACATTTGAGAATGTCTTTTTGTGTTTCCTCTTCCAAATTTAAGAAAATAAGCTACTATTTTTTTTTCTTTTCCATTATGGTTTTTTCACAGGATATTGAATATACTTCCCTGTGCTATACAGTAGTACCTTGTTGTCCACCTGTTCTATATATAACAGTTTGCGTCTGCTAACCCCAAGCTCCCGATTCATCCCTCTTCCACCCCACCCCTCGGGCAACCACCAGTCTGTATGTTTCTGATTCCTTTTCTGTTTCATAGGTAGGTTTATTTGTGTCAGATTTTAGATTCTGCATATAAATGATATTGTGGTATTTGTCTTTCTGACTTATTTTACTTAGTGTGGTCATCTCTATTGCATTCATGTTGCAGCAGATGGCATTATTTGATTTTTATGGCTGAGTAGTATTCCGCTATATATATGTACCACATCTTCTTTATCCATTCATCTGTTGTTGGAAATTTAGGTTGTCACCATGTCTTGGCTGTTGAAAATAGTGTTGCGGTGAACATAGGGGTGCATTTATCTTTTTGAATTATAATTTTGTCTGGATCTGTGCCAGGAGTGGGATTGATAGATCATATGATACTTCTGTTTTTAGTTTTCTGAGGGACAGCCATACTGTCTTCCACAGCAGCTGCACCGACTTACATTCCAACAGTGCAGGAAGGTTCCCTTTCCTCCACACCCTCTCCAGTGAAAGAAAGCTACTATTAAAATGACCAAGCAAAACTATACTTAGTTATAATTACAACATCCACCACCACTTAAAATTATAAAAGATTAGTTTGTTATTTAATATCTCATATATAAACACATAATGTGCCTGTAATTTTAGTGACTATAAGCTCTCAGAAATATTATGTATTTAATTCTTCTATGCTCTTTGTGTGAGGTTCCCAAGTGACACTAGTGGTCAAGAACCCATCTCCCATAGATGGGACATAGAAATGCAGGTTCACTCCCTGGGTGGGGGAAGATCCCGTGGAGGAGGGCATGGCAACCCACTCCAGTATTCTTACCTGGAGAATCCCATGGACAGAGGAGCCTGGCAGGTTACAGTTCCTAGGGTCACAAGAATTGGACACGACTGAAGCAACTTAGCATGCATGCACACATACTCTTTACATACATTATTATATTTAATTATCTCAATAAGCCTAGGATATAACAATTTCTATTACCTTCCTTTTTTACAGATTAAAGAACTCAAGCTTAGTAAAGTTTTGTTACTTGGGCAAGGACACAGAACTAATAAAAGTTGAGCATGGAATATAAAACAAGTGTTCTGGTTCAAGACAGTGGGACTCTAAAGTTATCTCTTTTCAGCCACTACTCTCTTACTATTATCTCATTTGTTACTTGCACAAAACTTTGAGGTTTGAAGAATAAAAATTATTGTTTTTTTAAAAAGTGATTAATTAATTAGGCTATATTGGGTCTTAGTTGTGGCACATAGAATCTTCATTGCATCATGTAGGATCTTTGGTTGCATCACAGGGAGTTTTCAGTCGTGGCTCCTCGGCTCAGTAGTTGGGGCCCGTGGGCTTAGTTGCTCCAAGTTATGCGGAATCTTAGTTCCCAGACCAGAGATTGAATTCCCATCCCCTGCGGTGCAAGAAATCTTAGCCACTGGACTGCCAGGGAAGTCCCCAGATTATTGGTTTTATATATGAAAGCAATGAGTCACAGAGCAGAGCATGGAAATGATGGAACTCAAGAACTTGGCAGGCTGCAGTCCCTGGGGCTGCAAAGAGTCAAAAATGACTGAGTAACTGAGCATTCTCCATGACTGTTCATTCAGCAGAGTGATTTAAAAATTACTTAATTTTATAAACAAATCTGAGCAAAAGTTCTTCACAGTAATTGGGATATAAAATTAATGCTTCTATGGAGAAGAATGAAGTTCAATTTCAAAAAGCCTGGTTTCCACTAGAGTTTATCTGAACTATGGCTTACATTCGAATTGCCTGAGAAGACTTTAAAATGTGCTCCACCTTCATCCCTGTATTGTCATCCCACAGATTTGAAAGTGACCCTAGGGATCTAAATATTTTTCAAAGCTGGATACTAACACCTAAGCAAAGCTGGTGCTCACAGACTTAGCATGTGGTAATTTCTGTTCTCGCCACTATCTATAGTATTTTATTGGACCCTCACAATAATTCTAACATTTGCTGTAGACTTGAAATCCGGAGCGAAGACAAGTTACATGATTGGTCCGAAGGGAAAAGGCACTTATATCAGAACATTTCACATATAAATATTCCATCTGTAAAACTTAGCCCCATGCTGCTGCTGCTGCTTAGTGGTTCAGTCATGTCTGACACTTTGCAACCCCATGGACGGTAGCCAGTCAGGCTTCTCTGTCCATGGGATTCTCCAGGCAGGAATACTGGAGTGGGTTGGCATGCCCTCCTTCAAGGGATCTTCTCAACCCAGAGATTGAACCGGGTCTGCTGCATTGCAGGCAGATTCTTTACTGCTGAGCCACCGGGGGAGCCTGAACCCCATGCTACTCTGCCCAAATACACTCACCCCACAAATACACACAGGGTTTCTCATTGTTTAGACACTATCTAGATTTATTTATTTTCTCTATGAAGGCATTTCTTAATTTTAGAGCCCCCCTCACTAGAAGGTAACTCTGTTGATAACAGAATTTTTTCACTTTATCACTTCTTTTTTTCCAGCCTAAACAGAGACTGGTATGAAATGCACACACTCACTAACAGCCCGACACAGAGAACAAAGCTTGACTTTATTTTTCTGTTAATGTGTTATTATTTCATAATGAGGGAAATAATCTCTCCTAAAAAAAAAAAATCTAAGTTAAAAGACAACCCAGCAAAACAAAAACAAAAGTTATCTCATGGCCTTCTACAGGGAAGAAAGAATTCACCCTTTCAGATTAGTCTCTGAACTCAATTGTTTTAGTAAATCTTGAATCTTTTTCTTGTGATTCATTAAAAAAAAAAACCTCTCCTGAATTAACTGTAATCTGAGAGAAAAGTTGCAAAAATAGTTCCTGTATACCCCGTACTCAGCTTTGTTGTTGTTCAGTCGCTAACTCATGTCTGATTCTTTTCAGCCCCATGAACTGAAGCATACCAGCCTTCACCATCTCCTGGAGTTTGCTCAAACCCATGTCCATTGTATCAGTGATGCCATCCAACCATCTCATCCTCTGTCGCCCTCTCCTCCTGCCCTCAATCTTTCCCAGCATCAGGGTCTTTTCCAGTGAGTTGTTTCTTCGCATCAGGTGGCCAAAGTATTGTATCTTCCGCTTCAGCACCAGTCCTTTCAGTGAATATTCAAGGTTGATTTCCTTTAGGACTGACTGAGTTGATCTTCTTGCAGTCCAAGGGACTCTCAAGAGTCTTCTCCAGCACCAGAGTTCAAAAGCATCATCTGCTTACCTTCAGTTGAACATTTTAGGTAAATTTAGTGCAAGGACCAGAACAAGAAAGTCAGCACTGAGACTCGTGTTTATTGTCATTACCCTGTGTCAATGTTTTATCATCTCTTAATTGGACTATAACTGTAAACCTATAACTTCTCTCATCTCCTAACATTCTATATCTCTGCCTCCAATTGAATTTGAAAGTACCGTTGGAGGAGCCTCCTACATAGAGTTGATTGCAAATGATAGATCTCCTCTCTTTTCTACAGGAGGCAGCTAACTCTCCCCATCTTGACATTTATGTGCCCTTATATTTTGTTCTGTTTGCATCTCCAACTTTAGTTTTAATGACTGCCTTTTCCAGACATCTCTATTCCTAACAGAGACCTAGTCATGTCTATCTTACTATCCTCCTCTCACCTGGACTGTCTTTCCTCCAATTCTTCTCCATCCCACACAATATTCAAATAACTGCAAATATTGTACTTCCATGTGCTCATTTCACCAGCTAGTTGATGAGCTACTTGTGAAAGTGAGTCTTTATTTATTTATTTTTTTGATCCTGTTCCCAGTGTCTGGTGGAATGTATTACACAACAGAGATTCAGAGCATTTTTTATCTCTAGCTGTAGATTTTTGTAGAACTTCTAAATCATCATGCCGAGTGAAAATTCCAATTTTACAGGATGATCAACTGCTCAACAAACATTACATTTTCCTATGTAGTGACCATAATTCGACACACTTCAAAAAGATTCTGATTGGCAAGATCTTGCAGGAGCTCTACCTTGTTTCAGCAAACAGAAATGCTGCTCAGATCCACCCACATCTCCCTTCATGTTTAAAACACTCTTCCCTCAGCTGCGGGGCGTGTTGACTGTCCACAGTTCAGGGCTGATGATCCCTTAGCTGAAGATAGCCACCTGGACAAGGGCCAAGCCTCCATTCTGAGGGAGGTTCCCACAGCCTATAACTGGTCAGTGCTGGAGTATAAAGTCTTGGATGGATTTCCTCAATGACCATCCCAACTCTAGAGGGGAGTCCGCTGAGGTCTTTGTTGTAACTGCATCAGTGCCCGAGTGCTCCTTCTACCCAGTCTTGTCCTTTTCACTTTCCTACAGAATTTTTTTTTTTTTAAATCGGAGGATAATTGTTTTACAGTGTTATGTTGGGTTCTTCCATACAGCAATGTGAATCAGCCGTGCATGCACGCTCAGTTGCTTAGCTGTGTCTGAATCTTTGAGATCCCATGACCCTTGTCTGCCTATGGGATTCTTAGGGCAAGAATGCTGGATTGGGTTGCCATGCCCTTGTCTAGGGGATCTCTCTGACCCAAGGATCAAACCCGTGGCTCCTGGATTGACAAGCAGGTTCTTTACCATTGAGCTACCTGGGAAGCCCATGAGTATTCTTACGTCCCCGCCCTCTAGAACCTCCCTGCCACCCCACCCACCCCTCTAGGTTATGGCAGAGCACCAGCTGTGTTATGCAGCAGCTTCCCGCTAGCTATCTACTTTACCCGTTTGTTGGTAGTTGCTAAGTTGTGTCGGACTCTTGACGACTCCCCGGACTGTAGCCCACGAGGCTCCTCTGTCCATGGGATTCATGGCAGGCACACTGGAGTGGGCTGCCACTTCCTTCTCCAGCTTCACACACTAGAGTGTATAAATGTCAATGCCGTCCTCTCAGTTCGTCCCGCCCTCTCCTACATCTGTGTCCACAAGCCTGTTCTCTGTGTTGGGGTCTCTATTCCTTCCCTGCAAATAGGTTCATCAGTACCATTTTTCTAGATTCTGTATATATGTATTAATATACTGATCAAAGGAAGTCCTCAGTAAAAATTCAAGAAATCTTCATCTTAGAAACTATTTCTAGGAAGCTCGTTTGTGATACCTACCATTCCTTATGAAATCATCAGATGATTTATTCATTTGTCCATCCGTTCAGTTAGCAAATGTATGTTCAGTAATCGTTACATGTCTGACACTTAGGAAGACATGGACCCTGCCCTCATAAAACATGCTTCTTGTTAGCACACCAGACTTCTCCAGTTTCTCTCCACTTTCAGTAATTCCCAGTGTGAGAGACTTACTTTGTTTTTACCTATGCTTAAAATTCCTTCCCTGCTGTTCTTTTCTTGGTTAAACTCTACCCACCTTTCATAATTCCACTCAAATGCAGTGCCTCCCAGAAAGCTGTCCCTGACCATATCGGGTTTGTGCTGGATTAAGTGAGGGATCCAAACTCGGTGTTGGTGCATTCAGCTGAATTTGTCTCTCCTCTCCTCTTCCCTCCTACCACCAAAGTGTAAGCTTCTCATGTGTAAATTTTGACTTCGTATCAGGCAAGCTGAATGTATTCAATGGCTAAATGAATGAGTGAATAAAAATGGAAAATTAATCTGGGGAAAAAAATAAAAGTTTTGATTCTGTTATCCATAGGCCCAGTTATCTAAATACTATGATTAATTAGTAGTCCAATGTAATTTTATATTTTGAGAAAATAAATAAGATGGGATAAAATATTCCTTTCATATTCTGTGCAGCTTTTTCAGCAGCCAGTTTTTCCAAGTACATTCAGTTGTGCTTTTTGGAGAACTTAAATGTTACATTTTATATCCATCATATTATTAACCTTATGTTTCATATTTCTTTGATATGTATCCTTTTCATATTCTCTAAGCCCACGAATCTGATAGGTATCTTTCAAATGAAAACTACAAAGGAATCTTAAATAATACAGATTCTAAAAGAGCTGTCTTTATATAGTACTTCAACTTAGCAGTACTCTGTCTTTTAAAAGGCTTGTATATTGTTGAAGTTATGATAGTTTATCTCCATATTTTAAAAAAGATTTCTTTTCTTCCTCATTACCATACATGGATTTCTGTATAATATCCTTGACAAAATTCAGCTCTTGGCAAAGAATAATGTGTTAATTCTTATTTTGTTTTTCTTTCCATTTTTTTTTTTTTTTTAGGTACGTCTGTCACTAACGTAACAGCTACTGATGCTGATGACCCAGTTTATGGAAACAGTGCGAAGTTGGTTTATAGCATCTTGGAAGGGCAACCTTATTTTTCCATTGAGCCTGAAACAGGTTTGTGGCCTAAATTTTGAATTCTATTTACTCTGTCATTGCTTCAGGGAAACACTTTTCTTGGGATGTAGATTATGAAATGCTCTGGTTAAGGAACTTCACTGCCTACCAGTAACATGTGAATGTGTTATTCCTGTACAGTGCCAGGTACATGGCAAGCCAGACAGTTCATTTTGATACATATTAAAATGAATTGCAGATCCTTTGTAGAATATCACCTGTTTAACAGATGGCCTGGCACTGTTGTTCATCCCTGGGAAAAAAGTGTGCCTATACCTCAGGCCAACTTAGATATCAGATTTAAGAATAAATACAATTACTTATTGGCTGCAAAATGCTTGGCAAGTAACATTTATAAAGATCTCTAAGTTTCGCACATCTATGAAGTGGAGTGGAACCTTCCTCATAGCCTATGAAGACCAGATGAACCAATAAATACTCAGCACACAGTACATGGCATGTGATAATCATTTCATGCATGGATATGATTATGTTTGTTACTAGATCCCTCATTTGTTAAACAGGATTCCAATATCTGTGTACTAGAACTCTCATGAAAATATTATCATTTTTGCCAATATTAAACACAGCCAGTATCCTGAGTTCAATGGTATGGATTTTAGCAAACAAGAAATAAGTTATTTAAAAAAATAAAACAGGCAAACTAGAAAATCTATTTTTAATGATTTGGAAGATAACTTCATAAAATAACCATTTTTTGTAAATGAAGATATATATTTTATTGTTTAACAGTGTAGCAAGAGAGTAAAGACAGTGTGTCAGAGTTTTTATAATCTTGATTTTTATAGCATATTTTAAAATTACTTAAAATAGTACCATCTTTTGGGTATAATTTTTTCCTGTATCTGGTGATTTTGTCTGCAGACTTCAAAATAGAAAAATTCAATATGTGGGCACATATGCATTTGTTACTTTGATTCATGAGTTTTCAGCAGTATTGAGATGAATTTTCATGTCTTACCATTAAGTCAATTATTAATTAAATTAAAAATTTAGAGCCTCTCCTCCCTTTTTTTTAATTCAAAGAAAAATCCTCATGCATTTAAAAGTGAGAAAAAGTACATCTATACATAAATAGGTCATGGATTAAAATTGATTTAGATTCAGAAACAGGAAATAACTCTTGTAAAGTACATTAATTAGGGGCGTAATTACATACAGTTTTCCTCAGTGGAGAAGAAGGTCTGCTATAGACGTCATCTCCTTTGTCCTCTTTGATGACCCTGGGGAAGAGTAGAGACAGTGGTCAGCTCTGAATTTTAAGGGAAAAGAGAAACATCTGGAGATGTCCTACTCCTCGGCCAGAGTCACAGTGAGAGATGGGACCAGGGTTGGGACTCACATCCAGGGACTTAATTTCAAAGCCACTGTCAGACGTCTTCAAACTTCTCTTTTCAATGGCAAGAGTTATGAAATAGAGGCATCTGCAAAACAGAAATGTGTTAAGTCCTTAAGGGAAATTGAGTAATTTCCTCTTCGCTCCTTGGCTATTTGTTTGTTTACTTGAATCTTTTGGTTCACCATTTACAGTGTAATATATTGAGGAACAATCATTGAGAAAGTATACTGAGAATATATTGAGAAACAATTGACACATAGTATTGTATTAGTTTCAGATGGATAGCATAAAGATTTAATAGGGATTCCCTGGTAGCTCAGCTGGTAAAGAATCCACCTGCAATGCAGGAGACCCTGGTTTGATTCCTGGGTTGGGAAGTTCCCCTGGAGAAAGGATAGGCTACTCACTCCAGGATAAGAATACTGAAGCCCAAGAGGGCTTCCCTGGTGGCTTAGATGGTAAAGAATCCACCTGCAATGTGGATTTGAGCCCTGAGTTGGGAAGATCCCCTGGAGGACAGCATGACAATCCACTTCTGTATTCTTGCCTGGACAATCCCCACGGACAGGGGAGCCTGGCGGGCTACAGTCTGTGGGGTGTTAAAGAGTCAGACATGACTGAGCACAGCACAGCATATATTGTGAAGTGACTATCATAATAAGTCTGGTTAACATCCCATCACCACACAGTTGTATTGTTTTTTCTTTTGATGAGAAATTTTAGGATCTTGGCAACTTCTAAATATACGACACAGTGTTAGTAATTATGGACACCACGTGCCGTGCTATGCTGAGTCACTTCTGTTGTGTCTGACTCTGTGCGACCCTGTTGCCCACCAGGCTCCTCTTTCCATGGGATTCTCCAGACAAGAATACTGGAGTGGGTTGCTATTCCCTTCTCCAGGGGATCTTCCCGACCCAGGGATTGAACCTGAGTCTCTTAAGTCTCCTGCATCAGCAGGCAGGTTCTTAAGCACCAGCACCACCACACAGAACATTATATCCCCAGGACTTATTTATTTTATAACTGTAAGTTTGTACCTTTGGACCAGCAATAGGTATTTATCCAGCAAATGTCCAAATCAGCATTCATTGTGTGCCGGGAACCAAGTTAGATATAAGGAGACACATTCACAAAGGCTAATCTCAGCCTACAATATCTCACAATCCATTTTGGCAGACAGATTTTTTTTTTTCAACATAAATACAAGGAAGCATGATGACGCCATTTAAATAATTTATATCTTAGGAAAAGCTTACCATGAAGTACAGAGAATAAAAGCCTAGTACTAAGTCAAAGGATTTGGGCAACTTTAAATCTCATTTGACATATATTGCTATTTGCTTAATTAAATGCTGTCAGCAACATTTAATATGTACATTTTCACTCAGCATAATGAGTGTTTATCTCAACACATATGCATTTTAGCCTTATCATGTCCAATTTGACAAATACAAAGTTATCTGATTCATATTTTAGAAAGTTTATTCTCGTACTATTGTGGAAATGCACTGGAGAGAAATGATACTTGAAGCATATGTACATAGAAGTTGGTTAATAAATACTGGTTGAATGAAGTTAAGGTTTTTAACTCAAGCAGACAGAGTACAGAAGGAAATAGAGGCTAAATTTAATAATAGAGTCAGCAACAGATGTTTAATAGCTTATCGAATAGCAAATTGATATAGCTTATCAAATAGCAAATCACATATTGAAACATCAACATGTTAAGTGAAAAGTAAACATTATTGTATAAATGTTTGCTTAATTGTTTGTTCAAATGGAAGCAGAGGGTTAGTTGTTCCTAAAGGATCTGATTTTGTCTATCTCTGAGACCTCTGTTCACCTTTCTAAAAGAAAAATTGAGACTGATGTGAATGCTTATGCACATAGTGGAGGAACGTATAAAGGCAGAATTGCATTAAGGATGTTTTTTAAAGATTTTACATTAGAAAAATGTACAAAGACCATAGAACATTTGAATTTTTTTATTTTCTAAGCAAAAGGAAAGAAAATACCCTTTCTGGTGATGAGAAGATTTGCATTATTTACCTCATCTTAGAAGTAGACTCTGACTTGGAGTTAGGAGAACAAGTGACTTCTTGGGGCTTAAAGACTGTGAAAGATAGCTATCGTAGTTCTACTGCTGTAACAAAATAAGATAAACTGGGCAACTTATATGAATGAGAAATTTATTTCTCGGACCTGGAGGCTGGAAGTTTGAGATCAGGGTGGGCATGGTCAGGTTGTGGTGACTGCCCTCTTCTGGGTTACAGACGCTGTATCTCCTGTTCTCTTGGAAAGAGAAGAAGCTAGGTCTCTGGCTTTTTTTGCAGTCAGTCAGTCAGTTCAGTTGCTCAGTCGTGTCCGACTGTTTGTGACCCCATGAACTGCAGCACCCCAGGCCTCCCTGTCCATCACCAACTCCAGGAGTCCACCCAAATCCATGTCCATTGAGTCAGCGATGCCATCCAGCTATCTCATCCTCTGTCGTCCCCTTCTCCTCCTGCCCCCAATCCTTCCCAGCATCAGGATCTTTTCCAATGAGTCAACTCTTCGCATGAGGTGGCCAAAGTACTGGAGTTTCAGCTTCAACATCAGTCCTTCCAATGAACACCCAGGACTGGTCTCCTGTAGGATGGACTTGTTGGATCTTCTTGCAGTCCAAGGGACTCTCAAGAGTCTTCTCCAACACCACAGTTCAAAAGCATCAATTCTTCGGTGCTCAGCTTCCTACACAGTCCAACTCTCACATCCATACATTACTACTGGAAAAGCCATAGCCTTGACTAGACAGACCTTTGTTGGCAAAGTAATGTCTCTGCTTTTTAATACACTATCTAGGTTGGTCATAACTTTCCTTCCAAGGAGTAAATGTCTTTTGATTTCATGGCTGCAGTCACTATCTGCAGTGATTTTGGATCCTCCCAAAATAAAGTCTGACACTGTTTCCACTGTTTCTCCATCTATTTGCCTTGAAGTGATGGCACCAGATGCCATGATCTTAGTTTTCTGAATGTTGAGTTTTAAGCCAACTTACTCACTCTCCTCTTTCAGTTTCTTTGAGAGGCATTTTACTTTCTCTTCAGTTTTGGCCATCAGGATGGTGTCAACTGCATATCTGAGGTTATTGATATTTCTCCTGGCAATCTTGATTCCAGCTTGTGCTTTTTCCAGCCCAGTGTTTCTCATGATGTACTCTGCATATAAGTTAAATAAGCAGGGTGACAATATATGGCTTCTTTTTATATGAATGCTAATACTATTTTTGAAGGATTCACCCTTACGATCTACCTCTCAAAGCTGCCGCCTCCAAATACCATCACAGAGAGGTTACAGTTCACCATATGACTTTGGAGAGGATCAAAACATGCAATCCAGGTTAGTCATGAGACAGAATTAGGCAGGGAAGTTCATCACACTGTCTAATTCTGACCTTAAATCCATGAAAGTTAGGAGAGGATATACGCTAAGGCAATGTGGATTCACCAGCATCTTGGCCAAACCCACAGAGGTCCCTGGAACAAAGATTTCTCTTAAAAGGAGTCTCACAGTGCACACAAATGACCAGGCTTTATTATCACCTGCCTTGAGCAGCTGTTGGCTGAGATATACCTGGAAAGAGTAAGATACCCACTTGAAACTTAAAACCAGTCCTACATATGCCTCCAGTAGTCATGTATGGATGCGAGAGTTGGACCATAAAGAAGGCTGAGTGCCAAATTGATACTTTCAGACTGTGGTGCTGGAGAAGACTATTGGGAGTCCCTTGGACAGCAAGGAGATCAAACCGATAAATCCTAAAGGAAATCATCCCTGAATATTCATCGGAAGGACAGATGCTGAAGCTGAAGCCCCAATACTTGGACCACCTGATGGGAAGAGCTGATTCACTGGAAAAGACCCTGATGCTGACTGAGGGCAGGAGAAGGGGGCGACAGAGGATGAGATGGTTGGATGGCATCATCAACTCAATGGACAGGAGGTTGAGCAAACTTCGGGAGATAGTAAAGGACAGGAAAGTCTGGAGTGCTGCAGTCCATGGGGTCACAAAGAGTTGGACACGATTTAGCGACTGAAGAATAGCAAGAACTGGAATCTGGAGACTCATTTGGGGAAATGATCTGCATAAAGAAGACTGCCCACTGACCACTGTCAGCAAGTCCTTGATGCTGGAATATTTTCAATAAGGAAAAGGAAATTTGCAGGAAGGGGGACCCCCTTCCAGGGCCTGAGGGTGGGCTCTTGTCTGACACTCAGAAATGAATTTTCTGAGGAGACACCTGTGCTGACAAGGCAAGAGACTTTATTGGGAAGGGGTGCCTGGGCAGAAAGCAGGAGGGTAAGGGAACTCAGGAGACTGCTCTGCCATGTGGCTCGCAGTCTCGGGGTTTATGGTAGTTGGGTTAGTTTCCAGGTTGCCTCTGGCCAGTCGCTCTGTCTCAGGGTCCTTCTTGGTGCTGCACACATCACTCAGCCAAGATGGATTCCAGTGAGAAGGATTCTGGGAGGTGGTAGGCTATCAGGGCTGGAGTCTCCTCTTTCCTTTTGACCTTTTCTGAATTCTTCCAGTTGGCAGTAGCTTGTGAGTTCTGAATTGCCACAAGTGGTCACTGTGGTGACCATTTAGGTAGGCGGTTTCAGCCGGTGGTTCCACAAACAAAACCCAAGGACAGGAGGCAAGACTACATGGATGTGTCTTGTTTTACTCTCACGAGAATGCTAAGGACAGAACTCCGGACTTTGGAACACAGAAGTTCTGTTTTCCTGCTTGCTTGTTACGTTCCAACTTTATGGAATTATTTCCTGTCACCAGAGCACATTAATTGCTCTGTCTCAGGAAGAGCTTCTCCTCTTGTTTTAAGTATCAGCTTAGGATTCAGAAAGACTTGCCATTTATTCTGTTTATTCTCTTCTGTGAGCATCTCCTAATCAGTAATTATCTTGTGATTGTCTTACCTGTGTTTCTAAGTCAGTTTTCATGCTAGAATGTACAGCTCAGGAAAGAATGGGGCTTGTCTAATGTGTTCATTTTGCATCCATATGCCTAGCAGAGAGTTTGACACCTGAAATTATTCAGTAAGTAGTTGAGACAGAAAGGCATGAAGAGAGTAAGGTGGGGAGAAAGAAGAGAAGGAAGGAATGAATTAATAGAGAGAAAGGGAAAAGCTCACCACAACTTACAGAGAAGATGGGGAAACACCAGGAAGGGAATCCAGTTTGGTTTCCAGCCTATCTTCTTCTGTCTATTTTTGTGATGGGAAGAACACCACTGTAACCTCACATGTGATTTTTGTTGTTTTTACTGAGATTCACTGAAGACTCAGATTCACATCATTTCCAAGTTTCATGCTCTATCTTACGTGTCTAGCCAATGCAGTGCTATTCTGGTACTTGCAAAAATGAACCTTGAGACTTATAAACTCTTGCTCAAATTTAGTTCTAGAATAGATGTTGAGATGGAAAGTTTCAGGGAACCACCACAGCCACTGCAGAAGAAAGGATGGTTATTAATATATCTTCCTATTCTGGAGGTCTCTGTGATAGTAATAAAAATAATAATAGTAATAAAAAGAAAAATATTATTGTGTTTCTAAACCATAGTGAAGAAGGAAGAATTTCTGTCTCCAATTTGAAGTTGACAGAACTGTATTTCAGAGAAAGTAAGGTGAAATGTCTTCCCTATCTTTACATCAAACTCTCTGTCAAATTATAAACAATAGGAAGAATAAAAACAAGACTATAAACAATAACCACCTCATTTATTGAACATTTATTGTGTTCTCAGCAGTGTGCTAATTGGGTTTGCATACATTATCAAATTTAATTTAATTTATTCCACACAATATTTTGAGGTAGGTACTAAATGTCATCTCCCTGTTACTGATGATAGAACAGAGGATCAGAACTGATATTAATACATTTATTGCACAAGGTATTTGAAGCAAGGTTTCAAGTGAGTCTCTCTGATCACAAGATCCAGTTTTTCACATTCTCTTGTAACCCCACTTGACTTCCATGCATGTGTCTCTTGCCTGTGGCTGCTGTTGGTATAGAAATGAACCTATAGAACCCAGAATCGGGCCCAGGTCTCCTTTATACATGGACACAAGAAACAGTTTGATGTTGGATAAGATGTGAGGTGGTAGTAATTGTAAAATGAAGTGTCATTTTTGTGAATAGCTTCAAAAGGCTGAAAATAGCTTATTTGTATTCTATAAGTGTTTTCTCTCTCTATTTTTTTTTTTTGTTTTCCCCTCCCTGCCACCCCCAATACCATATGTTTGCTTGTAACATTTTGGGCACAGGCAGGGAGAAATGTGGCATTTATTTAAAAAGCCACTAATTTGAGGACAGCAGTGAGAAAACAGTTGCAGACCATCCTAAGTGACTGAAGATGGAACATCTAAATAAAATGAAGGCAAGTGAATAGTAAATGCTTAATTATCTGAAGAAATCAGGGTAAAATTGCAGGACAGTGTACATGGTGCTCCAGGCAATCAAGACTAAGAAAAATGACCAGTTGCAAAATAAACCAAGTTAATTCATTGACCTTTTTTTGAGACTCAGACCATCTTTCTTCATTGGATACAAATAGCATTTGTCTCAGTGGAACCTATAAAAATGAGCTAAGGCAAAAAGTACTCCTTGGAAAAAGTAATCCATGTAATGAATGGTTCTCTTTTATAAAAATCAAGGATAATACATAGAATCTTC
Organism: Antilocapra americana; assembly: GCA_007570785.1. Lineage (NCBI taxonomy): Eukaryota > Metazoa > Chordata > Mammalia > Artiodactyla > Antilocapridae > Antilocapra > Antilocapra americana. The sequence goes on from ML663025.1 coordinate 1,193,600, forward strand.
ATGGAATGCCTTTATGGAATTGAGTCATTGTTATAACTTTTGAGCCGAAGTGATAAACAGCAAACATACAGGATCTCTTTTTTAAAAATATCAGGATTACGTAAATTACCATTTTCACTGCCTTGAGGACTGGCTAAAGAATTTTCCTGTGCAGACCTTTGAGAAGAAATATTCAGATAAACTCAAGCTTTCCAACAATGCTAGGATATGCATTGATGAATGAGAATCTCTTTGTAATTCACATTAAATGATACCTAGTCAATGTCTACACTCTAATATTAAAGTCATGTGCTAGCCATTGAGCGTGCAGTGTTGTATATGATAAATCCTAGAAGAGATATATGTTGCTGCTGTTGTTTAGTCACTAGGTGGCGTCTGTCTCTTTGTGACTCCATGGACTGCCACCTACCCAGGCCCCTCTGGCATGGGATTCTTCAGGCAAGTATACTGGAATGGGTTGCCATTTCCTTTTTCAGGGGATCTTCCTGACCTAGGGATTGAACCCATGTAGCCTGCTTGGCAGGTGGATTCTTTACCACCGAGCCATCTGGGAAGCCAAGATATGTGGACAATCAGAACAGTGTGATAACATAGGATCCTTGCCAGAATTCTTTTTTTTTTTTTGTAATTTATCTATTTTTTATTGAAGGATATTTGCTTTACAGAATTTTGCTGTTTTCTGTCAAACCTCAGCATGAATCAGCCATAGGTATACATGTATCCCCTCCCTTTTGAACCTCCCTCTCATCTCCCTCCCCAGCGCACCCCTCTAGGTTGATACAGAGCTCCTGTTTGAGTTCCTGAGCCATAGAGCAAATTCCCGTTGGCTATCTATTTTACATATGGTAATGTAAGTTAACGTGTTACTCTTTCCATTTATCTCACCCTTGCCTCCCCTCTCCTCATGTCCATAAATCTGTTCTCTATGTCCTGTTTCCCTGTAAGTAAATTCTTCAGTACCATTTTTCTAGATTCCATATATATGTGTTAGAATATGGTATTTATCTTTCTCTTTCTGACTCACTTCACTCTGTATAATAGGTTCTAGGTTCATCCACCTCATTAGAACTGACTCAAATGCATTCCTTTTTATGAGTAATATTCCATTGTGTATATATACCAAAATTATTTATTCATTCATCTGTTGATGGATATCTAGGTTGCTTCCATGTACTACTTATTATAAACAGTGCTGCAGTGAACAGTGGGATACATGTGTATTTTTCAATTTTGGTTTCCTCAGGGTATATGCCTAGGAGTGGGATTGCTGGGTCATATGGTGGTTTTATTCCTAGTTTTTTAAGGAATCTCCATACCGTCTTCCATAGTGGCTGTATCAATTTGCATTCCCACTAACAGTGCAAGAATGTTCCCTTTTCTCCACATCCTCTCCAGCATTTATTGTTTGTAAGCTTTTTGATGAGGGCCATTCTGACCAGTGTGAGGTGATATCACATTGTAGTTTTGATCTGCATTTCTCGAACAATGAGCGATGTTGAGCATCTTTTCATGTGTTTGTTAGCCACATGTATGTCTTCTTTGGAGAAATGTTTATTCAGGTCTTTTCCCCACTTTTTGACTGAGTTGTTTGTTTTTCTGGTATTGAGTTGTATGAGCTGCTTATATATTTTGGAAATTAATACTTTGACACTTTTTTCATTTGCTATTTTTTTTCTCCCATTCTGAGGGTTGTCTTTTCACCTTGCTTATAGTTTCCATCGCTGTGAAAAAGTTTTTTGTTTAATCAGGTCCCACTTGTTTACTTTTGTTTTTATTTCCATTACTCTAGCAAGTGTGACATAAAGGATCTTGCTTTGATTTATGTCATCAAATATTCTGCGTATCTTTTCCTCTAAGAGTTTTATAGTTTCTGGTCTTACATTTAGGTCTTTAATCCATTTTGAGTTTATCTTTGTGTATGGTGTTAGGAAGTGTTCTAATTTCATTCTTTTACATGGAGCTGTCCAGTTTTCCCAGCACCATTTATTGAAGAAGCTGTCTTTGCCCCATTGTATATTCTTGCCTCCTTTGTCAAAAATAAGGTCGCCTCGGTGCATGGATTTTTTTCTGGGCTTTCTATCTTGTTCCATTGGTCTGGATTTCTGTCTTTGTGCCAGTACCATACTGTCTTGATGACTGTAGCTTTGTAGTATAACCTGAAGTCAGGAAGGCTGATTTCTCCAGCTCCATTCTTTGTTCTCAAGACTACGTTGGCTATTCAGCGTCTTTTGTGTTTCCATATGAACTGTGAAATTTTTTGTTCTAGTTATGTGAAAAATGCCATTGGCAATTTGATAGGCAAAATGAATCTGTAGATTGCATTTGGTAGTATAGTCATTTTCACAATATTGATTCTTCCTACCCAGGAACATGCAATATCTCTCCATCTGTTTATGTCATTTCATTTAATTCTTTTATTTCTTTCATTAGTGTCTTATAATTTTCTCTGTACAGTTCTTTTGTCTTCTTAGGTAAGTTTATTCCTAGATATTTAATTCTTTTTGTTGCAATGGTGAATGAGATTGATTCCTTAATTGATGTTTCTGATTTTTCATTGTTAGTATATAGAAATGCAAGTGATTTCTGTGTGTTGATTTTGTATCCTGTAACTGCTAAATTTCACTGATAAGCTCTAGTAATTTTCTGACACTATCTTTAGGGTTTTCTATGTACAGTATCATGTCATCTGCAAACAGTGAGAGCTTTACATCTTCTTTTCCAATCTGGATTCCTTTTATTTCTTTTTCTTCTCTGATTGATGTAGCTAGGACTTCCAGAACTTTGTTGAATAATAGTGGCAAAAGTGGATACCCTTGTCTTGTTCCAGATCTTAGGGGGAATGGTTTCAGTTTTTCACCATTGAGAATAATGTTTGCTGTAGGCTTTGTATATGGCCTTTACTATGTTGAGGTTGGTTCCTTCTATGCCCATTTTTTGAAGAGTTTTAATCATAAGTAGGTGCTAAATTTTGTCAAAGGCTTTTTCTGCATCTCTTGAGATGATGATATGGTTTTTATCTTTCAATTTGTTAATATGGTGCATCACATTGATTTATTTGCATATATTGAAGAATCCTTGTATCCCTGGAATAAACCCAACTTGATCATGGTGTATGAGCTTTTTGATGTGTTGTTGAATTCTGTTTGCTAAAATTTTGTTGAGGATTTTTGCATCTATGTTCATCAGTGATATTGGCCTGTAGTTTCCATTTTTTGTGTCTGTTTTTTTTCTTTTTCTTTGTCTGGTTTTGGTATCAGGGTGATGGTGGCCTTGTAGAATGAGTTTGGAAATGTTCTTTCCTCTGCAATTTTTGGAAAGAGTTTTAGAAGGATAGGCATTAGCTCTTCTCAAAATGTTTGATAGAATTCTCCTGTGAAGCCATCTGGTCCTGGGCTTTTGTTTTTTGGGAAATTTTTGATCCCAGCTTCAATTTCAGTGCTTGTAATTGGGTTGTTCATAACTTCTATTTTTTCCTGGTTCATTCTTGGAAGATTGCCCTTTTCTAAGAATCTGTCCATTTCTTTCAGATTATCTATTTTGTTGCCATATAGTTGTTCATAGTAGTCTTTTATAATTCTTTGTATTTCTGCATTGTCTGTTGTAGCCTCTCCTTTTTCATTTCTAATTTTGTTGATTTGATTCTTTTCTCTTTTTTTCTTGATGAGTCTGGCTAAGGGTTTGCCAATTTTGTTTATCTTCTCAAAGAACCTGCTTTTAGTTTTATTTATCTTTACTATTATTTCTTTCATTTCTTTTTCATTTATTTCTGCTTGGGTCTTTATGATTTCTTTCCTTCTATTAATTTTGGGTTTTTTTTTCTTATTCTTTTTCTAGTTGCTTTAGGTGTAAAGTTAGGTTTTCTATTCAACGTTTTTCTTGTTTCTTGAGGTAGGATTGTATTGCTGTAAACGTCCCTCTTAGAACTGCCTTTGCTGTATCCCATAGGTTTTGAGTTGTTGTGTTTTCATTGTCCTTTGTTTCTAGAAAATTTTTGGTTTCCCTTTTGACTTCTTCAGTTACCAGTTGGTTATTTAGAAATATTGTTTAATTTCCATGTGTTTGTGTTTCTTACAGTTTTTTTCTTGTAACTGATATCTAGTCTCATAGCATTGTGGTTGGAGAAGATGCTTGATACAATTTCAGTCTTCTTAAAATTTACTGAGGTTTGATTTGTGACCCAAGATGTGGTCTATCCTGGAGAATGTTCCACGTGCATTTGAGAAGAAGCTGTCTTCTGCATTTGGATGGAATGTCCTGAAGATATCAGTGAGATCCATCTCATCTAATGTATCATTTCAGACTTGTGTGCCCTTACTAATTTTCTGTTTTGATGATCTGTCCATTGGTATGAGTGGGGTGTTAAAGCCTCCTACTATTACTGTGTTATTGTCAACCTCTCATTTTATGTCTGTTAGTGTCTGTCTTATGTATTGAGGTGCTCCTATGTTGGGTGCATAGATATTTATAATTGTTATGTCTTCCCCTTGGATTGATCCCTTCATCATTATGTAGTGTCCTTCCTTATCTCCTGTAATCTTCTTTATTTTAAGGTCTATTTTGTCTGATATGAGGATTGCTACTCCAGCTTTCTTTTGCTTCCCATTTGGATGAAATATACTTTTCCATCCTCTCAATTTCCAGAATTCTTGAGATGGGGATGCTGAGAAGTCCAGGGAAGGCATCTAGTGTTGAAAGAAGAGATTAAAGAAGCCTTTTAACAGGTAGCATTGGGCCTAGAGACTGTCATACAGACTGAAGTAAGTTAGAAACTGAAAAACAAATATTGTATATTAATGTGTATGTGTGGAATCTAGAAAAATGGTACAAGTGAGCCTATGTGCAGGGCAGGAATAGAAACAGATGTAGGAAACAGACGTGTGGACATAGTGGGAGGGGTGAGGAGGTAGGATGGACTGGGAGATTATGACTGACATTTATACACTACCATGTATAAAGTGGGCATGGGCTTCCCTAATAACTCAGTTGGTAATGAATCTGCCTGCAATGCAGGAGACCCCAGTTTGATTCCTAGGTTGGAAAGATACCCTAGAGAAGGGATAGGCTACCCACTCCAGTATTCTTGGGCTTCCCTTGTGGCTCAGCTGGTAAAGGATCCGCCTGCAATGCGGGAGACCTGGGTTCAACTCCTTGGTTGGGAAGAGCCTCTGAAGAAGGGAAAGGCTACCCACTCCAATACTATGGCCTGGAGAATTCCATGGACTGTATAGTCCATTGGGTCGCAAAAAGTGGGACATGACTGAGCAGCTTTCCCTTTCCCTTTCAATAACTTTCACATGTATAATAGAGGTAGCTAGTGGGAAGCTGTTGTTTGGCACAGGGAGCACTCAGCTAGGTGCTCTGTGGTGACCCAGAGGGGTGGGCTGGGCTGTTGGGAGGGGGGGGTCCAAAAGGGAGGGGATATATGTGTACGTATAGCTGATTCACTACATTGTACAGGAGAGACAAACACAATATTAGAACACAATTATACCCTGACTAGAAAAAGGTAACCAACAAGGACCTACTGTAAAAGCACAGGAAACTCTGCTCAACACACTGAATTAACCTAAACTGGAAAAGAATTTGGAAAAGGACAGATACATGTATATGTATAACTGAGATCACTTTGTTACATGCCTGAAACTAATACAACATTGCTAACCAACTATAATATAAAATAAAAATTGAAAAAAAATAGGTAGTGATACTAAAGGCTGTGTGTCCTGAAAATCTGTTTCCATTAACAGGTAATTGTTCCGGGGTAGGGGAGACTGTTAAATAAGGCCTTTTAGCACAAAGAAATCAAGAGGATATGTGGTCCAGGGGAAAAATATATATATATGGAGGTGATACTGAAAAATTTAATAGTTTCACTTCCTCAATGGTATCAGAAGATTTTTACTTTAAGAGACGTTTCTATGTAAAATAAACTTAGGCTTTAATTTATGGATCCAAACTCCTATTAATTTTTTGCATGACTTTGTTTTTGGATGAGTGCCATCACCTCTTGGAACTAAGTATCCAATTTTTACAAATACTGATTGTAATACTGTTTCTAGTCATTCATGAAATTGGGGGAAAAGCATATACTCCATGCTTTGCTTTTGACATTCACAAATTTAGACTATCTTAAATATTACTTTTATATTTTTGTTTGTGTTAAATCAAACAAAATGTGATGTTTTTGACAGGACAGTTCCACTTGGAACAGCTCAAACTTTTTCAAGAATGGTAGAGAGAAAAGTACTTGAGCATCGTTAAGTATAAGGCACTGGTTTCCATTGAAATCTCAGGATTTGGAGTTGAAAGTCTGACTGCAAGGCTGGAGGGACATGGAGAAAGGGGGGAGCTAGCTTAACCAATTGTCTGAGACAGTTTCATTGTAACTGATAAAGAACTACTCCCCCAGTGCTGATCGAAACCCAGGGAGTATCTGCATCCATCACACAGCTAACTCTGTGACAACTGCAAAATAACCCAGATCAGGTCCTCCCAGGAAGTGGGTGGCCCACGGGGGTTAGGAGCAGGTACATCTTCTATTACATGGGGAATCTCTTCTAAGCCCTCTGGAAGGGAGAGTAGGGGTTCTCCTCAGAGAACTCAGGTGTGAAACCAACAGACACAAAGATATGGGAAGGAGCCCAAAGATGCTTTTCTTACTGTGGGGATAGCCTCCTAATGCACTTTTTATCTGATTTATATTTTCTTTACACACTGAGGGGCATAGATATCCACAATTTTTAAGAAAGAATATAAGCAGTGAGACATCCCTTTTAAGACCCTCACCTATGCGCACGTGTGCATGCACACACACAAACACACACACACACACACACACAGATACATGTGCAAATCAACTCAAGGTGGGGGGAAATATCAGTCTGTGAGTCTATGCTCATTTTAGGCCAAAGGAGTATATAGAGAAAGACAGTTCCTAGGTAGGTGAACCATTAAGAGATGCTGAATAAAATCATAGGCAGCAGCAAACAAGGTATCACTGTCTTGCACTCTTGATGAATCCCTACCCCATATGAAGTAGCTATTTTAAAATATCTTATTAAAGATCAGCATTATGAATAAGTGTTTGGCACATATAGCACAAAATAAATATTTGCTGAAAAATTGAATAAGTGAATGAATTAGTGAAAATGAGAATCTTAGATACTTCGTCATGTCTGACTTTTGTGACCCCATAAATATAGCCCTCCAGGCTCCTCTGTCCATGGACTTTTCCAGGCAAAGAATACTGGACTGGGTTGCCATTTTCTTCTCCAGGGGATCTTCCTGACCCAGGGATTGAACCTGTGTCTCCTGCATTGGCAGGCAGATTCTTTACCATTGAACAATCAGGGAAGCAATGCTACCTGTCCCTGTATTTAATCTGTGCTGTGCTGTTTAGTTCCAATTTAGTGATGGTACGGTGATGACAAAATTTCACTTTAAGTACCCAATGGATTAATATCCTAATCTACTTGGTATTTAGAGATAGTATTCTCAACAAAGACCATCCCCTCCATAGCCTTGGTGATTAAATTTTCATATCCCAGTGAGTATATCAGCTGGCTACTTGTGCACACTGACTTAATAAATTGTTTCTCTGCTTAGAGTCTCCTGTGAGAGGTAAAGTAGGTTAAGTAAGTATGGTGGTCACATTAATTGTTTTATGATTACTAAAAAATAATCTCCCTACCCAGACCCACCCCCTACAACCCACCCCAGAACAATAATATATACTTGAGTAAGCTGAAAAGTGATGCTCAAAATTCTCCAAGCCAGGCTTCAGCAATACGTGAACCATGAAATTCCAGATGTTCAAGCTGGTTTTAGAAAAGGCAGAGGAACCAGAGATCAAATTGACAACATCTGCTGGATCATCGAAAAAGCAAGAGAGTTCCAGAAAAACATCTATTTCTGCTTTATTTACTATGCCAAAGCCGTTGACTGTGTGGATCACAATAAACTGTGGAAAATTCTTCAAGAGATAGCAATACCAGACCACCTGACCTGCCTCTTGAGAAACCTGTATGCAGGTCAGGAAGCAGCAGTTAGAACTGGACATGGAACCACAGACTGGTTCCAAATAGGAAAAGAAGTATGTCAAGGCTGTATATTGTCACCCTGCTTATTTAACTTATATGCAGAGTACATCATGAGGAATGCTGGGCTGAAAGAAGCACAAGCTGGAATCAAGATCTCTGGGAGAAATATCAATAACTTCAGATATGCAGATGACACCACCCTAATGGCAAAAGTGAAGAAGAACTAAAAAGCCTCTTGATGAGAGTGAAAGAGGAAAGTGAAAAAGTTGGCTTAAAGCTTAACATTCAGAAAACTAAGAAAATGGCATCTGGTCCCATCACTTCATGAGAAATAGATGGAGAAACAGTGGCTGACTTTATTTTTTGGGGCTCCAAAATCACTGCATATGGTGATTGCAGCCATGAAATTAAAAGATGCTTACTCCTTGGAAGGAAAGTTATGACCAACCTAGATAGCATATTGGAAAGCAGAGACATTACTTTACCAACAAAGGTCCGTCTAGTCAAGGCTATGGTTTTTCCAGTAGTCATGTATGGATGTGAGAGTTGGACGGTGATGAAAGCTGAGCACTGAAGAGTTAATGCTTTTGAACTGTGGTGCTGGAGAAGATCTTGAGAGTCCCTTGGACTGCAATGAGATCCAATCAGTCCATCCTAAAGGAAATCAGTCCTAGGTGTTCATTGGAAGGTCTGATGTTGAAGCTGCAACTCCAGTAGTTTGGCCACCTTATGCGAAGAGTTGACTCATTGGAAAAGACTCTAATACTGGGAAGGATTGGGGGCAGGAGGAGAAGGGGACAACAGAGGATGAGATGGTTGGATGGCATCACCGACTCAATGGACTTGGGTTTGGGTGGACTCTGGGAGTTGGTGATGGACAGGGAGGGCTGGCGTGCTGTGGTTCATGGGGTTGCAAAGAGTCAGACATGACTGAGCGACTGAACTGAATGAACTAAAGCTGGAAAAAAGTGTGACTGTCATATTACTTACACCTTGGAACAGTTTTAAGCCCATAGGGAGCTGTCCAGTGCTAACCAAGCTAGAGTCAAAGTGTCGGATTTCTAGAGAAACCAAAGTCTTTGCAGGTTCATGGTGAACAGAAGGACTGAACGACAAAACAGGTAACAGCCGCTGCCACACTAGGGTGCTCTGGGATGGGTTTAGGTGGAAGCAAAAGCAAATTTACACTCTCATGACACATATCCAACCTTAGAAGACCAGCTAGAATCAGGAATTTTCCCCAGCCTTTTATGAATCATGTCCCTGCAGAATTAAATTGTACTTTCTATTTCTATGATATTTCCCTCCTTTGAATTATAGCTCTGAGTTTCATTTGGACTAGTTCAAAATGACTTAGGGAAGAAGGACAAAGATGTGCTTTCATTGATTTTATGGAAAAGCAAAATGTATGCAAGACTATCAAATATTAACCTTATATATTCAAAAAATGCACACACACACATACATATATATCCCTTTGGTGGTTTTTTTTTTTTTAAGGATAGCAGGTTTTGTTTGTATAGTTCCAGTCCCGCTGTACTCCAGCCTTTCAGTCTAACTCTGCATCCTCAGCACTTAAGACTATATTGAACACATCACTGATGCTCAGTAATTGTTTTAAGATATTGCAGCAAATATGACTTTAGCTATAGCTCCCCAGAGAAGGATTATCTAATATTCAATTTTTCTAGTTTGGAAAACAGACTATTAAACATAAAACGTTAACTGTGATTTTATATACATATGATTTTGGAAAGCTCAGAAAAGAGGGTTAATTCATACTGGACACCATTCTCCTTAAGGCAACTGACATAGGTCTAGCTCACAGATAGGAATCTACTGAGAGGCTGGATTAGAAGAAATATATAAATATTTCATCAGTTTTCGTATAAGTCAAATTTCCACAATAATCCGTGAGATAATTTCCTCTGGACTTAAGCATGAAAGACAATATTTTTTTTTCTAAGAAAGACTCTCCCACAGAAAGGATTTCAAGCATAATCACAGTAAATCCTATCTAGTTCTTACTGTGCACCTACATGCCTTGCCCTGTGCTCACCTTGTGATAATTGTTCAAGAAACATGTTGTAAATTAACCTGTAAACATGGACAATTACATCACAGATGAGTGTGGTTAGAAAATGGGCTTCCTCAGAGAGACTTAAGGCTGTCAATTTCAGATTCCAGGGGATTCTGAATTTGAAGAATGCCTGCTTCTGGAAGTTCAAAGTCTATCTTTGAATTCTCATATTCAGTATGTATTAGCATCTGATCATTCAATCATGTGGGACCATTTGATGTGATACTGCTTATGACAGATCAGGGACACAAGGATGTGCCCATAGATGCTACCTAAGAATAGCCCATAACACCATTGTGTCCATTTATATCTCCCTTTGAAAAAGCAGTGAGGTCTTATGTCAGTGGCACATAACACTGTACATTGTATTCTGCTTATAAAACCAAAGGGAAGGAAGGTCCTGTTTATTGATCAGCTACTATATGACATTTCTTATAAATTTCTTAGTGACCATCGCAAGTGAGTTCTGAGATCCTCACTTTACATAAAGGAAATAGAAGCTCCAGGTGAGTGAATTTCTGGAGGCTGCCCAGGTAGTAAAAGTCAGAGCTGGTTCCCCGACCACATCTGTCTGATTTCAAGCTCTGCTGCATTAGGCTTTTTATGTCCTAATAGAGAGGACTGGGGGAAAAAAAAACAACAACACTGAAAAGTCAATGAGTCCAAAAACTAAAACAGAAAAAAAAAAGTAAAGACTCTAAACATTTTAATGTGCTCTTTTATATTAATATTTTGGTTTTTTTTTCAATTCAGTGAATAGGTATTTATTGATCACCTCCACTCTCAGGGACAAAATGATGAATGGAGTAAACATGGCCCTGAGGTCTTGGAGCTTACAGAATAACTAGAGAGCTTGTAACATTAATAATTATGTTAAAATACATCAATTAAATATTTTCTTATTTATTGTCCAAAGTGCCCCAAAGAAAGTATGTAAGGGAATGAGATAGTTAACTTGTTATTATTATTATGATGGTGGTTGTTATTTGAAGGATTAGATTGAATTTCAAGAAAATAAAGTGGAAAAACTGAATAACATTCTTGAATAATGAGAATAATTGGTTCAGATAAATATGGATGATTCAGGAGTATTGGATAAGGGAGTCTAAAATAGAGCTACTTACAAATAATAATCAATCTCAAGAGAATCAGTTCTTCATTTTTCAAAAACTGGAGGACTTCCCACTTGGGGTGAAATTCTGATTAATAAAAAATTTGGAGTGTAAGTAGTGGTCCAGAGGCTTATATTTATTCCCTTAAGTTAGAAGATATTGTGGTTGTAATATGGAAATAAATGCATATTTCTACCCATACAGGTTTAATCGATATTTATAGATCAAATATAGTTTTCAAACTCTTATGGGCTGGGCACTGAATGTAGAAGAAGTGAAAAAGATGATACAGGTTTTGTGTTCTACTAGGCAGAAACTATGCAGAAAAGATTTTCATGACCCAGATAATCATGATGGTGTGATCATGCCAGAAATCTTGGAATGCAAAGTCAAGTGGGCCTTAGGAATCATCACTACAAACAAACTAGTGGAAGTGATGGAATTTCAGTTGAGCTATTTCAAATCCTAAAAGATGATGCTTTGAAAGTGCTGCACGCAATATGCCAGCAAATTTGGAAAACTCAGCAGTAGCCACAGGACTGGAAAAGGTCAGTTTTCATTCCAATCCCAAATAAAGGCAATGCCAAAGAATTGCAAAGTAAGTAATGCTCAAGGTCCTCCAAGCCAGGCTTCAACAGTACATGAACTGTGAACTTCCAGATGTTCAAGCTGGTTTTAGAAAGGCAGAGAAGCCAGAGATCAATTCGCCAACATCCGCTGGATCATCAAAAAAACAAGGAAGTTCCAGAAAAAAATCTATTTCTGCTTTATTGACTATGCCAAAGCTTTTGAATGTGTGGATCATGACAAACTGTGGAAAATTCTTCAAGTGATGGGAATACCAGACCACCTGACCTGCCTCTAAAGAAATCTGTATGCAAGTCAAGAAACAACAGTTAGAACTGAACATGGAACAACAGCCTGGTTCCAAATAGTGAAAGGAGTGCATCAAGGCTGTATATTGTCACCCTGCTTATTTAACTTATATGAGGAGTAGGTCAGGAGAAAAACTGGGCTGGAAGAAATACTAGCTGAAATCAAGGTTGCTGGGAGAAATATCAATAACCTCAGATATGCAGATGATACCACCCTTATGGCAGAAATTGAAGAAGAACTAAAGAGCATCTTGATGAAAGTAAAAGAGGAGAGTGAAAAAGTTGACTTAAAACTCAACATTCAGAAAACTAAGATCATGGCATCTGGTCCCCTCACTTCATAGCAAATAGATGAGGGAACAGTGGAAACAATGTCAGACTTTATTTTTGGGGGCTCCAAAATCACTGCAGATGGTGATTGCATTGCACCCATGAAATTAAAAGATGCTTACTCCTTGGAAGGAAAGTTATGGCCAACCTAGAGAGCATATTAAAAAGCAGAGACATTACTTTGCCAACAAAGGTCCATCTAGTCAAGGTTATGGTTTTTCCAGTAGTCATGTATGGATATGAGAGTTGAATTATAAAGAAAGCTGAGTGCCAAAGAATTGATGCTTTTGAACTGTGGTGTTGAAGAAGACTCTTGAGAGTCCCTTGGATTTCATGGAGATCAAAGCAGTCCATCCTAAAGGAAATCAGTCCTAAATATTCATTGGAAGGACTGATGCTGAAGCTGGAACTGCAATACTTTGGCTACCAGATGCAAAGAACTGACTCATTGGAAAAGACCTTGATGCTGGGAAAGATTGAAGGTGGGAGGAGAAGGGAACGACAGAGGATGAGATGGTTGAGTGGCATCACTGACTCAATGGACATGAGTTTGAGTAAACTCTGGGAGTTGGTGATGGACAGGGAAGCCTGGTGTGCTGGAGTCCATGGGGCCGCAAAGAGTCAGACATGACTGAGAGACTGAACTGCACTGAGGCAGGGACTGAGGAGCATGTGCATCTATAAATAGAGTAAGGCAAAAAAAAAAAAAAAAACCTATTTAAGAATCATACTAAAGTCACATTACGATTTGTGATTATGTGTAATTTCCCATTCAGAATCTTAAATATGATTATTTTACAATGAGCCAGTCTGTTCTATATGACCATGAGGAGCAAAACATGGGACAGTAAATTAGTCATTTTAGTGTTCATAAGGTTAACAGGATTGTACTGGTTGGTAAATGCAAGCATAGCCATAATTAGATAGATATGTTTTTTATATCTGGAGAGTTTCTTTAAAAGTAGTTTCCATGTGTGGTAAAATTTTATTGTGTGTGACAGAGTACTATTGGAACTTTGCTTTCCATCCCATTAACTTTAATCATGTTGCTGTGGTATTATCTATCTTAAAAGCTACCTTTGCACTCTGACACCTGTGGATCTCTTTAAAGAACTGAGATCACCTCATTGTGCTGTTTAATAACAAATTCATCCATGAGGTATAAAATGAAAATAATAATGTCTATATTTACATGATGAAACACAATGCAGACTCGATTCCTTCCCTCTCATTCTCAGCAGAGTATAGATTAGCAACCCCAGACACAAATAGTAAGAACAGAAAATGCTTGCTATGTACTAGGTCTTGGATAATAAAGCTACAGCATTTAGTGATTTCACAGAACTGGCATTCAGTCTCACTTTTCTCAGTCCTCCTACAAAACCAGCTTGTGGAAAGAAGGAACCTCATAATGTTCTCTTTCTCATATGATTAACTTTGCTTTCTCTATGACTTGAGTCAGGTCAGTTGAGTTTTAGTTGAGTAGCATTTTTAACAATCATGTTCTACTAGCTTCACAAAATCATATTTGAAAAATCTTTCACTTTTGTGTTAACTGAACAAGAATTGTTAGCAACTGAGTACTGAGAGAATGTTTCCAGGTGTGGTACTTTTTCTCACTCTGTGAATCGCTATCTGCCGTGGTTTCACAATGGTCGGAAAGAAGTCACCCCAGTCTCCTGATTTCACAATAGCTGGAAGGAAGTCACCACAACCTCCCACCGTGTTCCATTTTCTATTCACCAGGTCTCCCAAATTGCAGTTGCAAAATATTAGAATTGTCATAATGGTATCTATTCTGAAGTGACATCACTTTCTATCACATTTGAAAATAGATATGGGGAAAAACAATGTTTGTCTTATTTACATTTTATATGAAGTCTAAAGTAATATACCTCCTACACTCCGGAAGACAGTTTTTGAAGACTGTCATCTAAAGCACCTGAAAAATATGCTGAAAGGAGGTGAAGCAGACAACCAGCAGTTCTGTGTTGCATATAAACAGTTATAACAAAGCCAAGCCTCTGAATGGCCATTTTTTCTCAGAGAAAAATTCCAACTGATGCCAATGTGAGTTGGAATTTCAGAGGAGACAATATGGTATAGAAAGTTTTGAATGGGAACTTTGGAATAAGAAATAAGGGTTCAGTTCAGCTTCTGTCACCAACAGTCCCGAGTTGATGACCATCGTTCACGCTTCCTGTCCCTAAGATCTTATTCTTACATCTTAATTGTGGATGATCATAGCTACCTTTTAGAGCTCTTGCAAGGTTAAGATTGAGATAACATATTTAGAGTGTCCAACATCTAATTTCCACTTAACTACTTGATTTCCCTTACCTGCCAAAGTTACAATCCCCACTGTAGAGCATTAACCCAAATACTGCCCCCTTGAGTGAAAATTGTTAACAAGTCATTGGCTTGAAAAGGAATTTGGGTGGAAATCTGAGGTTTGTTCACATTTAGTATATACCAAGACCTTCATCCACCAGTATGTTCAGATTCCTGAGCAATCGAGGAGGGTGTGGAATTTTCAGAATCAGCACCCCCCCACCCCTGTTGCAGGTCCGGGTTTCTGCATTTCTGCTCCACTATTTGTGGTTGGCACACTGACAGAACGCTGTCTTCCCCCGTGCTGACTGCCAACACCTGTCTCTGAGTCAATTTGTCTCATTTTTCTGTGCAACTCATTCAATAAATGTCAAGGTGCTGAATTTTTACATGTGCAATATTTATGTAACACTGAGAATAAGCACAACAGTAATTTGATCCTAAGGTATTCAGAATGTCTCACTGGCATAAATTAATTGTACCACGCCGCTCCCTGTTAAGTAGAGCCTTACTGCTCTGGCTCTTGAGCACTCCGTGGTCAGAAGTGGGGAAAGTCAGTTTGAATTAGACCTCCACGCTTCTTCAGAGGAGGTGTGTGATAGTCCTTTAGTCGTCTGTGGTTACTTTTATGTGGGATTCCTCAGAGGCTTACATGAAGAAAAGACTCATTCATGCATTGAGTCATTGAAAAATATGAAAAAGGCACTGGGAGACCACTGCCTGTCAGGTATTGTTCTAGGGGCTGGATTAACATTAGGAAACTAAGAAATCCCACTTGTTTGTCTGTCTGGTCCCCCTAGAATATGGGTGAAAGTTGCTCAGTTGTGTCCTACTCTTTGCAACCCATGGACTGTAGCCCGCCAGGCTCCTCTCTCCATGAAATTCTCCAGGCCAGAATACTGGAGCGGGTAGCCATTCCCTTTTCCAGGGGATCTTCCCAACCCAGGGACTGAAAAGTTCTGTGTCTCCTGCATTGCAGGTGGATTCTTTGCCATCTGAGCCACAGGCAGCGACTTTGATGGCTGAGTCAGGAAGAAAAGAACCAGTTTAGAGTGCTTAGCATCTTGGCTTCCCTGGTAGCTCAGATGGTTAAGAATCCGCCTGCCAACACAGGAGACCTAGGTTCAATCCCATGGTAGGGAAGACTCCCTGGAGAAAGGAATGGTAACCACTCCAGGATTCTCACCTAGGGGAATCCCATGGTCAGAGGAGTCTGACAGGGTGCAGTCCATGGGGTCACAAAGAGTTGGGCACAAGTGAGCAACTAATACACACATTACCCTGTGAAGGCTGGTCAGGGAAGCCTTCCTAAGAATTTGACATGTGAGTAGAGATACCACAATGCTGTTTTTACAAATGAAGACAGCATCAAAGAGATAAAGCCACTGGCCCGTTCTCAGATGACAGTGTGTTCCTGGGATACCATGGATGCTGGGGTGCCAAATGTGTGACTCCTTTTACAAGAAGGAGTCATGAAGATCACTCCCTACCTGGTCTTGGGGTGTTTGTCAGGGTGCTGAGGGGACTGAACAGGAGGCTCATATGTACAGTTTTAGAGTGAAAAAAGGTTAGAACAGGAACATTTTTATAGAAAAGGGGATGCTTAATGCCTTAGAAAGTAAATTTGACAGAGAGGGTCAGGCTAGTTAGTTGCAAAAGCACGTACAGAAAACACATTTGGTGTGATAAGTGTTATGACCAAGTGATGCATAAAGTGATAGAAAAGTGGAACTTCTCTGGGTGGTCCAGTGGTTAAAAGCCTGCATTTCCAATTCAGGGGGCTGGATTCAATCCCTGATCAGGGAACTAGATCCCACATGTTACAACAAAGAATCTGAGTGCCATAGCTAAGACCTGGTGCAGCCAAATTAAAAGTAATAATAATAATAATAAAAACAATGATAGCAAAGTTCACAAACGAGAGAGGGTAGATTTGTATTTTGTTACTAGCAGGCAAGTGATCATGCTTGCCTCATCGTTTGGACTGTAAACTCCTCCAGACCAGACAGCTGCCTTTATACCGCTAACCCCTGGTGCAGCGCCTGTTTCATTTGAGGTGGTCTCTCCATGACCATTGACTTGAATGACATTCGCCAAACTTCTGGAAAGATGAAGAATTGGATAGGGTGGACACTGGTGACAGGGCTTTTTTTCTCTTGCCCTGCTCGGGATGGGCTAAGAAATTAGAATTGTTTGGAATGTTTTGAAAGAGTTAGACTGCATATAGAAGAGGCTTAGTGGAAGCCCCTAAGGAAGAAAGAAATATTGATTTTAGTTATCTTCCTCCCAGTTACCTCACATGGGCCCTCTTTGGACGATCACTCACATCCACAATGGACCCCTAGAATTTGCTCATATTAACAGATTGTTTGCATCCATGAAGATAGAGAGGCTTATGAAATTTTACTTGCCTCTTAACATATAAAACAATAAAAAAGGATTAACACTTTGAAATGGATAGAGCAAATAACTATTGAAGGATTGCCCAATAAGTTCAGAAAAGAATAAAGCCACCTCCATATCTTTGGAGCACTTTGGGGCCAGTACTTGGAAATAATTGCTAGAAAAAGGTAAAGGAAAAAAGTATAGACTTAGTGGTCATCCATGCAACATGGCCTCTGCCTAGGACACAATATGTTTGATTTGTTCTATAGGTTTTTAGGCAATGTGTGTTTTTAACATGGATGGATGAAAAAAACCCACTAACATTAGGCACATCAGTCCTAATGGTGAGAAATAC
Source organism: Antilocapra americana (assembly GCA_007570785.1). Lineage (NCBI taxonomy): Eukaryota > Metazoa > Chordata > Mammalia > Artiodactyla > Antilocapridae > Antilocapra > Antilocapra americana. Next base: position 1,211,107 of record ML663025.1, read on the forward strand.
TGGAATCTGAGTTAGAAAATTCTGGATTCTGTCATCATTTACTAGTAGTGTGACCGTGAGTAAGTCATTTACTATGTTGTAGTACTTCGAAAGTGTAGGAAAAGTAAGTCTTCCAAGATACCTCACCCACATTTCTTTGATTTAATCCCTTGCTCATCTTTGAAACAAAAGTACTGGTGGTCTTCATTTAACACAGAGAAATCAGGATGAGAGAGGGTACGTGACGTGTTCAAAGTCACCCAAAGTATAAAGGTCAGAATTGAAGACAAATGTCCTCATACAGAAACGTTTTCTCTGTATCACGTGATTTCTCTTACGTATGTGGCACTCACGTTCTTGGGTAGAGGTTACTCCTAGAGATGGTATTTCATTTCTTACTGCACTGCATACAATGACATGTGCAAAGAGAGAATGCAGGTTTCTCAGAATCAGCATCTTACATTCTTTGTTTTGTGAGAAGGTTAATGATGGATAAACACATAAACCTCAAGTCCTATAATAACCATGAGCAGCTGAGAGTTTGAAAGAGCCAGTCTTTCGCCTACTGTGGGAAGCTGTATGGCAGAGAAGTGTTCACAGACCCCTCCAGCATGCCTAATGCTTAGCAAGTAGGAGATAATTAGTGAGTGACAATTGAATTGCATTGAAAGAGGCAGACTTTTAGAGATGATCGAGCTTCAGTATTCACTCATTCATGCAATATCCATACATACACCAAATATGTATTCTCATAATATGTAGCTTTGCTTAGCTCTGTTAGAACAAAGACATTAAAAAGAAGAATATATACAGTAGGGAAAGGAATAGCGAAGGGGACATGAGAAGAGATTGGTAAGAATCAGGAAGACAGCGAGGGGAGATATATAACCTTTTAAAAATTCAGAGACGAAAAAGGAAGAGATACTTATTTTTTACAGTTTTTAAGATAGAGAATCAAAATCATAAGCCACTTAATGTATTTGAAGAAACAGAGCTCTGATGTATTTTGACAACTGTCGCTAAAGGAACAATAGATTCATAAAAATCTGCTCTTACTAACCCTCTGTGGTAACTCTCTATTAACTAGAACATCTACCTCCCTTGCTGTTCTGTCTGGTTTTGCCTCCGGCTAGCCTCCCAGGAAGGTCAGGCAGCTTCTTGTTTATACATGTCTAATTATCTCTGTCCTGGAGGGACGAGGAGATCCATTCCCTTGTGCTCGCCTCTCTATTGTGGGGTATAATCACACCTGGATGTCAGTATTCACAAATGTCCTGGACTAATTATAGTTGAATGCGTCCTATGTATATGAGAACCACTGATAAGAACGAATAGCTCCTGCAGGTGACTTGTGTCTCATTTTTTTTTTTTCTCCTGCTAGTTTAGTATCCCTCTCCCAGCTTTAAAAAGGAAGTAACTGGAGCCCAGAAACACAGTGAGTTGTGAGCCTAGTTACCCAGTCTTGTGTTGTTCTGCATATTGCAATCCAAGCCTTGCTTTTACACTTAGCACATAAGGATTCCCAGGTGGCGCAGTGGTAAAGAATCTGCCTGGCAGTGCAGGAGATGCAGGTTTGATCCCTGGGTCAGGAAGATCCCCTGGAGAAGGAAATGGTGACCTATTCCATATTCTTGCCTGGAGAATCCATGGACAGAGGAGCCTGGCGGGCTACAATTCATGGGGCTGCCAGAATCGGCACCACCGAGTAACTGACACACACTCACCTTATAAAATTAGCCTCCGAGTCGGTCTTGTCCACTGCCTTGTTAAGTTCCTGAAAGAGTGTTCCATACAGACAGCTCCTTGACAAACATTTGTGAAACCGCAGACTGAGTCCTTGTCAGTTATTTAGCCATCCTGCTTCTTCCCCTTTATCCTGTACAAAACAGAGCCCAGGGCATGCTGAGCATCTGAATGGGTCCACGGATGGGAGCTGAAAGGCATTGACTGTACAGGTAATTTTCATGCGAAGAAAATGCTTGAAAATAAAAAAAGAATAAAGTAAACTAAAGCCCATGATTAAAAAAAAAGAAGAAGCGAAGAGGAGGAACAGGTAAAGAGCCGGGGCAAGGAAGCTGGCAGGGCTTGTGCAGACACTGACCTGATGAAGCGGGAATCACACAGCACCTTTGTCTGAGAAGAGGGGAGGAGGAGGAGAGTTCTATTTTGAGAGATAATGTGAAGGAAAGGAGAGAAGTCACTCTGCCAGGAAGAAAGCCTGCAACCCCAACGAAGAACATAGAAGGATTTCAAAAACAGGACTTGGGGAATGTAACAAAGGGGTCAAGGAGGGCATTGGGTTGAAAGGCACAAAAGAAGTGGTGAGGAGATTTTCCAGGGTTAGTTGCAAGATCAATGCCCCTTAAATTTTACTGAATCAACTTGGCAGGGTGTGGAGTGATTTTATTATGTGGCTCCTCTCAGGACTTGGAATTTTTTTTTAGTTTTGCACATGTCAATGTTTTCTGAAGCTCTTTGTCTGATAAAGAAAATTGCAACACAAGCATCTAATACAGTGGTAGTGTTACCGAAAGGTGGGGTCTGGCTGCTTGCTGCCCCAAAGCCAATAAACAGGCTAGATTGATGGAAAGAAAAGTTTGATTTATTTCAGATGCCAGCAACTGGGGAAGGAGGGTGGACATCTGTACAGAGGTCAACTCGCTGCGCTGACAATCAGTGGGGCCAGAGCTTTTTTAGACGGGGTTGGGGGTGTGTGTGCGGTGTGACTGCATGCAGAAACAGCACAGACAGCTCTGAAAGTCATCTTCAAATTGGTCATTGGTGGTCTGACCAGTGTGTCATCTTGATTGTTTTAGGTACAGTTAACCTGTTTTAGGTACAGGTCATCATGTAGTTAACTTCTTCCACCTAGTGTTTTAGTATCTATAAGACAGCTCGCAGGATATGGCTCAGAATATTATCTACAACGCTTGAGAAAGAGCTAAAGGTTCCTGACTGTGCTTAATGAGTATATTACTATTATTTTGTCTCCTTTGCCTGTTGTTCTTTTTTTCTGCATGTTCCCAATTCTCTGATTAAACATATCCTTTGATTAAGTTCCAGGCAAAAGGCAGGCAGTGGACATGGGGAGGCAAGGACTATGGGGTCTTTCTCCCTTTCAGTAGAAAACCCTAGAATATTTCTTTTGAGCCCATTCAAATTCCTGATTGTGACTTTGAGAGCAGCCGGGACAAGTTCTCAGCACACGTTGGATGACCATGGCAGCTATTATAGTTAAAAGAAGACCCTCCGCTTCCTGGCCAAAGCTTTCTCCTGGGTGCAGGTAAAGCAGTGGAAGCAAACTGACACGCCATGTCTCTAAAGCCTTGTGCTGTGTGAATGGGCGCCTTCTTCATTCATACACATAGACATCCGACATGTAGAAATCCATATATACAGTGATCCTCTGAATACACAGTGACTCATGGGGCAAAATATGGGTTCATTAGCCTGACATTTCTTTGAAAATTTGAGTTTTAGGATTTGGCTAAATGGGAAAATTTCATTAGCATTGGCATCACCATTGTGTGGCTTATTTTCTGTATTTTTATAGATATTTCAAATCAGCGTGAGTGAGTTCCTGGAAGTCCCCTGAGGGAGGTCGCTGAGTTGGTTTAGTACCTCTGGGTTACAGATTACTTAAAGAGCAAGAGTGACAATCACTTTGTGATGCTAACAGGCAAACTTGCCACGCAGAGTACTCTGAAGTCAGTCAGTGGTTAGTGATTATCTAAACCTTCCAAAGTGGTGCTAGCAATAAAGAACCCACCTGCCAATGCAGGAGATGTAAAAGACTGGAGTTTGATCCCTGGGTCAGGAAGATGCCCAGGAGAAGAACATGCAGTAGTCTTGCCTGCAGAATCCCATGAACAAAGGAGTCTGGCAGGCTACGGACCATGGGGTCGCAAAGAGTGACTTAGCGACTTAGCAGACATGCAGATCCTCCAAAGTGTAGGAGAAAAAAGTTGATGTAACAGGAAATACGGAAAGAAATATCAGGTCTGTGACCATCTCAACCATGCGGAAGCTCATAGAATATAAATAACTTAATAAGATCACAGAAGTTCATGTGTTGTCATCTTTTAGCAGGAACTGCAATAGTTACCTAGTTGGGTGGTTAAGAAAAATAAAGATAAGGTGATGGTGATAATAATTTAATACCTATACAGGTAAATACCTACTCTTTGCCAGTCATCACACTAAGTACCTTATATTCACATAGACTTTTGCACCTGTGGAGGGTGCGGCACAAAGGAAACTCAATAAGATATGCAGTAGTATTATTTTTATGCTGATCGATCTTCACAATCACCCCTCAATAATGTAAAATGTGATAATTACAGCAGTGAAAGTCAAAGTCGCTCAGTCATGTCCGACTCTTTGTGACTCCATGGACTATACAGTCCATGGACTTCTCCAGATCAGAATACTGGAGTGTGTAGCTTTCCCCTTCTCCAGGGGATCTTCCCAACCCAGGGCTCGAACCCAGGTCTCATACATTGCAGATGGATTCTTTACCAGCTAAGCCACAAGGGAAACCCAGTTATAGCAGCAGTGATAGTAATCAGCTAATTACTATTTTATTGATGGTTAAACATTTTAGATGCATTATCTTCCTTAATAATCATTTTATGAACCCAAGAACCTATGGGTAAGTACTATCTCTAGGTAATGGAGGAAAAATCAAGGGCTCAATGACGTAAAAAAGTTACGCAGATTATTTAGAACACCTGGAATTGAAAGGATCAGAAAAAATCCCCATTGTCCCATATCAAATCCTGGGCTGTTAAAAGACTGTTCTCCCTGTCCATGTCAGCAGGCTGTAATTAATATGACATATTGTATCTGCTTGACATCTGGGGTCAGAGAATTCCTCTGAGGCATAAGAGAAATGGAGGCTACTTTAGCGTTGGGGGTAGTATCAGTCCAGTTAAAATTTGTTCTGAGTACCTGTTTTTCTCTGTGAACAATGCTAGGTGCATTCACATAACCTCAGATGGTGTTACCATCTCTGTTATTTGGATGAGGAGACTGAGGTTCTACGAGTTGAAAATAGTTTCTTAACTTTATTATTATTTTTTTAATTTATTTTCTTTGCATTATTGTGTTCATTTTGCCATACGTTGACATGAAGGTTTTAATCTTGGCTCCATTTCTCAGTAGGCAACAGAGCCTGTGCTTTATCTACTCAACAACCCCGACATTCTTGTCAGCTTAAGTCCTGAATGGCTAAGAGAAAGGATCCAATTTTTTAGCGACTTTCACTTTGCTTTTTTAAACCACCCATACTTATTATACATATAATTAGTTATTGGAATTATGGCTTAAGGAAAGAATAGTGCCATCATGTTCTCCACAGAAATAATTTCACTTGATTGAGGAGTCCCTGAAAGTGTTTTCGTTTAAGGGAAAAGAAATTTCACCTTAATTCTGAATAGGAATAATTGCAAGGATTTCACTGTAACTCAGAATTGGCATTTTAAGTAGCGTCAGTTATTGGCTAGCCGGTGTGTTGATGTTATAAACAGTGGTTTGTGAGAACTATTCAATAGGGGAACCCGGGAGCTGCAGAAGTGACAGTCCATACACTAAACTCAGTGTGCACACTGTATATAAAAATATAGAGACAGGGCATCATTGTTAATTCACTTACAACTGTTTCATATGTTATTCCATATGGATATGGAGAGAGCCATGGCTGTGATCCACATAGTGGGAGGTTTTAAAGTTGTAATTATTTAGTAAAAGAATATGCTGCATTATAAGACAAGAAATGCACATGTAAGGAAGCAATTTGTACACATTGAGATACTGGAATGATTTTCAATGGTCTGATTTAAGGCTTTCAAGCCCGCTGTTCTCCAGAACAGTTTCCAAACACAAATGGAAAGGGTTGTGTACTGTAGAGGTTAATATATAAAATCTATATGGAAGAAACTATGTCTGTCAAACAGACTCCTGTTAAGATGCTATGCTTGCATAGGAGGAGACTGTTGGATAAATAGCTTACTAGCACTCTATGGATACTTTTAATTATTTTTTTTTCAAGGGAGAATGTATTATTAATAATCATAATTAAGATTCTAGAGGCCCAGATTTGGATCCTGGCTCAGCCACAGTCTGTGACCTTGCCCATGACCTTTCTAGTTGCTGGACCACATTCAAATCCTTAATATTTATGTGTTAATACATCTTATAATTCTGGCAAATGAACGAAGTTTTCCTATGGCTTATCATAGGAAAATTTAGCTGCCATAGTTGTAAATAACAATGAGAAGTAAATAACAATGCAACTTCAAAAATAGAAAAACCAAAGCATTGTTGATAAGGCGTATAGATCAAAAGAATTTTTTCATGAATTCATCCTTAACTAATTCAATTCTCTACGTATTCCTAATATACACAGCTCATCAGCATCACATTTTTGAATGATCATGGGATTATCTGAAATATTAGAACAGTGCAGTGCAAATTTATACTGAGTCATTTAATAAATAACTAGCAATGTCAATTATGAAATGGGTACAGATCTAAAGAAATTATGAGAACTCCTGGCTTATTTAATTTGCAAAATAAAACCACCTCGCTTGTGTTCAGGAAGTGCTATGCCCTTCCTCTGGCAAACCAGCACCACGTTAAGAAGTGACTCTTGGCAGATTCAGAATAGCCCTCGAGTCTCTCTTGAACCCTGAAGGCAGCAAGACTTGGGTTTGAATCTTGATATTTTCCTCTCTGACTTAGTGGCTCCGTAACCTTATAACTGTTTCTCAACATCTCTGGTCACAGATATGTGACAGTTATTAATATTTGTAAAGTTGTAATATTTGTCAAAATGAATTTGGGTGCAGATCTTGTAGAGATGTCTTTGCAAAAAATATAACTTGCATTTGTTACATGAAAGTTACTATGGAGGCATTACCATTTTGAAGTTGGTGAGAGAAGTTCTAGTACCATTGCTGAATATTATCTTTGTTTCTAATCTTTAAAATAACAGGTTTACGGTATTATTACTATTGAATTAATATCTAAATTTTACTTACATACATATGCATGTATATGTGTATATTTATAAAATGTAAATATGATATATATATGAATATGCATACCTCTGAGTGTATATATATCCACATATACATGCATATGTATACATTTATTGAAAATATATATTTACATATATCTCTATGGGTCTGTATCTATAGATCTATGTCTGTTGCATTAAATAAACCATTTGACATTTTTACCTCTCTATAATAATATCAACCTAAACTCTTATTTGGCAATTAATAACATTTTACACATGAGATTGATGAGCTGAAGGAAATTTCAGTGACCTGCCCAAAATCACATGGCTGGTAATCCTCCTAGTGAAATAAATTCTCATCTATATAATCCCAGAGCCTATTGTCTAACAGACATAGTCCTCTAATTTGTATTACAGAGTGCTGGGAAGTTTGAGGATGAAACTCCAATTCCTTAGAAACACAGGAAATTACCTTCATTTATAGTCTTTCCCAAATTGTTATAAGCACTTCTATAAGTACAAGAATAATCATGGCATTCTTTATTTTTTAAATAAAATTTGAAAATTGTTAGAAGTGTTTTATGTTGCTACAGAATTTTTACAATACCAGCTTAATATTTTACGCATTTGATCTCAACTATCTTAACCACTAAGTTATTATTTCCCATTGTTACATATTTAAATCATTTGCCTATTTAAAAATACTACACATAAAAGTGAACATCTTAATCTAAAAACTTGAGGAGTTAGAAAAAAGGAAATAGATAATTTCCTTGGAATATATTTTTAGTTTTACAAAATACCAGGTCAAAATATCTAAGTCAGCTTTTGATTCCTGATATGTTAAACCCATTAGGTTTCTATTATATTTTGCAGAAGCACCAGAAATATGTGAGAAATCATTTCTCCAAATCCAGACCATTATATCTACATATCTGTTGATCTGCCTATCTGCCTATCACCTATCTAATTCATAAATTATTGGTCACAAGGAGAGGTAAATGAGGGTTTTTTTGAGCTGCATAGAGGATAAACACTTCTCTAATGTCTTACTTTCTCTTTTGTAGTATATCTGTGCAGGTTTGGCATTAATGAAGTTATTGTATCAAAGCTACTGATCTATGATAGGGTGGGCATCAATTGAAGGGTCTATGGTTGTATGCCCTTCACCCCTCATAACTGGCGGCATGTGGTACAAATTCCATAGGTAGAGGAAAGTATGGGTGCAGTGTATGACCCCCCTGAAAAAAGAATTGCTCCCTGATGAATTTGTCCCACTTAACCTCATAGTTGAAAGACACTTTTTCACAGCTCGTAAGATGATAATTGCATGTTATATGGGCAAGAGTTTGGGGGAATAACAAAGCTAGTGGTTTCATAACTAGGATAATGTGTTCAACAAGTCTTATTCAAATGGGAGTTTAGCACAGCATTTTATATCAACTGCAATCTTTGAGCAGCACAATCTGGGAGACCCGCAAAGAGTGAATTACAGTAATCAGCCTTCAAAATGACAAAGGAGTTAATCAGCATCTCCGTGCCTTTCTCATGAAGCCTCTCAATCTGGTGATATCACAGAAATTATAAAAAGAAATCTTCGTGACGGGTACAAAATGCTTCTCAAATGATAACACCAAAGACAATGGAAAGAAAAAAAAAAAGACTCAAGTTTTAAATTTTTGAGATGACTAAATTCTAATCAGAAGTACTCCCTGAATGATGAGACCATAAGGAACAGCTGTTTAGTACTTGGGAAGAACTTAGGCCAGGCAAGGATTTAAATTCTTCAACTTCTGCACTAGGGAAATCTCCATTTGATTGAATAGAGTTAAGATAAAACTGCGTCTTTTAAATGCGAAAGAATCAAGCACATCAGTCTATTCACAGTAGGGTCGTGAATGCCAGCTTCAGAACAATATGATTCCCTCTTTTCGAGGTTAATCTTCCTGTCTGCGTGCACCTCCAATCTTGTATCTTCCCAACCCCACTCCCAGTGCCAGGTTCAAAATCTTCATTGAATTCAGTTCACAGAGAATGGACTATTGTCATTAATTGAATTTTCTGATGAAATTAGATTTTCAAAATGGAGTTCCAGGGAAGCACTTGTAGAATGTAAGTGTTAGCATTCCTGTTTCTGAGTCAACTCTGTGGTTAATGTGATCAAGAGTCCAGCAGGCCAGGGTATCAAATGCAGATAATTCTACTCCAAATATCAGAGCCTCCCATTTTCAAGGAGAAGAAAACATAGTCCAGGAAGTTCTGTGATTTTTCCCAAGGGTAATGAGTCAAGGCATCTAAGTCTAAATCTTAGAGTTATGCCTCAGCTGGAAATTTACAAAAGGCAAAAACAAAAGTTTTAACCATTTGTATTGTATCAACTCCAAGTCATATGCTGAAATTACCATGCTTAGAACAACTAAATCAATTTTCTTTTTGTGACTTTACTTGCCAAATGCTTACATTAAGGAGTTCTACTAACAATGTGAAGCAGAAAGCATACTACTGAAGAAAACATACTACTTGCCCCCCCAAAAAAAAATTAATTGAAAACTCTAATGTGTTGTCAATTTGGTGTCATGAAGATTAAGCATAGTATTTAAGCTTCTGAACACATCACTGGGCACTGAGCATGCGGGAGTGGAATTACATGGGTAGACATGGACACTGCTTTTGCTTGATTACTACTTTGAATAAGAGGAACACAATGTATTCCTTGGGTAAAAAGAAGGAATTTAGCATGAGTACCTTTAAAAGGTATTTAAATTTTGGCAAAGAGGGATCTCTTCTCTGCCTTCTTAACAATCATAGTTGAAAATGGATAAAAATGCCATGTAATTAATTCGGGATTGTAGCCAGCAGTGGCCACAGGACTGGAAAATGTCAGTTTTCATTCCAGTCCCAAAGAAGGGCAATGCCAAAGAATGTTCATACTACTGCACAATTGCACTCATCTCACATGATAGCAAAGTAATGCTCAAAATTCTCTAAGCAAGGCTTCAACAGTACGTGAATTGTGAACTTCCAGATGTTCAAGCTGGATTTAGAAAAGGCAGAGGAACCAGAGATCAAATTGCCAAAAAGTCTTGGATCATAGAAAAATCAAGAGAATTCCAGAAGACATCTACTTCTGCTTTATTGATTATGCCAAAGCTTTTGACTGTGTAGATCACAACAAACTATGGAAAATTCTTCTTCAAGAGATGGGAATACCAGACCACTTTACTTGTCTCCTGAGAAATCTGTATGCTGGTCAAGAAGCAACAGTTAGAGCTGGACATGAAACAACAGACGGTTTCCAAATTGGGAAAGGAGTACATCAAAGCTGTATATTGTCACATTGCTTATTTAACCTATATGCCCAGTACATCATGTGAAATGCCAGGCTGGATGAAGCACAAGCTGAAATAAAGATTGCCAGGAGAAATATCAATAACCTCAGATACGCAGATGATGTCACCCTTGTTGCAGAAAGCAAAGAAGAACTACAGCTGCCCTTGAAAGTGAAAGAGAGTGAAAAAGCTGGCTTAAAACTCAACATTCAGAAAACTAACATCATGGCATCCAGTCCCATTGCTTCATGGCAAATAGATGGGGAAACAATGGAAACATCGAGAGACTTTATTTTCTTGGGCTTCAAAATCACTGCAGATAGTGACTGCAGACATGAAATTAAAACACTCTTGTTTCTTGGAAGAAAAGCTATGACCAACCTAGACAACATATTAAAAAGCAGAGACATTACTTTGCTGACAGTGGTCCATCTAGTCAAAGCTATGGTTTTTCCAGTAGTTATGTCTAAATGTGAGAGTTGGACTATAAAGGAAGCTGAGCGCCAAAAAATTGATGCTTTTGAACTGTGGTATTGGATAAGACTCTTGAAAGTCCCTTGGACTGCAAGTAGATCAAGCCAGTCCATCCTAAAGGAAATCAGTCCTGAATATTCACTGGAAGGACTGAATATTCACTGGAAGGGCCAATATTTTGGCCACCTAATGTGAAGAACTGACTCTTTGGAAAAGACCATGAAGTTGGGAAAGATTGAAGACAGGAGGAGAAGGGGATGACAGAGGATGAGATGTTTGGATTGTATCTGACTCGATAGACATGAGTTTGAGCAAGCTCCAGGAGTTGGAGATAGACAGGGAAGCCTGGTGTGCTGCAGTTCATGGGGTTGCAAATAGTCAAACATGCCCAAGCAACTGAATTGAACTGTGGTCACTTTTATTATTCACAGTTCCAAATTTCTGACTTCCCAAATGGGAGAGGAAATATCACTTACGACTATATTTTTTTGTTCTGTGTTTGGTGATTTTTACAAAATATTTATTTACCTTATTTGTTTATTTGGTTGCGCTGAGTCTTAGTTGTGGCTTGTGGGATCTTTGGTTGCAGCATGCAAACTCTAAACTGAGGCACAAGGGATCTGGTTCCCTGACCAGAGATTGAACTTGGGCCTCCCTGCAGTAGAAGCAGGGAGTCTTAACGACTGGACCACCAGGGGAGACCCTGGTGATAGTTAATACCAAGCAATTTTTAAAGTATGGAAATCCTCTCTCTGTCCACAAAGGAAACAGCTTAAAGCTACTAATACTTGGGAGAATATATGCACCAAAGCAAACAGTTCAGGGGAGAAGTAGTAGAAGGAACAAACATTGAAGACAGTTTGTAAGCTTCTATTATAGAAGGTATTTTTTTCTTCTAACATCTTGCTGTATCTATGCACCTGGAGTGATCTGCCTTTTGAATAGAAATAGAAAAAAATTAAGTAGCATGTGTAGATATGCCCCGACACAAGGAGAAAACTAGAAGGACCAAGGACACTTGTGGTTTTTCTTACCCTTGTGTCTTTATGGCCACAAAGTAGCAGGAGAAATGTTCCAGAAAGTCTATCTTGGATTTTATAATGAGTTGCTGCTCGTCGTAAGGTTGAGACTGGAGGCAGTAGGCTCAGGCAAAACAAAGCCTGTTCATTACACTGTTTGTACTGAAGCCAATTAAGTGTGTGGCAGGCCCTAAGGACACCCGAGACACTCCCTGCTTACCTTAACACATCAAGAGATCTGCTCCCAGTGTCGCACAAGAAAAGAAGGTGTGAAAACTCCCAGGTGTGCAGCCTCCCAGATGGGTCATCTAAGCAACTCCCTTCACTGCAGAGCTGTTCTCGGGTTACAGGGAAGGAAACAAACGCCTGTCTTGCTGTCTCAAGGAGCGGTCCTTTGGATGGCAACTTATAATTACACTGATGTACTTTCGACCTGGAGATGTCTGTAAGAATGGCATGGTGGAAACATATTTGGCACTTGTCTAAAGAACAGCATCTTAACCGTATTTTTTAGGGCCTGGTACGAGTGGGGGTGATTCAGGAGAGTTGAGTGAGGGAAGTGCTGAGCAAAGTGTGGTCTGATTGAGAGCTGTCAAGGAGTAGGGAGGCCCCCAAGGCCAGCAGAGGAAGTTCTATCATTCCTAGATCTGAAGGGATGAGGGAAGGATGCTGCTCATGGACACGAGCTCTAACCACATCCCAAGATGATAACTGTAGATGCCCAAGCATATGATTGAGGTACTGGGTGATCTAGAACCTCACCCTTCTCCAGTCTCCATATCTCCTTGGGTGATGTATGCTGGTGGAGTCCAACATGAAGCCAGCAAGTAGATGCCCCCATTCCATAGTGCCACCCCCCCATGCCAAGAACAGGTGCACAGTGCTGGAGGGTGGATCTGGAAGAGCAGCTGGGGAGTGTTCAGCACGCTAACCACTATCCAGATGAGCTTTAAATAGACATTGCTTGGTGTGCAGATGTTAACCCCAATCTCCCATTCATCCCCCTTCACCCCCGCTGCCATGTCCATTCATTCGTTCTCTACATCTGTGTCTCTGTTTCTGCTTCACATTAAGATCATCTGTACCTTTTCCCGTGTTTGTTTTTCTCTTTCTGACTTACTTCACTCTGTTTGACAGTCTCTAGGTCCAGACATGACTAACTAGTGAGGACCTCATATGTAGCACAGGGAGCTCTACTCAGTGCTCTGTGATGACTCAATGGGAAGGAAATCCACAAGAGAGGAGATGTATGTATATGTGTAGCTGATTCACTTTGCTGTACAGCAGAAACTTACACAACACTGTGTAATCCAATAAAAATTGATTGAAAGAATACATTCTGATTAGGAAGCCAAAGGGTGAAGGGAAACTACTGTGTGACAAGAACTTGTATTATTTATTTCTCCTAGTCTTAGAACCCTCTTAATGGATGGCTGATTGTTATTTCCAGTTAACTGGACCGGTGATCCCGGAAGTTTACTAATTTGCTCATGGTCACAAAGCTAGTGAGTGTACTTGCCTCCCTTCAATAGGAGAGAGCATTTATAAGGGACCTCTAACTTGTCAATAGATGGGCATCATAGGTAGTATGAAGCTGTGTACCTTGATAGTGGCGAACGTCAACATTTCTGTAGTAAGTGGAAACCCAGGGACCCCTTCTTGTCCCATTAAAGCAAAGCCATCCATCAGGATGCTTCACTCACATTCTGATACAACTCAAAGACATTGACCTAGGTAAGCTGATATCAACTGAACATCAACACTATTTTAATGCCAGGTGTCTGAGAGACATCACCGTTTTTTCTTTTTCAATTTATACTCTAATGATATATTTTTTAAAATGATGAGAATAATGCACACCAATCTTCTCAGTCTCTGAGCGAGTTGTAAAAATTCTTTCACTGGAGTAACCTGAGAGGATTAATGTGTAGACCTCAAGCCATCAACTTCTTTGAAAAAAGTTGCTGTCTTCCTTGAGGAAATTATATCCCTTTTCTCTGATTAGTGGAAACTACACATCACATTCCAAAGTCCAGTGGTAGGCTTTAATTCATGATGACCTTAAACTGTGATGGTACCTAAACTTTACAAGCTACAAGTTACTCTTGTAACTATCATAGGAGTAAAACCATGTTATAATCCTTCTTACTGGAATTGGGCCCAGACTCAGGATATTCTGAGCCATGAAAATATGCATCCATAGCAGAGTAGCCACATTGGCATCTTCTAACACCAGTGATAAGGTTTCCTTATTGTTGTTCTTGCTGTCTTTTGCCTAGATGTTTATTTTCCCCTCAGCAATGCCTCACCGTGATCCAAATTAGAATGGTCTCTGTATTTCTAATTTTTCTCCTTTCAGTTTTAGTTTATAAACATAAAGCTATTGAATGACCTATTGAGTTATTAATATATGAAGATATGGTCAAGTCCTGAAATGAATTTTCATATTGAAAGATATCATTATGTTATTATCCATATTTCCAAATAGGCAGCGCTGTCCAGCTGAGTGCTCCCTGAACGGGAGACTCTCATATCAAGGTGGTTTCAAGGTTGAATAAAGTGCAGAACTCACATCTTTTCCCAGAGCCTGCTCATTGCCTGAATGGATTAGATTTCCCTGGACACTCTCGTTCCTAGCTGCTACTTGAATGATTCAGGGAGCTGAACTCCTTGCAAACCTTTTACAGATAGATGATTTAATTAGAGCATATGAGTCCAGAAAGATAGAATTACAACTTCAGACATCCTTACCTTGAATTGAACATGTATGATGTCCCTGAGGTTAGAAGTGAGAGGCAGATTGTCTTTAATTCAGATAATTTTTTTTTTCCACTTGGTCCCGAGAGGTAATTCATTTACTCAACAGGAATATTCTGAGCTAGTCACAAACATTTTTATCACGGGCCTTTAGCAATATGGCGACAGGGGATCTTATGACGGAGTTAGCTAAAAGTGCAGGACACAGAAAAATAGCAATATCCATTATTATGGGAATACCTGCTTTACTCATTGTACATTAATTAATGAAGAATTATACAGCTGTGAGAAGTAATGAGTTGGGCCTCTAATCATTGACAAGATCTCAAAAATATCCATTGTGTGAAAAAAGAAAGCCTCAAAATAATGATTATACTCTGATAACATTTGTGGTTAAATGTGGTTAAATGTTCATAAGTACATTTGCACATTTGTATGCATATATATGTGAAAATATACATATGTATACTTTGATATACATATCAAAAGGCTAGCAATATTTATCTATGAAAAGAGGTATGAGGGTAGGGAGAGGGAAAAATAAAGATTTTTCAAAATAACTTAAGGAGTACCTACACCAATCTTTGAATCTTTCACAAGAATATTAAATGACTAGTGGAATATACAGAGAAGCAGAAAGATAAAACTCTGAAAATATATCAGAAAAAACACTTCGCATTGTAGAACTGATACTACATTATTTACATGATTTTGTGTTTACCCCCTTTTCTATTTTCTTTATCTTCCTGTTTCTATAAAATATTTATTACTTTTACAGCAGTCATGATGTAACTAAACAATTAAAATATAAATGTAGTTGAACAATGCCTGAACTTAGACACTTGCCTATATTAATTCTGATTGGCATTTTATTCATCTGAGTTGATTCTCATAATGCATTTATTTCTTTCATCTCTCTGATGTATTTGTGAGCCTTAGAATAATTTATCTTTGACCTCGGAGCCTTCCAGCTATTTGTGTATTTACTTCTCTTGTAAGGGAATTGGAGTCTGTGATAAATTGAAGGATTCTTTTACTTCCAGGGTTTTCCTGGGTAGATGAAGCTATGTTATGATTTATACTTTAATTTGGTAGGCAAGAGTATGCCATTCAACTTACTTTCTAATGTACATTTTTATAAATTCTTTTTTCATACATTATAAAATTACTTTTGCAAATAATCCACTAATGTCTGTGACTACAGTGTTTCTCAGTGTTGGCATCAGAGATGCACACCAGCTAATGTCAAAAGAAAACAGAAAATTATCTGAGTGGGGATCTGATGTATATGCATATGTTTCTGTATGTGCGCGTGAGTTTGTATGTGTGTGTATGTGTGGTTCACACATTCATTTTTGAATGAGCTGTCTGAAACTCATTCTTCCATTTTATTCCCCCCAGCAATTATAAAAACTGCCCTTCCCAATATGGACAGAGAAGCCAAGGAGGAGTACCTGGTCGTTATCCAAGCCAAAGACATGGGGGGACACTCGGGGGGCCTGTCCGGCACCACGACGCTTACAGTGACCCTCACTGACGTGAACGACAATCCTCCAAAATTTGCCCAGAGTAAGTGAATTCCCCATGTTGCATGAGCATCTCTGCATGGTGTTTTCATTTGAATCTATATTCTAATTTTCAGTGATTTGAAAAACTGGTGGCAATTGCCGAGTGCCTCTGATGTGCAAGGTAGAATAAATCCATGTATATAGGAAACTACCGATGCTCCTACCGTTTGGAGCCTAGATGTATCCTCACTTTACAGACTTCAAAGCATATATAAGAACAGTTTGGAATATTAAACATAAAGTAAATATCGCAGCTGAGTATTAGAACCAGCAAGCCTGCCTGCAAAGATTTCTGCTTCTTTCTCTAGTCCAGGGTACGTCCCATGAAGAAAACTGGAGAGAATGATTGAGACGGGCCTCAGGTATCGCTCTGTCAGTAGTCCCACTTGTTCTACAAAAGAAACTAAATCTCTAGAGCCTGAGGTAGAGAAGGCAGATATACAGTACAGTTGCTGCAAAATATACACTCCTCCTTCCAGTGGCTGGCGGGACCTCCATGATCAGCGACTCTCCCAGTCCCTGTGAAAGCTGTGCTCGGCCTCCTAAACCTCTCAACAGCATCGAGGCAGCCACCCAGTGAATCTGGAAGACGATCATTTTTTGCCAACTTTCCTGTACTCTCATTGAAACCTTTCCTTCTGTGCATTTTGGCAAGGGATCTGCTATTAGAGAGATGATTTAGGAAGGGCTTTCTGACATGGAGAGTCTTACATTGAGAGAAATGAATGATGAGTAGGAATTCACTGGAACAAGGTGAAACCATGAAAGAGAGGGTGGATGTGGCAACTGGAGGAAATGGAGGCCCAAAAGTCCTGTGAAGAAGGGTGTACGGCCCTGAATGAGAATTAGAAAACTTCCACTACAGCTGGAGCACAGTCTGGAGAGCAAGGTTAGGCAGGGAATCAGTCATCCTTGGATCTGTAGGCCATTTTAAGTACCATGATCTTTATCCTAATATCGCTAGGAAATCGTTAAAATATTTTAAGTTGTAGGTTGAATAATAGGATTTGATTTTAAGGGAATCAGAGAAAATGGAATCTGGCCTTCTTCCAGGGTCTTTTCCACACTGCAGCCAGGTAAGGGATGCTAGAAATCATTCACATAAAAGGTGATGAAAGCCCTGGCAAGCAGGGTCGATCGTGTGGGAATGGAGAGAAGTGATAGATGTTTGACGGCTAATGGTAACAACAGTCTAAGGGTAGACTGCTCTTTCAGTCAAGGATGAGAGGTACCCTCTTCCTGACACGAGAGATCAGCTGCCTGCTAGTGCTCTTTGCTGGGAGAGGAAATACTTTAGGAAAACCATAGTTTTTGAAGAGAGAGAAAAAAGCCAGAGGAGGGAGAAGGAGAGTGAGAGAGGGAGAGACAGAGAAGGGGCTTGGAAGTGACACATTTGAGGAGCTTTGGAAAAATTCTCTGCAAAAATGCCAAGGGAGAAAGAACAGGAAATACTGCATTTCATTAAGCGTTTGAGAATTTCCAGGTTTAGCCATTCATAAGTCAGACAACAATGCAACCCTTTTAAGCGGAAATGACTGAAATTAAAAACACTGTCTCTTGCATCTTTCCCCCAATTCTTTTATTCTCTTTTCAGTTGCCATTATAGTTAATACACGAGCATGCAGCTCCTCTTTCTCAGAAAATTATTGTTTCAATTGAGCAGTAGCCTATGAGTTTCAAAAGTATTTCCTCTCTTAGAAGTAATAATGATTAACTGTGATCACACTGAAAGGGTTGATGAGAGTAAGAAGAATAACAGTGGATAATGAAACGTTTCACTGGCTTGGTTTTTCAGAGCTTCCTGTTGCAGGGCTGGTGGTAAGGTGAGGCCCCTTGCTGTCATATTTACCTAATAAGCACACCTCGAGGAATTATCACAAGACCTTACCTGAAATATAAAGTTGGAAGGAAATGGAATCATTACTGATTATGGGGGGAGTGGGAGACTTGTGCTTGACCTGATGGATTTTGGTGCCTACCTTACGAAAAAACTGTTTTGTTCCCTAGTCCCATAATATTATGATTTTAAGAGGCATTTTGATTCCATCGTTAGATAAAAGCATGCCACTGCCATTAGAAAAATTTTCCCATCATATGAAGTTATCCTTTTATACTGGGTACAATGAGGCCTTAGTTTATCCAAGGGACTCAATGACTGAGTTCAAACTAGACTCAGGTCATGTTCTCTAGGTTTAATTTTTCCTTTCGGGTTTATGGTCCATTGAATGTTTATTTCCCCTTGTTCTTGTTACATGGGGACTACAACTTCCTGCTCATCCGGATTTGGATTCCCCAGAAATGGGCACTGAGACAAGAATTTGATTATAAGCCGTTTATCTTGGAGATGATCCGAAGAAAGGCCAGTTCGGACGTGAGAATGTGAGGGAGAGGAGGCTAGAAAGCCAGTGCTGTGTATTCTCAAGCCAGCTATCACTGGAGGAACTGGAGCTCCATCCCCTTGGGGATACCCTGGCGCCCTGTAAATAAACAAAAGGAAAGAACAAGCTTAAGATTATCCTGCCAGAGAGGTGATGGAGCCAGGGATTTTATATAGTGAGTTGTGTGAGTCTTTGAGGGGTATACATTTTCTGAGAGTTCTAGCCTGACGGGCAACGGGCAGAATGGGTTCTGAAGGCCGAAGGAAACCGTCAGAAGCTGGCTGGAGTGACTGAAGTGGTCATGCCCAGAGGTTAGGGCTTGGGTGACCACAGCTTCCCCTCCACCAATGACAGTGAGTGGCACTGGTTCAGCAGCCAAAGTGATCTGGATAAAAAGGGACTGATACCACCAATTAGACACACACTGTAGCTGTATTTTTGCCTAGAGAGTTTTGAAGGTAGGATTTTTGGTCTTCCGAGCAAGGAGGACTTTAGTAACAAGAGGAGCGCTTCATGTGTCTGAACAGCTTGCTGCAGGGCATAGCAGAAGCTTGGTAATTGGATTTTATCAAAAATGGTCTACAGGTCTGTAAATATAAAGGTAACTTCAAAAGTGACTTTCAGTGTGTTCCACATTGCATCTATCTGTGCTGAAATTAGCTTAATATTTTATGTTGGGCAACAATGAATATCCCCAAGGGCAGCCAATGTGATTATACAGCAAATGGGAAAGAACATTCACATAAACCCACTAATATCCTGATATAACTCCGCTCCAAAGATGTACTTGGTAAACATATGGTTGAGTAAGTCCCATAACTCAGAAGAGTTTCAAAGAGAGATCACTGCTTTTTCTGGGAACTGTTTGTCTCTGACTCATTTAAAAGGTTGTGTGTTCCACAGTGCAAAGGATGTTTTTGCCTTTTCCATCACTGTGTTGGTCACATCTGTACACAGGTACCTCGAACAAGAAAGGTGCCCAATAAGTATTTGTTAAATGAATGAATGAATGAATGGAACATATGCAGTGCTCAGGGCCTCTCGTGTTTCCTAAGGTCTCTATCACTTTTCGGTACCAGAAGATGTGGTTCTTGGCACTGCCATAGGAAGGGTGAAGGCCAATGATCAGGATATTGGTGAAAATGCACAGTCGTCATATGACATCATTGATGGAGATGGAACAGCACTCTTTGAGATCACCTCTGATGCCCAGGCCCAGGATGGCATTATAAGACTGAGAAAGGTAAGCTCAGGAAGGTGTTGCTCATCTTCATAATATTAATACCTCTTTGAAACTTGAACATTGAAGATGGTGGGGGGTTGGGTGGATTTCCTGATATAATCTTAGAAGGAAAGGAGGTTTGCCTTCTTTAGCTGTGGAAGTCCTAGGACCTCCCTGGTGGTCTAGTGGCTACAATTCCATGCTCCTGATGCAGGGAGCCCAGCTTAGATCCCTGGTCAGGGAACTAGATCCTACATGCCGCAGCCCACATGCCATGTGCCACAAGCAAGCCCAGGCACAGTCAAATAAATGAATAGTAAATAATGTTGGAAGAAATAAGAAGAAAAAGTAAGAGTCCTTTTCTCACATCCTATCTCTTGGTCCTACCTTATATTTCAGCTAAAGCTCAGTAAGCAGTGACCGTGGCGTGCTAGCCTGCCGTCTCACCCATCATTTCTCTCCTGTCTTTGCCTCACTGTTTTTCCATGAGTTGCAGGAACTTGCTCAGTTCTTGTCCAGAGCCTCCAGCTATGTAGGCAAGTCCTCTCCGAAGGCAGCCTTCGGGTGGTGAAGGACAAAGGCTATGAACAGTGTCCTTGGAAGAAATTATGCTGAGGCAAATTGTCTGCGGCCCCTCAGAGGTTTTTCAGTGGCGGGGGGTAGGGGGCAGATCCTCTTTAGCCCACAGAGGTGGCAAATGCAACGCCTTTTCTATGGAACTCCACCCCCCCCACCACCATTTCTGTATTCCTGCTTCCTGGAATAGTTCTAAAATACACATTTGAAGGTTCCTAGGACTTTGTTGCAGTCGGGGAAACTCCAAGACAGACAAACTAGTCAGCCTGTTATTCTGGCTTGTTCTAGCCCTAAAAGGACAGGGCCCACCCCGCTAACATAAGATACTCCAAGTTGTGATCAAGTGTCCAAGCAATGAGGTTAGTGAAGCTCAGCTTTGCTTTGTTCCTGGGTGTGGGGCTGAACTTCCCAGGTGGTGTCAGTGGTAAAGATCCCGCCTGCCAGTGTAAGAGATGTTAGGGACACGGGTTCAATCCCTGCGTTGGGAAGATCCCCTGGAGGAAGGCATGGCAACCCACTCCAGTATTCTTGCCTGGAGAATCCCATGGGTAGAGGAGCCTGGTGGGCTACATACATCCATTGGGTCGCAAAGAGTCAGACCGGACTGAAGCGATTTACCATGTACTCACCTGGGGCTACCACTGAAGAAAGAATATCTCCAGAAATAGTACAAAGAATATATGGCAATCTGTGATTGCTTTTGCTCACAACCATTTGTGTGTGTGTATGTACGTATGGTAAATGTGAAAAATTCTGTACACTTTCCATATTTATTTCTCATCATGACAAGTTTATTTAAAAAAAATGTGTAGAGCACAGTTCAGTATTTTACAGACATGGGCATTTGCAAAGGAAAATGCCCCTTTATCCTCATAATGAGTATTTTGCTCAACATTGTACTGCATGTTTGTTGTGAAGTAGTAGAAATTCATTTTCAAACAGACTTGCTGATTCATGAATTGGAAGACATATGATCAGTCACACTGTCGGGAGCCAGTAGTTCTGCCCTCTGTCTTGACCAGCAATATACTGACATGACTCCAAGCTTACTATCTGACTCTCTCTCATGTTACACAGGGACCTACTCCCCATGGTCATGCTCTTGAAATCCCCCATCGGGGAGGTCTTGACAGTGAGAACCTGAAATTTTCTGGATATACTCTAAAATACAAAATCAATTTTAAAAATCAATTTTGAGGAAAAAATTGTTTGCTCCTGTTTTAACTCTGCTGAGCAATGCTTCATTTTGACCTGGATGGAGCTCAGTAGTAAAAGTTGCAAAGTATTTAAAAACTCATGTTTGGAATAGAGTACAGTATAATTATACTTAAGTCAATTATCAAATAACCCAGGGCCGCATTTTCCTTCGTTAATGATTCCTAATGTCATTTTTATTGTTATTATTAACTGCTACTCTTTGTTACCATAAGGTGCTTTTATAAACTGAAGCAATTAGCCATTTGCTGTATTTTTATTCACCACTATTCATAAACTTGGAAACATATTCTACACATCTCAACACCAAGAAACATGTGCATTTTACTCTGGAAAATGATATAGGGAATCATTTTTCCACAATGCACGGACCCTCTTTTTGGTCTGATAAAGTCCTAAGGACACCAGAGTGTGTTCAGGTTGGGCTAAGAATTTAGCAGAGCATAATCTGCTATATTCAATGGCATTTGTGAAGAATTTGAAATTACATAATTGTTATAGTTGGGGCTGCTGGAAAATTGTGAAAATGCTGATGTTGAATCGTGTATTCAGAATAGACAGGATTGAGTATCTGCTTTATTAGAAAATATCTCTCAAGAAAAGTCCAGTCCAATTAGAAAAAAAATTCAAATATAAAAATCAACACAAAATTTTGAGCTAAGAAAAAATAATATACACACACACTCACATATATA
This sequence comes from Antilocapra americana, assembly GCA_007570785.1. Lineage (NCBI taxonomy): Eukaryota > Metazoa > Chordata > Mammalia > Artiodactyla > Antilocapridae > Antilocapra > Antilocapra americana. The sequence continues at coordinate 1,233,340 of ML663025.1, forward strand.
TATTTAAGCTTGTAGGAAAGTTCTGAAAGAGTTCGGTAATGCTGGCTTGTGTTCAGGCTTCTTTTTTAAAAAAAAAATTTGCATTGCAGATATAAAGTTCAATTTCTTATAAGAAATTGCAGTGCAAGCCTAAATTATCTTTTTGAACCTTGACAGAAATACATCCTTGACATCTCAAGTATTATGCCCTGCTGAGAGAATTGGACAGCGAGGATTCTGACGCAGATGGGCTTTGGGTTGTTTAAGGGGACGGTGTTCTTTTACCTTCCTCTATTTGCTTAGATCATTAAGTCTTCAGGGCTTTTAAGGCAGGAAGAATTAATAGGTGAGAAATATTTTCAGTAATGGTGCAATGAGGTAATTTCACATTGCTTTTAAGTGGTTCATAGAAGACACAGTAAGTCCTGCTGCTGATGCTGCTAAGTCGTGTCTGATTCTGTGCGACCCCATAGACGGCAGCCCACCAGGCTCCCCGTCCCTGGGATTCTCCAAGCAAGAACACTGGAGTGGGGTGCCATTTCCTTCTCCAATGCATGAAAGTGAAAAGTGAAAGTGAAGTTGCCCAGTCGTGTCCAACTCCTAGTGACCCCACGGACTGCAGCCCACCAGGCTCCTCCGTCTGTGGGACTTCCCAGGCAAGAGTAGTGGAGTCGGGTGCCATTGCCTTCTCCACAGTAAGTCCTAGCTATATTTAAGGGAAGGAAGAGGGAGACCAGTAGAAATATAGACAGTAAGTCCTAGCTATCTATATATCTACTGGTCTCCCTCTTCCTTCCCTTAAATATAAACACAGGTAGATATGTATCTGCATACATCTTTATATGCTCACCTGCTTTACAGCATGAAACGCTTAATAGAGACCTTCTAAGAATGCCCTAAAAAAGAATGAACTTCATTTTAGCCATGATCAGCAAAGCAGTGATGCTCTGGGAGTGAAATAAGAAAACACTGTTGGGATTAGTGTTAAATTATGCTTTATAATGTCTCCACGGACTAAACAATGATTATTTCTTGTTCTTTACATTTCACACACTGTTGCAGAAATGATAAAAATATTCTTCCCAGATAGAGATTTTGTTCGATGCTGGCTTATCTCTGACCAGCAGAGGCCTGATTAACTGACTGATTGGTATGCAGGTCACGCCATCACTAGTAAAATTTTATTATGACTCTGAAGTGAAATTTTGATGGCACGATTCATGACTGTGAATATTTTGTGAATTTCAAGTGAAATGAGCAAAACAAAACAAACCAGTAGGAGATTAGATTCACTGAGCTTGTATAATAAACAGATATCAATAAATGCCTGTAAAATTTACAGGTTGAAGATGGGGGATAGGAGGGTGATCCCATTAAGACTCACAAACGGGCTTAAATGCACATAACGATCATCCATCAGTGTTATACTCATTTGTTCTCGCGGCTGTGGTCATTAGTGAGAAGCATTCATCTTTGTCATTTCTTAACAGCCTCTGGATTTTGAGACCAAAAAATCCTATACACTGAAGGTGGAGGCGGCCAATGTCCACATTGACCCACGTTTCAGCGGCAGGGGGCCCTTTAAAGACACGGCGACGGTCAAAATTGTCGTAGAAGATGCTGATGAGCCTCCCGTCTTCTCTTCACCGACTTACCTCCTGGAAGTGCATGAAAACGCTGCCCTCAACTCCGTGATTGGGCAAGTGACCGCTCGTGACCCCGACCTCACCTCCAGTCCGATAAGGTATTTCTCTTTTAAAAGGAAGATTCGCTATGACCTGTGACAAGCAGATCAGTACAAAATGTAATTATGTATGCAGTCCGTGTGGCTGCCTTTGAGACAATGCTCACACGGCCAAGGGATTTTGGTCAAGATGCACCACGCTTGTGTCTACGGGTGTGTTGCACAAACGTGGGCTCACACCCCTGGGAAGAGCTATATATAATGCTCAGAGCCAGAAATGCTAAGATGAAGAGCTGTTTGGCTTTCAGAGAGCACAGTGAAAAGGCCAGATCACATGTATTTTGTAGTGCATTTGGGTGGATCCTTTATATTACATTGTTTTTGCTTGTTGTGCATTTGTTTTATTCTAGCTTTAGAAAAGTGTTGCTACTTCTTTGCTCCTTTGACAATCACATGGATTACGTATAAAAATTTAGAGGCGTGAGGTCATTGTCTTGGAGTAGTAAGAGACCCCCATCTTATTTCCCTATTTGGGTTTGAAATTATCTTTTTATCATTTGATGGGTGTTTCTGATCGGTCAGCGTATCTGCATGGGTGCCTTTTAGACAAAAATCTTTCTCTGCTATTTCAAAAGTACCCTTTGTTTCTACTCTCCCTGCTCAAAAATTTTCCCAAGATGAAAACTATAACCCTTTATTAAGGTTTTTCTTCTTTTTTTAGAAATGAGGCTCAGTTCTGGGTTTTTTTTTGTTGGTGTTGAACTGTGTACATCTTTTCTCTTTTACCACTCACCCAAATGGTGGTGCAGATGCTCAAGCTATATAGCTTTCTTCCGAAAGAACACTGAAAATCTATAACTTGTCCACTGGTCTCCAAGGGTGAAGTGTTGGTTAATGATGTGTTTGAGTGTGGGTTTCAAATATTTTCTGAGAAATGTTTATTGAAAAAGAGAGAGAAAACTATATATAAGAATACAGTTTTAAGGAATTGTCCAGTTAATTTATGAGTTAGATGTCAGCTTATATCCAAGTCATTCAGTTTCTAAATTATGGGGACCTAGGGCAGATATTTTTCTAATTACTTTATTCAGGGAAACTCTAGATAGATAAACTGCTTTCTGAAAACTATGTTTATTAAATTCTTGTTCCTATATTAAACTCCCATTACTCCCAAGGGTGCTGAAACTCTGAGGCTGGAGGTAAAACACATTGGAGTAGTCAGTGCCCCAAATAATTTGTGTCTGGGCAAAAAAGAATTCTTTTCAGATCCAGAAAAGTTGTTTTTTAACAAAAAGCCATTTTGAAATTCAGGATGAGAGTGTATCTCATAAGGATATCAAAAAAATGCTTTCTTCAAAAGAGCTCAACCTCTAAGAATATGAAACTCCATGTGGGGAATTGAGGAATAGTCAGTTGCCTATTCTCTGTTCTAAAGGAACTCAACATGCTGCAGGCACACAGAATGCTCCCTACTGGCTGAAAGAACCGTACCTCTAAAAGGGACAAGCATTGGATACCAGGGAAGGAAGAATTCAGAAAAATAAGTTTATATAGATGTCCATTTTTGGACTAAACGGTGAAGTTGTGAAATCACTTTACGCTGAAATTCTAATACAAATAGAGGCAATGATACTTGTTGAGTAAATGAATCCACCCCGTTTTCAACTGTTACCCCATTTCTTCTGAAGGAACACAGAACAGAGCAGCTACCACTTTCTTCACATGTTTAAGCTTAAGAGACAGAATAATGACAAGGGTAAATAAGACTGAGGCAACCGAGAGACCAGCCGTGGGCCAGCTTAGCACTTGGTTTGTCGAGATTTCTACTCCTGTCAGCGAAGACCCCACAGGGGGCCGGGAGCCAGCCGAGCTGAGGACCCTCCGGGGAAGTGGGGGTTCAGATATCAGGGGAGTCCCGGGTACACCCCAGACATGAAATCTGTAGTACCAGCAGGAACCAACTTCCTGCGCTGAGACATGTTCTTCATCAGCTAGAGATGAAGTTTGAGGAACTTTTGAACTTAAGTAATACTAACCTCAAATGGACAGAAATGGGTAAAATTCCAGGTTCAGGGTTCCCCGTGTTTTACACATTTTGTAATCTATCTTTTTACTTATGTAAAATGGATTTTTTATAATCATTCCAAATCACAGGGAATCCAGTGACTATTATCATTGTGAGTGATTGTCACGGCTATTGCTATTGTTGTTTTTATTACTGTCACCAGCATAAAAGGCAGGTATATAAGACGCTTGAAGCTGCTTAGCAACAACTGCCCAATTTGGAAGCATTTCATTTCCAGGCAAACTAAAGGGGGCTTTGGAGCCGTGTTCCCAGGAAGAGACGGACAGATGAAGTGCCATTTGATGACAACTCTGTAGCTCTGGTAGAAGGCAGGCAAGTGCTATTACTAGCTGGCATATGTGCGTGTGTGCAGATTCACTCCAGCCAAGTCCAGCTCTTTGCGATCCCATGGACTATACCCACCAGGCCCCTCTGTCCATGGGATTCTTTAGGCAGGAATACCGGAGTGGGTTGCCATTTCCTTCTCCAGGGAATCTTCCCAACCAAGGGATTGAACCCGCATCTCTTAAGTCTCCTGCATTGGTAGGCGGGTTCTTTGGTACTAGCGCCACCTGGGAAGCCCAGATGGCATAAGTGGTCCCACCCAAAGAAGGGGTGAGTAGGGCTTCAAATCATTTCCAGCAGGGCTTTAGTGCACTGTTCAGAAAGAGCACCCCACACGGTTCTGAGTGGCGGTGGGTTGGCTCCATAGGATAAGAATGTAAGAGTCAGCAGCTGCACTTCTTCAGCATCTGTTCTGCATTTTTACAGTTATCCCCCCCTCCCACCCTAGTCCCCCAGTTGGCTTGTGGAGAGCAGCTTTCCTCTTTTTATGCACAATTGGTTAATTTGTGTAGAAAATTAAATTTCCTGACCAGCCAGAGCAGTGCAGAGTTCCTTATAAGTCTAGCAGACAGATTTAGAACAGATTTAGTCCTTTTAAAACGGGACTAGAGGACACAGATATTCAGGGAATTATCAAGTAACAAAGAGTAAAGCATGATTGTCTCTTTAGGACTGTTGGATTTTATATACTAGCAAGACTGTCTCTGTCTTTTAGAGGAATGTTCCCTTTGCTATCCAGCAAGAAATAGGCATTTACTGTGGCATCTTCCATGTTAAAACATGTAGTCATTAATTGGCTGGTCAACTTCCTCTACGACTCAGCTTCTTTTGAGAGCTCGCTGTCAGGCTAAAAATATCAATGTATTTAAAAATTCTTATAACTAAACGTGTATCTGTGTCTATAAACATATCTGTATCTGTATCTATGTTTGTATAATCACAGGGCAAGCAAACAGTGACACAAAGACTAAACACAAAGGCAAAGTGACAAAAAAGGCCAAGTCACCCTGACAGGAACATTAATTAAGCATGTGCTACTTTCTTCATTAGCGCCTGCCTCTCAGTCATATAGAATATAGTTGTGTAAATTATTTAACGGTGCCATGTCTTAAAACTACAACGGCCTGTTTCAAATACTGTCATTGCTACTTCCCAGAAAGACAGCTGGTCTCTGGAATTCTCTTTGAGACTCAGCTTCTTCTTTGGTATTCTGGGATAATATCATCTTCCGCAGACAATTACTGAAATAATTAAGTTGTTAAGTAAAGTAAATGGAGTTATTAGGACTACCAACTAATAAAGCCACCATAAATTTCATATCTTAAATGCAAAATAAAAGCCTAATACTCATTTTAGCAGGGATTCTTCTACTAAAGGTTGCTGACTGTGCAGGATTATCTTTTTTCTTTTCACTTATCAGCTGCATGCTAACTAGTCTAATTAACCTCATTTAGTCTAATTTGCCTTTGCTACTGTGGTGAATATTGTTACTAGTGAGTGCCTAATATGTGGCAGACATGTGCTACATGAGTTCACTTCATTCTTTAATACCTCTATGAGATAATATGGATACTCATTTAACAGATGAGGAAGCTGAGGATAAAAAGACTATCTTGCCTGCTGTCACACAAATAGTCAAGGATGAAACTGTGTTGCCTAGCCATTTTTTTGTCTTTCTTTCTGACAATGCAATGTCTGCTTTCTATCCTTTGTCACACTCCCTTTCTTTCCTTGCGATTTCTGTGTCACAGACTGTGTCTTAACATGTTGGGATGGCTTAGCAGGACCAATTTTTTCTACATATCTTTTTTATTTATTTGTTCTAGTAAGTTGCAGGTGTACAGAATTATAGTTAGACTATAATGTTTATAGTATAAGTGTTATACTATAGCATGTACTATCATGTTATTTTATAGTACAGATGTTTGTAGTATAAACATTGGTACACACTACACAGTTTTCACCACCACAAGCCTAGTCACCGTCCATCACCATACAACTAACCACCCTCACCCATTTCACCACCTCTAAAATCCTTTTCCCTTCTGGTAGCTACTCTTCTCTATGAGTGTGTTTCTGTTTTATTTTGTTTTAGATGGCACATATAAGTAAGATTATATGATATTTTTTCTTTCTCAGACTTTACTTAACATTCAGGGTCCATCCACGTTTTCACAAATGGTAGGATTTTATTCTTTTTCATGACTGAGTAGTATTCCAGTGGGGTGTGTGTGTGTGTGTGTGTGTGTGTGTGTGTGTGTGTGTGTTATCTCCTTTATCCATTCGTTCATGGGTGGACACTTAGATTGTTTCCATATCTTGGCTATTATAAACAAGGCTGCTCTGAATTAGCAGGATCAATTTAATTGAAATACGAAAACATTCCTTTCCTAACTGGTTTCATTAAATTCAGGATGTACACCAAGAAAAAGGAGAGTACACCAGGTCTGTGGAATTAACCAGAGTATGGGTGGAGTGTTTCTTGCTCCTTAGTCTAGCCCATTTGTGTGGGTCTGTTACTATTAGCTGTGAACCAAATGATGATTAGGGAGGTTACAGGAGAAACAATAGTTATTTGATGAATCAGGCATTGTGTTAAGTTTCTATTATGTATCATTTCACTCACAAAAGACACCTGTGAAGTACTCAGTATGGTTCCGGTTTTATGAGGAAGGAAACAGGATGTTTCCTATGCATGGTGATAGAGCAGGATGTGTGAGGGCTAGGGTTCAATCCAGATTTCTTCTTACCATTGACCATTATGTCTGCACACGCTGTGCTAGGTCCTGGCATTTCACACAAAGTGTAGAACGATGACAGCTAATGTGTACTGTTCACGTTGTGACAGACACTCTGAGACGGTGTTAGAGGCGGCGAGTTATGTGTACTTAAGGCACACTTACTAGCACAGGTGCTTAGTTGCTGTCATGTCCAACTCTTTTGTGACCCCATGGACTGTAGACTGCCAGGCTTCTCTGTCTGTGGGATTATCCAAGCAAGAAAAGTAGAGTGGGCTGCCATTTCCTCCTCCAGGGGATCTCCCAGACCCAGGGATCAAACTCACGTCTTCTGCGTGGGCAGACGGATTCTTTACTGCTGAACCACCAGGGGAGCCCCTACTAGCACAGAGCAGGTGTTAACTGAAGGTCAGTGCTTTCATGTAACCCTGCTATGGCTCATTGTTTTTCCACCCAATAAATTCATGTCAAGGGTGTATTTATTGTCATCATGGCATTGAGATGGCATGCGACTGCTTTCTTTTTAGATAGCTGCTTTTCTTTCAAAGCATTTCCCATATGTCTACATGAGCTGTTTAAATTAAAAGTGGGAATGATGCTATTCAGCAGTCAAAGTGGGTTGACACATAACCGTGGTGGCCACAGTGCTCTGTTGTCCTAATTCCTCTCTTAAATGTAAGTGCTCACTCAACACAAGACTCTGCTTTTTTTTTTTTTTTCCTACTTGTATTCTGGCATTTTTACAATTCACCTCAGACACCAGGCTTGCTGTTAATGAGCTCTTTTCTTGAAAGCACTTCTGATAGTCCTGATATCCAATGGTGCTGCAGTGGAAATATTTCATAGAGAACCTGGTAATTGTATGGTGGATAAACTGTGTATCGGTTGACTCTCTCCTCAATCTTGCAATAATTCCCAAGGAACCTTGTCTTTTTTTTTGCTGCTGTTTTTAATTGTGATAAGAACACTTTACATGAGATCTGTCTTTTTAACAGATTTTTAAGAGTACAATACAGTATCGTTTACTCTAGCCATGGCGTTGTGCAGAACATAACTGACACTCGATAGCAGCTTCTCACTGCCCCCTTCTCTGAGGCCAGCCAGCCACCACCATTCTATGCATCTTTGACTCGGACTGTCTCAAGTGCCTAATATAAGGAAAAGTCGCTCAGTCGTGTCCAGCTTTTGCGACTCCGTGGACTACACAGTCCATGGAATTCTCCAGGCTGGAATACTGGAGTGGATAAGCTGTTCCCTTCTCCCGCAGATCTTCCCGACCCAGGAATCAAACCAGGGTCTCCTGCATTACAGGCGATTCTTTACCAACTGAGCTATCAGGGATGCAAGAGCCCAGGTGGAATATAAGTGGAATCATGCTATTTATCCTTGGTGACTGGTTTCTTTTACTTAACACAGTGTCCTCCAGGTTCATCTGTGTTGCTGCACATTACAGAATTTTTTTTCTGTTTGAGGCTAAACAACAATATACTCTATACTACATTTTCTTTACCCATTCATCTGCTGATGGACATTTACGTTGTTTCCACATCTTAGCTATTGTGAATAATGCTACAGTGAACATGGGGGTGCTAACATGATTTCAGTTCTTTTGAATAAATGCCCAGAAGTGAGATTGCTGAATCATATGGTCATTCTATTTTAACTTTTTAGGAATTTCCATACTGTTTTCCATAGCTGCTGCACCACTTTGCTTCCCTACCAACAGTGTACAGGGGTCTAGTATCATACAAGAAGTCTTTTAAAAGCAATTAAAGTTTCGTCATTTAGTTCCTGCACACTTTTATCCCGTTAAAATTTGAATTTTTCCCATTTCAAAAGTACCAGCGTATCCAAGTCATTTTTCCCCCTCCAAAAAAATCACTGTACTGCTAATTCAGCTAACAGTGATTAATACTAATTAAGTCATATATTCATTTAGTCACATGGTCACTCATTCATTCACATTACTATATATATACATAGATGTATGTATATATATAGCATTTATGATATATATATATGTCACATATGGTATGGTACACACATATCTACACCTATGGTTTAGATATAGACACACAGAAACACATGGTTTCTCAAGGGATTTCTATAGAGACAGAGCCTCTGCCCTCATGGACATTGTTCTATAGTAAGGAAACCAGTTACACAGCGTTAAATTCAAGTCTTTCACAATTATCTAACCTTTAATGTGATCTGAAAATGATCAGCAAAACTAGATTATTTTTAGGCTCACAGAGAAGAAGAGGTTTCCTAGTTTCCTAGAATTGCAATAGAAGGAACCACAGATACTCAATAATGCTAAAGTGGAAATATCTCACACTCTAGAGAAACCGGTATTTATCTAGAGAGTGGACTGTGTGTATATTCTTTTCTCTCATTTTTTGTTCCATACCTTCCTCCCTCCCTCTTCTTTCTCTCTCACTAGAAAAAGGCTCCTTTTTCCCCTTAAAGGAATAATAAATAATGTGTGATGCAGAGACTTTAGAATTCTGGGACTAGCAGGACTCAGATAATATTATTTATTAAAGCAGTTAGAGCAACCAGTAGAGCAATTAGAGCCAAAAAGCTGAAAACTTGTAGATGGAATTTTTGATACTCGAAGTGCATGCGAGAAAATGTTAAAATGGTTTCTTTAGGCATAATAACAAAAGCTAGAACGAAATTAAACAGTGAGAAAGAAACAGTTGGAGTTCAGTGAGATATAATAACTGATTCATAACTAAGGGGTTTATTTCATTATTAGTGACTCTAAATAGCGTCTTCACTTGCAGCTGATTCAAAATTGTATCTTCCTGTAAATTTGCCACACAGAGGCTGCAAACCAATGTTTAGCAAAACATTTCTTTATAATTTAAAGTGCATTTATGCCTGTTAAATTTGAAAAATAGATATATACCACTTTTCTCCAAGAGCAGCATCTCCCTAGCTGTGCTCTAAGGAACATCACTAGGACTAAAGACAGTGTGACCCGATCAATTTGGACTCCAGTTTCTTTGCACTAGGATTTCATAGATAGGTTAATTGGCTCAGGTGCCTTGCACTCTTTAAGAAGAAGAGATTTAATCTTTGAACTTTCTGTAGAGAATCAGAAGCATCTGAGGTAAAGGACACTCAGGCTTCTGTGCTGGTCTGAGCTCTAGATTCTAACCCATCAAGCATCGCAGCTATCGTGGTACTTATTCCTATGTTGTCATAGAATACATGTCTCTATGTTATTATGGAAATTTGCCCCCTTTCCTTTCCATAGACCCTTCTTGAGGTGGGGGGTTTGTGTTGCATGAGGAAATAGTTTTGACCTCTATTACATGAGGCCAGAGGTCAGTCAACTATAGCCCGTGTCTCGACTCTGACTCCCCACTTTTTTTTTTATAAGTTTTATTGGAATGCAGCCACTCTCATTCCTTTATGCCTGAGAACTGCAGTGGAGTCATTGTAACAGAGACAGTATGACTTGCAAATCCTAAGATATTTACTTTACAAAAGAGTTTTTCATCTCCTACGGTATACTAGTAAGAGCTTGGGTTTTTCATCAGTGATTTTAATAGTTGATTCTCACATAATATCAGGATCTTATTTGGTCTAGAAAACTCCCTAGACAGAGGATTAAAAAAAAAAATACTTAAAAAAAAATCTGTTGTAGTCAAAGAAATTCTTTGTATTAGAATCCAGTTGTGTATGATGGAGGTGACATCCTCCGTGCTTGCCTTAGAACCCTCCGGAGGTTAGTTCTATGGGGCCCCTGACAGTGTGCGCTTACTTTGAATCTACCGGAAGAAATTGGCTTCATGTAGCATAGCCTTTGGAGAAATCACATAACTGTCACGCTTATGTGCTCAGTTGCGTCATTCATGTCCGACTCTGCAACCCTGTGGACTGTAGCCCACCAGGCTCCTCTGTCCATGGGGATTCTCCAGGCAAGAATACTGGACTGGGTTGCCATGCCCTCCTCCAGGGATCTCCCTGACCTAGGAAAGGAACCCTCATCTCCTGCATTGCAGGCAAATTCTTTACTGCTGAGTCACCGGGGAAGCCAGTAACTGTCATACAGACTGTGAAAGGGCATCATGAAAAAGACCTGGATGCTTACTGGCTTGGAGTGGGGAATATATTTGTTTCTTACATGAATTTCTCATAATACCTGATTTTTCTGCCTGCCCCTTCCATTCTCTAGACCTCAGTGATGATTACAATACAGTGGTTTTTAGAACTGAGGCTATTAACCAAATTAGTCTCTGCATTTCGGTGTCTTGGCAAAATCTCTGATTCCAGCAGCATTTCTCTCTCTCTGAAAACATGAGGTGACATGAAATAGAAATTCACTTGGCATCGATTTGCTGGAATATGTTCGACAAACTCGAACATGTATTCTCCAATACGAGAGTAGATATTTAGCAAGTCATACTGGAAGTATCTTGTGGAGCTTTAGAAATGCCTGTTGAGTGTTTCAGTACAGTGCCCTTCACAGGTATCTCATTTATACTATATTACATGAACTCTCTGCATTACCCGTATTCTGATTCCCAGATTCCCAGTAAAAAGGTGGGTTACATGTGGTTTTCCCTGGATGTAGATGGCATTTGAAGTACAAGCTGTTTGTTAGAGAGCAGCACCTATGGCTGGGAGGGGATGGAAACAGGCGGGCAGGGGGCACGATTAACCTGCAGTGCAGGCCTGGCAAAGCCTTGGCCTAATCCAGTGGAATGTGTATCAATCATCAGAGGAGTCCTGCGTCCTGCCAAACTGGTGGTGTCTCTGTCCCTCTGCTGGCTTAATCTCCAGGTAACACAGGGCAATCTCTGAAAAGGGGGCAGATTCTAAGGAGCTGATATTTAGAGGCCTTCCCCTGACCGCTCCTCCCAAGCTCTGGTGTCCTTCTTAAAGGGGTACCTGCCCTCTGCATCTCCACATCCATCCAGGACAGAAGTAGGGAGCCTCTTTACTGATGGAGTAATTTGACTAACTTCACTCTGCTTGCCGTCTAGCTCCAAAGTCACATGCAGCCACCATACCATGGCAAATATATGGCAAATATATACCTGCTTTACATTTTGAGATGCAGGCTCTAAAGCAGCAAATTTATTTATCTGAGGTGTTCCCAGTGTGGTACAGTAAACCTGACTAATAATAATAATTAAAAAATCAAGCTTCACATATTAATAAACTATTTTAAAACAAGTGATCTAGGGTGCTTTACAAAAAGCATAAGAAGTTTGAAAGAGGGGGAAAAATGGGAAAAGTGCCTATCTGGGGTTTGAAATGTTTTTATTTTTTTCTGATTGGTGAAATCTCTGTACCCTCTAGGGAACAAAACTTAGTAATAACATTTATATTCTGAGGGAAACAAAGCTGCTTGTATAGGCTGAGCCTTGTTATCTAATATTTTTATACTCATAAGGCAAAATAAATCCCCTATTTTGCATCCCAGCAAAGGGAGATTGACACTCTTATCTGATGTTCAAATATTTATGGGAGTCATTTCAACAAAGCCTTTAGTTTTCCTTATATTTCTACATTCTGATTTGACACAATGTATTATACAACCTTGCTTTTGATAAAGGACAATCAGATTTGACTTAGTGTTGCAAAGGAAAAAATAATATTGAATATTTAATGAGAGAATGTGTTAAAAGATGGAGAAGTGCCATTTTCATCCATCTATCAGATGTTTATTAGCTCTCTTCTGTGTTTGAAGTCAGTTTGTTGGCGAGTGGAATAGGCTTGGCTGAAGTACCTATAAATGGGCCTCAGGGTACAAGTCAAGTTTGGGATAGTCAACTGAGGTATGTATTCGTAGCTTCATGGTAAATGAAAATAAAGTTTATGGAAGTCCTTAAGAAGGTTCAGAGTTATGAAAGATGTATTTAATGGTGCAAAGGATAGCATAAGATCTAAATGTCCTTTAAAACCAAGGATCTGAAACTGCAGAACAATTGTGGAAAGGGAGCAGAGCCCCCAGGGTGGTTAAGTTGGAGGATGGGGTCTACACTGGAGAAAGAGGAGTCATGTCTGGAGCATTTTTGTTAAACATCAAGTACACGATATTAGGCTTTGCCCTGGCACGGAGGTTCAAGACTAGACTAGACCATGTGGTCAGGCACTGTGTTTTAGGGATGAGCATTTTTGGTAAAAAAATACTTTTGGCCCCTAGGCAGATGTGATCTGGCTGAATATAGGAGTGGTATGCTTACGTTGTTTTTGTTGTGATAGCAAGTAAGCAAGCTACTGCAGTCTACATGCACTTCCGTCTCTTAAAGGGTTAACATCGTTTTAAGTTTTTTTTTTTTTTTCTTTTTTGATTGACCGTTTTAAAAGTCTTTATTGAGTATGTTACAACATTGCTTGTTTTATGTTTTGGTTTTTTGGCCTTGAGTCATGTGGGCTCTCATTTCCGAGACCAGGGATTGACCGGCATTGGAAGGTCAAGTTTTAACCACTGGGCCACCAAGGGAGTCCCAACAAGCTGCATCTTGTTCACCTCTTACTTCCTAGCACTTACCATAAGACCTTAGCACTTACTGAGTCTGAATGTCCAATTAAAATTTTTAAGTGTATATAAATCACTTTAGGAAATTTTCAAGAAACCTACTTTTAGATGCATTACTCTGATTTCTTGGGCATGCAGTGTTTTCCATAAAAACTTATTTTTCTATATAATTAATGATTCTGACAAATATAAAATCAAATACCACCATTCTGCCAGCTACTCAACACTGACTAATAACTCATTAAGTGTCAGATATTATGGCCAGGAGATTACATTTATCATCTCACTAACTTTGTGGCTGGGTAAAAAAGTATATCACCCTCATTTTATGACTCGAAGCATTGAGAGTCATAACAGTTTATGTGGGCTACATAAGTAAAAGGAGGATTAACTAAGAAATTAATATACAGGGCTTAGCAGACAGGCCCACAATTAGGAAGGCAGTGAGAAATACATGAAATATATTATTAAATCTCAATTCTGGGTATGAGGTCATGGTCCATACAGCTACACAGTGATGTTTTTCCATCTCACATCATCTCTTCCTTATTGACCATGTAGCATTCATCAACTTTGCATATTCTTTCATATAGGGAAAAGTCATTATTGGTCTGATTGACAGCCCCAAGAAGGTAACTAAGTGAGTTAAAAGCTACTCTTTACTGCTAACTGTCCCCTGTCAGCCTTCAGTCATTGTGAGTCTCTTGAGATTTATGGGAATTGTTGGGATTCCTGTGACCTGAGGGTGAACAGTGAGAATCAAGGTTATCATGGGTGTAAAAGATTTTATCCTCACAACTCCTAATCTCCCATCATAAAAAGACACACCAGAGGGAAATATCAGATACCTGCTATAAGCTAGATACCATTTCTGGAAAGATTTAATTACATTTTGCTAGTGGTTTTTTTTTTTTTTTAATGTAATGTCCTTTTTAAATTGGCTGCTTTTAGGGTTTCACTCTCTCTCTCTCTCTTTTTTTTTTTGGATAATTTGTATATTTACTTCTTTTTGGTTCCGTTGTGTCTTCATTGCTATGCTCAGATTTTTTCTGGTTGCTGCAAGTGGGACTCTGTGTGGTGATGCATGGGCTTCTCTTGTTTCAGAGTACAGGCTGTAGGCACAGGGCTTCAGTAGTAGTGACTGAAGTCCTAGCATGCTTGGGTTTCAGTAGTTATGGCTCACGGTCTTCCCAGACCAAGGATGGAACCCGTGTCCCCTGCATTCGCAGGCAGACTACTATCCACTGTATCACCAGGGAAGTCCATATTTTGCTCATCTTTATGTGAACTGTTTCACCAGTTTGGTGTATTTTGTGATTAATTAGATAAATATGGCTAAAAGGAGACAAAAGAAAGAGAACTATCTAATTCGAAAGCAATGTAGATTTATAGAAGAGGGTTATGAGCCTTCCACAAGGGTGTTGCTTCAAAATTCCTTAATGTCCTTTACTTCCTATATCCAAATAATCCCCATGTCCTGTTTATTTTAGTTGCTAAGCTCAAACGCCATCGTATTTGCCCCCTCTTTCCCTTTGGCTGCACCGTGCCTTGCATGGATCTTAGTTCCAACCTGGGCCCCCTGCAGAAGCAGATTCTTAACCACTGGACCACCAGGGGAGTTCCAAACACTGTCATCTTTAAGGTGAGCAGTCACAGCAGCCCCTGCTTATTGCCTCCCCTTTGATATCCACACAGCTGCCCCAGTGATCTCTAACTCAGTTTAGATCTGTGCTGATATGGTAGCCACTAGCCACATGCAGCTCTTTGAATGGAAATAAAATGAATTTAAATTAAATATAATCACAATTTCAATTTCTCAGTCACACTAGCTAGATATCAAGGGCTACATAGCCACATAGAGCTAGTGCTTACCATCTTGGACAGAGCACATTTGTACAATACAGAAAGTTCTGTGGAATCCAGCTGTGGTTTAGATCATGTCATTCTCCTCCTGTATTTTGTTCCAGTGGCTCCCCATTTCCTGCAAGTGAAAAAACTTAATTCTTCAACATGGTTTCTGAGGTCCTTCCTGATGCCCTCCTCCACACTGAATCCTGAATTTCAACAATACTGTCATTTGTTACAGTCTTTGAAAATATTGAACATCTTCCTAACTCTGACCTTTCATATTTGCTGTTTCTTTTGATAGGAGTATTTTAATAATATTTTATACATCTCATCCCTTTTCTTTTTCATGAATACTTCACCGTAAGCTTGAAAAATCTTATTTCCTTTCATTGTCTTTCTCTACACGTAGATTCAGTTACATGAAAGCAAGGCCTTATCTGTCTTGGCAACTAACACGATGGCTTGTATATAAGAAATACTCTTAAGAGCGAAGGAAAGAGGGATGGAAGGGATAAGATGAAAGGAAGGATGGGAATGAAATGACACACTGCTCATCTGTCAGACCTTAGCTCTCACCATGCCTAGTCTGATCCTTAATACTATCATTTCCTAAACAAATCCAAGATTTTCTTTGTATATTCCTTTCTGCTGGGGCTAACCTCCCTACATACTCTACCTGGAAAACCCCTACTCATTCTTCCTGTCCCCAAACGGATGCTGCCCCATCGTGGTGTTATCTTTGACCGCACTCCCCTTTCCCAGGTACATCTGGGGACCCTCTCTAACTGCAGTGTAACCGTGACTTTATTACAGTGCTTGCCATTTTTCATTATAAGTAATGAGAAAGACACAACCAGTGTGTCTGAGAGGAGTCTTTGTTCAAGAATGTAGCATCATACGTGACCAAAAGAAGCAGTCACTAAGCCTTTATTGAATTAAATAAAAAATTAAAAATCTACATTAATCTTTTATGTAAAGCATTCACTTTTTTCATATTTTTGTCATCATATTGAATTTAGAGTTCTCAGTCATAAATGATTATTTTGATGACTTGGGGAGAAAATTAGACTTTCTCTAAAGATATTATGTAAATATTAAAGAATTAAGCATGAATTAGATTTTATCTGGGACTCACTAATTTTGGTCTTGTGACTGCAGAAATTTACACATAGGACTTTGGCTTTATAATGGTATCTTTCAAGGTATGAGTGGAACAAACTATAAAAGAAAATGCATGCTCAGAAAATGGGACATCCTCTGAACCAACAGATTTAGCATCCGAGATTTCTACATGTGACCCTAAGGAGGTGAAGGTATCTGAGGATGATTGTTGTAGGTGGATCTGATTCATCCTTTGAGGGACAGGGAAGCCTGGTGTCTGCAGTCCAAGGGGTCATGAGGAGTCTGACACACCTTGGTGACTAAACAACAACATCAGAATCTTTCAAATATGTTATTGTTGTTTAAAAATACCTAGACACTTGTCAGAGTGTCTAACAACAACAACAAAAAGTCAGATAGGTCCAATCCTGGTAGGGAGCTGTTTTAAAACAAAAAAGTACAAAAAACTTCACAGAGGATGTTAAGATTGTTGTCAGAGGTTAATGTATGCTGAAGGTCATCGGAAGCTTCCTTACTGATTAGTAAACAAAAATAAAACAATAAAGGAATTCTATTTAGAAAACAGTCTAAGAATAAGGAGCAGGTAACTCTTGGTGGGAGGGTGGGGGTGGCAGCATGTGCTGGGATTGTGTCACCTCAGATTTAAAGAGCACTGCCCGCCCCTGCTGTTGGTCAGTTTCTAATGTGATTACATAAAGGGAGAAGGGCACTGAGAGGGGCCAGTTTTTCTGAGAACTTCTCAGTATTCCTGGGAGATCTGGTACCAGCATCTGCATGCTCAAGGTTCAGTTTCCTCTCTATCAGGCTAGAGTGATCTTGAATCCCACTAACATATATAGGAAGGAGAAGGTTTGAAAAAAAAAAAAAAAAGCAAAAGGAGGACATCGCTAGCAGTCCAATGGTTAAGACTTTGCCTTCCATTACAGGGGCTGCAGGTTTGATCAGAGATAGGGAAGCTAACATCCCACATGCCTTGCGGCCAAAAAACCAAATCATAAGACAGAAGCAGTATTGTAACAAATTCAATATAGACTTTAAAAATGATCCACAACAAAAATCTAAAGAAAAAAAAAAGCAAAAGGAAATTTACAGTGCATTACCTAAGGGGACTTACCTTAACTTTAAAAAAAAGGCAGTCCTATTGTTCTCATTTTTCAGATGAAGAAACTAAGGATGGATATATAAATTGGCCTAGAGGAGACATTAGAAAGAAAAGGGTCTTTCTCTTGAAAAATCATCAGGTGTTTCACAAATATTGTGTTAGTAATAATGTAGTCCAGAGTAACTTTTGAAAGAAAATTATTTATCTGATTATTAAGATAACTGGTATAGCTTCTCATGTACATTGCAGACTTTAATTTGCATCCTTCCTTTGTGACACTGAAGTCAATGGGAGTGAAAAAGACTCCTTGATATAGGAAGCTTAGTGCTGACCATCCTTAAAATATTCTTGATATTGTCATAGTCTGATGTTCTTTATTGCAAACAAGAAACAGAAATTCAGCAGGGACAGAGGGTCTCTGTAGGTATGTTGTATAGGGGCAAGATTGTGAAAAGGGAGTAGGAGATGCTTTAAATGAAGAAATGAATGAATGTATATATACATATAATATTTGTATGTTGATAATAAAATCTGTCTTATACACACACACACAAGATATAGGATTTTGTGCCAGATGTTGGTATGAAATGTAAATAGTTGGGCTGTGATAATTGAGTGAACATATGATTCAGGTAAAAGATGTATATTGTAGCAATGCAGAAAGGGTGCTACTTTTCAATATAGTAATATCCAGTTGCCCATGTTGACCTATTCTCAACCACTGCAATAGTGATATCTTCTAATACTAACTTCTGACCTCCGCAAACTACTCTTGATTGAGTGAACTGGTGACAAAGTTTGTGTCAGAGCGTGGTAGGTTAAATTAGATCCCCAACAAAGTGCTAAGCATCTAGGTAGGGATATCCTCGCATCCGTAGCCTTAACTTCACAAAGTACAATGATGAAATCGTTAGCATTCATTTCTAACACATACGACTATAGCTTAGAAGAATATCAGCATTGAAGCAAACCAGGACAGTTGTTGGAATAAAATGGGAAAGTTGAAATAAGGTGTCTGTGAATATTGATTATCACGGGTGATGCGGTTTCTAAACCATCTTCATTGTTATAGAATGAGATTATCTGTTCGTAAAATTGCCATCATTAGGATTGATGTTATTAATAACGTGGTTCAAGGAGCCTGCTTTCTCACATACCATGCCCTACTGTGTTAATAACTTTCTTCTTCTTGTGGCAAGAAGATGACTCTCCGAAATATATTCTAGTCTCTTTGAATGAGTTCTGTGGTCTCAAACACATCTTAAGTAAATCTGTAAAAGAACAGCAAATCCAACAGATGTGTATTTTCAAGAAATTAAAATGAAGACTTCAGGGTTCAGGATGGTGGGGCACATGTACACCCGTGGAGGATTCATGTTGAGGTATGGCAAAAACTACCACAATATCTTAAAGTAATTAGCCTCCAATTAAAATAAATAGATTAATTTTTAAAACCCTGAAAGTATTCGGAGAAATGTTTGAGTCAGCGCAGAATTTATATAATTTAGCAACTATGTTAAAAACAAAATTTTTGTGATTAAAAAATAAATTAAAATGATTCAGTACTGGAGATAGAAACCCTATGACTTTTAAGATGTGAATTAGAAGACATTGAACTTTTCTGTAGATACAGTGGGAACCAAATTCAATCTTTTTTCTTCTGTTCTTATCCCATCTACTCCTTTTCTCATACTTCTTTAGCACCATGTTTCCTGCATAATAACAACCCATGCTCCATAAAAGCTTGTGCATCTTTCCAACAGCGAGTTATGGAATAGCTATAGTACAAAATTCCAACCAATGTAATGTTATAAGAATCAAACAATCTCTTCCTGTTTTAAAAGAGCAAAAGTCCAGCAAATGCTTAATTATAGAGTAACAGGAAGGACAAGCTTAAGGAAGAGAAGATCAGCGAAGACTTGGGCCAGGTCCCAAAGGCTCCTTGTGGATGAGCACTAAGCAAAGAAACCCAGTAGCCTCTTCAGATCAGAGTCTCTTTTGAAAAAGGTGATGACTGGTATAGACTAACACTATGAAGAGAGTGGGCTTCCCAGGTAGTGCTAGTGGCAAAGAACCTGCCTGCCAATGCTGGGGATGTAAGAGATGTGGGTTGGATCCCTGGGTCAGGGATCCCCTGGAGGACAACATGGCATCAGACTCCGGTATTCTTACAAGGAGAATCCCATGGATAGAGGCACCTGGCAGGCTGCTGTCCACAGAGTCGCAGAGTCAGACACGACTCAGCACGCAGTCATGCACATGAAGAGATTTGGAATATTTTTCTATTGTCACTTGGGAAACTACTAAAGGATATAAATGGTCGTTTTTATTTATATCTTTCTATTTCTAGTTATTCATTTTCACAGTCATTCTGGGCTTAAAGAATTGCCTATTTTTTTAATTAATTAATTAATTTTTAAATTTTCTTTACATTATTGTGTTGGTTTTGCCATACATTGACATGAATCTGCCATGGGTATACATATGTTCCCCTTCCAGAACCCCCCTCCCACATCCCTCCCAATTCCCTCTCTCTGGGTCATCCCGTTGCACCAGCCCTGAGCATCAAACCTAGGCTGGCAATTGATTTCACATATGATAATTAACATGTTTCAATGCCATTCTCCCATATCATCCCACCCTTGCCCTCTCCCATAGAGTCCAAAAGACTATTCTATACATCTGCATTTCTTTTGTTGTCTCGCATACAGGGTTCTCGTTACCATCTTTCTAAATTCCATATATATGCATTAGTATACTGTATTTTTGTTTTTCCTTCTGGCTTACTTCACTCTGGAAAATAGGCTCCAATTTCCTCCACCAGTAGAACTGATTCAAATGAATTCTTTTTAATGGCTGAGTAATATTCCATTGTGTATATGTACCACATCTTTCTTATCCATTCATCTGGCGATGGACATCTAGGTTGCTTCCATGTCCTGGCTATTGTAAACAATGCGGCGATGAACATTGGGATACACGTGGCTCTTTCAATTCTGGTTTCCTCAGTGTGTATGCCCAGCAGTGGGATTGCCGGGTCATATGGCAGGTCTATTTGCAGTTTTTTAAGGACTCTCCACACTGTTCTCCATAGTGGCTGTACTAGTTTGCATTCCCACCAACAGTGTAAGAGGGTTCCCGTTTCTCCACATCCTCTCCAGCATTTATTACTTGTAGATTTTTGGATTGCAGCCATTCTGACTGGTGTAAAGTGGTACCCCATTGTGGTTTTGATTTGCATTTCTCTGATAATGAGTGATGTTGAGCATCTTTTCATGTGTTTGTTAGCCATTTTTATATCTTCTTTGGAGAAATGTCTGTTAAGTTCTTTGGCCCACTTTTTGATTGGGTCGTTTATTTTTCTGGAATGGAGCTTCAGGAGTTGCTTGTATATTTTTGAGTTTGTCCGTTGCTTCGTTTGCTGTTATTTTCTCCCATTCTGAAGGCTGCCTTTTCACCTTGCTTTTAGTTTCCTTTGTTGTGCAGAAGCTTTTAATTTTAATTAGGTCCCATTTGTTTATTTGTGCTTTTATTTCCAATATTCTGGGAGGTGGGTCATAGAGGATCCTGCTTTGGTTTATGTCGGAGAGTGTTTTGCCTATGTTTTCCTCTAGGAGTTTTATAGTTTCTGGTCTTACGTTTAGATCTTTGATCCATTTTGAGTTTATTTTTGTGAATGGTGTTAGAAAGTGTTCTAGTTTCATTCTTTTACAAGTGGCTGTCCAGTTTTCCCAGCACAACTTGTTAATTATATATATT
Organism: Antilocapra americana; assembly: GCA_007570785.1. Lineage (NCBI taxonomy): Eukaryota > Metazoa > Chordata > Mammalia > Artiodactyla > Antilocapridae > Antilocapra > Antilocapra americana. The sequence goes on from ML663025.1 coordinate 1,254,484, forward strand.
CTTGCCTCCATTATATATTCTTGCCTCCTTTGTCAAATATAAGGTGTCCACAGGTGCGTGGATTTATCTCTGGGCTTTCTATTTTGTTCCATTGATCTATATTTCTGTCTTTGTGCCAGTACCATACTGTCTTGATGACTGTGGCTTTGTAGTATAGCCTTAAGTCAGGTAGGTCGATTCCTCCATTTCCATTCTTCTTTCTCAAGATTGCTTTGGCTGTTAGAGGTTATTTGCCTATTAATTAACCAATTACTTTGCTGTATCTGAGTCGTGTATCCATTCATTTATTGCAGAGAACAATTCTTTGAAGTATCAATAGATCCTTTCTCCTCCTTATAGATGAGCCTATGAGACTATGACCCATTACACTGTTTCAGTGAGATCTCACGGTGAGATTCCACTGCAGGTTATCTGGTTTCTCTGTTTCTTCTACTTTATCTACTGCTATTGAGATAGATACTGGGAATCGTAGAAAACAGTGTGGCTTACTTCTAGTTCTGAGACATCTATGCAAAATCATGATATCTGAAGAACTTGCCTGGTACACTGGATTCTAAAAATTAAGTCTTTCCTTTGGGTTTGCTGTTAATTTGACCCATCTTCATACTCACTGAGGAAACCAGAATTGTAAGAGACACGTGTACCCCAAATGTTCATCACCGCATTGTTTATAATACCCAGGACATGGAAGCAACCTAGATGCCCATCAACTGATGAATGGATAAGAAAGCTGTGGTACATATACACAATGGAATATTACTCAGCATTAAAAAAAAATATTCATTTGAAGCAGTTCTACTCAGGTGGACGAAACTGGAGCCTATTATCCAGAGTGAAGTAAGCCAGAAGGAAAAACAAAAATACAGTATACTAACGCATATATATGGAATTTAGAAAGATGGTAATGAGAACCCTGCATGCGAGACAGCAAAAGAAATGCAGATGTATAGAACAGTCTCGTGGACTCTGTGGATGAGGGCAAGGATGGGATGATATGGGAGAATGGCATTGAAACATGTTAATTATCATATGTGAAATCAATCGCCAGCCCAGGGTTGATGCTAGGGGCTGGTGCACCGGGATGACCCAGGGGGAGGGAATCAGGAGGGAGGAGGGAGGGGGATTCTGGAGGGGGAGCATATGTATACCCATGGCGGATTCATGTCAATGTATGGCAAAACCAATGCAATAAAGTAAAGAAAATTAAAAAGAAAAAAAGAAATGATTCTCTGTTAACTGGTGTAAGGAAACAGTCTCTATCCGCATCTTGTAACTGAGTGTGCATGCACATGTGCTCAGTCACATTGGTCATGTCTGACTCTCTGTGACCCTGTGGACTGTAGTCCGCCAGGCTTCTCCGTGGGATTCTGCAGGCAACAGTACTGGAGTGGATTGCCAATACCCTCCTCCAGGCAATCTTCCTGACCCAGGGATCGAACGCATGTCTCATTATGTTTCCTGCATTGGGAGGTGGGTTCTTTACCACTGGCCCACCTGGGAAGCCCCACAATTGACTGTGGTTTCCATTTATTACTCCGATGGAGCTGTGTCATAGAGTGCAATGGATAGGAGGAGAGAGGAGACTGAGATATCCGAGTGGATGGTGGCAGCTTAGAGGACTAGAGGAAAGCAAGCTCAGTCTTTGCAACTAGCAATGAAGTGGCATAGCTGCTGGTGGGGAGCAAGCATTTTCTGAGAGCATTCCTAAAAATGACATGTGGGGTGCAGGTTTTTTTTTTTTTTTTAATCCAAAGTTGTGTTAAAATGTAATGAATTTTAACTATGGTAACTAACACTCATAAAGTATTTAATATGAATAAAAAGTGAATGTGTCCAATAATGCTTTGAACTTGGAACAGTCAGTTCATGGGATGGAGATTTGGTCAGAAAAGGTGGTAGAAAAATGGATGCTAAAATGATGCTAGAAGTGCAAGTAAGAGCCTCTCTACAAGCTCCTTCTCCTTGGCTTTAGTTTGTCACTTAAAGTGATACCCTCTATGCTTTTGCTTCCATGGATATGAGAACCCAGATGAACTGGTATAGGGAAAGAGAATCAAGGAGTAAAAGGAATGCTGGCTTAAACATGAAGAGAGGCCCGGGATTCATCAGTAGAAACCTATTGTTTCCAGATGAGTGTTGACAACATTAGAGATTTTCTATTTATTGAGCACTTGTTATGTGCCAGGCACTGCTCTGTAGGTATTACCTCGTCTACATCTCACAAAACCTATTATAATTCCCATTTAACAGATTAGGTAGCAAAGGCACAGAACAATTAATAACACGATGAAATCACACCTGTAATTTTTCTTTTATTCATTTTATAAGACACCAAAGAGAGAAAGATGCAAAAAGAAAGAGGCATCTAGCACTGTGCCTGGTATACATTTGGTGTTTAATGAGTGCTTATTGACTGTGCTAAGTCTGAATTTTTGAACTGTTTAGCAGTTCTGGGCAGTCTTTACCACGAAGTCTACTAGGCAATAAAATATGCAAAATGTCTACAGAGGGAGCAAGAGGCTACTTTATACAGTCGAGGTAGACGTTAAATTGAATTTTAAACTAAGTTTTTTTTTTCCCCCTTTTTTTACCTATCAAGTTCCTCCCATTGTGTAATCTTGTAATATTATGACAATCTTACCTCTGATCTTACTAAAGGGCTGTATTTTATAAATTCTTATGACTCACACCATAAAATCTGTCATTAACTGGATCTTTAAAAAATGAGAAAAATATCCGTCTCTTTTAGAGTTATGGGAGTTAAATAACACCCAAATGTTTTTTCCGCATTTATGCTATTAGTAAACTGGTAGAAAGGGGCCTTCTCCACCACCTTCCGAGTAGGAAAATTTATGAAGGTTCATTTAATGGAACATGATGTTATTACCATGATGTGATGATGATGAACATATCTTTAGCACTTACTAATTACCAAAGACTGATTTATGTTTCATTTTTAATCTTCACAACCAGACCTGTGATTTGAGTATTATATTTGGCCAGTGAAGAAACTGAGGCTTGGTGTATTTATTAATTATCCTAGAAACAACAATGTATAAATAATAGAGATATAATTTATTCCAGTGTCAAGATTGCATGGTACAGGTTTAAATAAGGGATTAACAAACTGTATTTTTTTAAAATATCAGCTTCCAAAACTCTGTCATTGTCCCAGTGCTTCTTCTAAGCCAGAAGTTCTAGGCATTTACTGGCAGCAGTCAAATAGCCATAGAGTGTGTTTCCAGCCTCGTTTTCTGTGACCTCTGGGAAATTGGCAGATGCATGAATGTGTGAAATACCAGCAGTGAGATAATAAAATTATTAGAACCCAGCAATGCATGCAAAGTTTATTTATGAATATGATGCAGATAGTGATAATTAATCCTCTGGACATCACTTAGATCTTTTAACAGAGTGTTCATGATATCTGGAGCAAAACACATGTCTATTATTTTACAGTTAAACGTGGAACCTCATTGGTCTAATCAACAATCATTGTTCCCCAGGATAATAATTTTTAGTCTTTTTTTCAGTAATACAACAGATTCAGATGTTTTGCAATGAACATTTACTTCCTCATGCTCAGGATTATTTTGCAAGCACTGTTAATTCAGCTATGTCTCTAGGTTCTTAAATCCTTTCTGAATTTCTCTAATCATCCTGGGGGTTAGGCAAGGGATTGTTTTATAAAATCCTGATTTATAGATGCAAGTCAGTGACTTTGTTTACTTTATATCTAAGTCTTTATTATACCTGGGGTTATGATCTCTTGGTACATGGTTTTATCAAGGAATTTAGCAACACACTGTTGTCAGTGAAATTAGTAGTAGTAGTGTTAGTAGCTCAGTCATGTCTGACTCTTTGTGACCCTGTGGGCTGTAGTCCGCCAGGCTCCTCTGTCCATGGGATTCTCCAGGCAAGAATACTGGAGTGGGTTGCCATTCCCTTCTCCAGAAGATCTTCCCAACCCAGGGATTGAACCTGGGTCTTCTGGATTACAAGCAGATTCTTTATCATCTGAGCTACAGGGAAGAAGATCCTGTCAGTAAAATTAAGTACTTTTTAATATTATTCCAGAATGCTTAATGATGCTTGTGATTGGTGTAGAGGATTTATAGGAATGTCTTTTTTCTTAATATTTGCATCTGGTATAAGGAGTCGCAGAGAGTCGGACATGACTGAGCGACTGAACTGAACTGATAAGGAGTATGTATACCATTTCTAATGAGAAGATACAGCTAAAAGGAGCAATGAGTTATCCATATCCCTATATGTCTGTCCGCTATCCAGCCATTTACCAACCCCTCTTTGTTGTTGTTCAGTTGCTAGGTTGTGTCCGATTCTTTGGGACCCCATGGACTGCAGCACATCAGGCTTCCCTGTCTTTCACTATTTCCTGGAGTTAGATATAGATATAGATAAGTATATATGCATAAATAGATAAGCATAAAATACATGTATATGTGTTTACAATGAAATCCACTAAAATGTGAACAGTACAAACCAAGAGATACAAAATTATGGGAAATTTAATTTTTTTCTATAATAGCATAGTTTTATTCTTGATGATATAATAAATGGTCATAAGAACACACAACAAAGGAAAATATGCTGAGCTTCAAATAGCCATGGAGCATGTTTCATATTTAGTGTCCATGGGTGCCAGTAAATAGATTTCATGTCTACTTCTTAGGAGATCCCCTCAGCCACGAAAGGTTTTTCAGTCCTTCCTCCTAGATGGGATTGCACATGACCTTGGCCTTAGTTTGGGCTTCTGTAGATGCGGAGTATCCTAGACTGGGTGGATTAAACAACAAAAATCTGTTTCTCACAGTTTCTGGAAGCTGGGAAGTCCAAGATCAAGGCACCAGTAGATCCACTGTATGGTGAGGGCACATTTTCTGGTATGGTCGTCTTCTTGAATCCCCCTCTGCAGGGAGCAGAAAGAGACAGCCTAAGTCCCCTTCTTCTTTTCTCTTTTTAATAAGATCATTAATCCCACAGGTGAGCCCTATTCTAATGACTTATTCTAACCCTAATTACCTCCTGAAGGTCTTATTTCCAAATGCTATCACACATTAGAAGTTAGGGTTTTAACATAAAAATTTGGGGGAGTTCTTTGAGGGTTTCCCAGGTGGTGCTAGTGGTAAACAACCTACCTGCCATTGCAAGAGACATAAGAGACGTGGGCTCGATCCCTGGGTCGTGATGATCCTGCGCAGAAGGATATGGCAACCCACTCCAGCATTCTTGCCTGGAGTATTCCATGGACAGAGGAGCCTAGCGGGCTATAGTCTATAGGGTCGCAGAGAGTCAGACACGACTGACGTGGCTTAGCATACATGCGCAATCCTTATTTGAACCTCCGTTTCATCCTGTTTTAGTTTATTCCACTGCTTATTTGTGGAGCAGTTTTTCTAATCATGCCTTGTGTGTCTTAGGATATTAGTAAATGTAGCAAAAAAGTAATTCCTGTATGATCTTGTTGCTTAGTGTTCTTGAGAAGCACTTGGCTATAGACATAGAGCATCTTAATGTCTGCCTTATCCAACAGTTTTCTCAACAGAAGAACTACTAACCAGCCCATTAAAGTTTTAAATCTGCTAAAATATCTAGACCAATTTAAAAAAAAATTATTTACCAGAGAAACGGGAAACGTCTGATTTCTGTGGACAGAGATGACTGGGAAACCTAAATACATACCTTACTTAAAATGGTAACGAAACAAACCAACAGCAACAGCAACAAAAACACACGCCTGTTGTGAAGTCAGATCAAGGTTTAACACAAACACACATTTCCTGGGAACCACCATAAATAATTTGCTGTCTAGCACCATCCTCCTTTGGATTTGAGTTCATTGTTTTAGACGGTATTTTGTGGCAACTGCTAATTATCATAAGCTGTCCAATAAAAGTGATGGATTGTCCAATTAACTCTTCATCAGCATCCATTTTTGAAGATGTTACCTATTGAAACGGATGGCAGTTTATGACCTCCATGTTGCATATGTAGCTAATGACTCCTTGGGCAATAATTATTAAGTTTCTGTGTCTCATTCAGTCATTTTGTTTTACAAATTAGGATGCCATTGAGTTTACCAATTCATTTGGCTTCACAACCGCGGCTCTCTAAGGATTACTAAAGGTCTGCTGTGGAATGTATGGATCATATAAACATTGAAGTAGATTACAGATGTGTCTGTTTTGTAGGTTTTCCATCGACCGGCACACTGACCTGGAGAGACAATTCAACATTAATGCTGATGATGGGAAGATAACGCTTGCAACACCGCTGGACAGAGAATTAAGTGTGTGGCACAACATAACCATCATTGCTACTGAAATCAGTAAGTGCCTGGCTTTGTTCCTTTCTCCCTTGTGTGCCTGCATTCAATTTATGCCTAGGGATCATATGCGAAGTGGTCCTGTTTCTTTTAGATATTTTGGCATTAGAAATTTTGTTCCCAAGGAGACTTGGAATGCTTCATCTCAACATGAAATAACTTACGCTGTGGTAAATTACCAAAAGGTTGCAATACATGTGGGAAGGAAACGTTCTTACATCCAAGTATTCTTGTATCTTATACCCATTATTCAGCCATTGAAAACAATATTTTGCATATTAAAATATGGGAAAGATTTAGCATAAAAGCGTAGGTAAAAGTAAAATTCAAGAACTATAGAGCATAGTTTAAATGGACACTAACATTTATATTATATACAATATAGAAACTATTGCTCACATATTTAAGCTATGCATATTCACATACACATATAAATGCAGAAATTATAGAAAGAAAATTTACAGTATCAATACATATCATTTTGGGGAGATGAGATTATAGTTTGGTTTGTTTGTTTGTTTTAGAATTAATATGTTTTACACAGTAATCACAGACTATTTAAAATTACATCTTCAATAGAAAATTTTTCCTAAATTGCATGTGAAAATGTAAGCCTTTTTTTTTCAGAGGAGGTTCCAGGGTTGTTAAAATAACATATGTTAGTCTCTCTGCCAGTTTTTAATGAGCGCAGCCTCTCAGATAACACCTCCTGACACTGCAGTGGAGTCTCTAACGGCTCTGTGGTGAAGTCAGTGCTTTCCCGTCCATGAGAACTCACACTTTGCCTCACCGGTTTTGTTTTGTTTTTGTTTTTTAATCGTACAGAACTTGCAAAGGGGACATGTTATTCATTTTATTTCCAAGCAAAAGACATTCTGCATGTTATCTGAATATCTTCTTTCCATAACGGAGATGGAAGGACTTCACAGTTGATACAAGTTCAAGGGAGATGACAGTACATTCTTGAGGGAACTGGGATAGAAGGAATCTGAATAAGGAAACAAAAGGTCAAGTAAAAAAGATTCACGGGTACACATATGTAAAAGCCTTGAGCCCTAAACTCTGCACTCTGTAAATCTGCTCTGGTTTCACAGCCAGTGTCTCTGAGATTCGTGACAAATTTGTCTGTAAGAAGTAATCTAGACCTTCAGGAAAGGCATGGATTTTCCTTGCTCTGAGATGCGGGGTAATGTCTTCCCTGGAGTCTTACTCAAAAAATGAAGCACAACCACTGTGTGAAGAGTGACCGCTCGAGAGGGAAGACTGCTTCTTCCGGCAGCCTCAAAGCAGGCAGAGACAGCTCAATAGGGAGCTTAAAAGAAGCGCTTTGGAAACCGCGGTGCTTTTCCTTACTAGGAGTACCATTTTCTTCTCTAGTATGTTGCTCTGCTAGTAGTTTATCCCTTGTAACATTAAGGGATAAAGAAAATGGAGCATCTCATTTGGTAGCTTTGATTTCTTAGCTATGTTAACCCCGTCTAGATGTGAAATATTTACAGTGTTGAAGCCGTAAGTCACCTTAAGCCTCTGAGAAAAACTGTATCTATTTAGATTGGTTTGGGGCTATAAAAAAAATGCTCTAAAGCAATGGTCCCTGACCTTTTTAGCACCCAGGTCGGTGCTGGTTTCATGGAAGACATGTTCCATGGATCTGGGGTAAAGGGGAATGGTTTGGGACAATTCAAGCTCATTACATTCTTTGTGCCCTTTATTTCTATTACGTCAGCTACGTACATAAGCTACTACATATGTCACCTACTATGTCAGCTCCACCTTAGATCATCAGGCATTAGATCTCGGATCCCCAGTCTAAATGACCATAGTTATTGTTAAAGTATGCAGGCAATAATTACCATTAAAATAGTTTTCTCATATATTGAACATAAGAACCTACTTGAATTTGCCTAAATCTATGACACTTCTTTCTTATGAGTAGGCTGCCTTCACTTACATATTCATCAAGAAGGCCCTAATTATAAGACTCCATGTACTCTATTCTGTAGAGTAAAAGGAAATGAATATACAGAACAGGTGGTTAGGAAACATTTCAGGGGCAATCCAGAAACAAAAAACTCATTTGCAAGGAATCACAGACAAGTAAGGAAGACAGTTACAAAAGCAGATGCTCCAGGGTAATGAGCTGTTAACTCTAGGGTGACAAGGGTACTAAGCCCAATAGGGAAGACATTCATTTGTTTCTTCACTCAGTGATTATTTATTGAGTCTTTGGTTCTTGCCAAGCACTGTTTTAGTGACTGGGGATACAGCAGTGATTGAAACAGGCAAAGAACATCTGGTCCTCTTGGAGTTTTCTTTCCAGGGGCACCTGTGTATGAAAGGGTGAGTTGAAGTCTGCTGATATATCCATAAAGAATAACACAGAGGTGAGGAAGAAGGTGATGAATACTAGGAATAAAAGCAATTGATGGCGCAACCACAAACCTGCTCCAATGGACATCTGTTGATTAAAAATTATTGAAATATAGACCAGATAATTTTTCCTTTATGGCTTGAGAGAAGCCACTCAAATATATCCCAGACTTAAGTGTACAGTTAGCTCCATGAAGAGACCAAACAGGAAAAGCTTCTGTTCATAAGGCAAGCAAAAGCTTTTCTTTGAACCTTATAGAATTAAAAGTACACAACCCAAACTTACCTTATTCTGTTGACATCAGTGGGAGTTATCTCATCTTTCATGGCATCTTTCTTTTGATCTTTTTTTTTTTTTGCTCAGAGATTGAAAACTAAACATTCCTTTTTGAATTTTTGCATGTAACTGTCTTAAAACCAACAAGTGTGTGCTTAGTCACTCAGTTGTATCCAACTCTTGTGACTCCATAGATTGTAGTCTGCCAGGCTCCTCTGTCCATGAGATTCTCCAGGCAAGAATACTGGGTTGCCATTTCCTTCTCCAGGGGATCTTTCTGACCCAGGGATCAAACTCAGGTCTCCTTCTTTGCAGTCAGACTCTTTACTGACTGAGCTACGAGGGAAACCAACAAAATTGGAAGTATAAAAGAGAACTGTAAATTTTAGCTGTAAAAAATAAGCTGAGATGGGCATAAATCTGGAAATTTTAAATGTAAAACTGAGTTACAGAATTCGAAATAATAAGATCACAGAGAACTTAAGAAAAATTGGAATTACTATGAACATGGCTTAGAAACTTATTTGGCTTGGTTTTATTATTGAGCGCATCATGTAATGTTTATCTTCTGAAGCTGCAGATCATGATCTGGAAAAAAAATATTAAAGGGAGATTTATTGTATTTGGATGAGATGAGTATTTAAAACCACCCAGGACAATAGAACCTCATAGGGGGAGGTTCTAATAAAGATAAAGAAATATTCATTCCAGGGAGAACAATTTAAAATTACTCTCAGAGCACCATCTCTTCAGACAAAAGATTTAAGCAAATGAAATTAAGCTAAAAAATGGATTTTAGGAAAGTCCATCTGTTATCTCTTAATGAGAATGGAGATGTCATCCTTTATCCTCTCGTGTCAGATTCACTTAACCAAGGCTGAGATGCTTCACTGTGTGTATTTCCCAAGTATTCAGTGGTAATAGATCTAACTTGCCATCATGGTCAACAGGCACATCTCGTTACATGAGCTGGCAGTTAGATGCCCAAGTACTAACAGGAGATTAGGCTTGTATAGCACATCTGTGCTAAGTAGCTTCACTAGCAGCAGCCCCCTCTCTTGAAACTATCCTAAGGCTTGAAACTGCTGTGTATCGTAGTGGTGAAGGCTTAAAGTAAATTTAGCTAGTTAAACACTGGAAAAACTATTATGTAATCCCCATGATGCTTTTAATTCTCACGTCACTCTTTGAAACTAGGTACCATTATTGCATGCATTTTTCTGTCAGGAAATTCAGACAGAAGGTTAAGTATCTTGCCCAGAGTCTCAAAGAGAGCAAAGGGTTCAGAGGTAAGTTTGCTACCAATGCTGTTTAATTGCAGATTACATGTTCTTAGATGCCTTCTTCAGGAGGAACCCTCTCCTATATCTTCTCTTCTTCCATTCTCCTGCTTAAATTGAGCTTCTGACACTGCTATATCATTACCTGAAGCAAGCCAATAAAATAGTTCTTTGCAAAGCAGAAGGTTGGTGCAGGGACAAGAGTGCAGTGGAGAAAAGAACAAGCCTGCCTTTACTCAGAACCTCCTGTTCTAACACTTATAACCCTGGGGAGGAAAACTGCTTGGTGGACAAAGCCAGGCTTTGGAACTGTTCAGAATGGAATTCTATTCCCATTTTTTTTTTTTTTTAACACATGCTCCCCCTCCCCCGAGTCATCCCGGGGACACCAGCCCCGAGCATCAGCCCTCGGCTTGCGATTGATTTCACATATGGTAATTAACATGTTTCAATGCCATTCTCCCATATCATCCCACCCTTGCCCTCTTCCACAGAGTCCAATAATCTGTTCTATACATCTGCGTTTCTTTCGCTGTCTCGCATGCAGGGTTCTCGTTACCATCTTTCTAAATTCCATATATATGCGTTAGTATACTGTATTTTTGTTTTTCCTTCTGGCTTACTTCACTCTGGATAATAGGCTCCAATTCCGTCCACCTGAGTAGAACTGCTTCAAATGAATTTTTTTTTAATGCTGAGTAATATTCCATTGTGTATATGTACCACAGCTTTCTTATCCATTCATCAGTTGATGGGCATCTAGGTTGCTTCCATGTCCTGCCTATTGTAAATAATGCGGCGATAAACATTGGGGTACACGTGTCTCTTTCAATTCTGGTTTCCTCGGTGTGTATGCCCAGCAGTGGGATTGCTGGGACATATGGCAGGTCTATTTGCAGTTTTTTAAGGAACCTCTACACTGTTTTCCATAGTGGCTGTACTAGTTTGCATTCCCACCAACAGTGTAAGAGGGTTCCCTTTTGTCCACATCCTCTCCAGCATTTATTGCTTGTAGATTTTTGGATGGCAGCCATTCTGACTGGTGTAAAGTGGTACCTCATTGTGGTTTTTATTTGCATTTCTCTGATAATGAGTGATGTTTAAGGAAACTGAGGAACAGAGACTAGAAAGCAGAAAACAGTGCCTTTAAGGGGACAGCATTTTTCACAGAGAACTTGACATATCCAGCTGACCCCAGTCTCCTGGGTTAGTGTTTAAACCAGAGTTATGGCATTTGCTGAGCACCTACAGAACCATTAATTTTATTGCAATTAATATATATTATAAACATTGTTTTAATGTTGTAAAGGAAGGCAGAAAGAGGTGAGATGTTCTTCTGTTCGTGTGTTTTGGTCTTTGTGGGTCGGTGATATCTGAGCTAAGGGTTGTCAGAAGAGGCATGAGATTCATTTAGGTTGGGCAGGGTGGTATAGATGTACCTATAAGAGCAACATAGTAACAAGCACAGCTGTCAGAGAGAGAAAGGAAACCAGGGCAGGGAGGGGATGGTAAGGGAAATACAGTCTCTGCAGGGGCATTTCAGAGGTATCGAATGCCAATTTTAGAGTGTCCTTCTCAGAGAAAGTGGTGACGTGGGATGGAAAGTGGGGAAACCCACTGACCCCCTGTACCTAAGAGCAGGCAGCTGCCATTTACAGAAAGCGGACTACTGTTGGTTACCTGAAAGTATTGTAAAGCAGGAAGCATATAATTGCCCATTAAATTAATCTCTTTGAGTTAGCGATAATGCATTGCTCTCGCCCACTACAGTGGGCTGCACACAATATTGCAAATGAAGCTTTTCACTAATGATGGTTAAATCTCCCAGGGAACACACTAGTTTGATAGCACTTAAGGAATGTTTCTCCCTGGCATAGGGCCCAGTTGCCACCATAATTTGCTTTGTCTCACCCTGGCTACTTAGGAAAAACATATCTTTATAGGGAGCTCATTGTTGAGAGAAATCTTAGGTCCTGGAGTTGGAGTTGGTCTCACCTTGCCCATATAACCCTGAGTAAATTATTTCCCCTCTCTTGTTTTCAGTTTTCCCATCTATGAAATGGGAATCATAATTGTTCCTTTAAATTTAGGGTGTAGGAGCCTGGCCAGCTACAGTCCATAAAGTCCCAAACAGTCAGACACAACTGAAGCGACTTAGCACTCACGCACACATGCACACACACAAGGATTGAATTAAAAGTGATGGTACTCTACCTCTTAGCTCAAAATATACCTATAACCTTGAGAAATTGATGAATAAATTGCACATGTTCTTGCTAAAACAGCCCTAACCCTAGGCTTTGACTAATAGCTTAATTTTAAACTATTTATTTGGCTTATATTGTCTTTCATCCCTTCTCCCTCTCACAACAAGACAACTGGTAATCGTATCCTGTGAGTTACTGCTGGGTGCAGCTGTGTTTCTTCACTGTACAGCCAATGTGTTTGTTCACTGACCTTCCTTTTGTCCCCGGTTCAGGCATGATAGATTGATCTGTGCCTAAAGGAAGGCCCTCGAAATGAAGCAGGCATATTCTTGGAGAGCCTGATTGAACTAAAGACTTCAGCTTTTATATCAGGATCTCGCTCAAAATATATAATCTCTCTGTGTATTGCCTGTGGGGTAATCAGGGCTAGAGTTTCTTTAAGATCAATGTCATTCCCTTGTATAGAATTAGAGTGGAAGCGGGTGCTTTCCTGGTGGTCCAGGGGTTAGGAACCCACCTTCCAGTGCAGGGAATACAGGTTCGATCCTTAGTCAGGGAACAAAGATCCCATATGCCTCAGGGCAACTAAGCTTGTGCGCTGCAACGCAGGATCCCGGGTGCCACAAGTAAGACCTGATGCAGCCAGAAAAAAAGAAGTCAAAACAAATAAACATTTTTAAAAATAATAAAGAAAGAAAGAATTGAGTAGACGCAGATGGAGAGAAGCCACTGTCCAGATAGGTAACTCACAGAAGGGAAAGAATGATTAAAGCCCGAGGTGGACAGTGAAATCCGTGGCTGGAGTGGTTACGGGGCTCCCAAGTATCAGAGACGCTGTGGCAGCACGTGACTGATGGGGCTCTTGGGGAACACAGGCACATGTCAAGTTTCTGTGGCTAAACCCTACCTCAGACAAGCGTACATGTGCTGCAAGGAAGCAATCAATATTCTTAATAATGAAGGTTATAATGAAGGGAAGTGGAAGATCCATTATAGGGAAGTGAAGGGGAAGCCACGGGTTCCTGGGAAAGAGATCAGCATCCAAAATAAGATTTCCTTACAGAGAAGAATGGGAGTGTCACTCCGAGAGGAGCAGGCCCCAGATGAGTATCACTCTTAGGGTAACTTACACCATGATGGTTTTAACCATTATCATGCCCATTTTGTGAACAACTACTCCACTTACTTGAATATTCACATAATGTCTCCTTTAGTTCCTCTTTGAATGCATCCATTCTACCGAACTCCTCCCACCACCTCTTTATCTCTTTCCTCTCTGCCCCTCTTTTTGTTCTAGTCTATTTAGAAAAAGCCTGCAGATTGAGGCTGGAGATACAGATTTTAACTAGGAACTCCTTTAAGACATCACTATGACTAATAGCTCCTTAGTCCTAACCTAGAAAAACATAGAACGTAAGAGGCTACTACCACTGTGTCTTGCCCTGGTCTCTCTTATAAATCACCCTCCTCAAATCCTTGACAGTAACTCTTATTGTAGACAACTGTAGATAAAAGACAGGAGGTACAAAGCAAACAGTGATTCAAGCTTTTCAGGTGCAAGTTGTAGCAAGGTGACTAGTCACAGCAAATGGTAATCTCCAGATTTGAGGGTACTGGCTAGAGGCGGGTAGGTTGGGGAGATCCTAGATATGTGAGCAGATTATAAAGACTGGATGATAGTAGGTTGATTTACCTCAGTTATGGTTTTCCCCTGGTGACTCAGGGATAAAAGAATCCACCTGTCAATGCAGGAGATGCAAACGCCACCCCTGGGTTGGGAAGATCCCCTGGAGAAGGAAATAGCAACCCACTCCAGTAGTCTTGCCTGGGAAATCCCATGGACAGAGGAGCCTGGTGGGCCACCATCCCTGGGGTCTAAACAACAACAACAGTGGTTTCTCTGGGGATAAAGGAAGCACATGGACTAGGGAAGAAAATGCAGATATCAGTCAGTTAAGTGAGCAAGTTTATAAATCAGGTTGCTTAGATGGAATCATTATTTTTTCATTCATCCACACTCACTTAGTTGATAAGTTACTGAACTTCTGTCTGTGGCTTAGATTCCCTGTTTCTAAAATCGGAGATATATTGAAACACCTTTAGAGGTGTGTGATAAGAAGTGAATATGCTTATATGCTAATATCTTTCCTAACACAGAGTACAGTTTTGGTGATAATACTTATGTTAATATTATTATAAGAGTAGTTATAAAGCAAACATTAATTTTATCTTTTCATATAATTAAAGAGGATAGGCTTAAAACTTAGGCTTTCTTGCCATCAGATAAAACCACCCAGCTTTATTTTGAGAATATACAAATTAATGAGTTTTTGAGGCAATATCATCTTAAGATGATTTGGGAGGTATAATTTTCTACAAACATGTGTCCAAAAGGAGGAGCTTTTTCCCTCAGTCCTGGCCAGTTTGGCAGCCTTAGAAGCCTCCTTCTTACCCAAACCAAGGTTGTAGTTGTCACCTCTTTCTCAGAAAGCAGTAATGGTTACTAGGTAAAAAGAAACTATGAAGGCAAATTTTCACAGCCAAAATATGTTTTATATGTGATTGGAATACACGACATAATCTCTTTAAGCTTCAGCTGATATATTTGAAGTTTGTTATGACAAAATGAGATAATACAGGTAAAATGCATAAAACAGTGCCTGGCATATGAAAAGGACTTAGCATTTCTTCTTTCCCCTCTCTAGCGCCCCTCTCCCCTCCTTCCTCATCCTCCTCTCTGTCCTTCTCCAGACCAAACCTGGCGCCTAGTAGTAGTTTAAACTGCCTACTAATAGTTTAAACATAAACTATCAGTCCTTTATCTATATCATTCAGATCTCCCTTTTTCCCCCAGCCACTTGGACTTACAAATGAAAGTGAAAGTAAAAGCGATAGTTGCTCAGTGGGTTCGACTCTTTGTGACTCCATGGAAGAGCCAGTGCTTGTCAGGTCTCTATTTGCATCAAGTCTGCAAATCCCATTGGTCAAAGCAGTTCGTGTTACCAAGAGCAGGTTGACGGAGTGGAGAAATAAATGTCGCCTCTTGATGGGGAGGTGGCATTTCCAAATATTGTGGGCATTCACTTTTTAAAAAGTAATTTCAGACTGGAATGCTAAATCTTAGTGATGCATGACCAAGAACGATATAGATCTGTAGCCTACACACACAGGTACTTCCCTTCTAGGTTTCTCTTCTCATTATAGTACATGTCCATACCAAACGCTCTGCTCCAACCCCTTACTTATTTGAGAAAAAGGATTGGACACAATATTTCTAACAGCTGTGAACTCATTAGCTATGGATTTTTAGAATTTCAGCTTAAGTAGCAATTAGTATTATTTATTATAAATCTGTTAGCACATTTATAATACTACAACAATTTCTCCTACATGACCGCTAGTGTAAGCTTTAAATACTATTATTAATATTGCTTGATATCCAAGCCGGGTTAAGTTCCTTTGCTGTCAGGTCTCAAAGATCCATGTTCTTTGCTTTTAACTGACTGGTTGAGGCCTAAAATACCCATTTATTTGCTTGAGGTTTTGAAAATACATTTTATTTTTGGCCATGCCTTGTGGCTTATGGGATCTTAGTTCTCTGACAGGGATCAAACCCAGACCCATAGCAGTCAAAGCGCTGAGTCCTAACCACTGGGCTTTGAAGGAATTCTCTAAAAATACATTGATAAAGTTCTTGTTCTCGTGAGACATTATTGCTTTGTTATTGACCACTGTTTTATCCTGGGAGCCTAGCACTCTGGGGTCTCCCAGTGAATGTTTGCTGAGTTAATGAAAGAATAGAGGAAGTAAGAATTAATACCACAAGATATTAGCCTGGTGAGTTCTGGCTCTAAACAGATATTATTGATTCATTGGTGGAGAGGATCTCTGCTTTAATATAAAACCCCTCTCAGCTCTTTGTTAAAAGTATTGAGCTTACAAGCACATCAGCCCAATGGCTTTCTGAAGTTTTTAAAGTCATTCTTTCCTGAGTGACTGAAGCTGAGGCATGATGGACCGGAGTGACTGTGCTCTCCTTGTGGGGAAATTGTGGGGCATTGAGTGTGCTCAAGGGGAAGCTCTCCCATGGAATACTAAGCCCTCTGAAGAGTCAGGGACAGGGACCTTGAGAAAGGTGCTGGCAGAGAGGAGCCCCAGGTCCCCTCGCTCTCCCCACAAGGAGCCAGCCCTCTGATCTAAGATCTTTTACTTCTCTTCCCTCTGAGAGCCTGAGGCAAGCCCTGAATTATGCCAGCCCACACTTCATTACCCAACAAGCCCATTTATCGTTTAATCTGATCTGTATTGAACAAGCAGAAGCAGGTTACAAAGCAGCAAAGCCTAAAGAATGAAAATGCAGCACGTTTTCTGATTATAGGACTCGCTAATCCAATGCTTAAAAACCAGGACTAAAAATAGACACCAATTTCATCTTGAATTTACCCCTCCTCACCTAGCATTGCAGTGTCCGGTCAGGTGGATGGTCGAATTTTGAACTAGGATAACTTGCTTCTGTCTAATTTGAGGTGACAGGGCATTGGTTACTCGAAACCCTCACTTTGTTATTGTTCAGTCACTAAGTCATGATTGATTCTTTGCACCCCCACGGACTGCAGCACCCCAGGCTTCCCTGTCCATCACCAACTCCCGGAGCGCCTGCTCAAACTCATGTCCATTGACTCAGTGATGCTACCCACCATCTCATCCTCTGTCGTCCCCTTCTCCCCCTGCCTTCAATCTTTCCCAGCCTCAGAGTCTTTTCAAAAGAGTTGTCTCTTCACATCCTGGGGGGCTACAGTCCATGGGGCCACAAAGAGTTGGACAAGACTCAGTGACTAAATCCTCACTTATTATACTAATATTTTCTTGCTCCTGGAGTGACTATAGGGGAAGAGTCCATCCCACATGTTTCCCAAGGTCAAGAGTTATGCTCTTTGTCACAAAGAAGCAACGAGCTAGAATGTAAAGAAACTCTAAGGCAAGCACTGAAACTCTATCATTTACTTAGAAAGCATGTAATTTGCAGTTGGGTGGGATTTTTCCATTGGATGAGAGAGACAGTCTTGTCTATGAAGATCCTTTGTGGAAGGTATATTTTTTTCATCGTCATAAAGTAACAGTAGGTTTTTGTCAAAGATGTATTTCAAACTTAACACACATCTTGATCAAGTTTTCTGAAGATCAGAGAGAAAAGACTATATGGTTGGAAAGTTAAGTAGAGCAAATTATGATTGCTTTCAGAGGCCAGGTATAAGAAATGATCTTATTCTTATGTCAGAGGGGTCTCTCAAATACATAGAAATATTAAAATAAGGGAAATGTAGCATTCAGAATATTAGCATCCCAGATTTAGCAGCAGACTAGGCTATGGGTGAAACAGAGAGCCTAGAGAATGAGAAAGAGAAGACTCTGGCTGTGATGGTGACTCAGAATTACCCAGAGAGCTTGTTAAAACATAGATTCCCGGGCCAAAGAATTTGTATTTCTAACAAGTTCCCATGCGAGGCTGAGGCTGCTGTTCGAGAGACCACACTTTGAGAACCATTGCTACAGTCCCTTGCAGCCCTAATTCAGGGAAGAAAACAAACAAAACTAAAGCTGCTCTAGAAATGAAGTTTCCATGAACGGAAATTGGCATCTGGCTAAAACTAAGGAGCAACAGGGTAAAGTAAATACTGCTGGAAACTGCAAACCTTCGTGATGAGGATGAAAATAATGATACAGTTAAGAGTTACTGCTAACTGTATGCTAGGCAGCATTCCAGCTTCTCCAGTGCCCTTTATCCGTTAAATCCCCATAATGGGTCCACAAGTTGGTACCACCAGTTCTCTCATCTATAAAGCCAAGATACCACACTTGAAGCTCCCCATACTTGGGTGGCTAAATTTGGATTTGGTCTTAGGTTTATCTGGTGCTTCAGCCAAATCTCTGATTACTGAATCTCAGTCTTCTTCTAGTGACAGCGAGTTGCTGCTGAGACATACCATGATTCATGGTAAGTTAGAAAAGATGGTCCATCCTTTCAAAGTTTGAGTTCACAGCCTTCCTTTGACTAGCGCTGTATAAAACAGGTTAGAACATAATGGGGTATCACTGAGAGGCTCTTTTCCCTACTGAAAGAGGAGGTCCAGTTGGGGAGCATGCATTTAAAAGTTGTATCTGTGAACTATCCATTCCAGGGGAATTTGGATTTTTAGGAACTTCCAGTTTCCTAAATTTAAAACAAACTAAACAGACTCCTTATATTGAAGTCTGAAGCTCCTGTAACCTACTGAGATACGCCGGGAATGATGCTGAAATCTGCTCCACACACCTGATGCTGTAATTTGACAATGAATGCTTAATAATAGGCTGAAGACAGGGAACAAGGGATAAAACCTTGGATGACAAATGTGGAAGGAAAGTTTTGACTATGTAGCCAAGCAAATAAAAATTCCAACCTAGGTTCCATTAACAGTGACTGATCTGAACATCAACAATTTCCTTGATCAATGTAATGTATTTATTTATTGGTCAAAAGGAAACTAATAATCAAAAGGGAACTAAGACTCAGCTGGCTGATACAGAGAATATATATGTATATACCATATTATAATGGTATTTTTGAGACCTTGATGCTGGGAAAGATTGAGGGCAGGAGGAGAAGGGGAAGATAGAGGATGAGATGTTTAGATGGCATCACCAACTCAATGGACATGGGTTTGGGTAAACTCCCAGCAATTAGTGATGGATAGGGAGGACTGGCGTGCTGCAGTTCATGGGGTCGCAAAGAGTCAGACACGACTGAGCGACTGAACTGAATGATATTTTTATAATATAGATGACATCAGTGTATTATCATCACATATCATACTATTATAATGTAATATAAATATAGTCTCTATCTGTTTTTAGCAATCACAGTAATAATAGAAGCCTCATTACCTGTATGTTTTTTAAAAATGTTTACTTATTTGGCTGTTCCATATCTTAGTTGCAGCACGTGGGTTCTCGTTCTCTGACCAGGTGATCAAACCTGGGCCCTCAGCACTGGGAGTGGGGAGTCTGAGTCACTGGGCCGTCAGGAAAGTCCCCATCATTTCCTGTTCTTTCAGGTAGACTGCTGTGAATTTGATGTTTAAGAGACAGTGATTTTTTAGAACCGTATCTGTCTTGAATTTCTTTAACTATTTTCTTTCGTTTTTATTATTTTTTTAGCAAAACAAACAATTCTAAATGTGCTGTGAAAAAAATCTATGCTTGTTAAAATGTCCTATTTGAACATATGTGTGTGTGTGTGTGTGTGTGTGTGTGTGTGTGTATGTTTATGTCCCTAGCTTTTAAATAAGGCTTGTCATTAGACTTTGTTTTAGCCACAGTATCTAAATCTCGTTGCCGGTTAATATTTGTGTATCTCTGGATTTAAAAATACCCACACTGAGCCTGCATTTGATTTCCTGCTGAATTGTTTTTCACATTTCCAATATAATTATGTAGCAGTTACAAAGAAACAAAGGCTGCACTCCACAGAATACCAAAGAAACCTACATTTGTTTATTTAAGAAAAGATATAAAAAGCATCTAAGACAGAATTGATGTGCTGGGTGACTTCTCAGGGAAACTGATACCTAAAATAAATCTGAAAATATCTGGATATTTATCTGTAGTGATGGGTTAGGCAGGGGTTTAAAAAGGCAGTTAGATATTTTACACATGGCCTTTGGCATATAAATAGGAGACTTTAGTGAAAATGGGAAATGCTGAATTAGAGACCTTTATCTTTGGTCTTTGTAGTGTCCATCTTAAAGAGACTTAAGATCCAATGAACTAGTCACTAAACATACCAAATAACTGAATACACAAAACCTTAGTGAGGCAAACATTTCCGCACCTCTCTCCTAGACACTGTGAGCACAGGTTGTTAAAGACACAGTTCCCCACCAGGGGGCGGGGCTTCTGCAGCAGAGCAGTCACTACTGGCCTACAGACAGGTTGCCTAGTAATGGCAGAACATGTCCTAACTACTCACGTGAGGAAGAAATTGGTTCTGTATGATGCCTCCTCTAGTGCCCACCAGGAGTCAAGTGCAGTGCTCCATTTGGAGAAGTGAAGAGGAAAAGCAAGAATACTGTGGGCAAAGAGAACAGCATGAATCCACTTGGGAAATTTGTGATAAAAGGGAGGATCGCTTTGTTTTATGATTATAGGAGCCTCCTTTGTATGTGTCACTTATTTCCATGTGGACCTTTCTGTTGTGCTTTTTATCCAAGAAGAAAATAAAAAGGAATGCCCAAGATATGTCGTCTGATTGTGAGCTCGAGAAGCTCATTGGTCTTTGGACATCTTAAGAATCCTGATTTGGGAAAGTTGCCTGGATGCATACAAAGCAGCTCTCCTATGATCTCCTTTGATTCAGTGTCTCGATCGAAATGTCTGGGTGTGGCAATCAAAGCAAACTAGAATTTGAGACGCTACCTAATTCCGGGCAGAATGGCAGCGACCTCTGTGTGCAAACGTTTGCTTCATTTACTCCTCATAACAGCACTGGGGCCCCCTGGTGGCCGAGATGGTAGAGAACTGCCTGCAGTGTGGGGGACGTGGCTTTGACCCCTGGGTTGGGAAGATCCCCTGGAGGAGGACATAGCAATCCAATATAGTATTCTTGCCTGGAGAACCCCCATGAACAGACAAACCTAGTCCACAGAATCACAAAGAGTGGGACACAACTGAGCAGCTAAGCACAACAACACTGAGATGGACACATCCTGAGCACTGTTTCAGAAATGTACAAAGTGAGGTATAGGGAAGTCAAGGAATGTATATAAGGTCAAGATCGAATACCATAAGGTTCAGATCCACCAGGTTTAACATCAGAGCCTCAACTCTCTACTCTTTGGCACTATTAAGCATGACAGATAGGCAAATAGGACAAATATCCTTGAAAATATAATCTTTGTACAAATGTGCCATTAGATACCAGGCTTTGTACTAGATACTATACATTTGGGGAGAAAATAAATCAAGGAATTAAGTTGCTGATAGTCTAGTTGGGAATAAAAATCATAAAAATAAATAATAGTCATATAAGGTAGTGTGTTTATTTTATTCAGTGTAGTTTTGCCAAGAAGTTTGGCTCATCTACACGTTGAAGTTAGCACTTTGGTCTTTCCTTGTTTCTTTCTTTTTTGGAGGGTGCCATACAGTCTGGCATGAGGAATCTTAGTTCCCCAACTAGGGATTGAACCCATGATCCCTGCATGGGGAGCATGGAGTTCTAACCACTGGACTGCCAGGGACATCCCTGGGCCCTCTTCTTAATGTACACGTACTAAAAGCATTGTGTCAACTACAGGAACATCTAATTTTAAGGGTATGATGAATTCACTCAGGAAACACAGGTTCAGTTCTAGGACCTATCTTAATGGTACCTCTGGACTTCAGAGTTCTCTGTAGTATGTGGGTAAAATAAGACCATTACTAAATTCTCATCTGTCTTGGGTTGATGGATCTTCAGTGGCTTCAGCATAACATGATAATGAAGAGCATAGGTTTGGGGACAGAAAGATATGGGATTATAAACTATTGAAATAATACCTATAAGTCATGTGCTGGGAAAAGTGTTTTTCTTCTCCAGGCCTCGATTTCAGCAATTGTAAGGTGTGAATGATAACATTTTTCTATAGTGTATATGCTTCATCTGTCCTACTCCCTAGTCTTAACAAAAGATCGCAGAATAGTTGAAATATACAGGAGAATATGGAGGGGAGGCAAAAATCTTTTATCTTCCTTTAAAATAGCATGTTCAAAGTATGGTTGAGAGTAAATTATGGTCTTTGAGACACTTGTAGTGATTTCATGAGGTTAAAATGTGTTTATAATAATACTCATGTGTTGGCCTTTTTCTCCCTTCTGTTCTTATGTGCGAGAGTGGAGTTTTCCAGAGGCAACATGATGTGTGTTAGTATTGTGGCTCAACGGCTAATGAAATATGTGCATGTGTGTATTATTTTGTTGTAAAAATTAGTTGTAGGAACTTGCCTGGTGGTCCAGTGACCAAGACCCCATGCTCCCAATGCAGGGGGTCTGGGTTTGATCCCTAGTCAGGAAAATAGATCCCACATGCTGCAACGGAAAGAGCCTGCACGCTGCAACTAAGACCCAGCATAAACAAATAAAAGCTTTTAAAAACTTAGTCATAACTTCTGGTTGGTAAATATTGAGAGATGTAACCAGTAACATGTTTTTTATAAATAAAAGCTTTTTGATCTCTTCAATTATTTTTAAGTGTAAAAATAAGTGTAAAGAAGCCCTAAGACCAAATTGTTTAAGAACTGTGGCCTTAGGAAAGCATTTATCGTCTCAATTACTTTGAGATACGGTAACAGCAAAAAGTATTCCTCTATCTTAGATATCATGTTGATAAAATAGTTTGTCAGTAGCAAAATGTAGGTTGGATATTGAAAGAAATAGCACATATAACATGTTTTGTAGGATTCCTGATACAGTATAGGGAGTAAGAACTCAGTAAATGTTGGTCGTTGTTAAGAGAAGAAGGAAAATGAAGTTAGCCCCAATGGAAATAGATCAGCATTTTTAGTGACATTTCTAGGGTCTCATCAAAGAAGCATTATGTCAGGACAGATCGAGACTTGCCTTCTGCTAAATCCTGGGTATTTTTTACTCCTTCAGAGAGGCCTATGAACAGGAAGAGGGAATTAAGTGTATCACAGAGATGAAAGAGCAGGGAGCCATCCAGGTACTTTCAGAGAGTGATGCCTCAGTCTAAGGACCAAGCCTGATGTGCCCTCAGGACCAGCCCTGCCTCCAGAACCAAATGGATTAACAGAGCATGAGGCCGTCAGGATCTAAACTGCACATCGAACTCCCACTGCTCTCACTCCAAGTGTTTTAAGCCAATTTTTTTTTTAGATTATTTTATTCAATTTTAGAAACACTGCCATAAAATATGCTGACTGAGATGACACTGATGCTAATGATAACAATTGTAATGGATAACAAACACATGAAAAGATGCTCAACATCACTCATTATCAGAGAAATGCAAATCAAAACCACAATGAGGTACCATCTCACACTGGTCAGAATGGTGGCTATCCAAAAGTCTACAAACAATAAATTCTAGAGAGGGTGAGGAGAAAAGGGAACCCTCTTATACTGGTGGTGGGAATGCAAACTAGTACAGCCACTATGGAGAACAGTGTGGAGATTCCTTAAAACACTGGAAATAGAACTGCCATATGACCCAGCAAAGGAGAAAAGGAAAGATATACCTATTTGAATACAGAATTCCAAAAAACAGCAAGGAGAGGTAAGAAAGCCTTTCTCAGTGATCAATGCAAAGAAATAGAGGAAAACAATACAATGGGAAAGACTAGAGATCTCTTCAAGAAAATTAGAGATACCAAGGGAACATTTCATGCAAAACATTTCCTCAGTAAAGGACAGAAATGGTATGGACCTGCCAGAAGCAGAAGATATTAAGAAGACGTGGCAAGAATACACAGAAAACCTAGACAAAAAAGATCTTCATGACCTAGATAATTACAGTGGTGTGATCACTCACCTAGAGCCAGACATCCTGGAATGCAAAGTCAAGTGGGCCTTAGGAAGCATCACTACAAACAAAGTTAGTGGAGGTGATGGAATTCTATTTGAGCTATTTCAAATCCTGAACGATGATACTGTGAAAATGCTGCACTCAATATGTCAGTAAATTTGGAAAACTCAGCAGTGGCCACAGGACTGAAAAAGGTCAGTTTTTATTCCAATCCCAGAGAAAGGCAATGCCAAACAATTTTCAAACTACCACACAATTGTAGTTATCTCATACACTATTAAAGTAATGCTCAAAATTCTCCAAGCCAGGCTTCAGCAATATGTGAACTGTGAACTTGCATATGTTCAAGCTGGTTTTAGCAAAGGCAGAGGAACCAGAGATCAAATTGCCAACATCTGCTGGATCACCGAAAAAGCAAGAGCATTCCAGAAAAACATCTATTTCTGCTCTATTGACTATGCCAAAGCATTTGACTGTGTGGATCACAATAAACTGTGGAAAATTCTTCAAGAGATGGGAACACCAGACCACCTGACCTGCCTCTTGAGAAATCTGTATGCAGGTCAGGAAGCAACACTTAGAACTGGATGTGGAACAACAGACTGGTTCCAAAAAGGAAAAGGAGTACCTCAAGCCTGTCTACTGTCACCCTGCTTATTTAACTTATATGCAGAGTACATCATGAGAAATGCTGGGCTGGATGAAGCACAAGCTGGAATTAAGATTGCTGGGAGAAATACCAATAACCTCAGATATGCAGATGACACCACCCTTATGGCAGAAAGTCAAGAGGAACTAAAAAGCCTCTTGATGAAAGTGAAAGAGGAGAGTGAAAAAGTTGGCTTAAAGCTCAACATTAAGAAAACTAAGATCGTGGCATCTGGTCCCATCACTTTATGGCAAATAGATGGGGAAACAGTGGAAACAGTGAGAAACTTTATTTTTGGGGGCTCCAAAATCTCTGCAGGTGGGGACTGCAGCCATGAAATTAAAAGATGCTTACTCCTTGGAAGGAAAGCTATGACCAACCTAGACAGCATATTAAAAAGTAGAGACATTAATTTGCCAACAAAGGTCCATCTAGTCGAGGTTATGATTTTTCCAGTAGTTATGTATTGATGTGAGAGTTGGACTATAAAGAAAGCTGAGCACTGAAGAATTGATGCTGTTGAACTGTGGTGTTGGAGAAGACTCTTGAGAGTCCCTTGGACTGCAAGGAGATCCAACCAGTCCATCCTAAAGGAGATCAGCCCTGGGTGTTCACTGGAAGGACTGATGTTGAAGCTGAAACTCCAATACTTTGGCCACCTGATGTAAAGAGTTGACTCATTTGAAAAAACCCTGATGCTGGGAAAGATTGAGGGCAGGAGTAGAAGGGGACGACAGAGGATAAGATGGTTGGATGGCATCACCGACCCAATGGGCATGACTTTGTGTAGGCTCTAGGAGTTGGTGTTGGACAGGAAGGCCAGGCATGCTGTGGTTCATGGGGCCACAAGGAGTTGGACACAACTGAGCGACTGAACTGACCTGAACTGATGACTCAGCAATCCCACTGCTGATCATAAGCACTGAGGAAACCAGAATTGAAAGAGATAGGCAGCACTGTTTATAATAGCCAGGACATGTAAGCAACCTAGATGTCCATCAGCAGACGAATGGATAAGAAAGCTGTGGTACCTATACACAATGGAATATTACTCAGACATTAAAAAGAATACATTTGAATCAGTGCTAATGAGGTGGATGAAACTGGAGCCTATTATACAGACTGAAGGAAGTCAGAACAAAAATCACCAATACAGTATACTAATGCATATATGTGGAATTTAGAAAGACGATAATGATGACCCTATATGCGAGGCAGCAAAAGAGACACAGAAGTATAGAACAGTCTTTTGGACTCTGTGGGAGACGGCGAGGGTGGGATGACTTGAGAGAATAGCACTGAAACATGTATATTATCATATGTGAAACAGATCACCAGTCCAGGTTCAATGCATGAGACAAGGTGCTCAGGGCTGGTGCGCTGGGATGACCCTGAGAGATGGGATGGGGAGGGAGGTGGCAGTGGGTTTCAGGATGGGGGAACACATGCACACCCATGGCTGATGCATGTTAATGTATGGCAAAACCCACTACAATATTGTAAAGTAATTAGCTTCAATTGAAAAAAACAAAACTAAGTTAAAAAAGAAAGAAAACAATTGTAACAACAACAATTGTTGCATCATTTCTTGAGCTTACCTTCCTCAAAGTTTGACACAGAATTTTGAATGGAGTCACCCATGTACTTTATACAACTTCTCTATGTGGTTGGAAATATTATCTGCATTGTACAGATGAGAAAATCATACAGCTATCGTGTGTCTGTAAGCTTTAAGGACTTCACAAGTAGTACTTGATGGAGCTAAACTACAACCCTACATTTGTCCAACACCAAATCTTCTGCCTCAATCACTGTACCACACTATAGGGTCTTTGGTAAACATTTTATTTTTCACTGTAATTTAATGTATTCACGTTCTTGTTAAGTAGGTGTCTCCCATGGTACTGGCTAATGCTTGTCTGTGCTGAGGCACCTCATCTTAAGGACTGTGCCGAAAGAATAAAGTTCCCATTCCCTCCAGGCTGAGGACAAAACCCTAAATCTCAGGGAACTCAGCAAGATGAATTATATTTTGGGTATACTCATGGCAGATTCATGTCAATGTATGGCAAAACCAACATGATAATGTAAAGAAAATAAATAAGTTAGGAAAAAAAAAAAAAAAACCGAAGCCCTTGACAGATAAGGATAATTTTGGCCTCTGGATTTTGTTTCATTTCTGCTAGTAATAGGCATTGTTACCTTTCTATTTTTATACTATGTATTTTGTAAGCTGATTATTTTTTGCAACATTGAAGACTCAAAACAACTACATGAAAATACGCCAGAGTGGGGTGTGTCATCCTCCATTTCAGATGATGTAGCCCAAAGCTCAAGCCCAAAGCTTGAGCTGTTGTTTTCTCAAGATCATTCTGCTAGACAGTGCAAAGTCCTTCCATAACCCTAAGACTTTTCACGAATTTGTAATTAGCATGTGCTTTACTAATATTCATTTTGCAAGAACAGATATACACCAGATCGATTCTGGTAATACAATCTATGACGATGGGAATGATAATAGTACTGATTGGTTACTCTGTGTATTACCATCAGTTAATTTTTTAAATTGGAGTATAATTGTTTGACAATGTTGTCTTAGTTTCTGCTGTACAACAGCTTGAGTGATCTGTATGTATACGTATGTCCCTTCCCTCCCAGTCCCCCTACTCCACACTCCTCCAGGTCATCACAGGGCACCGAGGGGAGTCTATGTGCTATCAGTTTTACGGAGTAGCTATTGTACCTAGGAACTGTATGAGCAGAGTCACACACCCTTACAAATCAGGCAGCGGTCATCTTGGCAAACACCCTTCAAGGGAGCAAGATGCCTGCTGCTTTGTTCCTTATGGAGGAGCACGCATCCTCTCCTTGTCTGCAGATCATCTCCAAAGCACATAAATGCATCCCTAGAGCTGTGTATGTTTGGGGCTCAAAAGTCTGATCTTGGATTTAACGTGCCAGGATAAAAGGCCCAAAGCTCCCTTTCGTACGATAAATAACTTGCACAGAGAGAAGACGATTAACTTCCTGTTGTACAATGAATATTGAGATAATAAAATGTTAAATAAATAGGTTACATTATCTCTATTTTATCAGATTGATATAGCTGTAGAGGTAATTTTCCTCTAGGTCACTGAACAAGCACTTTCTGGAAATCAAATGTCCACCACATCTCTCTTGCTACATCAATAGACTATATCCAAGTTAACAGCACATGGACTGCTTGGAAATATCTAGATTGATTCTGGATATATTCTGGATATAGAATCTCTCTCCTCTCTCTCTCTAACTCCTTTCTCTCTTCCCATGGACTTAGCCTTGGGTTTCTCAAAGGGACGCAGCCAATTTAAAAAGTTTGTATCCGTCTATTGCTGAAGAACTTTCCTGCATTAATGTGAGAGCATTTTTAAACAATTGCATACTTATAACAACTGATGCCCAAACATCTGGCAGCAGAAATGAAAATTAAATCAACTGACATTTACCCATATACTGCCGAGCAACAGATATGGGGGAAAGGCTGGATGACTATCTCAACTAATTTTGATAAATTCCAGGAGAAATAAACCCTAATTGTCCATTTATTAAGTCTTCCAAATCATGGGTCTAATGACAGTAATCTTATCTGAAAGTTGGCTGCCAACTAAAGTGTCAGATTGCATCATTTGAAGTTTATACCTTTCCTGGTTCCCTAATTCTTGGACAGCTTCATTCCTTTTTCCTGAAAAATTTGTTTTGTTTCTCATATCTATTTGAGATTTAAGCATTCGATTTAAGCAGTTGATTAAAACAACAATAACCTCTTTAAAAATCACATTATTCCTGCATTCTTATATCTGCATTACTCACCAAGGTAGGTAGGGTCATAGTTCTACTGGAAATTTTATTTGAAGAATCCAATAGAATAATGACGATTTTGTTTTAATTTATCTGGCTTATAGCTCTTTACACGTATTTCATTCATCTTTGCAACATTTCTGTGAGGTATTTAAAGGGCAAGTATTATTAGACCGATTTTTCAAGTGCGGAAAAAAGATAAAATGAGATAGAAAATCATTTTCCTAGGACAGCAACAAGAGCCTTGACCAAACCACCTCATATTTGTAGTTGCAGTGTTGCTTTGAAAACTTGGATAGATTCACCTGGAAATTATTTCTTAAACTTGTAAGATGAGTTATTAGTGTGTATGTATGTATATCTATAGCTACATTTATATTCTGAGGGTAAGAGGAAAGGGAATTGTTTTTTTTGCATTAAGTCAGCATTGGAGGGGCTTTCCTGGTCATCCAGTTTTTAGGAACCCTCCATGCAATGCAAGGGACGCAGGTTCGATCCTTGGTTGAGGAACTAAGATCCCATGTGCTTCGGAGCAAATGGGCCTGTTTGACACAGATAGTCTGTGAACCACATGAAAGATCCCGCAGGACGCAGTAAGATCTGCCACAGCCTAATCAATGAATACACAAATACTTGAAAAAAATCAGGGTTGGAGTTGAGGTCTATCCTGAGGGCTTTTTCTATAGATCTACATCATTAGAAACCTCACAAAGTACAGTGTTGCTTTCCCCTACTCGCAGGACTGTGTGTTAAATCTGTGAGAAAGGGCTACAAGACAGAGCTGCTAAACAAACTATGACAAACCTAACACACTTCTTTATCTTAGGAACTGGCATATCCCAACAGTCTGTACTATTCCAGGCTGTGATAGTTTAGGAGCGAATACAGTTTGGACTTAACGCATGTTAGAGGATGTCTAAAACTCAGAACCAGGTAGATAACATCTCTGCTGACCCTCAATATGGCCCTAAAGTAAATGGCTTGAGGAAATTGTATCACCAAGACTACAGGTGGGGGGCAGGGTTTGAAGTGTGTCCATAGCACATTGGAAATCAAAGAAGTCTGGCTAAAAGAACCGTGGATAACTTGACTTGATAACAGTAGGTTGAGCAAAAGTTCTATTTTAGAAAGGCTACCTTGAATACATGACTCAAACATTGGAGGAAATAAGGTGACTGACAGTGAACAGAATCAAGATGAGAAATCCCTTAAAAATTCATTGACTTTAATCTATATTTCTGTCTTTGTGCCAGTACCATACTGTCTTAATGACTGTGGATTTGTAGTATAGCCTAAAGTCAGGTAGGTTCCAGAGATAAATCCACGCATCTATGGACACCTTACCTTTGACAAAGGAGGCAAGAATATACAATGGAGAAAAGACAATCTCTTTAACAAGTGGTGCTGGGAAAACTGGACAGCCACTTGTAAAAAAATGAAACTAGAACACTTTCTAACACCATACACAAAAATAAACTCAAAATGGATCAAAGATCTAAGCATAAGACCAGAAACTATAAAACTCCTAGAGGATAACATAGGCAAAACACTCTCTGACATAAACCAAAGCGGGATCCTCCATGACCCACCTCCCAGAATATTGGAAATAAAAGCACGAATAAACAAATGGGACATAATTAAAATTAAAAGCTTCTGCAGAACAAAAGAAACTATAAGCAAGGTGAAAAGAAAGCCTTCAGAATGGGAGAAAATAATAGCCAATGAAGCAAAAGACAAACAATTAATCTCAAAAATATACAAACAACTCCTGCAGCTCCATTCTAGAAAAATAAACAACCCAATTAAAAAGTGGGCCAAAGAACTTAACAGACATTTCTCCAAAGAAGATATAAAAATGGCTAACAAACACATGAAAAGATGTTCAACATCACTCATTATCAGAGAAATGCAAATCAAAACCACAATGAGGTACCACTTTACACCAGTCAGAATGGCTGCCATCCAAAAGTCTACAAGCAATAAATGCTGGAGAGGATGTGGAGAAAAGGGAACCCTCTTACACTGTTGGTGGGAATGCAAACTAGTACAGCCACTATGGAGAACGGTGTGGAGATTCCTTAAAAAACTGGAAATAGACCTGCCATATGACCCAGCAATCCCACTGCTGGGCATACACACCGAGAAAACCAGAATTGAAAGAGCCACGTGTACCCCAGTGTTCATCGCTGCATTGTTTACAATAGCCAGGACATGGAAGCAACCTAGATGCCCATCAACTGACGAATGGATAAGAAAGATGTGGTACATATACACAATGGAATATTACTCAGCCATTAAAAAAAATTCATTTGAATCAGTTCTACTCAGGTGGACGGAACTGGAGCCTATTATCCAGAGTGAAGTAAGCCAGAAGGAAAAACAAAAGTACAGTATACTAACGCATATATATGGAATTTAGAAAGATGGTAACGAGAACCCTGCATGCAAGACAGCAAAAGGAACACAGATGTATAGAACAGACTCGTGGACTCTGTGGAAGAGGGCAGGGGTGGGAGGATATGGGAGAATGGCATTGAAACATGTTAATTATCATATGTGAAATCAATCGCCAGCCCAGGGTTGATGCTCAGGGCTGGTGCACTGAGATGTCCCGGGGAGAGGGAGGAGGGTTTTGGAGGGGGAGCATATGTAAACCCATGGCGGTTTCATGTCATTGTATGGCAAAACCAACACAATAAAGTAAAGAAAATTAAAAAAAAAATTCATTGACTTTAAGTAATTTTTCCTGTGTTACACATAATTTTTTAAAAAACCCTTTATGCATTTTATAAAAAATGAAGCCTTGGAGAACTGAGAACTAATGTAGGTTAGTCAGTCTCTTGGTCTATGTCATGCTACCCGTTACCTTCACCCTAAATGTGTCAGTCTGCTCTACATTTCCTCACAAAATCTCTTAACACATGAAGACAGAGAATCTTTGGTATACTTTGTTCAGTGTTGAGACAAAACGGAATGTACAGCAACATTAATCTGACAGTTTATGGACACGTATAATGGTTATTATGCTGCGTCACTAATTGGATGTGAATGGTTAGCGATTCATGTAGACAGTAGTAATTAGTCTTACTTTTCCAAAGATAAACTGAGCACATTTGGAACCATCTGTGGGGAAATACAGGGAAAAATGTAGAAGTTGGGTAGCACTCTTTGGTCTGAATCTAAAATCCATCTGTTTTTCAATGGACAGCTTATCATCTCCTTTCAGGACTCCTTCCCACTTCTGTCATTAAAGAATGAGTTCT
This sequence comes from Antilocapra americana, assembly GCA_007570785.1. NCBI lineage: Eukaryota > Metazoa > Chordata > Mammalia > Artiodactyla > Antilocapridae > Antilocapra > Antilocapra americana. The sequence continues at coordinate 1,286,270 of ML663025.1, forward strand.
GGGCAGATAGCTTTTTGTTTGAATTCTGTCTGGGGCACATGTGTGTTGTGTGATTATGGGAAAGTCCCCCCCACGCTCCAATGTTTCTAAGCATCCGTTTCCTTCTTTGTGAACCGTGAATGATGATATTCACATCATGGGAATGTAGAGAAGGCACCTAGTTAGCAGCTAGCATCATGCCTGGCACATTGAAACTGACAACTAGTTATATTAGAGGTATTCATTCATTTGATTATTACACTGTATTGTTCACCCTAAATTATTTATCTTTGAATTTTCAGGGGCTAGCAGAAGCTAGAATATGATGCTCAAAGTTACTTACCATTATTAGAGTCTACTTTGCTCCGTTAGCTGTTTGTTTTATTGTTACAGATATACCTTTATTTATCATTTTACTTCTGAGGATTCTACAAAATATACAGAATCCTAATCTATTCTTTAACAGCTTTGCAGCATTTTCTAGCTATGCCTCCCTACTTATTTAGCAAAAAGGATTAAAAAACAACTACCACTCCCCCTGAAATCCCTAAACCATCTACTAATGTGGAATTTTTCTATTTTATGGAAGTTAAATCCTAGACATAAAAATGGTAAATGATTTTCTATGCTGTCAGTTGTGCATTCAGATAACATTTGGTTCTTTCAGCAACTTCCACAGAATTGAAGTTTAGAAGATAAATAAGCAGAAAATCCAGTCAGGGACAATCAGAGATTTCCCTTTCAACTCTAGCTCCCCATAGTATTATTCTGCAGCTAATGTGTACTCTGTCAGCTAGGAGTCTGTGCCTTGTGATGCACATCGAAGGATCGATGCAGGGGTGGCCGGGCCGGGGCAGGGGGTGCTGTGGGGAGGAGGCGGACGAGGGCGTGCAGACTCCCTGCATTCCTGAAGCCAGAACCTCCTGGGTGGTGTGTCCAAGGTTTCCGTCATGAGCTTCGTGTCTGGAGAGTAATATGGTCAAAACTGCCTGAAGAATAATAGTATCTATTCTGACCCTGGTATGTGTGTCTGCAATTTAGATACTCCTTGTTGTAAATAGCTGAAAACCAGACCTGGCCCACAGGATCTGGACTAACAGATGAAGAAAGCCTGGACAAGTCAGCATTGTGCTTGTGAACATAGGCTCTGGAGGGATCCAGACCAGAAGGATCTTTCCTGTTGTCCTTTAAGTACTGTATAAGTTCAAATCTTAAGTGCGGGGCAACGTGTATAATATCCCTGACTCAACAGGAAGTGGGTGCCCAAATGTCCTCACTCTCACTAGAAATTGTATTTTCATGGGATGTACATACTTATTCAGCAAAAGGACTAAGGCACCACTTCTTTAGCTTTTGTATGACTTTGAGTTAACTGGAGATCTTGTAAGAATGCAGATTTGGATTCTAAGTCTACAGCACAGATTCTGCATTTCTAATATGCTGGCAGATGATACTGGTTAGTGGAATAAATGTGAATGGCAAGGTTCTAGTTAGTATCTGCTGAATAGTTATCACAGAACAAAATTCTAGTCCAGTGTTTCTCAGAGTTCGACATGTATCACATCCAGCTGGAGGGCTTACTGAAGCACAGATTACTTGGCCCCACCCTCAGGGTTTCTGCATCATGGAGTCTGGTAATCTGTATGTGTACCAAGTGATAACCATACTGCAGTGTGGACCATAAATTGAAAAACATACACCTGGACCAGTTCCTCCCTTACAGGAAAACTTCTGTGAACAGTTTGGAAAACCATATTTGGTTTTTTAGCTTTAGGTAGATGATGATCATCAGGAAGTTGTTATTTACTTATTTACTTACTATATTAATTTATTACATTTAATATAATTATATATTTTCATGACATTGTAAAAAATTTATATGTGGAAAGTTCCTCTGCACCCTTTGCACAGCCTCCTCTAATGGTAAAGTAAAACTGTAGTAAATCACATCAGGATACCAACATCCATACAGTCTATCCAAATGAATTCAGATAGCCTCGGTTTTACTTGTCGTCTGTTTGTGAGTGACTGAGAGAGAGGTTAGCTCTGTGCAGTTCTATCACATGTGTCATTTCTTGCATAACCATCACAGCTCATACATACATGAGCTAATACATCTCACTCACCATAAGAATCTCCCCTGTGTCCTTTTATAATCACCTTTTTACTCAAAACTAGAACATGTCTTTTAAATATTTTGCAAGATTCTAACAAATCAGTTTATAATCCACTTCATTAAAAAACAGAGCCGCACTCTCAAACCCCTTCATCATGAGGGCTTCTTGACCCTGGGAATCTAGCAAAACTGCTGTGGTTGATACTCTTAAGATTTTCATTAATAACAGAGAGGATCTGGGAGACTGTCCTGTCCTTAAAATCTTCACAGAGATTTTTCTCTCTGAAAGTTCCCATGAGGAACTTTAGATCATTCTGAGATATTACTAACAAAGGGTTCTGTTGTCCCAATGTGTATTTGATCTGTGGGCTGATGTGTTTCTTAATTTGAGTATTGTTTTTCTCTGGAGAAGCTGCAAAAAAATTTGATTTTCACACCCAACCAGTCTTGATGGAAAATTTACTTCTTCAGCTAATTTCTCTTCATTCACATTTTATGTAGTGAACAAGAAGAAGTGATGTGGCATCCTAAAAATTCTGCGTCTGCCTGGAATCTCTTAATTGGATCATCAAATTCAGGGATAAAAATCCATTTTCTTTTCTTCGCAGGTGACATGGTCAAAAGTTTTTTCACTACGTAACAGGGTCTCCTTTCTTCCAACTTCCCATAATACTTTCCCTGTTTTCTTTACTCTAAGACTTTGTCAACAGCCCCCTCACATCCTTTAGTCTCTCGACACTCTCCCTGGGGCCCGGCTTTCACCATCTCCCCAGTTTATCTAGTTGCTGTCTGCCACCTGGTCCTAAAACCAATGCCACAGGTTTTAAGTTTTCATTACAGTAGCACCTTATATCCAAACACTACAATCTGTTCTAATGATCTACTGTTATAAAACAAACTACTCCAGAATTTAGTGGCATAATGAAAGCAACAATGAATATTTTACTCACAAATCTGAAATGCGAGCAGTCCATGTCAGGGTCAGTTTGTCTCTGCAGAATGTAATCCCAGCTAGATAGCTTGAACGTGCCTGACCATCCAGTTCTAAGACGGTTTCTCATATGGAGGCCACATTGGTTGGTAACTGCCTCACAGGCAGCTGGGGTTCTTTATTGACTAGTGTCTTTGTTTCAACAGTGACTATCCCAACAAAGACGGAAATTGGAAGTTGCTAGCTCTTTAAACTTAAGTCTACAAATTGCTGCAATGTCACATTTTTATATATACTATTGATTAGTAAAGAATACAGAACATAAACCTCCACCTTGTAATGAGATGCATGTCAACAATTTGGGGGCCATGTTTTAAAATTACTACACTAACTTGGCTAATTACCACACAAACTAATACTTTTGGTTCCTACAAGGGTAGTGTGTTACCAAAGACAGTTAAAATAGTCTGAACTACTTTTAAAGTCTTAAATAATACTGTTAATACCATTAAAATATTTAATATCAAACACTTCCTAAATACTCTTAGAGTTGTTTAAGCCCTAAAACTTTAGAACATATTAAAAGTTGAGAACGTCCATGTAGTTTCCTTGCTACTTAATAAAACCTGTTAGGTATGTTGGTTGTGGTGCTTCATCTTTGGATTAAATGAAGCCCTTGTTTTAAGACAGATCTTCATAATCTAGCCAGCTATGTGGCCTTGGGATTGTTTCTTGTATCCACAAAGCCTTTTAAAATTTTTCTTTTAACAAATAATATTAATAATATGTCTCTTCCAAGGAAACTATGCTTCTCTTGTGGTTCAGCTGGTAAAGAATCTGCCTGCAATTCAGGAGACCTGGGTTCAATCCCTGGGTTGGGAAGATCCCCTGGAGAAGGGAATGGCTACCCACTCCAGTATTCTGGCCTGGAGAATCCCATGGACTGTATAGTCCATGGGGTCACAAAGAGTCAGACACGACTGAGAGACTTTCACTTTTCCAAGGAAACTATAAGGATTTTATATTTGAATAGAACTCAGTTTGAGACTCTACACTGAAATCCAGAATGTTAGGAGTTCTGAGTTTATCTCTTATAAGTAGTATCAAGGCCTTTAAAAAATAAAACAGTGTAAATGAGGAATTACTTCTTTAGAATACTGCTGTTACATATATATGTATGGCTGAGTCCCTTTGCTGTTCATCTGAAACTATCATAACATTGTTAACTGGCTATACCCAATAAATAATATTTTTTAATTAAAAAAAAAAAAAAAGCTTTTGGGGGACTTCCTGGCCTTCCAGTGGTTAAGACTCTGCCTTCCAATTCAGGGAGTACAGGTTTAGTCCTGATCAGGAACCAAGATCCCACATGATTCAGGTGTGGCCAAAAATTCAATAAGTAAGACTTTGAAATCTAAAAAGAAAAAAAAAAAGAAATGCCAATTATTAATAACAAGGTGGCTATAATTTTTTGGACTTCCCTGATGGTACAAACCCAGACAGTGTATTAAAAAGCAGAGACATCACTTCGCCGACAAAGGTCGTCTAGTCAAAGCTATGGTTTTTCCAGTAGTCATGTATGGATGGGAGGGTTGGACCGTAAAGGCGGCTGAGCACCGAAGAATGGATGCTTTTGAACTGTGGTGATGGAGAAGACTCTTGAGAGTACCTGGGACTGCAAAAAGATCAAACCAGTCAATCCTAAAGGAAATCAACCCTGAACATTAATTGAAAGGGCTGGTGCTGAAGCTGAAGTTCCAATACTTTGGCCACCTGATGTGAAGAGCTAACTCATTAGAAAAGACCCTGATGCTGGGAAAGATTGAGGGTGAGAAGAGAAGGGTGCTAAGCCACTGCCCTACAGAGCCAGCGCTCCAGAGCCCGTGCTCTGCAACAAGACGAGCCACCGCAATGGCCCGCACACCACACTACAGAGAAGCCCCTGCTAGCCACAACTGGAGAAAGCCTGCATCCAGAAACTAAGGCCCAGCACAAATAAATAAGTAATCTAAAAAAAGTAATGTCTGGCTATGGTTTTAGACTTGAGGAAACTGTTTCAGGATAAAATGATAGAAAAACTATATTACCCCCAAACTACATAGATGTCTTATAACTACACTATTTTGTCAAAACCCTTATTATACTCATCACTTCTTCCCTCACAAGGTGCATGTGATCCTACCTCTGGACCTTTTCTCATTATATTTTTCCTTTCCTTGAACATCCTGTCATTTCCCTACATTTCCAGTTACTTACTTTTCTTTCAAGGTTCGGATCAAATGTTACCTTCTTTTGGAAAGTATGTATTTTCCTGCAACTACATGGGAGTTCAGAGAAGGCCGTGATGATCTAAGTTATAATTATAGTTATTTGTGCATGTACTTTCTATTCCCTCCCAGACTAATGTCCTCAAGGGCAGAGACTACATTTTACACTTTTCTATAAACCTCATAGCTTACAGCATACAAAGTATCACATCATGATTGGCAAATATTCATTCAATGAGCAAATAATCTTAATGGCTACTCTTTGGATACAATTATAGGGTTTTTAAGCATATGCTTATAATGTGCTAAATACTTTAGAAAGGGAAAAATAATCTACCAAAATATGGAGAGGAAAAAAGGGCACAAAATTCTCACAAATAATCTGAGGTGGGAATATATCAGGAGAGAGATTTCCTAAGGAAATAACCTCCAAGAATACAGCAATTGTTTGTGCTTTTTAAAGTTAATAACCGAAGGCTAATTCTTTGTTAAAACCTAAAGGAAGTTTGTCTTTAAGTTATCTCAGTCTCAGTTATCAAGAAAACAATATTGCTTAATTCTTTTCGCAGTCTGTCAAGTCTGTCACTTAAGAAAAATAATTTCGCTTGCTAACCATCTAGAAATCTATGATTGGATACTATTAGACAGTCACCATGCTCTCCCTTTAGAATCTTTGCAACAGCTATTTCCTCTACCTAGAGTCTGCATCCTCCTGCCGTGGTCATGAGTAACTCCATCTTTAAGTCTTCGCTCAAATAAGCCTGACCCTTACCATCACCAGTGCCATATCTTCCATAGTCTGCTTTGTTTTTATTAGCATTTAATCCTTTCTTACATGCTATATAATTTATAGTTATTATCGTGTATATTGTTCATGAATTCTTCTCCATGGATAGAAGGTCTTATGCTGTAAACTGATACCACCCCAACAGCTACGGAGTATCTGATAATCGTTAGGTCTTCAATAAATATTTACTGAATGAGTGAATGAATGATTGATTGAATAAATGAATGAAGGGACAACATGTAGAAGGAGTACTAGACTGTTAACATTTATCTTGGCTTAAAGAGCATTGGCTAATACCTAATTCCACTGGATAATTAACTGGTAGTATAACAACATGCTTAGTTTCCATAGACATCTTCAAATATTTGAACTGGAAAGTTCACCACAACTCAGTGCAATACAATTACCTTTTTGTTTTCATAAAGTGTAACATGAAGCATGGAGAGAGGAAATATGTTTCCTGCTGTGTGCAAACAATTAAACAACGTTATTAATCCTAGGCTGACCCTGCATTCTAGTCTAGAGTTCTAATCACCACACTCTTAATGCAACTGCCCTCTAAACCAACTTTTTACTTTTCGTATTCACTATGATCTTTGTATTCACTACGATAATTCAGTGTGCCCATTTGGACCCTGTAGTATATTGAGATGCTTAAAACATGATTGGATATTCTTTTACCTCAGAGATACAAGTATCATGCTTCCTTTAAGCCAATTTTTTTTTTTCATCCCGCACACTGAATTTTTGTTTGTCTGTTTTGTTTTTAATGGAGAGAAGGCAGAGGGTATTTGTGGCAAATTATTTCGCCCCAGATACAGTTCTAGAGGCCAATCCTCTCTGCTACTATATGGCTTTGTAACTCTATTTCTGTAGTGTCTGTATCAAGCTAATATTTAAGGCAGATATCGTATAACTGCAAGAGATTTGGATGTGCTTTGGAATGAGTCGTTCATTAATTCCAAACCCTGTATCATATCAGTGGCTTTTAATTGTTTGACTCAAGGAAGTGAGATAGTTTATACCTTTGTTTTGTCATCTGTATAATGGATACTAAAACTAACTGCATAATAAACATGAAACTGAACACATCATTATTAGCTTCCTTTTTTTCACATCCCTGCTTTTGCCTTCATTTTCTATATTACTCTGAGACTATATTCATTGTTATTCATATGATGAAATGATTTGTTTTAATTGCCTTAATACATTAGGCAATTAATTCTTTTTAGTCTTGAGCAAATTCCAACAATATCCTGAGACAAAATTATAATGAAGGTTTATGTGCAAGAAATTAAAAGTTATAGAATCTTTTTATTCTCACATAGTTATGAAAAATCACCTGGATAAGCAATACTTGAAATAATAAAATTCTGAATTGCTCTTATGCCCTCAATTAGAAGTAAATATGGATCTTTGGATGAGAAACTACAGAGTGGAACTCAGCACACTTATTGTTTGTTTGTTTGTTTCAGTAGAGAATTCTGGGAGCAATATCATCACCAGTCAAACAGTAAGATGTTAGAGGGGGGAAATCCTCAAATTCTGCATAAACAAATCAGTCAACTCGCAGACAGGAAAGACAGCAATTTGTAGTGCTGTGAATGCATGACCTGTAATTTCAATGGAGGAACCAGATGAGTTGGAAAATTATTACAACAATTCCTAATATAGTTTCACTGAGTCAACTCTGGAGATAACTTTTACTAAATAAATTCAAAATAAATAGCTAACATAAATAAGTTAACATGAGCCAGAATAAAAAAGCAACGTTTGCTTTGATTTAAAGATTAGAGCAGATATTACACCTATACCCCATCCCCCATCTGGTACTCTGCTTTCCTTTCCCACAGCCTCATTCTATGATCATATACGAGCAGTGGTCAGAAACTCACTACCTTGGGGGACTGTTGAGTTTTTCTCTTGAGCAGCTGTGTTGGAAAGCACTTTAATCTTAGAGTGAGCCAAAATGTGCCTCAAGGTATAAACAAGTCTTAGTCTCTTCCCCTTTAGCCTAGACTACAAAGTGTCTTGAAAAAATTGTTTATATGACATGATTTCAGGTCCCTGGAAAAATGGCTGAGGAGAAAAATCCACTTGTAGAATTAGGCATGGAGGTGACAAGACCTCAGAGGAAGCTGAGTCAGTAAGGCGGTAACTAGAAAGCTCGGAGCAAATTACAACACAGAACAAAAACATGGCCTAACCTAAAATTCTGCAATTTGCTTAGTATTTTCGACTGAGCCACTTTCATTTTGGCCTTCCCTGGTAGCTCAGCTTGTAAAGAATCTGCCTGCAATGCAGGAGACCTGGGTTTGATCCCTGGGTTGGGAAGATCCCCTGGAGAAGGGAACGGCTACCCACTCCAGTATTCTGGCCTGGAGAATTCTATGGACTGTTTAGTCTATGGGGTCGCAAAGAGTCGGACACAATTGAGCGACTTTCACTTTCATATATAATGCCATTCAATCCTCTCAATAACCCTCAGATAGGTATTATCTTGACTTTAGGGCGACCTCTTATGTACCAGTTATCGTTCTATATGCTGAATACAACAGTGAATTAAAAAGTACTATCCAGGTGGAATTTACACTCTATTAGTGATAACCTGGGTTTGCCAAATGATAATAACCACTTACCAGTTGGCTTAACCCTGATGCTTGGAAAAACTGAAGGCAGGAGGAGAAGGGGATGACAGAGGACGAGATGGTTGGATGTCACCACCAACTCAGTGGGCATGAGTCTGAGCAAATTCTGGGAAATGGTGATGGACAAGGAAGCCTGGCATGCTGCAGTCCACGGGGTTGCAGAGTCAGACATGACTTAGTGACTCAACAACAACAACAAAGTTGCCTTAAAGTCTAAATTTCTACTGCCAGACATGTTTGTTGTTGTTTTCCTAGAGCCAAATCTTCACTAGAATATATAAAAATAAAACAAACATTAATGTTCTCTTCTGAACCCTCATAAAATTCATGGTATAGACAGAGTAAGATTTTTAAATGAAGGAGGGATTTTCTCACTATGGTTCTTATCATACTGAACTTGATCAAAGTTCTGAAATCCAGGACTTTCCTGGTGTCCAGTGGTTAAGAATCCTCCTGCCAATGCAAGGGACACCAGTTTGATCCCTGGTCAAGGAAGATCCACATGCTGCACAGCAACTAATCCCGTGTGCCATAACTACTGAAGCCCACACATTCTAGAGCCCATGCTCTACAACCAGAGAAGCCACCACAATGAGAAGCCTGCAGACTGCAACTAGACAGTAGCCCTCATTTGCGACAGCTAGAAAAAGTCCTTATGCAGTAGTGACCCAGCACAGCCAAAACTAAATAAATAACTCTGAAGTCCTTTTTTGAATATTTTTTCCTAGTAAAAAGTTTCTGGGCTCCAATTACAGCATCCTAGTTGGTGCCAATGGTAAAGAACTCGCCTGCCAATTCAGGAGACATAAGAGACATGGGTTCAATCCCTGGTTCAGGAAGATCCCCTGGAGGAGGGCATGACAGCCCACTCCATCATTCTTGCAGAGAATCCCCATGGACAGAGGAGCCTAACAGTATACAGTCCATGGGGTCGCAAAGAATCAGACCTGACTGAAGCAACTTACCACACACGTATGCACAGGCTCCATTCAAACACACTGATTCAAATTTTACCAAATGTTCTGAAATCCATCAGAATTTGAGAAAAACTGCCTAAGTTTTTATTTTAGATGTTTCAAATGAAGTCAATTTACTACCCTCTTTTAGTATTTGTCAGTTATATCTTGAATAGCCAGAATTCAATAAAATCATTTGTTTCTTCCATAAAAGAAAATTAAAAAGAAAATCACATTCCCCCAGGACCATCCTCTGCCAACAGACTGAACCTGCTTCAGAGCATCAATTGGCAGAAGTACCAAAGGACATACTTGACCTTGGACCTTTGGAAGGCGTTAACTCTGTGATCATCTCTGGTGGCCAGCAGGTCTCTGCTGAGAGTGATATAGTTTTCCAGGAATCATCAAGAAAAAGGAGTCAGTCTCATTTCCATATTGAGGATGAATGCTCAGGGTCAAATTATTAGATTTTTAATTAAAGAAAGGAGAGAATCGATTGTTCAGATAAGAAAATAGAGAAAGGAGGTTAACACATCTATAAACTTGATATTGCCGTGCTGTATATATACATACTAAGTGAAAAGTTGAGTACCAACATTTTTATCTTTTATTTTACCTAGTTTTGGTTCATGCACTTCATCTATACCTGAGAGTCTCCACCCCTACCCTCATTTATGTGTGAATATAATCACACACATTTTTGCTTGTGTGTCTTTTCTATTTGGTATATCCTGTCTTAAAAGAGTATCTGGCACCCAGTAAGTATAAGGTCAATATTTGTTGATTGAATCTAGAAAAGAATAGTACTGATGGACTTATTTGAAGGGCAGGAATAGAGACGCAGATGTAGAGAAAGAACCTGCAGACACAGTGGGGGAAGGAGAGGGTGGGAGGCAGCACTGACATGCATACACTACCACGTCTAAAACGGAACACTCGTGGGAAGCTACTGTATAGCACAGGGAGCTCAGCTTGGGGTTCTGGGGTAATCTGGAGGGGTGGGATGGGCGTGGGGTGGGGGAGAGGCTCAAGAGGGAGGGGATATAAGTATAGATATAGCTGATTCACTTTGTTGTACAGTAGAAACCAACGTGACATTGTTAAGCAATTCTCCTTCAATTAAAGGTATTTTTTTTAATGAGAAAAGAACAGAAGTTTAAAATTACAATTATTACTTCTTAAATGTTTGTAAGAGGAAATAATCATATTACTTTGTAGAGCTGTATAGAGATAAAAGCATGGTGCTTGAAAGGAAGCGTTTGATAAATAGCAAACAGTTTCTTAAGATGATGATGGCATGCTGATGTGCCTGGTATAGATTATTTTGGAGTAGGCTTTGCGTTTCCAAGTAGGATTTTACTATCAGTTTGATGTATACCGAGTAAGACTTATATAGAGAATACTCAAAGCCTGGACCCCAAGCATACAGTTTTCTATGTCATCTAATGGAGCTCAGAAAGAAATCAACTAAAGTAGTTCATTCTCCACTGATGGTTCCAGTATCTTGATGGAGAAAACAGACCTCAAAATGATTAATGTTATAGAGGAATGTGCCCGTATATGGGCGTAAGTTACTTTTTACACAAATGACTTTAATCAAAGATCCACCCCAATAGTGCTAGGCCATGTCAGGAACAGACTACCACAAGCAAGTAGATTATTTACACAGCAAAAGTGTAGGTGCCAACAATGGAACTTGGCGTTTGGCTGGCAATGTTTTTCTCTTGCATCCTTTTTTTCTCCTGGTGTGTTAAGGAAAAATTACTTTTCATTTTTGTTTTTGACCTTATTTTTTAGAGAGTATTTTGGTAGCATACAGGGCTTTGTGCCATTCTCCATAAATTTAGTTCAAACAAACAAAAAACAAACAACTCCACTTGTTTTTCTTTTTCACCATTATTTGCAATTATTTTGCTAACAGCATTGAAGATTTCAATACTGGCCTGTTTTCTCTCTTCAACATTTGGAAGTAAGCTTGATACTTGGTGTCCCTGTCAGCATCTCTGTTGCTCTACATTGCAAATTTGCATGATAGATTTACTGGGTCCAGGAAGAGTTTATTAACTTTCCTCTAAGAGAGTAAGAGGTTTTAAAGTTTTTACATCTAGCACCTAACTTTTACCTATAACGAGAAACAGAGAGAGAGGTAGAGAGAGAAAGATTGGTTTACAGAAATTCTGAGATGCACAACAGCATTATATACAGGTGCTCTGCATTGCTTCTCCAAATACAATTATAAAAAATACATCATGCCTCCTATTACTTATTGATTCACATATTTCACCCAATATATGTTTTTAAGTTTTATTAAAGGAATACAGGATACTTGGTGTCTAGTTGCCTTTCTAATATATATCGATAGATGATTTTGTGGCTGGAGGAAGTGTCAATATATGGATTTAATTATATATGTCCATGTTTACATTCACATATATTCAAACCCTTTAATGTTAACATCTGGGAATAAATCAACATCATCTATTTTATTATCATGTACTTGACAGTGAGGTGGTGGGTCATTGCAGTCATTTTACCATCTCTGCTAATCATTTATCTTGAATTATGTATTTGTTTTCGTAACTCAGTATGTTTTATATATCTTGGTCCACTGTCAAAGTAAATGCATAATTCATTGTGACCAAAGCAAAGGCTGAGGAAAAGAATCTCGGGAGACTGTTCTGGCTTTGTAGTCAAAGCATTAACCAAAGATAACACAATCTTAATTACCATACCTGAATCCTGCAGGGCACTAACTCATGGAGGGTTAGGATCATTTCATAGTGATATTCTGTCCATTGTTCCACAAGTATGGGGAGATTTACAGTTTGATTTTCTTGGGGAAACAATGCACATATTATACCACAATGGAATGGGAGAAAATTATGCATTTTTCTTTTGTCTCTGATGGTAGCTTATATCTGACTAATTTTCAGCACTGAGAATAACTGCAAAATTAGAGGAAAGGAAGGCATTCCAAGGCAGTCGGTACTGAAGCCAAACTACCAGAAAGAAACAAACTGACGTGACTCAGTGCAGCACCGCCTGTGTCCTTCCGGCTTTAACTGGCTCAACTCTCAGGGCGTGGAGGCCAGGAAGAAATCAGCGACGTGGAGTTTCCGAGTGTCCCGTGGGACTGTGGAGGCAGTTGTAGTTCAGGGCTACCAAAGTGTCCAGAAATGGAGAGACCAAGTCTACAGCACGGAGGCGTTTGAAAAGAAGATATCAGAGCGTCATGGGTGCTTTCCTCCCATGATGCATTTAGCACATTTTAATACGTACAGGAGTAAGAGGATTTCAAACCTATCAGCAAGTGTGCTAAGAGGCTAAAAAGCTAAAATAAAAATTGTAACTTAACAGAAGGAGTAAGCTCTAGAATTAAGGGAAAACTAGAAGTTAAATCAGCCCTAATAAATTCTGAAATTCAGCCCAAGAGTATCGAGGTGATCTGTCTATCCATATAGACATTCCTGTGAGGAAAAAACATCAACTCTGTCTGAAGGAATAGAACACATTTTCATATCTAATTTCTAATTAAAACCTAGATCCAGGAAAGGGGTAATAAAACGGCATAAACAATGTATTATAAATGTCCTTGCATTGTACATAAAATGTTTGAGGCATTATTTTAAAGCATGTTCTAATAAGTCAGTGATACAAATATAAATATGATATTTAAGGTTACCACTAAAATAATATTAATAGAAGACTATATAATGAATAGGTTAAACACTCTTTTCTGTTTTTGAATTCATAAGTTTTAATTATTTCATTTCCCCCTTTAGCCTATTTAGTTGGGCTAAATAAATAAATAAAAAATTCATTTTTAAATAAATAAAAAATTCAAACTTACGAATCAAAAAAAAAAATAAACAGAAAAGTTAAATGAGAAAGAACCGATGAAGAAAATTGTAAAGTACAATTCCCAGGTGGCTCAGTGGTAAAGAATCTGCCTGAAAATGCAGGAGATAGGGTTTGATCCCTGGGTCAGGAGGATCCTTTGGAGAAGGAAATGGCAACCCATTTCAGAAATCTTGCCTGGAAAATCCTATGGACAGAGGAGCCTGGTGGGCTATGGTCCTTGGGGTCACAAAAGAGTTGAACACGACCTAGCAACTAAACAGCAATGACAACAAGAAATTAAAACCCAGATATAAAATCACACTAATGAAATACTCCAGGAAAGAATACTGAAGGGAGCCATTCCCTTCTCCAGGGTTGTTCCCGATCCAGGGATCAAACCCGGCTGTCCTGCATTGCAGGCAAATACTTTACTGTCTGAGCCACCAGGGAAGATGCCTATAAATAAACTACATACTTCAGTTAAAAGACATTCTTTGTCAGAGTAGGGAAAAAAAGCATCAATTTTCAAATCTTTTTTTTTTTTTAATCATAAAGTGAAAGTGTTAGTTGGTCAGTCACGTCTGACTCTTTGCAACCCCATGGACTGTAGCCTGCAAGGCTCATCTATCCATGGGATTTTCCAGGCAAGAATAGTGGAGTGGGTTGTCATTCCCTTCTCCAGGGGATCTTCCCTTCATTGCAGGCAGATTCTTTACCATCTGAGCCACCAGGGAAGCTCTTTTTATCAGAAACAAACCTCAAGTACAAGAACACATAAAGACAAATGATTGTAAGAAGATCTATGCAAATTAAAACCAAAATAGTTCAGCTACAGACTAAGGAGAAAGAAATATTACCAAAGATAAAGAGACATTTTTCATAATGATCAATAATTAAATGCAACAGGAAGATATAAAAATTCTAAAGTTGTATATGCATAATAATAAGATGTTTGCCAAGTACATAAAGCAAAAAAAAAAAAAGAGAGAGACAGAAACAAATGATGAAATAGACAAGTCAACACTTGTAGATGAAAATTTTATCCTACAGCTCTCTACCAATCAAACAAGTAAACAAGAAATTACTAAGGATAGAAAGTATTTGAATATCATGATTAGCGAACTTGTCCAGTTGAAATGTATATAAACACTGCTCTTGAAAATTACAAAAATACGATTACTGCCAAACACATTTGAAACCTTTACCCAACATAGCCAAAATTAGGCCATAAATCAAGTCTCAGCATTCAAAGCAGAATATACTTTCTTAACACAGAGGAATTAAACTAGAAATAAATAACAAAAACTCTGTCTGAAATTATCCCAAGTATTGGAAATTAAGCCATGCATCTCTAAATGACTAGAAAACAGAATAAAATCACAAAGAGAATTAGCACATTTGAAAAATGAATGATAGGAAAATAATAACATGACAAAACTTGTGAAACATAGCTAACACAGTGCCTAGAGAGAAATTAGCCTTAAATGTCTACATTAGAAAAGAAGAAATGCTAAAAGTCAATTATCTAAGCATCCACTTCAAAAAGGCTGAAAGTGAACAGAAAATTAAAAACCAGTAGCGAGGTAAAAATAAATATAGGGTAGAATGTAATGAAATTGAATACAAATATACAGTCCTGAAATTCAACAAAGCCAAAAACTGTTTATTTGCGAAGGTAAATAAAGCTGATAAAATCTTGCAAGAAAAAATAGTAAAGGTACAAGTAGCCAATATCAGAAATGACACGGAATTCTCTGCTGGTTCAGTGGTTAGGACTCAGCACTTCCATTGCATGGGGCATAGAAAAAAATGACAAAGGAGACTTCATTATAGATTCTATAGACATTAAAAAATAACTGAATATTGTTAATATAGATATGGGATAAGGATTAAAATATATATGAGATGGACTAATAAGTTGAAAAATGCAGTTGGTGCAAACAGGCATATGTAAGAAAAAGAAAAATATGTCTATAATTTTCTCAACTGAATCCTTAATTACTAACTCTGAACACATGACTCGTCATGCCCAAATGAGCCTGACACAAACTTTATCAGAGAGAAGTAAAAGAGGGAGCATTTTCCACTTTATGTCATGAAGCCAGCATAATCTTAATGCTAAAACCTGACAAGAGTATTACAAAAAAATAGAATTAATAGCCTGCTTCTCATAAACAAAATCCTAGTAACATATTAGCAAATCAAAACCATTAACATAAAAATATAATATTACTCAGGGAATACAAGGACAGATGATAACTTTTGAAAATCTATTAACGTGAATTAAAGTACTGAGGGAAGAGAAGAGAAAACATATGATCATTCTCAACAGATGTAGAAAATGTTATATATTCATCTCGTGTTCATGAAAAAGCTCTTTGCACACTAGAAATGGAAGAGAGCTTAATCTGATAAAGGATAGCTACAGAAAACATACAGCAAATATCAGACCTAATGGGCAAAATATTGAAAGCTTTCTTCCCGAGATTGGAAATGAGAAAAGTTGTATACTACTGCTACTTTTATTCAATTACACTGAAGGTTTTGGCCAGCACAATAAGGTACAGGTAAGAAATTAAAATATAAATGTTGGAAAGGAAGAAATAAAGTTGTCACTATTCAGAGACAACAGGATTGAGTACGTAAAAATGTAAAAAAGTTAACTATTACAAATAATAAGCAAAGTGTGCATGCTTGTTAGAGTTAGAAAATAAAAATATGATTTAAAATAACACCACCACACAGAAAATAAAGATACTACGTATAACAGTAAAAAGACTTCAACTAAATAATGACAAAACCTAATGAATGAATATAAGGCTTCTAAACAGAAAACTATAGAACATTACAGAGAGAAATTATGTTCAGTCGCTTCAGTCATGTCCAACTCTTTGAGACTCTATGGACTGTAGACATTCAGACTCCTCTATCGATGGGGATTCTCCAGGTAAGAATACTGGAGTGGGTTGCCATGCCCTCCTCCAGGGGATCTTTGTGACATAGGGATCAAGCCCGTGTCTCTTACATCTTCTGCATTTGCAGGCAGGTTCTTTACCAATAGAGCCATCTGGGAAACTGATGTAAATAAATGAAATATAACATACTTCATGATTCGGAGATTCAAATATAAAAGATGTCAATCCTCTTTAAATTTATTGGTAGACTCTTTGCAATATCAATCAAAATTCCAGCAGCTGTGTGTGTGTGTATATGTGTGTGTGCATGCCCACAGTTTGGGAAATAACACTAAAATTTGTAAAATAAAAAGTAAAGGGAATAATAATGAAGAAAATATTTTAAAAGAAAAGTTGTTGAGCTTATTATATTCATAACAATTATATAAGATCTATTATAAAGAGTTAATAAAAGAGGATTGTATGAGCATAAAGATAGAAAAAGAGACAAAGAGAAAAGAGAATTCCAGGAACAAATCTGTACAAAAATACTCAACCGATTTATGATAAAGATATGACAGATGAACTTACAATAATGTTGACTGTGAACTGGGTATACATGAGTAGATAAAATTGACCCTTGACCTTTAACTCAGACCATCAATTTTAGTAAACTTCAGAGAGATCAGATATTTAAATGTAAGAAAAGTTATATCTTCTAAAAAATAATAATTTTCAAAGTCTGGATTATTTGTATAATTTGCATTAATCACTTGCATAATGAATGAATACATTGCAAAAAGTATTAAAGTTAATAGGAATGAAGACTGATAAATTCAACTTTATTAATTAAGAATTTATGCTCATCAAAAGTTACTATTAAGAGTGAAAAATTAACCCAGAGACTAGGCAAGGCTATTGTGATACTCATATCTAGCAAAGGACACATGTCCTTAATATGTAGCATGAGTCCATCCTAAAGGAGGTCAGTCCTTGGTGTTCATTGGAAGGAGTGATGCTGAAGGTGAAACTCCAATACTTTGGCCACCTGATGCGAAGAGCTGACTCACTGGAAAAGACCCTGATGCTGGGAAAGATTGAGGGCAGGAGGAGAAGGGGACGATAGAGATGAGATGGCTGGATGGCATCACCAACTCGATGGACATGGGTTTGGGTGGACTCACGGAGTTGCTGATGGACAGGGAGGCCTGGCGTGCTGCGATTCATGGGGTCGCAAAGAGTCGGACATGACCGAGTGACTGAACTGAACTGAACTGATCTATTAGTAAAACATAGACAATCCAGTTAAAACATGACAAAAAGTGGAACAGATCATTCACAAAAGAATATATCCAGGAGGCCAGTAAGCATAATATGTGTTTAACATCAAATCATCAAGATATTAATATTAAAATAAGAAGAAACTGAAATATAACTATTCTCTGCAATGGCTAAAATGAAAAATGAATAATAAATAATTGACTTTTCCAAGTGTCTTAAAGACGTGCAGCAGCTTGTACTTCTATTCATTGCTAGTCGGAGTGTAAATTGGCACACCCACCTTAGAAAAATATTTGGGAGCTTATGCTAAAATTGAAAGGGATCATATTCTATAATCTTCTACTCTATTCTTTAGTATGTTACATACTGGAATCCATGTATTTATGCATTGACAGAAATACACAAAATATTTATAGCAGCACATTTCAGAATAGCATGAAACTGAAACACCCCAAATATCTGCCAGTAAGAAGATAAATGAATAAATTGTGGCATATGTATACAATGAAATTCTTTTCCAAAGAATGAAAAAGAGTGAACTGCCTACAATCACATGAAAGGATTTGCAAGTAGTATATTGAGCTAAAGAAGTCATATACAAAAGTGTGTACTTCATAATGTTCTGAAGAAGGCAAACTAATATATTGTTCAGAAACAGAGTAGGACTTCTCTGTTGGTCCATTGGTTAAGAATCTGACTGCCAGTGCAGGGGACATGGGTTCAGTTCCTGGTCTGGGAAGACCCTACATGCCCCACAACTACTAAGCCCACACACTAGAGGCCATGAGCCGCAACTACATAGGCCTGCATGCTCAGAGCCAATGCTCCGTAGCAAGAGAGGCCACCACAATGAGAAGGCCATGCACTGTGACTAAAGCGTAGACCTAACTCCCCTGAAACTAGAGAAAGCCTGCACACAATGACAAAGAGCCAGGGCAACCAAAATAATAACAATAATAATAATAATAATAATAAATTTTAAAAAGAAACAGAGTGGAGGTTACTTTGAAGGGCGTAATGACCTAGAAGGGGTACATGGAACCTTTGGGGATGCTAGTTATGCTGGATATCTTCATCTGAGTGATGGTTACATGAGGTATGTTCATCTTACAAAAATACACTGGAATAAAATCTTGAGATTTATACAGTTTGTTGTTTTCATGGCCTACTTCAAATACAAAAGTTGATCTCACACTAAGAATGTAAGGACATTTAAATAATTCAAACATATATTTCTAAAGATAAATTTACTAACAAAAATTTCATGTTAATGGAATCATCACACCTTTCTTTGATGTTATTAGTTTATTAGGATAGTGTATTGTTTGGGAAATGCTCCATCTTAAAAGTATGGTATTATAAGGTTGTCTTTTACAAGTGTTATACTAAAAGAGAGCCTGTGGGGAATCGGTTTTGTTTGTTTCTGTGTGTTTGTTTGTTTGTTTTTTACTTATTGATGAAACTTCTCTGGACTAATGTTTCAGCTTTACCACTTCCTGGCTCTGACTAATATGGGCAGGTGACTAAAGTCCACATGATTTCTAGGCACACTGGATGTTCACAGATGGATATTTCTTTACTACCTACTCTGATATGCGAGTTATATAAATTTCAGTCTTAGATACCTTGAAAGCAAATTCTCATTTACGAAAATAATGTCTTCATGGCAACCCAACAAACCTCAAAGAGGTAGTACATAACAGATCATGCAATATATGCTGGGTAGTTTACAATAATAGTTTTCTTCTCTGATAAAATGTGTGTTTATGTGTGCATGTACAGTTGTTACTGTAAGCTGCTACTGAATGAGCATTTAAACTGAATATTAGATAAATCTATATCCCTCTGAAAGTGTGAGTCTCCATTATTAAGATTCTAATATATAAAGGATTTAAATTGAATTGCATTGTGAGAGTAATCCCAGGAAATTCAGTTCCAATAATTTTGAATCAATCCTATTTGAAATAATAAGGGAGGAAAAAAAACACTGAAGATTTAGTAATGGAAGCATAATGCAATTTTTGTTGCCAGAGTAGAATTAGAGACTTTGCAAAGACTTAGATTACTACAGGAGACATAAGGAATAATAAACTCATTACAAAACTTTGATTCCTCGCCTCTTATAGTATGAAAAAAAGATGAGATGTATAAGAAGGATTTAAACATGCACTTAGGGCTGTGAAAGGAGGGAGTTGATATTTTCCAGTCACAAATTCAGCAAGAGTAGTACACAGTAAAAAAGAGAGGTGTACATAAAACAAACACATAAAATGTGTATGCATATACACACAACACAAACTAATACAGACAACAAAAAGAAACAACTGGTAAGCAGACATAAAGAATTAAAAGTATCTTGGAAAGCACATTAGTGTACAAGGAAGTTGAACTATAATGTTGTATACATGAAGTGTATATAATGTTATAAGCCAGTGTTATCTTAATCTTTAAAAATACCCAGAAATCATAAAAGATGAATCACTGGCTTATGTAAATCTAACTTAGAATTCTAGAAGGAGACTTATTATCCAAAAAAAAAAAAAAAAAAGGTCTTGTCAGTATGGTACTGGCACAAAACAGAAATATAAACCAATGGAATAAGATAGAAAGCCCAGAGATAAGCCCACACACATATAGGTACCTTATCTTTGACAAAGGAGGCGAGAATATACAATGGGGCAAAGATAGTCTATTTAATAAGTGCTGCTGGGAAAACTGGACAGCTCTGTGTACAAGAATGAAGTTAGAAAACTTCCTAACACCTTACACAAAGATAAAACTCAAAATGGATTAAAGACCTAAATATAAAACTAGAAACTACAAAACTCTTAGAAGAAAACATAGGCAGAGCACTCTATGACATAAATCATGGCAAGATCCTCTATGAACCACCTTCTAGAGTAATGGAAATAAAAACAAAAAATAACGAGTGGGACCTAACTAAACATAAGCTTTTGCACAGCAAAGGAAAATATAAATAAGGTGAAAGACAACCATCAGAATGGGAGAAAATAATATCAAATGAAACATGAAAATGAAACTGACAGAGGATTAATCTCAAAAATATACAAGCAGCTCAATGCCAGGAAAAAAAATAACACAATCAAAAAGTGGACAAAAGACCTAAGTCGACATCTCTCCAAAGAAGACATACACATGGCTAATAAACATGAAAAAATCTCAACATCATTCATTATTAGAGAAATACAAATCAAAACTATGATGAGATATCACCTCATACCAGTCAGAATGGCCATCCATAAAGAGATCTACAAGCAATAAATGCTGGAGAGGGCGTGGAGAAAAGGGAACCCTCTTGCACTGTTGGTGATAATGTAAATTGATAAAGCCACTATGGAAGATAGTATGGGGATTCCTTAAAATACTAGGAATAAAGCCAGCATATGACCCAGCAATCTCATTCCGAGGCATATACCCCAAGGAAGCCAAAACTGGAAAGGACACACGCAGCCCAACGGTCACTGCAGCACTGTTTACAATAGCTAAGACGCGGAAGCAACCTAGATGTCCATCCACAGATGAATGGAGGAAGCAGCTGCGGTACATATCTAAAATGGAATATTACTCAGCCATTAAAAGGAATACATTTGAGTCAGTTCTGATGAGGTGGATGAACCTAGAGCCTATTAGAAGAGAAAAACAAATATCATATATTAACGCATAAAAATGGAATCTAGAAGGATGGTACGGATGAACCTATTTATAGGGCAGCAATGGAGACACAGACTTGGAGAACAGACTTATGGACATGGAGGTTTGGGCAGGGGGAAGAAGGAGAGGGTAGGTTGTATGAAGGGAGTAACACAGTAAAACAGGTTATTTTACATAACCATATGTAAGATAGCCAATGGGAATTTGTTCTGTGACTCAGGGAACTCAAACCAGGGCTCTCTAACAACCTAGAGGGGTGGAATGTGGAAGGAAGTGGGAGGGAGGTTCAGGAAGGAGGGGACATATATATACCTATGATTGATTCATGTTGATGTTTCTCAGAAACCAACACAATATTGTAAAGAAATTATCCTTAAATTAAAAATAAATATTTTTATTAAAAAAAGGTCTTGGGAAAAAGTTTGGCAAATAATGCATATTTATAAATTTTAAGTAAAAGTAAAATTTTATTGAAAATAAGACTAGTAAGAGTAGGCAGTATTATATAACCCCCATAGGAGGGTATGGCAACCCACTCCAGTGTTCTTGCCTGGAGAATCCCGTGGACAGAGGGTCCTTGGGGTCACAGAGTCAGACATGACTGAGCAACTAAGCACACAGCACAGTATTATATAATGTGTTAATATAAAAATGGAAAATGTAATACTTTTGTTCCTGTTAGTACTAATTTTTCATTTATAAACTGCCATTAAGGTTGCCTTTATATAGAATGTGACTGTTAAAGATTTACATTTCATAAACTCGTAGTGTCTGAGAGGTTCATAACATCAGTCCTTACTTAAATGGCTCTAAAAATTTTTCTATAGCATTTTACCACCATAAATGTGCCTACCGTACTCTTTAGGACTTCAACTCTTTTGAGCTGAAATGAGGACACTGAAGGTTCATTACAGAGTATAGGAGAAGGTAGAGTGAGTGAGAACTTGCCATGGACTCCAGTACATGTAGGTTCACTTAAGATGAATGTAATAAATAAGAGACCTACACATTTTCTCCCCTTTTAGAGGACATTTGAAAGTGCTGTCACGAAACAACATACATTTTCACAGTCAGTAGGGAAAACAGACAGGGGTCAGTGAGGACTTGAACTAAAGTCACCATTTAGAGTTGTTTTCTCTGGAGAGTTTAAGGCATTTTCAAATATGTCTAACTCTACAACTTTTACAATGAGAGAAAGCATTTCCCCACCTTTCTTCTGAGAGCTACTACTTGGTTCATACAAAACCTGTACCTTCCAAGCTTTGTTTATTTGATATCAAAGCCACCATCTGATTAAAGTTCTCATTTAGTTGGAAACTATTCGAAATATGAAGGTGATTTTAAGGAGTAAAATAGAATGACTCCTCTTTACAGCCTGGCTTGCTGGAATTTTCACAATCACATAATCAAAAATTGTAAAAATTCTGGTGGTCAACTGGTTCCCTTGATGCTGAAATTTCTTGGTATGTATTTGAGGGAAATAATAGATTGTGTTTTAATTGAAGCAGCAATACAGTTGCTATGATAGTGAAGGGGTAATGTATAAAATTAATACTGTGAAGAGAAAAACCTATCAAAAATATTCCCAACATAATATTGAGTAGAGTTTCCTGGGCTTATTAGGTCCTTATTTTCTATTTTATATATAGTAGTATGTATATATTAGACCCAATCTCCCAATTTATTCCTTTCTCCTTTTACCCCCCTGATAACCATAAGATTGTTTTCTACATCTGTGAGTGTATTTCTGTTTTGTAAAAAAGTTCATCTGTACCATTTTTAATTAGATTCCACATGCAAGTGATATATCTGTCCAATAAAAATTTTAAACATTCCCAACAGCTTTTCTACCCTGCTGGTGTCCACTGGTTAATTATATTTCACCTCATTTCTATGCTGTTTAACAATATATGGATTAATAAACCATCACTAATGATTTAGAAATTATCACACTATTTATGGGCAAAAGGTGCATTGAAAAGTTTTCTTCCTTAGCCACCAGAGAGCCTAAATTCACTATTGAAATCATTTTCCAAAACCTTTTTGGAAACTTCCATCAGTTTTATTTTAAATTTCCTAAGATGCTATTTTTTCTATCATATATTCAATTCAAATCATTCTATTTTATAAACTTGCACCATTCCTCTCATCCCTATTCAATTATAAATTCTCTTATTTTGCATTCCCCCTGTTGACTGTAATTTACTGCTCATGCCTTCCACCCTTCTACTCGTGGAAGGCTCAAGAATTATTTACTGAGCCTACCAGTATATCTAAATTTGTCAAATTATTTTTTCTCTCTTATAGCCTGAAAAGGAGAGGCTGTTTATTTCAGTCGATGCCTGCAAAAACAGCAGCTTGTGGCAACTAGTTAGAAGCAAATTCCCAAGTAACGTAGACTTGGCAGTATTCCATTACCTTTGATTATAAAAGGGCAAAATTAATGGGCAATTCATGAGGCTATGTGACAGAGAGGTGACCAAAAGTCACTAAGATTCAAATGGTAGAAGTCAAGGAGTTGTTTATACCAGGTGCCATTTCAGCCTTTTTCCATCACTTGTGAAAAGAGTTGACTTTTGTGGCCAATTGAAATGGGCTTTTCCTTCCAGACCACTTTGTCACATCTCCTGTGTTTAGAAAATTAATCTTTAATGAATGCTAATCAAGCTTCTAATTATAATATCTCTATATTTAATGTTTGTGTATCAGATGAAAGGCAAACATTTGGGGGCCAGTTACAAAGGACATGAATAATTTCCTTAGAAGCATATCTAATTAATTTTATGGCTCTATAATATCTTTAAAATTTGAACTCCCATCATTTCATTAATTTAGATAAAAGTGAATCTTCAGCATGTATATATGGCACTTGTGTCAAAAATTATGATAAAATGAAATAATTTCAATCATGCATGTTCATCTAATATAGATAATGATAACACATTTGGGATATTAGGGGGATGTATAACACTAGTTTATTGTTCCATTTTATTGGGGCTCCCCAGACAGCTCAGTGATAAAGAATCTGCCTGCAGTGTAGGGGCTGCAGGAGACGTGGGTTAGATCCCCGAGTCAGGAAGATCCCCTTGAGGAGAGCATGGCAACCCATTCCAGTATTCTTGCCTGGGAAATCTCATGGACAGAGGAGCCTAGTGGGGTACAGTCCATGAGGTCACAAAGACTTGGGCATGAGTGAAGCGACTGAGCATGCACGCATTTTTTGTTTGTTTGTTTGTTTTCCTCTTTGTTTTAGCAAAGTGTCTGGGACATTCATACGTTTAAGAAAACAAATTAAACCATAACTTCTCTTGTCAGAAAGCTTACTGCTAACTTTTAAAATTGTAATCTCATCCAAAAGTATTTCAATGACTTGCCAATGATCATATGCTTGTGATCTTGTAACAATATTAAGTGATAGCTCCCAAACCTGTATTACTTTTAACGACAACAACAACAAAATTAGATGGTATTGTTCTAGGGATCTGGGCCCCTGGATAGTTAAAAACCTACCTTGTTCCAGATCTTACAATAAGAGGAAACCATATATTGGCGGGGTCCAGCCTCGGCGGGTCAGGGGGTCTTGAGGGATGAGTGGCGTTGGAGGAAGAACTGAGCTGAGTCGATGTGTGGTGATGGAGCAGTCTCTCGTTTATTGTTGTTGGTTTACAGTTTTATAGCCAAAAGACATCCCCATTACATCATTACATCACCTATCATTCTATACAATTTTTTGTTTTCTGCCTCCCATAGCAACCTTATCATTGAGTTCATTCCCCAAACTATCATGAAACATTCCCTTTGCAGAAGTCAGATTTTTATGTAATTAGATTTAACAATAGCATGTTTACCATTTGAATGTCTTCAGTATACTTCATTCAATCAAGATAAGTACATCAACCTAAGTAGAAAGGTTACATTACTCTTATCAGGTACAACTTTGTAGAAGCTAGAGGGAAGGGCTTAAACTTGAGACTGTTTATTCTAGTAACCTACTCCAGTTCTTAGGAGAAGAGGAAAGAGGACAAAGAGACAATTTAGAGACAGGAAAGAGAACTAAGAGACAGTCAAGCAGCACTGCTTTAGCAATAAAACCCTATTAACCTTATAACTACTATAATGAATTCCTATGTCTACATTATCCTAAAGCAATCAATATCTCCAACTATGCTGGCCACAATTATGAGCATTCCTAAGTCTCAATCGAGCCTGATTTCTTCAAGGAAGCGAGCCTCCTCCGTGGAGTGGTCAGGGGAGTGGGAGGTGGAAAGGTGACCCAACTGGTGGTGGCCTTGCCATGACCTCCAGAGAACTCTTGGTAAATTCCCCAGTAAGGAGTAGTAATCCATTTAAATGTCCCTTTCATTCCTCCATAGCCCCCGGGGAAGGTGATCCACCTTCCCAGATCCTCTGGTCGATAAGGTCTGGGGGGATTATCTCAGGACAAATTCTTTCCAACTGTGACTGACCTACTGAGATGAGCCAATGTTCCGAGCATGGACAGAACTTCCAAGAAAAATACCAGGGTGGGGCTTGCCCAGGATGCCCCGATAAAGAAAGTCAGCTTTGCAATTTCTTTCTTAGGCTCGTGACCTTGTCATCCGAGCAAGGGGGCATCCTGACGGCTCCCGGCAATATATCACTTTAATGTTGAGAGTTATCCCAAAAAGAAGCTTGTGGAGATTCTCTATCCTCTATGCTGGAGTTTTACCACCTGCTGGCCATCTAGAGCTAAAAGATAACCACATTCATTACAAATGTGAGATTAAGAAAATAGAAGAATATGTGCCTTGGCATAATTATCCTTCTGCCAAAATAGTGAGAATAAAATCTGTATATGCATGTTTGCCTGTGAAGTGTGTGTGTGTGTGTGTGTGTGTGTGTGTGTGTGTGTGTGTGTGTGTATACAAGGCATAAGAGGGAAGGCAAAAATATCACATTTAGTAGACTTTGCCTCATTAACAACTTTCAGTGAATCTAACTTGATAAGATCAGCATTTTCTTCACTTTTCTAGGAGCAAAATCATGTTTAAAGAGTATGATAGCTTTTTCTTGTACTTATAGTCTTCTAAGACAATGCACCTATTACTCACTGTTCAAGTCTATGTTGATCGTTGTCTGTTTATGAACTGAATGGTTAATGAGACTAAAGCATAATATAAGGCTCCTGTAATCATTTATGTATACAAAAGTTGGTCTAAAAATGTGGCAAGGAAGAAATGATTGGTATGTAAATAAATATGCAATAGTTCTCAAGGTTGAGAATTACAAAATAAAATTAATCAATTAAAGAGGCTTTGCTAGAGTGAAATAGAAGTATAAGGAAAATATGGAATTTAAATTGTTTAGTTTCACAGAGAGGCTGGCCGATTATCAGTGTAGTTCTGAGAATATCAGTCATGGCACAACCCATTAGATTTACCCGGCTTGATTTTTATATTTGTAATCAAGCTTTAGTCAAACTTGAAATAAATACAGCAAGTCTATATGCATTCTTGAAGAAATGACAGTGATTAGTTGCTTTACAAAGAAACAAAATATATTTCGTTTTAAACTTCATCAATATAATACTGTGTGAATGACTCACGTTTGGAAGATCAAAACTACATTTTGGAGTTGGAGTTAATTTTAAATTGATATGTATTGGTAAAGACATGTAGCCATTTGAGCGTCCATCTCCACATCACATTACCTATTTCATAGCTCCTTAGTGAGGACTAAATGAAATGATTCTAAGAAATACTTTGCACTGGGCATAGTGCACGCTGAATGTGGACAGTGCTGGCATTTCCAATTATAAAACAGAAAGGCTATAAGATACTCCTGACTATGTGCCCACTATGATATGAGCACTTCTAACTTTTTCTCATATAATGTATATAACAGTTCTGTAACTATGTTGTCCAGGTACTGAGTTTCAGTTTCCTCAGGAATAAAATGAGGTTAAATACCATTTTCAGAATCACATTGGTAGTGGAAGACAGAGATGAGGCACCAAGCTTTGGTTCTTGCAAACACTAGATTCCTCTTTATACTTCAGCAACTGCTATTGAGCTCATGGTCAGACTAGAAAAGAGATGTAAATCTTTAAGGATATAATCAGACCTAATTTCAAATACCTTATAACTCATTCATCTACCTGATTCAAGTAGATAAAAGGTACAGTGTAAGTTTCTTGTCTTAGGGTCACATGCTACAAAAACTCACTTACATTGAAACTGGGAGCTGCATGCATCCCCTCTGAATGGGAATGAATTAATTCATAAGACATAATAAAGTAAAAGAAAAAGGAGTAGTAGAGGTGAGACATTTAAGACTACTGGTGTGATTTCTGGGAAGTAAGATTATGTTTCATTACTTAGTGGTTGGAATTCCGAAGGATGATACTCATCCATCCATAGTTAATCAAATTAGCATATTGGTGAATAGCCATGGTAGTTAACCCAATTCAGATCTCGTAGCATTGCCGGTGGGGTTAACCAACTATAAATTTGTAATATGGCTCTGATTATTTGGCATGTGCTTTAAAATACTTTTATATTTAATGGAAAAAATGAATATTTGAAGGTTTCAGAGGTCAGAATTTAATAAGCTGTCAGAAAGAAGAGTTTGATATATCAAATACAAGTCTATTTCTTCATATTAAAAAGCTGAAGATCTATCCTCTCGATTTGCTTATAAATATTCAGTGCCACAGAAACACAAATAATGCTCCATTTTTCAATGCATTCTGTGTAATTTACACGTGATGAAAAGATTATTACATGGTACAGTCAGAGTCAAACAGTATTGCACTTATTACAAATAAAAAATTATCATGTGGCCAGGTTAGCAATATATGAATGAACCTTATTTCTGTGCATGCATGTTTGTGTGTGTGTCTCCGTATAACTTTTTAAATTTAAGGACTTAAAGATTAAGGATTATGCATTAAGTTCTGTGCTATTGGAATTACATGGAAAGATTAAAAGATTATTATCTGTTTACACTGATGAAAATCTTTATGAAAATGACAATATTAAAATAACTTGGCTTATCTAATCCAAAAAGATCCCAAGGTCAATTTTTAGTACAAAATAAAATTCATATAAGATATGAGCCCCTATCTTAAAGATTATCCCCTTTATCATTATTAAAGATACCTTCTCAACAGTTAATGTGGTTCTAGCCTTTTTTGGGTTTATGATGTTTATCTTTAATATATAGTCAGTCAAACAAGTAATAGTGCAAAAATGGGCTGTGTTGTACCCAGGATAAGCAACGAGATAAATCTTGGAATTATTTTTTCTTTCATACAATGGACTTTATCAATAAAATAAAGCTTTCTTCATCTAGGAAGCCTCTTTTAATTTGTTCAGAGACAGTCTATCAAGCTAAGCTCCAGCAAATGGTGTTTAGAATAGTAATTTATGCTTTTTTTAAAAGCAGCCAAGCACTTGCTATTTTTCCTTGCTGAATGGTCAGATTCCATAATCACCATATTGGAAATACCCTAATTAAGGGAAGTTGAAACAGACACACAGGCTTTGGAGAAGAAAGTTGAGTTGCACGTTAAAATGCAGTATCCTCAATGCTGATGTTATTTTTTCCTTCCCATAGGGAACCACAGTCAGATATCCCGAGTACCTGTTGCTATTAAAGTGCTGGATGTCAATGACAACGCCCCTGAATTCGCATCCGAATATGAGGCATTTTTATGTGAAAATGGAAAACCCGGCCAAGTAAATATCTCCATGTTGTTAATGCTGAATATGTTTGTATACCACTGTCTCATATTTGATTAACCTGCATTATAGTGTGCATTTGCATCATTTACAACCTGCAAAGTCAGAGGCAAGAATCATCCACATGGGAAAAGAGAGGGAGTATTTTTCTCTCCAAGATACTATTCTCTTCTGACTTATGACCAAATTGGCTCCTGAAAAAGCATGGCCCGTGGTGCCATGAACCCAGAGCCAAAAAGGATCTTAAAATAACTTGGGATAGGGATGATCACAGGGGAGATCTTAGAGTAATGGGGCCAAAATGTTAAACCTTCAAATGACAGGAAGTGAAGGGAAAAAAAGTCCATGGGGAAGACATGTCTGTTTCATACAAAAGGTAGGAATAACATATAATAGTGGAACCCTAGGAAGACCAGTTGTAGGAAGTGCATTTTTAAATCTGTTAGGTGTAGCTATAGTTAGATAGACATAAGATGAATAACATGTTTTAGACATGTAAGTAAAGCATCTGATAATTGTGTGCTGATGTGTATTGATGGAACTTTTTGTTTAACCTCTCTTATATAGCATAGATAAGACAGGAAGGAAGAAAGGAAGGAAAGGAGGAAAGGAGGGCAGGAGGAAAGGGGAGAATAAAGGGGAGAGGGAGGCAGGAAAGGAGGTAGGGGGTGGGAGAGAGTTAAGAAAAAACAACAACAAAAACACACCCTGCTATACTCTGAATGTTATAATGGAAATAGTCTATGTAAAGTTCGAAAAAAAAACCACAATGTAATAGATTTATTTTAACAAGGTGCCAAAGTACTGTATGTTTAAGAAATTTATCGTTTTTCAACTTCCTAATTTATTTCTGGATGGTGACATTTTAATTTAAATAAACAGCAGCTGACAGCATGACATTGGAGTTGTTAATCCAACTATTCTTGTTCCTCATGTGGGTGTTAGGGATGCAACTTACTATTTGCCAAGCGTTTACCTGACAAGAGTCAGATTTCTTCCACCTAAGAAGGGAATAGCACTGTGGCTCTATAGTTTTATGTACTTATTACAGAAGATCAAGTTACTGCTCCCCTATAAAACAGTGGATGTTTTCCCCAGACTGCTCTCCTCTGTCTGAAGGATTAGCATTGTTTCCATCCACTAAAAGATGACACAAGTACATGTGTATGCACATAAATTAAAAGCTAACATTTTAATAGTAAAATCAGTTTTAAATGCTAGGCATCATATATGTTATAAACAAAATATTCACCTTCAGCAGTGATATGCCAAAGGCGACCTCTTCTTTAAAATTCTACTCTAACATTAGTTTCAGTGTTTCTTGATCTCCTCATGTTGAATTGCCCTCTACTTGTCTTATCCTTTGAGTGTTTTTATTTGTGATCCTTTGAGGATGGAGTGTATATACGTGGCAGTAAATATCATTTAGCTAAAGTTGGTGAATGGAGTTGATGGAGAGAGTTTGGTCAGAATACATGCAAGGTCAGTTTTCAAGGATATGGTTGTGTGGGCCAGATTGTTGCTGGGTGAGGTAGCCAGTCACAGAGTTATGTCAGACATTTTTGATTATACAAAAACTGTCAAATGCTTTAGAATTTAAATAAAACTACATTGTTCATGCAAAACTCATCACACAAGTTCAGAGAGTCAATGGCATTGATATTTCAAAAATTCCACATTGGCTTCACTTGTGATATTGACATGCATGCCTTTGGACCTCCTGAAATATGGAGGTTTACCCTGTGGATTTTGTCTGTTTCCAAGGTTTTAATGATTCATCAGCAGTTTTTAATCCTCAAAAAAAAAATGCACTGTTTCATCACCTTTCCTATGCAAGATCAAAATAAAAAACAAAAGTCGATTCTTTGTTTTATGATTTTTGCAAATCAACAGAAATGACTCACTCTGTGAAAAAATGTTTATTGTGTGTGTACACTGCACCATCTTATCCTCAGATGAATGTTTAGGCATGTTTATTTGACTTCATACTTACATGAAGATATCAGATATTTGTCTGTTCAGCATAATTTTTTGGACATATGGCTGACTGGTTGATGCACAGTTTAAATAGCTCCTGAATTCCTTGAATTCTTTGTGCTAGTAAGAACTCATGTTTGATTCATTACATCATTCCCAGGTCACTTTTAATGGCTCAAATATCTCATTTTTGTATTTAACATTTTCAAGAATTCGTATTTGTTATCCACACTAAATAGTGTTCACTTATATAAGTTCAGCACGGATGCACTTTCCATCATGTTTCATCCTTCCACATGATTCATTTTGAAATTAGAATATTAATTATCACAGTCCCATGCAAAAAAAAAAGTCAAAAACTGAATTAGCACTAAACTCAGTCATTTCTATATTTTTCAACAATTAACATCTGCTTTATAACACCCTCATAGAAAGACGTGCAGGTGACTTTGAAATGTCTGGTTTGCCTAGAAGATATGGATTTAAGGTCTGCTTTCTGGGAGATGATGCAGCTGGATATTATATTATGTATTCTATGCAGCTGGATATAATATTATATATTAGCAATAATCAAGCACAAGCCATCAAAAAAACCCAATCCGTAACAAATCTTCTGCCTTGGGTGACCCTCTATATAAAGAGGTATCTAAAACATCTCACAGAATGAAAACTAGTTGCACCATGAACACAAGAGAATGCTACTGCACTTGACTGTTCTCCACTGGACTCATTTAACAGGGTCTAAAATACAGAAAAAGAAAGGAAAGCCACCTTTCTCTTCTCTAGGCAGAGATCCCTAGTTCATGGTACGCCTGTGCTAAAATTGTTATAGGCTCACTGTCAAAGTAGAACTGGAAGTCCTGTCTCTTTCTACCACCTTCTCATGATGCTGAAGTAAAAGATGACATTTTCTTGAATTGGTTCCCTTAAGAGAGTAAAGACCACCCATGACAGAGAAAAAGAGTTCACAGTCCATATTGTTAAAAAAAAAAAATCAATGTGAATCCGTTTTAGAATCCTTTTAAATAATCCCTCTGTTTCAAAGTTCAATGTCAATGTGGTATTTTCTGATTACTAGTTACTCTTATTTAAAACTTAGTAATAGCTAGTTACTCTTATTTAAAACAATTTCCCCCAGATAGCTACAGGTAATTTAACTTAAAAGTTATAAGGTGATGTATATTTTTAGTCTCCAATGTAATACTGCCATGATATAGTCATCTACAAATTACTTGGCCCTCAGTTTAACAGGATGAATAAAAAGATTCTCTCCACTTACTCCTATTTGATGGTCAAAGCAGAAATGAGGGTATGAGTTAAGGATTTCAAAATTAGAAAGGAAGACATATGACTGAGAATGTATGTATCTAATAGTTTGATAGGTTTTGGTCAGTCAGTAAATGCTTATTGAATACAAACTATTAATATGTCCCAGAACTTGGCTAGACACTGGAGATTTAGTGGCAGACAAACATCAGTCTTTTTCCACATAGAGTTTTCTCTCTGGTAGACACCTAATAAAATTAGAAATGACAGAATTGCAAGAAAATATCTCAGTATCCCAGAGGGCAGAAAGGAAGTTGAAGAGATGAGAGGAAATGGAACTATCTTAATGAAAACATCCCTTAAAAGGACACATGCCACCAGAGATAGGGAACATCTATCAAGTGCTGAGAAGAAGTCAGCCCGGGATAAACCAGGTTCTGTCTGAGGAGAACGGACCTCTGACGGGAGAGGTGGAGGACCAGGTAACGGCTCCACGGGAAGAAAGCAGTGTCTCCCTTCACTGTGATGATACCGCCACACTCAGAACCAAACATGAAAATTACAAACATCAATGGCCACTGTTGGCCAAAGGGGCTCCCATAACTCTGTTCTACATTTTATCTCCTCAAGAGGGTCTTGCTAGGATTTTATTTTAGACGCGTACCTCTTGCTTACCATACATACAGAATTAGAAGAGTTTGCTCCTGATGGGTCAGTGACACAGGGACTGAACTGAAAATATGAAATGTGAGTCAAGGTCCCTGAAGTCTCAGAGAATATTTATCTTTCGAGAATTAGTTAACAACAGACCCTTTCAGCGCTTCTTTTTTTCCTTCAGAAAGGAGCTTCCCTGTTACTGTAAATAAATCTAGTGGAATATAATTTAACCTTCATCATCATCTGTAGAAATCGAGATGTGCTATTTAGCATCAAGTTAATTATGTTTGGGTTAAAAACATACTTTGGTTTATCTCTTTAAATCCTTTCTCTCTCTGACCAATACTGAGGCAATATAAAGTTTGCTTATCATGGGACTATCACAGGTTAAAGAAAAAGATAATAGCCTATATTTATAGATATGTATCTAGCCAATGCTCTTCATGTAATGGATATTCACAAAATTTTAGAATCATCCTAATTTAGCAGTGACAAATATTTTAATAATTAATTTCTCAGATATTACCATTGAGACACTTGGTTTATTCACAGACATATAGTGCATAAATGAAAAATCATTTATTTATTGAACAGTATTTACTGTGCATCTACAGGATGCTAAGTTTTGTAATATTACCTGGGGAAACAATGTAAAAAGAACAAAAAACAAGTGTTCCCTCCAATGGAACTGAATGAGGAAGAGGGATAATAAAAATGATAGAATGAATCAATAAGATAAATTTTAAAAATTAGGCTGAAGAAAACACTAACACAACTTGGACAGAAGAGAGTATAGAAAAAGCAGAGATAGTTTATGTAGCATTGCCAAGACAGTTACTTTTTAACTGGGTATAATTTAAGTTGAAACTGAAAAAAAAAAATGAGAAAGGGTATTTATACAAGAAGTGGAAGCAGAAGTCTTCTAGCCAACAGGATAAGCCTGGGCAAAGATCCTGAAGGCAGAAAAAGTTTGGTGTGTTTGAAAAATTGAAGACATCTGTCACTGAGAATAATAAGGGTAATAAACAAGTTTAATAAGAGTATAATAAGAAAATGAAATTGGACAAAAAGAGTATGATGTTTGAATAAAATCCATACGTACTCACACACACACAGATGTGGGCATGAGCAATGAAACAGGAAAAGCTTCAGAAGGATGTAATTGCAAAAGATAATGGTAGCCTGGCCTGGCAGTGAAGGGCGAGAAAGGTGACTGGGGAGGCTGCATGCTTCCATGCATCCAGTAATATATCCAGGCATCTAACATGTACTCAGCACCACTGTGCTTGGAGTTGGTAGTGTAAAGGCGTTTTACAGATGTGGAAGCTGAGGCTGAGAAAAGAGTAAGTCTATCCACACCCATGAAAAGTAAGAAACATGGGCTTCAAAGTCTATTCTTGAAGGTGCCCCAGTCCCTGTACTTTCTAGGATTTCACAGTGCTTCCCAAGGAGCAGATTTTGGAATTCCATTGCCAGGGTGGCATACTTTCTAGAAAAACAGTAATGAGAATAATATTCTGATCAAGAATGAGCACTTTTCAAAAAAAAAAATGTCAACTCCCATGATCAATAACACACTCTATTCAAAAGAATTCTACATAATAAGAAAAGTAGAATTAGCCCTTGATAAACAGCAGCTGTGAATGAATTTGCTATCTTATATATATATATATTATATATATATATATATATAGTTTCTGTTGGTCTTTTTCTAATAAATGTTAAACAATGAGGTGAAATTATGGCATTTTATAACACTCATGAAACAATAAATACAGAATATTTAATTTTAACTCTCCTGCCAAAAGGCATCTTTCAGGATCTATCTGCATACACAAGAGGGAGAGAAGATTGATTTTAGAACAGATGAAACTGATAGCCTCAACAAAATGCATAAAATACAATTTTCATTTTACTTTGGGTGGAGTAAGGAGATGGTAAATCACTGGAATGCATAAAACTGCATGAAGACGACACATGTAACAAAACATTTCAAGACAGTCCCTAATCGAAGCGTAACTTTTACAGTGGAATTTTGACAGAGGGGGAAAGCTGAAAAAAAAGCAAAGTGAAAAAAAAAAAAAAAACAGAAGTTTTGAAGGTTTGAAACGAGCACAATCTGAGTCATAGATCTGCCATTTACCAGTTTTGTAACCTTGGGTCTTCTGTTAGTTTAAACATATTTTAGGAATATCTAGCTTAATATCAAGTGCTCAATAAAGAACTATAATTAGTACTATATATTTTAACTAGTTTCATAATTTTAATACCAAAATATTTTATTAGAATTTTTTGGTTTTATTGCTGTTATTGTTATATATTTATGAGCTTTGATTTGGAGCGAAACATTATAAATAATCCCTAAATGAGTCAATATAAACTAGGACAATCTATTCCCCTATATTGGAGTAACTCTTCCTCTGATAACTTATAAGTCTTATATTTGTCAAGGGTAGAGAAAGGGCTCCTACATCATTTCTCCCCATATGAATTTGTGGGATAATATAATTATTTTCTTCAAGTACATTGGAATCAACTTACAGGACCACATACAATCTAAATCTTTTTTGAAATCATGTTTGCAGCCTCTGTATGTTTTGGCTGACCCTCTTGCATGAATCCAAATCCACAGGCTTTATTCTGGCCCCTCACCTAAATAAGTAATGATCCACAGGAGAAAAAATGGTATAAAGGACTGTTTACAAATCTTGGGCTGTTGCTGAATGATTCCTTTGTTTTATTTTCAGCCTTCAAGCTAGTGAATGAGAGTTTAGATGGAAGCATGGTGGCCATATGTGTACATGTGTATGCTTGTTTTCATTTGTCCATGGAAACCATGATGATGAGCACACCTTTTTGAAGAAAGTGAAATTGACAGTAACCATTAGGAGGTTGTCATCCAAGGCTTTGTGTTAGTGACATAAATTGGGCAAGATTTTATCTCAGTTAGTAGAAAAATCCTCCTGCAATGCAGGAGACCCCAGTTCAATTCCTGGGTCAGGAAGATCCACTGAAGAGGAGATAGGCTACCCACTGCAGTATTCTTGGGCTTCCCTTGTGGCTCAGCTGGTAAAGAATCTGCCTGCAATGCGGGAGAACTGGGTTCGATCCCTGGGTTGGGAAGATCCCCTGGAGAAGTAATGGCTACCCACTCCAGTATTCTGGCCTGGAGAATTCCATGGACTATATAGTCCATGGGTCGCAAAGAGTCAGACATGACGGAGCAACTTTCACTTCACTTCACTTTATACAAAGAGGAGCTGATGTATTATCAGAAGGGCAGAGATGCAGATGGAGTTAGTGCTATAACTACCAAGCTGTGTAGACTCAACACCTTCAAAAGGAGATTAAAGAGGGCTCCAGTACTTTAAGACTGGTGTGGGGTTTTAGAGGATAGCATGTCTTAAAGGGAATGCCTGAGAAACACTTTTACGGTAAAGTGTGTCAGCAAATGTTATGGTATGTGGTGTGTCTGTGTGTATGTGCATGTTATTACCCCAATAAGGTTGGGAACCACTATATTAAACAGTTAAACAACATTATCTTGTATTGATTTTGTTTAACTATTAGTTCCCTTTGCATTAATAAATACATATGAATCCCCAATGTGTTAGAACCAAACACAGTTGATTATAAAATCTTTTGAATTTCCTTCACAGAAAACTATACAACACATGGTAAATGGAACTCAGCTGGAAAAGTCTTGCTTCAGAAGAATAAACAATATTATGCTTAGCATTTTCAGCCTCGGAAGTAATGTTTATGAAATTCATGAGGCATCAGGAAATATTCCTGTGAAGTTATATAGTGGAAGATGGAGAGGAGATAAGACTAGAAAGCAAGTTGAGACTTCTAAACTATGTTGAAAACTGAATTTTGCCCTACTGATGAGATTTTCAAAGCAGAGCAAGTGATGGAAAAATTAAAAAAAAAATGTTAATCATTTCAGAGGTATACAAAATTCACATGAAATATGCAGAGACCAGCAAAAGAAAATAAGAAACAGGAGCAACTGGAAAATTCAAACTTTGTATAAATACATCCTTCAAGAATCTTTGCTTTGTATCATTTTATGTTGACTCAGTTTCAGTAAAGGAAAGGGGAGTGAAAAAGAATGAAACAAAAATGTTGGAAGTTCTGTGGCAGGTTAGTGAAGGCACAGGTCCCAAAAGTCTACCCAGAGGTCTGCAGATTTTACTTAGTGTTTAAAAGAAACATACACAATCTAATCTGCATTTTCTTGCTGTAGTTTCTGTAGTTCAGACTTCTAAGATACATACTGTAAAGAGCCACCTAGTGCTTTTTAAAGACAAAGGTATATTAATGCAAAGAAATAAGACATAAAAAAACACTTTGGGGAGTAAAAGGAAAATCTTAGTAGAAATTGGATTGCCTTGAAAATTATTTTTTTTAAAAAAGTATCTAGGAACTAGCCATTAAATGAACATGAATAGTGCTTATTTAGAACTATGTTACAAAGTTTTGAAAATAATTGAGGATAATTGGGTCATCCTGTGGGTTTTAATGTAATTTCTCAAATTCCTGTATTTCCTCTTTTTCCAATTCATCATCATTGGCATTAAGTGATTTCTTTTGTAGACATAATTTATATTTTCAAAGATCACTCTTTCAGGGCATGTTTCTTAGCCTGTTTTGTTTTGTTCTAATTGGTTAGAGATACCAATGGTAATCTTAAAAAAGCTACAGACCCTCCCTTCATATGAGTGCATATATAAATACTTTCTTAAAATTTTGCTTTCATGTTTCAAAACTACTGATCTAAGAAATTTATTGTTGTGTAGCTGTGAAGTCATGTCGGACTTTTTGTGACCCCGTGGACTGTAGTCCACCAGGCCCCTCTGTCCCTTGGATTCCCAGGCAAGAATACTGGAGTGGGTTGCCATTCATACTCCAGGAGATCTTCTCAACCCAGGGGTCGAACCTGCATATCCTTCTTGGCAGGTGGGTTCTTTACCATAGAGCCATAGGGAAGCCCAATCTAAGAAATTAGACGTTAGTATTTCAGGAATGTTAACACTGATAAAAACCATCAATAATAGGCCAAAGAATAAATGGAAAACCCAAAATTATCCTGTCCTTTCTGTACTGCCTTTGATGTCTCCTTACTTGCTCGATTTCTACCACCTTTAAAATCAAAAAGGAACCTTTAATACTCATAAAATAAATTAACATAGGTGGCAAGAATGGATAAGTTCACCCCTATGCTATCCAAAATATTGGAGGTCCGAGCCCCAATTTAACTGAAGTACATGTGCAGAAGGTATGAACGCCAAGAAAATTTTGAGGCAACCTGACACAGGGGCAGGAGGATGTAGGAGTTTGTTATCCAAATTACTTGGAATCAGATGCCATAATGTCTTTGATGCACTGTAGTTCTTCAGGTCTACCTCTCAAGGTTATGTAAGAATTAGTAATGATTTACAAATTCATCCACTCATTCATTTAGGCAATACTTGTTAACTAGCTACCATATGTCAGATACTTTTGTAACAGCAGTAATAAGGGGAAAAAAAAACCCACTCATCACTTAAGAACAAATCAATGGATAATATCTACAGAAACTCAGAGGGGATATTCTAATAGATTCCATAAGGATTTTAAGATTGTTAACCAATCAGGTCACCAGAAATGTGTTGGTTTGCTGGCTGCTTGCCTTTTGAAAAGTTAATAATGATAGCGAAACTGTACTACTCAAAATATTTTTGTGTCAGTATAAAAGTCTAAACTAAAGCTTAAGAAAATGTTTTAATAAGAACCTGAGGTTTGCTTTAATATAATCTGAGGTTTAATGTTATTGATTACCAATGAATCATTTTTTTAAGTGTCAGAATTATGGTATGGCCCACAGTTCTCAAAAAACTTTCTTTTTTTAGTTTTATGCTTTAGAAAGGTCATTTGATTTCAAGTCAGAGTCTGCTCCTGTGGAAATCCAAGTATAACCTGGGAATTCATTTCCTTATGCCTGACCTCAGATAAGCTTTGTTTATCTGATGAGATGTATATTAGCTTTTAGATTCCTTTGAAATTAATCCACAATACATTATCAAACATTCGATTTTTCAACTGCATCCTAACTTTATTGAAAGAAAGTATTTAAACTAGATGCTTTTTTTAAATTTATTTTTTAATTGAAGGATAATTGCATTACAAAATTTTATTGTTTTCTGTCAGACATCAACATGAATTAGCCATAGGTGTACATATGTCCCCTAAACTAAATGCTATGTATGTACGACATACACAGTACTATGGAGTATGTAGTATATCAATATACTACATATCAATAGAAGTATCAATAACAGCAGTGAGAGGGGAAAAAATCCACCAACTCATCACTTATGAACTAATTGATAACTTCTCCAAAATTTTTATATCATTTTCATGAAATAGTTCTCCAATTACTTAAAAAGTCAGCTGATGTCTAAGTAGCTCACAGTGGGAAATATGTGCACTTTTCATTTGCCATCAACTCAGTGTGCCTGTAAAATCTGCTTGCGTGGAGGCGCACTTCCTTGAATAAATCTATGCTTCTTTTTCTTCTGTTGTTTAAAACCAAATGTATTCAGATGTATTACATCAGTGAAGATTTCAGCCTTTTAAACATGGGTAACTTTATGCATTTTAATAGCATAAAGTCCTCCAAATGATCTACCAGGCATCTACTTTAAGAGAAAATGACCAGCCAGGCCATATGCATTAAAAATAAATGAGGTGTCAGAAATGGTTTAAACCAAAGTCCTAACCATACCCAGTTCATAGGATATTTGGAAGATAATTTCAAGATTCACCATTTCACCACTTTTCCCCCAACACATCATGCCCTGATTTTGATGTGCGCTTGACAGTACAAACTCTCCTAATGAATTATAATAGGGGGCATATAGACACCAATCATTTCCCTTGACTCAAAAGAGGGATCCCAGTCTTAAGCATGCATCAGAATCACCAAGAAGAGTGTTTAAAACACAGATTTCTAGGCCCTATTCCAGGAGTTTTTGGTTCAACAAGCTCAAGAAGTTGCATGTCTTACAGAGTTCCTGGCTTAAATAAATGGTAGAAAAAAATATTCATTGCAGGTGTAATACGTGGTATGACAAATAATTACACTCATTTACTTCAGGTAAGCTAAATTATTGCCTCTTTTGTTTTGGTTGTGAGAGCCTGACATGTATATTCACTTACCAGCCTGTATGAGTCTTTTTCATGAAGATGACTTAGAAATATTAAGAATGGCGTTGCTTGTGGGAGATCTATCCATTAATTACACTTCAAGAATGCATTTAAATTTGAGTGATTTCCACCCCGGAATATCAAGAAATCCTCTTTTCATTTGTTCTTCTTATTTTTATTATTATTATTATTCATTTCTAAATATTTTCTTGGCCATGCCACACAGCATTTTGGATCCTATTCCCCAACCAGGGATCAAACCTAAGCCCCTTGCATTGGAAGCACGGAGTCTTAACTGCTGGACCACCAGGGAAAGTCCCTGATCTTCTTCACATGTGCTCATACACTTCAGGAATTACTTCTTCAGTAGGTGCACTTGGGAACAGAAGTCTTTTGAAACAAAGTTGGGTAAAGGAAGGAGATGATGCTACATGTACTCACAAGTAATTCTCCCCACTCTGTTCTTCATAACTGCCTAAACGAAGGCTCCTGTAAAATTATTCTGTTCAATATTTGTATGTGTAGGTTGTCTATAACAAAAGAGTCATCTGGGTTTCAGAGTTTCTCCCCTTCTTTATAAAACCGGAACCCCAGGGAATCCCTCTGCCCTTAAATGTCAAGGCAAATAAGCCAGGTGTTTAGATATACTAAATAAAATTGTTTCCCCACCTAATCTGATAGAAGCGAGGCCCTGTGCGTGTAATATCAAAGTTGTTACACTTACCAAGGTGCTATGTCATGAAAAACGGTGTTGACCTTAACAAAAAATAGCCAGTAACAATGATGACAACTACTACTCATTGAACATTTACTAGGAACCAGACAATATATTAAGAAACTGATGTGAATTTACCTAAAGAACAAGATCCTATGAAAAGTATTTTTTTCTTTTAAAATTTAGGAATACAAGGAGACTGAGTTTCAAAAAGAGTTAAATCTCTCCATGTCATGCAATTAGTAAAGGATGAGATTATGACTTCTATCAAGGCAGCTTTATTTTGGAATTGATCACCTTAATGGCTATCTCATTGTTTTATCCATGAGTTATATTTTGCACCATTTTCTGTTACTCAAGCTAAGTAAAATTATAAGACATTCCATAAGGTCCTTAACAAGAGTAAAACACCTACCAAGTAGGAATATGTTCCATTTTTTAAAAATGAGAGAAGTTATTTCATTTATGCCTGAAATAACCTTGATATACTGCTTACCATATAGCATGTGGGTGATACAATGCAAAACTCCACAGCTATTGAAAATGTTCTTAAATTGTGGTTCTCATCTTATGTAGGCAGTAAGGTCCAAGGCAATGATATCTTTTTCAAAAAAAAAGTGATACAATTTTTTCTCTTTAATGATACTGGCAAAGTTAAATAGAACATACTTGTTCAAACAGACATATTGGGCATCAAATTGTATTCCCTAAATTTCACAAACCTTAAAGTGTTTCTGTGTTAATGTTTGACAGTAAATCTGATATCTCCTTGACAGTCATACTTCGTAGGCATACTTTTTTGGTAGGAATTATGTTGTAGCTATTTACAGTATTAGTATAAGCTGTCATTTTCACTCCATTAGCTGTTGCCCAGTGTTTCATACTGAAGTGATTAATGTCACATATTTATAAATATGAATTACTAAGTGAATTCTCTTGACATCCCAAGGAACAACTTAGCGCTAAGTTAACGCAGCTCTGCAAATGAAATAAGCACACTCATCTGGCACCGATTCCGTGTATGTGTATCTATCCAAACAGTTCTCTGCACGGTGGTAATTCTTCTAAGCCCTATAATTTATTCATCTAGGATACACTCCAAAGCATTGTTTGCATGTGTATTCCACTAGCTTTAAAAACAGTATTCATTATTGGGAGGGAACAGAAGACACAACCCTTCAGAAAGGTGTGTGGCAGTCGTGTTGGTGTCCAGGAACATGCTTTTTGGCACTTGTAGCCTAATCAGCGAAATGAAAGAGGAGCTGTGAGGATTCAAGATGTAAGTCCTTTACCTCCAATATCCTCCCAGAAGCCACACTACAATCACTGTACAATTCCAAATTTCATTCTAGAAGCCCACCCATACTCAAAGTGGAAAGAAACCTCTAACTGCCCAATGAAAATGTTTTCAAATACCCTGAAATTTGCTATTTCAAGCTACAGATAATAAATGGACACAAAGGTAATGACCTTAATTTTCATGAACTTATCAGAGCTAGGTTTCAAAGTGATGAATGTTTCTCCTTATCCGTGGCACAAACTATCCATAACAATTTAGAAAATGGAAAATATTCCTTGGACCAAAGTATCACTCCATGAGAGGAATGTCACTCAGCTTTTAAAGGCAGTGTGAGCCCTCTGATGTCATCAGAAATGCTGACGTCAAGTTTTATGTTACAGGTCATTCAAACAGTGAGTGCCATGGACAAAGATGATCCCAAAAATGGACATTATTTC
Organism: Antilocapra americana; assembly: GCA_007570785.1. Taxonomy (NCBI): domain Eukaryota; kingdom Metazoa; phylum Chordata; class Mammalia; order Artiodactyla; family Antilocapridae; genus Antilocapra; species Antilocapra americana. The sequence goes on from ML663025.1 coordinate 1,328,905, forward strand.
TTATACAGTCTTCTTCCAGAAATGGTCAACAATCCGAATTTTACCATCAAGAAAAATGAAGGTAAATATACTAGCATTGGGAAACAGGATAGGATATACATCAGAAAATAAGATGTGACTGCATAATTTCACTGAAAATATCAGCACAGTATTTTTTCTTCACCTATGAGCAGTTAAAATTTAGCTTATCAGCCTAAAGGCATGGTAATTGCATCTCTTCCTCTTTCCCGTATTCAAACAATACATACAGAAATTGTGAATGTGCAAGTTAATTTTATCCCAGGCAGTACCTCAATCACCTTACTTATAAGAGATGAACAATAAAGATTTAAACCCTGTGAAAGTTCCAGTAATTTTAAGATACTGAGATATCTGATAGAGGAGGAGCTGGCTTATACTTTGCAGTTGTTAAGTTTTAATTGAATGTTTACCAAGTCTTTAGGGAAAGCCTATTCTAATTTTGCCTGGATTGTGGGTACACATTAGAGGTATTTGTTTTAAGCCTGTACCAACTTGACAACAGCAATTAGATCTGAAAATCCTTCTTGAAGGACACCCCTTATCAGTGTTATTTTGGTGCTAATATGGACTGATTTTATTGTTAAGTCTTCACAGAGAACATTTAACCCATTTCATTATTTGTTAAGAACCAAGCTCAGATTAACCGTTTCCCTCAACTATTATCTATTACACAGGAAGGTCATAGATCATTTTTTAAAAGTCTACTTCATCTATACATTTTTCTCTTCTAAGCTGCAGTATATTTAACAAGGATTTTTAGCTATTTATTTTGGCTCAGATGTATTTAAGTCTTCATTTCAGATATTTCACAGAATGATTAGCAAAATAAATGTGCTGTCAGGGTCTGTCTTCTGGCTTTACTGTAGGCATTTGTTTAGATTTATGAATAGTCTATGTTAAAAAAAAAACAAAATTATACCCAATTAGAAGAGTAAAATCTGGTTCATGACCTTTGAATTACTTGTTTTTTTTCTGTTTCGAGGAGGTAGTGAATTTTGATAAAACTTCCCTTATGAAGTGAAATAACATGTACGGCCCTTGTTAAAGAATATTCTGGCCTTATCTTTTAACAAAACGCTACTTGTTTCTTTAGGGATCATGACTGCATCACAGAAAAGGAAATGAGAAAGCTGTTACATAGCTATTACTCATTCAGCTGGCTTCCACTGTTGCAAACATTAAGGAGATGAAATCTTGATCTCTCTCCTCAGTGATGGAGTTACATGTGTTAGCCTCCCTTAATTAGGAGCTCTAATCCAAGTACACTGTTTTTGTTTTTTGGGTAACTCTGCCAACATTTTTTTTTTTTGTGGAAGTCACATGACCATGCCTAAGATGAGAGCCCCCTTGGAAATTCCAAACTGAGCTGAAAGTCTGTGCAAAGTGTGGGAGTGCTTACTTTGTGAACTAACAGATATCAGTCATTATTTTTGCATATCAAATGCCCTACATTTAAAAATTCTCTGTGAAGAAATGTTTTCCCATCCCAGGTTCTGAGCTCCTTGGCGCTTTCTATGCATTCTGCAACTCAAGATATGCCCATTGTAGGTACGGCTCAAAGATACTGCATTAACGTGTACTGGATGAGTGAAAGGTTGTTACTGCATGCCTGTGAAGGTGTAGTTTGGTGCTATATTTATCATGCCCCAAATCCTTAAAGATGAGATTTTAGTCCTAAGGTGAATGCATTTCAAGTGTTTTCTCAAACTTTTAGAATTAATACAAAGTAGAAGCTTGTATACCTAGGAAAACGCCTTGTGCCCCATCACACATTTCAATACAACTTGCAGTAAAATATTAAAGATATGTGGGTATCTGTTTTCTCTTGAAACTAGAAAACACGACTTAAGTTTTGACTTACCTCACAAGTGTGTGAAATAGTTGCAAAAAGGGGGTGGTGGGGGTGGTGGTGCTAGGTATCACAAAAGAGCCCGGAAGAGAGAGAACACTCTGTGCCATGAATGTTTATGTAAAATTATGTGTTGATTTATTTTGTAAAGAGTGACCATATAATTTATTGTTCTAATTGGGATATTTTTTTTAAGTGAAAGGGGTTGCTATTTATATTTATCCCTAGAAAAACTATAAACCAGGATGTCTTGTGGAAACCAGGACATATGTTCTCTGTGACTTTGGATTTAGGATCCAAATATTCAACATCTCCATAGAGATAAATAAATCATGAACCCACGGGTCTTTAGAACAGATATGTCAAGTTTATACACGATCTCTCTTTTTCTAGATCAGAAATTCATTGAGTTTTATTTCACTGTTTGGAATATGGACAGTTTCTAAGAAAATAGGAAATAAACCACAATTTGTCTCCTCTTAATGTGTAGAAACCATTAAAGTAATGGAAAGAAGTTGTCGGATTTAAAATGCTGGGGATACATTGATAAGAATATAGAAAATATGATGTCTTGTGAGCCTGTTATCCATTCCTTAAAATGATAAGAGAACATACACACAAAAAAAATTCAAATATTAGACATCATTTACCCTAAAACTATGGGATGTTTTATGTTTGAAACATGAGAGAATCAAATGACAAACTCATATTCAGAACGTTTTTTTTTTTTCCTTCTTCAGATTGATTTTAAAATGGTCAATAGCTGATGTTTCTCCACTGAGAACATCATGATTTACAAGTCCCTGCCCACCAGATAAGGGTTAATATTTTGAGAGAGGCAACATAGTCAAATCCATAATTGATGGGCGGATGGCTCCTCTTATTAGTTGGATCTCTAAGGGGGAGGGCTTCAGTATTTGGCATTTTCTAAGAAACCTGCAGCATGTCTTTCAGTTTGAATTTACTGTGATCTTTCTCTCCTCTCATATAGCTCGGTCCTTCTTCAATTTTCAGCTGACTAATTCATAATCACAAAACAAAACGAGATAGAAATTAACTGTCTCTTGTCTCCTATGCAGTTGAGTGATTTCACAAATAATTCTCTTTCTGAATATATGAGAATTATATTCCTGCCAGAATAGGAAAGGAAACTTCAACACAGATAAAGGTGAAAACAAAGGTCAAAAATGTGATGAGTCACTCATCACACATGCACACTAAACAACCACAACTTACATCTTCTCAGCTATACAGCCCCAGATATCATTTTCTTCATCTTCCAGTTGGATGAATTCATAAACAAAAGGGAGTGTGACTGACTGCACTTGATTGAGTACTGACTACGATTCTAATTGTGAAAATGGAAGATACTCAACCATTAACTATAACAAGTCAGGGAAGATAAATGAACTTCCCCCAGATACATAAATATCTTGAATGCAGAAAATCTGAGACTGACAGAAACGTGATATTCTCTAGCCTGCACACTGTAGTTAGAAGATTTGATGGAAATTGCCAGAAAGCTAGCTGGAAAAATGGGAATCTTTACTGAAATATTTGAATCACATGTGTAGAGTAATGAGAATAAACATAAAACTCTGCCCTAAAGAGGGTCTGTGGGAAAGAAAGACATAGACTTGGCCTCAGTTATAGCTTGATTAGACTACTGGTTAGGAAAAACAGCGGGGAAACCAGAGTATCTGATGACACCATTTTTGTTTTTCTCTCTTCTTGATGACTCTTCATTAACCAAAATTCTATTAGCAAGAGCCTCACTCTAAAAGGCATGATTTTGATAATTAATTTGGATAATGGAGATGCTGACTGGAGCTTTAAAATAAGTGTGCCCTGAGTTATCTCAATGTCTATTCCATAGTTACCTGCTTAGAGTATAATTCGTGTTTTGTTTGGCAGGGTTTCCATCTTAACTCAATTGCCAACTTCAATCACTATGTGTTTCACTTCTTTTGATCCTCTAGAAACTTTCCTTGTGAGAATACTGACTGCAGACAAGTTATTTTAAGCCTCAATTTTCTCATCTGTGATACCAAGGATAACACCACCTACCTACCCCTTAGGTGTGCTTTGATGGCTATGAGTAACCCATGGCTTACAGAGCTACAATCCCAATGTCTGGCACATAGAAAAATGCTCATCATGAAATGGGACAAGATCCTATTTACATGAATTCATTAATTCCTAAATGTCCCTGCTATGTTCCATTTCTTCTGGTTTACCATTCTCAAACAGGTCTCCTTGCAGCTTTAATTCTGTTGATTTTTGAATGTTGCACGGTAGCTCTGAAACTGGCCTCATTTGGTAGCTGTGAAACCATGATCCTCACTAATATGCCTTGCAATGCATTGCAGTCTAAAGGGTATCATCAAAGAAACATAAAAGAGAAAAAAATAGGAAGATGGGAAGGTGGGGAACGACATTTACCAGCCACAAAATCGCTGGGATTCCTGGATCTGGTTTGAAATATGCAGGCTTTTTTTTTTTTTTTCTTTCTCCTTTGCCAACATGAAACTCAGCTTTTTCCACACAAAGGCTAATTCCAATTTCCAGCTTGTTAAGATGACATTCCATTCTAGCATATCAAGTTGTTTTAAATCCATCTACTACCTCCCAAAACAGACTCTACGGGAATCATTTTGTATAAGCTGGAAAGTTAACGACAGTCTTCTGCTGTCTTCTTGCTCTTTTGAATAATACCAACTTAATTCAGAAGCCTCTTGTCCCAAAACTAAAATTTACTGCTTGGGAGTGGGTTTCCCTCCTTCAAAGCCAGCCTGAGCTGGTCCTCTGCTCTCTACCTTCTCTCCAACTGAATCCTCACAAACACCTTCCTGTGTTCAGGAGGTGGGTTTCCAGGCAGACTTCCTCCTTCCTCCCTCTTAAGCCACTCTACCTCATCTGGGCTGAATTAGACCTGAAAGGCCTCCTGACGAGCCACACAGCAAAGAGGACCACCCTGGTAAGCCGATTGTCCTCTTTCTGGCCACCTTGAGTCTCATTAAATACACCAAGCTGCTTTGAAACTAACAGAGGACTTTCCTAAATAGCATCTCTTTCCTCAAGTGTTCTTTACAAAAGCCTCCATCCCTCAGTGACAGTGGACTCATTATTATTGGGTTACTCTGGCAACCATACCTAAGCAACAAGTGTGCTTGTGTGAGTGTGATATGAATACCTATCCACGCATGCTTCCGACACGGTGATCCTGTCTGCTCTGCCCCCACAGTGGACTTCCACAGCATCAAACATTGACAAGGCGGCTTTTTCATATATGGTGTTAGCTTTTACCCATATGAAGCAAGGCATTTTTCCTCAGTGTTAAGTCATAAAAGGTAGTGCTCAATTTGCATGAAACAGAAGGGCCAACTGGGATTCCAAATATGCAGAATAGCATTATGCATACATGATCCAAAAAGGCTTCTGCTTCAGTAATTCATAATTTATTGTTTATGCTTCCAGCAATGTTTCGTTGATAAAAAGCCATTTATGTTTCATTTTGCCTTCTAAACTGTAATTAAAGACGATGTGCAAGTTAAGAAAAATAGATAACAGATCCGCACTTCCAAGTTGAGTGTGACTGTAGAGTTTGGTTCAGAAAACTAGATTTTCTTTGCTTAAGTAGTTTTTATAAAGCTCTTGTTATTTTGTATCATTTCCAAATCTTTTTTTCCCCGTACATTTGGTTTTCTTTTTTTAAGTCATAACACAAGAGTACCCTCAGAAGTTAACAGTTTCTTTTGCAAAAATTGATAAGCCTAAAATTATTGCTCTGATCATACATAGTACAGCACAGCATATATTTTCCAGTGTATGTTATGGAAGACAATTTAGTTCTGGGATTGCTGATCCCTATGGATATAATTTATATACCCTGCATACACTGATATGTGTAGTTGTCCATATGCTATCCAAAGTTATGAATTGATTCAGAGCTTTGCTGTCAATCTGCTAGCAATCATTTCTGGTTCTTATAAAGAATTCTAATTCTGAAGATTTTTGAAAGAGAGAAAATAAGAGATAAATTGGTACATGGTTAGTTACCTTGAAGTTATCTTAAAAGTTCTTTATAGCACAGAAATTTGTTTTATTTTTGTTTTAGAATGTTGCTTTCTGAGACTTTTGCTTCAAAAGAAAAAAAAGTAGAACACTTATTGTTGGAATCACTGTACATTAGGGGAAGTATAAAGAATTACTCAGAGAACACTTTTTTAAACCAAATCTTGTTTAGACTACTTTGTTGTTTGTGTCATTAAAGAATAATGTTATTTACTGATCTGTCATCTATTTACAAGCATGAAAACAAGCCTTGGGATTCTGCAGGTGCCAAATAAACATGACTGTCCTGGGGTAAGCACAACCAGATATTAAAATTGAACGAGGAAACAAAATGAGCTGTCAGTCTATGCAAATTCTCCCTTTCTAAAAAAGTATTAAATGCAGTTGACAATCACTTCGTTTCCTTTCAGCATAGAAGTCCGCGCTTTGAATGAACTTGAGCACTTTACAGATACAACATTAGGCATCTGTGACATGCCATCTAGGGATGTGACCTGAATAACACCCAGCCTGTTCTTTGGATCCTTCCGTTATTAGAGTGTGTAGAGAAGGCAGAGAAATGATTTGGGAACAGTACAGGGGACACTCACATAGATAAACATTTAAGAACCTGACTTGGGATGAATTAGAATGAATGATAAAAGAGAGCCCTGTGGACTATAGAACAGCACAGGCTTTCTGGTTAACAATATTTACTTTTGAATCCTAGCTCTTCTGAATCTGAACTGTGAGGACTTGCACAAATCGCTGAATAACCTCAAGCCTTTTTCTATAAGAGGAAAATAATAACTATCCCTATGTTGTTTTTTATAAGAAAATATTAAGTATAAAAGTGTGCTAAGTTAAGTGTCTGGTGACTAGAAGGGACTCAATAATCCACCCTGCTTCTTTCTCTTCTTCTTCTACCAATTTGTGAGCCCCCTGAATTTGTCTCATTCATCCAATGCAACAAACAAAAATATCAAAAAGGAAACCAAAATAAAGATTTGGGTGATAAGTAGTTATATACTGTTCAACTGTCCCTTACCCTAGAGGCCAATGATTGAACATATCAGTAAATGTTGGCCATGAGTAAAGCAGGGAGAAAGCAGAAATGGGAAAGAAGAGTATTTACATAACTCAAGTTGTTCTTTGAATGTAACCCTGATTACCATAAGACAATCAATAGCTAAAAATAAAAAGTACGTAAAAACTGTAGGTTTTCACAGGACTCAGTCCAATTGCACATATGGTTCTCTATATTGGCAAATGGAATGTTTAAGAGTTGATAGAACAATAACATTTTTGAGCTAGTAGTGCCTTAGTAAATAGCCAAGTTATGAAGACATTAGATTCTAGATACAGAGACTTCAAATGTATTTCTTAAAAATCAATAGTAGAGAACCCACTGTATAGCACAGGGAGTCTACTCAATGCTCTGTGTTGACGTAAATGGGAAGGAAATCCAAAAGAAGAAGAAAAGTAAAAGTGAAGTCGTTCAGTCGTGTCTGACTCTTAGTGACCCCAGGGACTAGCCTACCAGGCTCTTCAGTCCATGGAGTTTTCCAGGCAAGAGTACTGGAGCGGGTTGCCGTTTCCTTCTCCAGGGATCTTCCTGACCCAGGGATCAAACCCGGGCCTCCGACATTGCAGGCAGATACTTTACCATCTGAGCCACCAGGGAAAACCCAAAAGAAGAAGGGATACATGTATACATATAGCAGATTCACTTTACTGTACAGTAGAAACTAATACAATAGTGTCAAGCAACTATACTCCAATAAAAATTAACCTTAAAAAAAGACAATGATGAGAGATGTCTCTCTCTCCAACTTTATTTTCCATCATTCTCTCCCTTCTACCTTGTTCCCATCCTATACATCCTTTAGACTGAACATGCAAAACTAATTACACTTTTTGTAACTACTGTCCATTCTTTCTGTCTGGAAAATATTCTCTCTACTCCATTTTCCATCTGTCTAATTTCAAGTCATGCATAACAACCCAGGTTCCTCTCAGCTGTGAGCAGAGGAAGGGAGTACTTAACATTGCTGGAAAGTTTTCTTTGCTTTTCTCTGTAGGATTATGATGACTGCTAAGGTAGACACGTGTATCTATCTTGAGTCAAGGAGTAGCTCCTCCACTCTCCTCTGAGGTTATTGATGAGACAATATATCTTCATTCACTCAGATATTCATTCGATACCTATTTATTTAGTGCTTACCACCTGCAAGGCACTACCCTGGGAATTGAAAATAAAACAGTGAATAACATAGGCACTGTATTTGTCCTCCTGTATAGAGTATTTTTGTTCTCCTTAGGACTCGGTCTTCTGCTAATCTGAATTCTCAGAGAGAAAGGCAATAATTTAACATTGCTTTTTGTCATCGAGGGGAGAAATTCACAGGCTAAGCCTGTAAAAATGCTGTGATCTGAGGAAGAATGATCACACATTCTAACTTCTATGCTGTCATAAACAATGTTCCTGCTTAAATCTTCCTCAACTTGTGAAACAGTTTCTACATAAAGGATTGAAAGTGAAAGTTGCTCAGTTGTGTCTGACTCTTTGTGACTCCATGGACTGTACAGAATTCTGTACATGGAATTCTCCAGGCCAGAATATGGGAGTGGGTAGCCTTTCCCTTCTTCAGGGGATCTTCCCAACCTAGGGATCGAACCCAGGTCTCCCACATTGCAAGCAGATCCCTTACCAGCTGAGCCACCAGGGAAGCCCAACGTAGTGGGTTAGGTTTTCCTAGATTCCCTCTTTCTCACCTTAACAAAGTGTTTAGCTGGTCGGGGTGGTGATGCACATCTGCAGTCACCAACAGATAATTCTCCCTATGAGTTTCAGATTGGTGTCCTCATGATTCCTGAGTTCAACACATGATGTGGAACTATATATATATTTTTTAAAATATTTTTTCTGCTTGCAGAGTCAAATCATATTGGTGAGCTCTTTCCAAATTCACAGCGATCCACAGACATCACTGCAATTTGTGCTGCAGGACTGTGAGCTAGGGCTGACGACTGTAATTTTGCAGGTTTATTAGAATCCATTCTGGTTTTGATCCACATCTCCTGATAAATAGTTCATGCCTTTTCCAGTTGCTATGCATAGTTGGTTTAGGTATCTGTCAGCTAACAATTTTCAGCTAACTTTCAATGTCATATAATGTTACTTAGGGCCCCTGGCAACTAAAAGATGGTATTGTTCTGGTTTCTGAACATCATGTTGGGTTCATTTTCTATTTGTAGCCTGTTTTATTCCTAAACTGCCTCTGTCTCCAGAATGAATGTGCTGATGCACTTTGTAGAGGAAGACAGTAATTGTTGTCCTTGGATCTTTTTGGGTTGCTCATTAACTTTGCTTTCATCCTAGTAGATGGCCTACTAAAATTTCTTACCTCTATTGCTTGAGTATATTATTCTCAGCCTTTTGAAGGCTGTTTATCTTAAAGCAGTCTGAAATAAAAAAGGGTGCTGCTGTACCTGGTGTGCTGAGCAGAGCCATCCTTCTCTGAGTTTCATGCTTTCATTTGGTCAGAGATCGCTAGTTTCGTCAAGGTCACACTGTGATGTACTCCTCCCTGGACTTTAGTTCCCTCTCCCACAAAATGAATAGGTTCATGCTGGGAGCTAAGGACTCATCTATTCTAAAATACTGAATGTGCAAACTCATGGTATTAGGAGAAATAGTACAAACTTTGAAATCAGACAAGTCCCCCATCCACCAATTAGTGAAGATGTAACTTTGGACAAGGCTTTTAACTTTCTGTAGCAGGCCGTGTTGGACAATGTTAAAGCAAAACCACTGTGATGAGCAAATGAAAGAATGTAAGGTGAATGCCAAGGGCAATGTGTGAACTTATGTGATACTCAATGAACTTTGTCCTCTTTATCAACCTTGAAAAGAAATAATGTAAATGGAGGTGATCTTTACACTAGAAATTATTGTACCAGGTCTCTTCCATATTAAAAAGTGAATAGTATTATTAGAAGATATGCTTCTACAGTTTTATAGGTTCTCGATAACATGTTGAGCAGGGTTCTGGACATATTAAAGAATTAAATTATTCCCATACATCCAAGGACTCAATGAACATACGATACATGGCTCTAACAGTTCAGAATTGCTAAGTCTTGTATATATTCTAAGACTGAAGACAAAAGAAGTTAACAGTTTTATGAAGATATTTAATTACTGGATTGAGTTGTGATTTATCAGAAGGATCTCTCAAAATGAGAGTTTGAACAAATTTTGCAAGGATAAGAACATAGTTACAAGTACAGCTGCCTGTCAAAGTTGTGGAAGAATGATCAGATATATGAATAGTTTACTTAAAGGAGAAACAGGGAATGAGCAAAAATGTTTCTAAAAGAAAAATGCAATGAAATATTTTGTGAAGTCATAAACTCTGTGATCATAAGACTTCACTTGATTACCAAAAAGATATTAATGAAGTAGTTCTTTGTATTTTGAATATATCTGCATCTATTTTTAAGGTTCTTCATAGGACAAAAAAATGTGCCGCACATTGAAGAGGCTTTTACACACACACACACGCAGACATACACACACAGAGTTTACTAGTGGTGCTGGGAATTAAATTGATATAAATACATGTTACGTGTTTCAGTAATAGATTTAGAAGAATTTTCTCAGTGTACAGTTTCAAATCTTAAAAATAAAATAAAAGAAATAACGTTGGCCATATTCTGAAATGTATTGTGAGTTGACATAAAACTTTGTCATGAATGTTGGAAGGCTAAAGTTCAAAGAAGAAAGTTTTAGAATAGTTAAGAGACAATTATCTAGAATTCATTATCTTTTTTTCCCCAAAGAAAGAAAACTGAACGTATGCAGGTAATTATATAAATTTCACATTTGGACTGGGTAGACAAGAAAAAATAAAAAAACAAAAACTTATACCCCTATATTAATCCTGTTAGAACTTTTCTATCTTTCTAAAAATACTTATACTAAAATGGATGTTTAATTTTGCAAGAACTTGTCTTTCAAGGGATAATCTGACATTAAATATACCATGAACACAGAATTGCTTACAAAATAACTTTCACTGAGAAATACTAAAAAGGATTGTAAGATTAGAAAGCATGCTTACATCTCTGTTTAGGATATTATTTAAAAGTCCCATCAATAAGACAAATCTGTACTTTCTTACTTTTAATGGGTTATATATCAAACTGCAAAAAAAATGCTAAAATGTATTGAGCACCTATTATTTCAGATAGTATACATAATATATATCTACCTATTACTATATATATACATACACAGGGTGAGTATTATTAGCGCCATTTTTCAGATGAGCAAATTGAGGCTCACTGACTTGCCAGGCACAGAATGCAGCTACAAAGCGGCTAAAACTGCATTCTCATAGTAGCACCTGCTGCCTTTCGATGCCTTACACTATACTTCTAGAATATTTTCTCAGTAAAACTGTAGCTATTTCATTTATAGCTTCCAAACACTTGTGCTTTCTTTTTCTCAAAATATAAAAAGTTAGAAATTAATAGAGAAGCATCAAAGAATATCATCACAGTATTAGTTGGAGAAAACCTGGAAACATCAACAAAAAAAGACTAAAACAAATGATTCACTATAGATATTGCAGGCCTAAAACACACAGAAAATTTATTATGCCTACTGCTTAGTGAGCATCTACTACATGCAAAGTGTGAATCTAGACTGTCTGACAATGGTCTTTAATAGTCATTACAATGATACTGAGTTATTAAGAAACAGTAAAGCATTAGTTCCCCATGCTGATGGGAACGATGTCTCTTGTATTGGACTAATAGTCCTGGTTGTCTTGCACAACTTTCCACTCTATTTTTAATGAAGATATAGAAAGATACCTTTCTATATAGATATAGACAATTATATAAAAGATAGAGAAAAACGAAAGCTACAAAAACTGATAGTCAACATATTGCCAAAATCTGGAAGGCCTATCTAATTAAAAAGTTGAAAAGGTCTTGCTACATAATCCTCTTTTAATGATCACACAATATCACTCAAATATATATACACAATGCATTAAGACAAAAAGAACACAGATAAATCATTAAACATTTTTTAAAATACAAAGAATCTAAAATACATTAAATGGAAAGAAAAGGCATTTAGAAATATTTACTATTTTTTAGAAATGGGACTTTCATAGTACTTCAATTCCACATGAACAGTTTTTATATAATTTTTAGTAATATGATGGGAAATTTACATGATCTACAGTTAGAGACACATAAATACTTGACTCCTGATCTGGATCAGTATCGTTTGTCCCTTGACTATTCTTAGGATTATTATGTTCATACAGAACAAAGTAGGGACTTCAAAACAATGGCATTGAACCTATACTTCAATATAGTCTGAGTGAGTGAAAGCAAAAGTCACTCAGTCCTATGTGACTCTTTGCAACCCCATGGACTATACAGTCCATGGAATTCTCCAGGCCAGAATACTGGTGTGGGTAGCCTTTCCTTTCAGCAGGGGATCTTCCCAATCCAGGGCTCAAACCTAGGTCTCCCGCATTGCAGGCAGATTCTTTACCAGCTTAGCCACAGGGGAAGCCCAAAAATGGAGTGGGTCGTCTCTTCCTTCTCCAGGCCATCTTCCTGACCCAGGAATAGAACTGAGGTCTCCTGCATTGTAGGGGAATTCTTTACCAACTGAGCTACCAGGGAACCCCCTTCAATATAGTCTAGTGAATTATTTCTAATGGAGATAAGTCAATAGTGGTGGTCCGAGACCACATCAGGGCAACATGCTATCTTAGCCTTTTTTCTGACTGAAAGCCTAAACTCTCATCCGATGCCTTTGAACTTTGATATCACCAAATATAAGATATTGCTAAGGAGATGAATCATTAATTTCTATCCAACTAAGAAAAATAACGTTCCACTAAAAGGCTGACAATTAGATAGAATACAATATGGCCTCAGCTATAATACACACTCTTATTTCAAAGATATTTCAATCAATATGGTATTTAGATTAATAAACTTGAAGAAAAACACACTGCCTTATACAGAACTGGAGGAAATGAACAAGAACTTAAGTACAGGGACTTCCCTGGTGGTCCAGTGGTTACAAACCTGCCTTGCAATGCTGAGTAGCAAGGCATGGGTTCAATTCCTAGTTGGGGAACTAAGATCCCACATGCTGTGAAGCAACTAAGCCTGCATGCCATGTGCTGCAACTAAGACCAGGTGCAGCCAAATAAATATTTTTTTTTAAAAAAAGAACCTAAGCAAAAAAAAAAATAATAATAATGCTGGGTATAAAGATCACTGGGCTTCCCTGATAGCTCAGTTGGGAAAGAATCTGCCTGCAATGCAGGAGACCCCAGTTCAATTCCTGGGTCAGGAAGATCCCCTGGAGAAGGGATAGGCTACCCACTCCAGTATTCTTATCATTCCCTATGGTTCAGCTGGTAAAGAATCCACCTGCAATGCAGGAGATCCCAGTTCGATTCCTGGGTCAGGATGATCCCCTGGAGAAGGGAAATGCTACCCACTCCGGTATTCTGGCCTGGATAATTCCTTGGACTACAGTCCATGGGGTTGCAAAGAGGTGGACACAACTGAGCAAACTTCACTTTCACTTTCATAAAGATCAGTACTCTACATCAACATTCCACCAAATTTAGAGTTTAAGCAAAATGCAAGTGCTCTAACAAAGCACATTTCCAAAGGCAGTCATCACTTTTATTATATTACTCATTTGTATCTTTCAAAGTAAGCAAAGCACTGTTACCAAGGAATTACTTATCCATTTCTCCTAAAAGCGTAGCTTCCAGTGTCAGAACTGTAAAATGGGAATTTAAAATCCATATCTTGGCTGTGCAAGAGTCTCCTGGAAATGCATTATTGGAGTACGTGCTAAGTCTCAATTGTAAGTGTAGAATATGGAGGTTTAGCATTGTAAAATTTCTCTTATCAGAGCCTTTCCTCCTCAGAAGGGTGATGACAATGAGCAGGTGGTAGAGAACAGCAAAGTAGCAGGGGGTTTTAGTAATGTAATTCAGATGGACCAAGTAGCAAAGTTGGTAGGACCTTATAACTGGAGAAAAGGAAGCTGGCGTCAGGTATGGATGAAATTTAAGGGGTTAAACTAGCTATATAAAACCTTCCCATAATGTATCCTGGATCTCCATATGTGGATCCCAAAGAGGGATACGGAGGGTTAAATTAGTGAGGAGGACTCGGCAGCAAGAATTCCCAAAAAGTCAAAAACTCTTCACTACTAGGTATGTAGATGTTCCCACCTGTGACTCTCCTTCCTTAAGAGCAGTACTCAGCCAAGGCGCTTGTTCCATGGGTATTCCTATGGTGCAGCAGGGGGGCAAAGATGAACAAAATAAGATGTCAGAGAAGTCCCCAGTTCCCTTAAGAGATCCGGGGAAATTTTAGGAAACCAACAGGCCAAAACCAGGCTGTGAAGGTTAAGCAGATAGAGTGCATAATTTACTAGTCAATTCCTGGGTCCCTGTGAGGTTCACATTTTTAAGTCTATTGGATGTTGGGCTTATACAAGCAAGACTGCACACATTACAATGGGCCTGAGCCTCCTGATATACAGCATGCATTCATTTGTTTTCTTAGAGGGCTGAGAAGGAAAAAAGTTATGATGCAGAGAAAATTGGAGGAAAGAGGGGAAGCGTGGGCTGTTCCAGCTGTGATTCTATTATTCTTGATCCCACACGATTTGTGACTTCCATGGGCTTATAATACATAAAATACTCTTAGAAGCAACAATGATGAAAGTGAGCAGTGACAGAGACAGTCACACAAGATAGGGAGGCCATCTCCCACAGACTGGGTTCTGTCGATGGCCCACATCGCTTATTAGCTGCTCTTTGATAAGTATTGCGTTTCTCAGCCCAAGTCTTCTCTTAAGATAAGTACATCTAGGCGTTACTTACAGCATTTCAAAGAATTTAAAAAACAAATTATGTGACCATAGAGTATAATGCATGGGCTCAAAGGGAAGATCAAAAAATGGTGGCTGTGTTTAATGAATGTAAGAAACTGTTAAATGAATGTATGCATTTCATGTAGCTTCACACAAAAGAGCTTGGGAAGCACTTACACTGCTCTTAAACAGAAAACAACTAGATGGAGAGAGTACATATATTTATTAAAACATATTTGCTTATTCAGGACAGAAAAGCTCTCTCAAATTACCTGAACAGTAAATGGAAACCGGCCCAAATAACAAAAAGTCCAGGGTTTAAATGGCTTCTCTCATGATCAGATCCAAGTGCCCCAAGGATGTTACGGGCCCTGTCTTTCCCCAGCACTCTTCCTCTGCTTTCTTTCTCTGTGCTGTGTTGCTTCCTCTGTACATTTTCTCCAAAGAATGGGAAAGAAAGCTTGCAGAAAGTGTAGGCCTTTATGATATGACAGCTGAAAAGATCTCACAGCTTCTCTATGCCAGGTTCCATATCAACCCCTGGTTTAAAAAAATGGAGTGAAGACTTGCCTGGTAGTCCAATAGTTAAGCTCCATGCTCCCAATGCAGGGGGCCCACTTTGGTTGCTGTTTGGAGAACTAGATCCCACTCCTGCAACTAAGATCCTGCGCACAATAATGAAGATCCTGTGTGCTGCAACTAAGACCTGGTGCAGCCCAAAGAAAACCAGCACAAGGTCCGTACTTGATCTAGGAGATGAGCATGTGACTCAACTAAGCCAGCCTCTGTGTTTATGGGGATGAAATGCTCTCAGGGCCACGGCTGCATGAATTGTCCCCTGTGCAAGGCCCTAAGCCCTGGGAGGAATGGTGACTCAAAGCCACACACACTCCCTTTGAGAAGCTATGATCCCAGCGCAGTCTCCCTTGTCTCATTTTTAGAAAGGCACCATCTCATTACCAAGCCTTTGAATTCACTGAGGCTGTAGCTTCAAAAAATAAATGTATCTTTTAATTCACACAAATGCCACCTTGGGCTAGAAGCAGCCTTGAGACCCCTGCTGGTTCAGCCTGGGCAAGTCCCCACCTTCTGCTGCAGAGAAGCCACTTGACTGACAATCAGAATATGTGCAGGAAAGAAGTGAAAATGTTAGTCGCTCAGTCATGTCCAACTCTTTGTGACTCCATGGATTGCAGCCTGCCAGGTAACTCTATCCATGGAATTATCCAGGCAAGAATACCAGCGTGGGTAGCCATTTCCTGCTCCAGGGGATCTTCCCGAGCCAGGGATCAAACCCGGGTCTTGCACATTTCAGATTCCTTACCATCTGTGCCACCAAAGATACGAAGGAAGGTCCAGTTTAGAAGGAAGGCAGATTGGAAAAACTGTATGGACGGGATGAGAAGAAAAGTCACAAACAGGCCAGTAGCACTGGGGCTGTGAGTGACCTCAACAAAGGGGTACCTGAGTGTCCCTTGGGAAGCTACTCTGTAAAGAATGACTCTCCCTGTTCAAAGTTATGAATCGCAGTTGTCTATTATGTGACTTACATTGCATTACACTGCAATATATCATTGTGAGATGTGACATAATATAATGTAAGTGACAGGCAGCTAAAATTTTACAGCAAGAAAACTTTTTTTTTATATCCAGGATCTGCTATCAAATTTGATAGCAGCTATCAATCCATTTTTTTTTCTGCAGATAGATCAAGAATTTGATGTTGATGAAAAGCAGGTCATTTTTGAAACATTCACAAACACTTCAGTGCCTGCACAACTTAGTTACCGTAAATCTTTTACAATCAAATCCAAACACTCTTAAAGCTGCATTATTCTTGACTCAAGTTCTTTTTACGCTTTCTAAGATAAGTACAATATTGTTTATTATTTTAGATTGTGGATTTGGTTTTCTTTTGGATATTGCTAGAAAGTGCTAATCAGATACATTATTTTAGTGCCTATATCAAACGACCAGGTCACAACTGAATGTGATTGTGTAGTTCAGGAGGTTTTTGGCAACATCTATATATGTCATAACTGAGACGGGGGTGGGAGGTTACTTGCATCTAGTGGGTAAAGTTCAGAGATGATGCTAAATGTTCTGTGATGCACAGGCCAACACCCACAAGTCATTCTGTCTAATGTCTTGGCAATGCCTCTGATCTCAGAGGTCACTGTTTAAATGAATTGGCCTAAACTTGGTCCAACGGTGTCCCAAGTAAAAACCTGATGAATGTAGAACTGGTTTTATCCATCACCTTATCCTCAAAACAGGCCATGGAAATACATTATCTAAATATCTAGCTGACATTTTGGGGCTTAAGGGCCACTAACCGGAATCTCTGTACATATCAAAACTGATGGGGAATTTCCCCTACTAACATTCTCACAATTAGTCCTATAGATTAGAAGACAGAATTTCTGAGCTCTTATTCTACCTCTTGAAAAACTCTATCTTTAAGGGCCTCGGGAAAATGGTTTTCCCTCTCAGGCCCCCGTGGTTTTAGCTATACGAGGGGAAATTTCACAAAGCAGTATTATCTGACTTTGCTTGTTTGATTGTTTTTAACAGAAGATTCCTTATATTCAGCTATCCTTTTCAAGGTACCCTAACTACATAGCACACATATGTGTGAAGCTTCTGTGATTGAAATAGGCTAGAGACAAGAACGGGGACCCTGTCCATTCCCCATCACCCCATCACTCCCAATATGACAGGACCCAAGAGATAACTAGAAAACCAGTGATGTGCAAGGCTCCCTCCAGGAGTAAATTCATCTGATGTTATGATTCATGCCAGGGAAAGACACGGGCAAGTCAATATTGCTCTTGGTAGAACTCACTAAGGAATGTGGACAGATTCTTCAGCTTTCCCCTTTGCTTCCAGAAAGATACATCTGAAAATAAAGCTGAAAACAATCCACTGTCAGTGTTCATATGTACCTGACAAAGAACTCCCACTATCTAGGATTTTCATCTGCCAAGGTACAGAGTAGCACCAGTAAAAAGAAAGTAGGTTTTAGATTATGATAGATCCAAACAGGAATCCTTGCTCTGCCATTTGCTGACTCTGTATGTGTGGATTCATTATTTAAGGTCTGGATGCTTTTGTTGCTTTCTTTGCAGGGTTGGGTTATCGTAGCCTATCGTAGAAGTGAGTTTAAGGATTAAATGTGATAATGATGTAAAGCATTTACTACAGAGTGTGCTGCATAATAATAGCTATCATTTATTGACTGCTTAGTACTATAATTGCAAGAATTAGAGATAATGTGTATAAAGTGCCTGACATGTAGAAGATGCCCCGTATACAGTAGCTACTGTAGTTATTCAGCTAGAAAATGCAACCAGAAAGAGTTCCAGAAACATAAAATGGAGGCAGTTAGTTTTACTGTTTTGCATCATCCTCACTTGTCTCTTTTTCTTGCTTGTGGCAGAGAATCTCCAGGCTGCCCCAGGTGTCTGAGGGTCCAACTGTGATATTCAATAAAGGCTAACTTACAAGTAACTCATAATAATAATAATAATAACAGCAGCGCCTGAGTGGCTAGCATTTCTTATGAAGGGTATCTTCGTTTAGCAGATAGAGAGGCAGAGACAGGAGGAAGTTAAGCACCTTAGCCAAAGTCAATTAAGCAGGAATTGGTGAACCCAAGATTCAGGTTAAAACTGTCTGCTTCAGAACTTTTGTGTGAATCCTATAACTGAGTGTTACCAAGTTGAATGCCTCCTAATAATGGGACCGTGAGATGGCATAAAGAAACAACCCTTTAATTTAATCACAGTTCTGTACATCAGCAAGTTGCACTGCTGTGCTTAGCTTTGTATTTCTTCTGGCCTGAGCTAGTCTCAGCTATTCTCAGTGTGGTTCATGAGCCTGCTTGGGGCTTCGGCTGGGCAACTGGAGCCTCATTATGTAATTTCTCCTCTTCCAGAAGGTAAACCTGAACTCAGGTCATCGACACTTTCCTAGAATTGGAAGAATATTCTTCTGGTCCCCTTGATTCCTGTGCTTGGCACTTGTACATTGTCACTTTCAGCACATGCTTTTGGTCACAGCAAGTCACAAGGGCAGCCCACATTTGGGAGAAAAGAATCTCCACTCTGATAAAAAAAAATCAATGGATATCCTGTGGCCATTTCTTGCAGTCTACTACTGTCTGGCTTCTGTCCACAGATTCTTTAGATTCTTCTCAGATTCAATATGTGTGTTCCCCTATCGCAGGATTCCCAAAAACCTCTTACAATTATAGCATCAGCTAATCATGCTCTGTAACAGGTTGAATGCAAATGAGACTTCTGCTTCAGCTTCTCTCCATCAGGAGACTATAAACTGAAGACACATTATCTGTACCCCATACACCTAACATCTGGTTAAACAGAGATCCTATTTAGAAAGGGGAGGAACGTGAGGTAGATAGAAGTAACTAGCCCACAGTTACTCTAAAATCTACTTGGTTACCTGTTGCCAGATCCTCTTACTCTAGTATGGGAAGGTGTGAACCAGGTTCTACTCTATGGACACGGCGCTAGTTTCATTGTTCACCACTGCTCTTGACTCTGCCTCTGGATTCTTGGATCATCCCCTGATAAATCCTTGGTTTTCTATAAGAAGTACTGAACGTTTTCAGTTGAGTAGTTTTCTCATCTGCGAGATGTCTGAGGTTTCCTTTTTTGCAACTGTTGTCAATTTTATCCATGTCGATGAAGCTTTCAGCTATAAAATTGTCGTTTTGAAGTTTTTATTGAAATACAGTTGATTTACAATACTGTATTAGTTTCGAGTGTACAGTAAATTGACTCACTTATATATATATATATGTATATATATTCTTTTAAAATATAATATTCTCTTCTATTATAGGTTATTATTGATACAAGGTAATGTGTTTAGTTCCCTGTGCCATACGGTAGATCCTTGTTGATTATCTATTTTGTATATAGCAATGTGTATATTTTAATCCCAAACTTTTAATTTATCATAAAACTATCTTTCAATACTTTGTTGATTTTCTATGGGTCTAATTCAGATCCAATCCATGTCTCCAAAAGCCATGTTTGTTATTCTTTTAGAGAACTACCTTTTTTTTCTTTTAGTATGGCAGTTTAAGATATTGCCCTAAAGATTTTTTTCTTGAATTCTAGACAGGCTGCTCTGCAAGGTACCATCTTAAATCTTTTAGATGTCTTAACAAAGGGCAGTCTCACCCTTTATTTGATCTTTACCCCATGATACAGGTTGGCAAACTTTTTCCATAAGGGATAGAAAAGGTTTTGTGGGTCTCATGCCCTCTGTCACATCTACTTGATTCTGTTTTGCTAGAGAGAAACCAGAAAATAAACAATACATAAACTATGGGCATGTCTGTGTTCCAAAAAAGCTATTTACAAAAACAGGTGGCAGACTGGATTTTGTCCATTGTCATAATTTGCTGACTTCTCCTCTAGGCCACCTTATGCTCTGAAACTCATGTATTGTATGACAGACAGGACCTGAGAAGCAGTGTTATTATCCAACTCCTTATTTCCAAAATTTCATTAAATAATGCTTATAAAATAATATTTATTTTTTATTTTTATTGTTTTATTTTAGCTATCTCCCTTTTCTGGTACCTTATCATGTTTCACTAAAAGAAGCCAACTAGAACATTTTAGCTGGAAGATTTCTTGCCAAAGTCTACAAATTAATTAGGGGAATTTTGAGAAATCTTTTATTTTATTACTAATATTCTCTAAATTTTAGTCTACCATATAACTTGATTGACCACTACATCACAGATTCACTGTGTCACTGACAAACAACATGTCTGCCATAGCAATTCCCTTACCACTTTAATAAGAATCTAATAGTTTCCTTGCTGTTTTCCAGCATTTGCTAAAAGTCTTCTGACTTCTTTTTCAGCCTCGGCACCCACTGGATCCCAAAGCCACTGCTACATATTTTAGACTTTCTTTATCAGTTGGCCATTTCATGTAACAAACTAACCCACAACTTACCAGTTTAAAACAGTCAAATTTTAAAATGTCTGTCTTATCATTCCAGAGATCATCTGGGTGATCTTTTCCAGGCTGGCTCAGCTGGGTTGGACGATATAACATGGCTTCTTAATATCCATGATGGTTGGTTGAGTTTTAGCTGAGCAATAGGGATTATTTAATAAGGTGTGACTCACGGTTCTGAAAGCCAGTTCCTGCCTGTTCACAAGGTGTTGCTTACAGGATACCCAAGGATAGAAAGGAAGGGCAATCACCAAATACTGGGACACACATGGCAACATACTTATGGGTAGAAGAACTATTGCAGACATTTTACAATAAAGAAAACCTCTAACCAACTTACTCATTATTCAGCACCAATTTTCTCCAGATTGAAAAACAAAATTCTGCAGAGCAGTGGCGCTCACTATTTCTTCTCCTCCTTCCACCCACCCCCATCCCAGGGAAGGGCCATCTCTGAAGACATTTTGCTATAATCATTTAGCCTGTGACTATGTCAAATACCAGGTAAAGCAGAACTTTTTCTCTTTCCAAGAAAGACAGCTGTTCTTCCTCTTAGCTTGCAACACCAGTACACAACTCAACACATGTGCATATATACACATTCACATCTTCATTTTTTTAGGTGGCAGTGGCAAGGTGGGAGAATGATTTTGGCATGGCCAGCAAGGTATATGCCTACTCTACTCTTTCCACACTCTCTGAAAGAGGAAATGCAGAAGAACAGCAACAAACTAGACATTCTTTTATACAGATAGGTCTGCCGAAAGGAATCCATCAAACTGCAGTAATTATGCATAGCAGGAGTGAGTGACTAAGAGAAATACCGAACAGTCAGGTTCACAGGCAACCTCAGAAAGTGATGGAAGGGTCTTTATAGGATTGTCCATCACATTGCCTTTGGACATGAAAATTCATGTCAATGGAAGGACAGTCATATAAACATTGTGCTTTCTCTCAAGATAGTATAAATTCATCACAGTTTGCCTGGTCAATTCCAGGTTTATGCTAACTGTTCCAGCATTATACCTGGTAATAATGACCTCTTCTGTTTCCAAAGTATTTCAGTGATAAATTTTATGGTCACCTAACCTCTAGGCTCCATCTGCATTCCCATTATTAAAAAGCCACTGATTTTTGCTGTGTATTCGTAATTTCTAAGTGAATAATGATGTGCTTCCCTTGAACACTACTTTATCTGCATTGCAAATATATTAAATAACTGACAGTGTCTGGCAATGTAGGTAAGAAGGTGATCAAGGTGATTATGAAATGTCTACTGAATAGTTAAATGCATATAAGTCATGCATTTTTACTCTTATTCAGTAAGTTTTTAAAGTGTTGTAACCGAGTGCTATAAAGCTGTCTTTCATGCAATTTTCCTATTACTCATCCATTCATGTACATTTAACATGTTGACTGAATTCTTGTGGCTTATCAAGAACAGGTGTTATGACATATACAAGGACATTGGAGTTCTTACTCTATCCTATAATCATTGGTTTGTTTGTCTCAAGTCTAGGGTTCCCAGAGAGAAAATAAGGCCTGAGACAAAGGAACCTTAATAAGACTGGGGTGGGAAAGGGGGACAATGAGGAGCTCTAGGAGAGAGAGGGCCTTGAGCTGTCTTACAGGAGTTGCCAGATGGAGAAAGTAAGGACTGAGGGGTGTTTCAGTCCAAGAGAACAAATCTGGGGGAAAAAGATGATGATGTAAATGTGTAGCATGCGTATGTATGGCCAACTACAGCGTCTGGTAATGCAGATAGAGAAGCTCAGTTCAGCAGTGAACTTCAGTTTATCCCAGAAATGAAGATGGACCTTTGCCTTATCAGAGACTTTGAGAGTAGAAAACAAAGAAGGCAATGGAAGGTACAAACACAGGGTGTCACTAGAACATAAAGAAGGAGCTCTGATACTCAAGTCTGAAAGCAATAAATCTGGGCTGATTCTTCAAGGTGAGTCTGTTTACCAAAGGTGTATGACTTACCCAGGTAAGTGAAAGCAGGGATCATCCAAGACAAAGGGAATGTGGCTTGCTTAGTCATATATATAAGGGAGTACTAAACTCTATTGTGAGGTGCATGTAGGCATTAATGACTAAAAATGAAGGCTGGAGAGAGACCCAGGGAGATTTTGAAAAATTGCTGGTAAAGGCCGTAATGTAAGAAAAGGAGGGCCCATGAGCAGGGCTGGAATACAGACAGATGTAGTGAACGGACATATGCACATGGGGCTCGGGGAGGGTGGGACTGCCATATATACACTACTGTGTGAGGAACAGCCTGTGGGAAGCTGCTGTTAGCACAAGGAGCTCAGCTTGGTGCTCTGTGATGACCTAGAAGGGGGGCTGGGGGTGGGGGGAGGGTCATTCAGGAGGGAGGGGATATGTATATGCATATGGCTGATTCACTCTGGTGTACAGCAGAAGCTAACACAGCATTATAAAGCAATTATACTACAATACAAAGATAATAAGGAAAGAAGGAAGTGGTTCTTACAATGAGTTTCCAAGCTGCAGTCAGTCCTGTAGGAGGAGTCACTCATGTATAATTAACTATCCTTGTTAGAAAGAAAATCCCAGAGGTTCCAGACATGAGTTATAGAGACATGTCCACCCTATCTCTTTGTCTACCTAGACTGGCAGTGCTCTTAGAATAAGAATATGGTCCTGTTAATGAACATGTTACTTGACACAGGAAAAAAAAAAAAAAAAATAAACCAAGTGAGAAGACCAACAAGCTGAGAGATTTATTTCAAACGTTTAATCGATAGCAACTGTAAAGGTGTGTGTGTTTATCGAAGCTGTATAAATATTTCACAATTCCCATTCTTGCACACACTGACCAAACTCTGAAAACCGTATCATGCATGTTGATGAAAATGGTGTTTTTTCAAACTTGATGTTGCTCATGTGAAATAGGAGAGCTTCTATAGACAGAGAGAGACCATTTTAGGATCATCTATATGTGCAAGAAAACTCCTTTAGCAAGGAGGGTGCTTATAACTTGCCACCATGGTGCCAAGTTATTCCAAGGTTCCAGAAAGCCAGTAGTAACAGAACTGCAACAAGGATCAATAAAAAAAACTCAACGTTCAAGAGAGGGGTACGCATTGATAACCTTTAGAATCTATCTTTATACTTCCTTCTCAACAGTGCCTCCAAGAGTTAGAGAGTTACTTCAGAGACTCTCTTGATTCAGGAACTTGATTATCTCTAAAGATGGTCTATATTCTAAAATATAGATACTGTACTTCCACAATGTCAATGCCAACCCCTGTGACCCATTATTCAGCAAATGTCTAGCATCCTTTCTTGCTCCTCTACATCCCAAAGAATGTCAACTTTAGTGGAATGGTGTTAAGAATATAGACGTACACCACTATAATTTAACTGGATAATACGAAATTCACATTTCTAGAGAATGGAAGCAGTCTAGATTAGCAGCTTTCAGATCATGGTTAGATTGTATCTCAGCTGGAACTTGTGTTACTGATGTGACTGTGGGTAAGTTAGTTAAACTCTCTAAAGCTCAGTTTTTACTTGAAAAAAAATTAGTAAAACTATCTTCATAAAAGTTTCATGATTTATGTTTATAAAAATTAAGGACTCGATGAATGTTTTCTCTGTACAAAATTCCTGGTTATTATTATTATCCCTGAAGCCAAAAAAAGATCTACAATGATAGTTTTTGCCTTACAAAGCAATGATTTTACTTTCCTTGCCTTTTTTGTCCCTCACAAAGATCCATAAGAAGCTGCTGTTTTAGAGCTATAGTATCTAAGGTTCAGTGAGGTTGCCCTAAATCACAAAGTTGTGTGTGTGTGTGTGTGTGCATGCTAAGTCACTTGAGTCATGTCCAACTCTTTGTGACCCTATGGACTCTAGTCCGCCAGGCTCTGCTGTCCATGGGATTCTCCAAGCAAGAATATTGGAGTGGGTCGCCATACGCTCCTGACCTAGGAATTGAATCCACATCTCTTAGGTCTCCTGCATTTGGGAAGCCCAAATCACAAAGCTAATAAGTGCTAATTAAATAATGAAACCAGAGTTCCAAGTCTTCATGCTGGGGGTAGGAGGGGTTTCAAGAGAGAAAAAAGAGCATGGAGTACAGTTTGGTGAATGTTGATTGCATGCCTCTTATGGACCAGGTACTTTATACAGCTTATCTCATTTTAGCCTTGTGACAGTCCTAAAAATGAGGTATCTCTTGCTCCATTCTACATCTGTAGGAATTTAAGATGAGCTTTTCCAAGGTCACAGAAGAGCTAAGATTCGAACTCTAATCAGTTTGATTCTAAAGCCCTTAGTATTTCATTATGAAATCTTGTTTTGGGTAACAGAGAGGATGCCAGTTCTTAAACTGTCAGATGAAATGGGGTACCACACCTCTGTATTTTGGAACAACCTGCCAATCTATGCTTCAGTGAAGCTCCCTCCACCCTGTCTCCCCATCACTTATGTATCTCACCCTTCCGGGTCTATATTTTGGCTGTTACATACTGTAGACATTCAAAGTGTGTGGTTTATAGGTGGAAGAGGAAATACATAAACTTAGAAGTAAACATAAGCTCACAGAAAGTAGTTCTCCTTCTCATTCAATACCCCCGTCTTCTTCCCCCTATTTTCCACTGCAAACTCACTGCAGGGCTTTGGCTGAAAAATTTTAGGCATAGAATAGATTTGGGATGTTTTATACCTAATATTTAAAATGTTCACACTGATAAGGACCATTTGAATTGATATTAAAAGTAGTCCTTCCACTAGAAAGTAAAAAGAGGGAAACTGTTCTATTAAATGGGGTGCATATTCTCTGTCAATCCACCTGAGATCTCTCAGTACAAAAGTATTCCCTAGCTGGGGAGAGAGCAGAAGGGAATATATGCTGTTCGAATCCTCACATCCCCACTGGCATCTCAGTGGGATCATTCTGCAGAAACCCAAGCCACAAGGGGATGCGAACCTCAGGACTGCTGTGTGTGGAGGTAACCCAGAGAATAAACACATTTCATTTCCTTCAACTGTTCAGTGGCCCATCAGCAACATGGAAAAGGAAGCACTGGAAAAAGGAGACAAAGCTCTTCCTTCGTAAACTCCTTTAAAACCAGACAAGTCTAGGTCCTGCAGGAGGTTAGGAGCAGAGAGAACATTGCTGCTTGTACCTACCTTTATTCATAAGTAAATAAAGTCAGGGTCTTTCATTAGAGTTTCCAAGGGCACATCAGCAGTAATTACATCCTTGGCTTACATCTGATCTGAATGAATGAGGTAAAAATAAGCTGCTGTGGCAGAGAGCTGCTGTGGCAGAGAGAGTGGAATGATGGAAGTGACACTTAACTGTGACATAATAAAAGGAAGAAGACAACATGAATAGATATGTCCACCTTCTTGCTTCCTCTACTGGTCCAACATAGTCTGGAATCTGAGAAGAGATTTTTAAGTGCTTAGAACACGAGTTCTAGCGGGAAAGGGTGTGCATATGAGGCCCTCTAAGGCAGTTTTGTGGGATGAATTACTTCACTGTTTTTACCCTCGGCTTCTCATTTACCAAAGGGAGTTGATGATGTTCCTCACCATCATCAAGGAAACAGTACATGATAAAATAGTACATAATAAACATAGTACATGATAAAAAACAAATATGATAATAGCTAAAGAGAGGAAGCTTAGAAAGACTCATCACAACTCCCAGATTATCAATTATACAGATTCAATAAAATACATTTGAATTCACCTAGGCTAGTACTGTTATTTTCTTCATTTTATAGATGATAAAATAAAAAAAATAACAAAAAACTGAAGCACACGGGGGTCAAGCAACTTGCCGATCGCACTTAACTGATAAGTGCACAGCCAGAGCCGATCCCAAGCAATTTGACTCCAGAGTGCACAAGAAAAGACATTGCACTAGGAAGTGTTTCTTATAGTGTAAGATAATAATAATAATAATTCCTGGTGGGAAAGTTTGTGTGAGACCTAATGAAGTTGTAAGTATGACATAAAATTGATAGAGATTTCCTTGTGACATTCATCAAGACCTTCATAAGGTCCTTTACATTCATGAGATTAGGCGTCTGTGTCAGGAATTCCATGTACTCAGTGCTGTTACTAAAGGCCAGAAAGACTTTTCAAAAGGTCGACTATGTGTGCCTCAGAGTCCTGATCTATATAATGGGTATGGCATACCTTCATTTATAGTGAAGACTGCTGGGTGAAATCTGTATATGTACAGCGCATGTTAAATGTGGAGATGACCTTTGCAAACTCTCTGAGGTTTAAAACTGAAATGTTTCACTTCAAAATAGAGTAAGGACTGAGATTTCCCAAATTTCTCACAATCACATTTCATCCCTTTTTCATTGTGGCATGAAAGGAAGAGGGAAAAGAAATCAGACTAAAATTAATCCCTAGTAAACTACGTATTCTGTTCAATGATTCATTTAATCTATTACAACATTTCAGTAACAAATATCAGTACTATTTTAAAGTTTACAGTACTGAGAGAAAAGAAATTATGTGACTTGTGTACAATAATTTTATGGTTAGGAAGCTGCAGAGCTGGTCTACAGGATCCTTCATAAAAATCCATTGTTGCTGCTTTCTGCAAAACTGCCCCTGTTAAATTCTTTATTCCCTCTTGTTTCTAAAGCTATTTGGTTAAGCATAGCTTCCGCTTTCAGATCTCCAAAGGACACCTCCAAGATGCATAAATGCCCTTGCACTTTCCAAACAGATACTGCCTAAACTAAAATGCATTAACTCCAATAAATAAAAAGAAACACAATTTCCAGCCCTGTCGAGGTTTCCAGCTGTATGACTTCCAATTAAAAATTTCTCCTTTTCTTCACTCAAGTAACATTTCGAACATAGATAACAATTTTACTGCAACATCTTTAATGCCGTTAATGATTTGATCTTTCTGTGGAGAGCTTAAAAGCCTGTAGAAGACAGCGACAGACCTGAGGTAGGTAGGTGGAAGGTTACACAGCGGGAAGAGCTAGTGATCTGAACATATTAAAGTGAGTGCCCCAGAATTAAAGAAACCAGATGAGGTGCACTTACAAAGTAACACTGGAACACAAACCAACTGCTGATTTTTTAAATAAGGACTTTGGAATGAGAAAGTGGATTTTCAATCTCTTTGGCTTTATCTTCACAGGCAAAATCAAACGGATAATTGAGGCAATCAGTACTGGGAACAGTGCCTTGTATAGAGTAGGTGACCAACAAATTTGAAAAACAAATAATTCAGGCCAAAAATAAATAAATAAAATCCTGCTGTCATGAAAATGGAGTAAGAAGAATGGAAGCGTCCTTGCATAAATAGTGATCATTATTTGAATAATTGCCTAAACGTTTAGATTGTCTTTGTTTATAGATATGGCTCTACTGTGGTTTGGAGGAATCAGATTCACTGACCCAGAAATACCTCGACACAAGTAAGACTTTTTGCTTCAGTTATGCATGAGTGAAGTCTGGCAACTTCAAATGTATTCAGTTACCCCAAATGAGGTAAACTGAGTGGAAGAGAATATTCAGTTTTCATTCCATTATGGCTTTACTATTGCCTTGGTGCTAGATTCTTTAAATATAAAGCCAGTGAAGGAACTTCAGTAGTGGTCTAATGGTTAAGTATCTGCCTTCCAATGCAGAGGACACTGGTTCAGTCCCTAGCTGGGGAACTAATATCCCATATGCTATGGGGCAATTAAGCCCATGTGCCTCAAACACTAAGCTTGTGTGCTCTGGAGGTCATGTGCCACAACTAAGACCCCACATAATTCCCCCTCCAAAAAAAGGTATGTGTGTGTGTGTGTGTATATATATGTATATATATGTATATATATATATATTATATATATATATATATAATTAAAGTCATTGAAAACACAACCTCTGCCCTCAAATGAACTTACCACTTCAGACTGAAAAACAAACAAACAAAAATGCACAATGGGAAATCTTTTAGTTAACTCTTTTTCGGGGAGAATGAGGACTATAGCCTGGGAGACAAATCTCAGTTAGAGTTCAGGTACTGGTCACAGAGGTAGGAGGGAAGGTCAGTACTATATATGGTTTTAGTGAAGGAGAGTATATGCAGTCAAGCACGCCTTTTGGCAGAGGTATGCTGCTGGCCACAAGAACAGGTGTCACCATTAATTAATGATTTTCATGTTTTTCCAACATGAGGAAATGCCAGAATTTGAACTCATGACATCTTCTAAAAATAGCTAACTATCTGACAGCCTGTTCCGCCATTTTCCCTAGAGCACAGAGTGCCTCATTCCTGATTTCTAGCCTGAACTCCTTTCAGAGTGTGTTGAAGGACAGTGACAGCAGTGGCTAGTGACCTAATCCTTGTAGAGGCAGATGGCAAGAGACAATTTTTAGTTGGCACCATTTACCTGTGATGAACACAGTAGTAATCCATTAAGTTAGTTCCATTCTTAGATAAGAGAACAAGTTCTGCTTTGATTCTGCCATAAAGTCAACAATCATCTGTCAAGGGAAGTTGTGTGGAACAAGGCAAACCCATTTCCTCTGATGAGGGCAGCACCAAGGGAAGAGAAAACCCAGAAAAGGGCAATAATGATAGTGATTTAAAATTGACTTTGTTACTGTGTGTCTGGTCTGTGTTAAGGCCTTTGTATACCGTATGTCCCTGGAGAAGGGCGCAGCAACCCACTCCAGTATTTATGCCTGGAGAATCCCATGGGCAGAGGAGACTGGTGGACTACAGTCCCTTAGGTCACAGAGAGTCGGACACGACTGAAGCGACTTAGCATGCATGCATGCATACCCTATGCCATATCATCCTCACTATTAGTCTGTGAGGTAAGTGCTATTATTATCATTTTATATAAAAGGAAACAAATTTCAATGTTTGAAAAAGTCTTAGACAAACTATGTAAATGCATACCGAAGGTCTCTTCTTAATCTCTTTGATTTCATCTCCTTTTACTCCAGCTGTGGTCACTTCATTCCACTATCTCCAGTCACAGCAGCACCCTTCCTGTTGAACTCATTGAGCTCATCAATGGCTATCTTCACCTCAGGGTTACTGAACTTACCCTTCCCTCTCTTAACACACTCCCCTCTCCCATCCCCATATATCTGAATGCTGGACTTACTCATCACCTGCCTCAAATCTGCTAAAATGTGTCAAAAGGGCAGGCTTTCACTGAGCATTCTTTTCTCTAATTTCTTCCCTCTGCCCCTAGCATCCTTTATTTTTCTCTGTAGTATGTTTACTCTCTACGAAACCTCACTGGCCAACTTCTCACACCCAGTTCTTCTGCTATCCAAACTAAGCTGAATGTTCATCCTAGATTTTTATTTTTATACAGAACCCTTTAGAGAAAACAAATTCTGTGCTTTCAAACTCTGTTTTCAATTGTTCAAGGACCTACTAAGACAAGAGAAACCACTTTGGGTATTTAAAACAGGGAAACATAATGCAAAACACTGGTAACAAAGATGACTGAAAATGCTGAGAAGCCTGTTGATCTAAAGAAATACACAATGTGAGAGTTGTGAGTCAAGTTTTATTTGGGGCAAAACGAGGACTACAGCTTAGGAGTCAGCACCTCAGAAAGCTCTGAGTAACTTCTCCAAGAGGTACGGAGGAAGGTCAGTATATATATGTAATCTTGGTGAAGGTTGAGAACATGCAATCATCACATCATTTCTGCAGAAGGTTTCTGCTCTTTTTGTGAAGGTTACTGATAGTCACAAGGAGCAGACATCACCATGAAGGATTTTAGCACTTTTCTAGATATGAGAAGATACATGATGAATTGGTATCATAAAATCGGTTTCTGAAAATATCTAACTACCTGAAGACCTGTTCTGCCAGGTTTTTCCAAAGCACAGACTGCCTCGTTTCTGCTCTCCACCCTGAACTTTCAGAGGGTATTCAAAATCAACAGCTGCAGCAGCACATGACTTTACCCTTGTAGAGGTAGATGGCAATGCCCATGGCGAGGGCCAACTTTTGGTTGACAAGCTAAACAAGGGACAGGGAGGCACCCTAAGATTGACAACAAAAGAAAGTTTCTACAGCTGCTAAGCAAAGAGAGAAAGGCGGGATATGGAATTACTGGAACCCATGGCCAGTCTGGAGTTTGCTAGAAAAGTTAGAATCACAAGAGGCCAAATGGATTGAGAGGGAGCTGAAGCCACTGAGGAGGTTCAGCTGCTACAGAAATGCCACTTGAGGTAGAAAAGAAGGGAGATGAACAGCATAACTTGAATCTCCTTTTCTTTAGCCACTGTGTTTGATTGGTTGAAACCAGCCAAACAGGATGATACTGGATCTGTTAGGTCAGCACCTCCTACAACACAGAGCAGAGCACTGTGCCATCAGGAGATGGATTTGAGTAACGGAAGTCAAATAACTGGTACAGTCTCAGTGATGAATTAGGCTTCAGGCTGGCTTTAAGGGCCTTTGACATAGACTTTCAATGTATCCTGGCTTCCTTCTTACACAGCACCTGCCAAAAAATGTAGTTAATGAAATCTGTGTGTGATTTCTGCATTTGTTATTATTGTTGTTTAATTAAGCCTCCAACTAGATTATAAACTGCATGACAGCAGCTATATGTATTCATTGCCATGTCTATTATTTGATGCATAGTCTATAGAAAAACCTTCACAAAGTTCTTCTCAACAAATTCCTGGTGAATGGAAGAATGAGGGTGAATAATCCAAGATATTTCAGCAGAGTGATTTATACACGCTCATCACATTGTAATAATTACTTGCTTATTGGTTTTAGTTCTATTTCCTAACCTAGTCTTCTAACTCCAAAAAGGCAGGAATGTATAACTGATCTCAAATTTTGAAAGGAAGTATGATTGCCTAGTATAACAGTATCATCATTCATGCCATATCTACAAAATCTCATAAATTTGCGAAAAGTAGAAGAAAAGACAAGAAAAAACCATCCCTTCTGAACACCATTAGCGGTAAGCTAATTCTGGAGGGAAGGTATTCTCAAAGATCTCTTTGTTCCATGTTCCACTGGCTTTTCTAGAATTACCAAATACAGGGTCTACCTTTCCTCAAAGCTGATGAGGGTAATTAAATTAATGCCTTTTATAGAGAAGTTGCAGCTGAGCAACAAAAGCTCAAATGGATTTTAGAATCTTTCTATTAATATAAGACCCTTAATGGGAGGACAGTCAGATTTGTGACTATGAACTCGACAAAGATATCAGTGAATTCAATGCATGATGAAATAAATATCTACAATCAACATCTCTAATAAATACATAATGATACCCCAATGTCCTTTGACACTTTTAAAAACCCAAATAGTGTACTTGAAAGGGCCTCTTTCAACATGCTTGTCAGATAATCCCTGATTGTGGTTGGTTACAGCATGCCAAAGAGAGCTGGGAATTCAAATTTGCACTTCAATGACTATTGTAAGCATGACACCTGTACTTGGGGATCTACATATATTATGTCATCAAATTCTCATTTAAAAGTAAAATGCTTCCTTGTAAAGGTCCATGAATTAAATCATGTGTGCCATTTACTGACCTTAGGGTTGGTATTGTGCTATAGGTTTTAATATACAGTACTATCTGATCTTTCTACAACTTCTACAGGTTGTGTCTTATCATGGCATTATTCAGTTACAGGACTAGAAATTCAAAAAGGAAGAGCACCTCGGCCAAGTCCACAAAGTTTCTAAAGAGCAAAGATGTGATTAGAAAATAACTATCTAGGTTATTTATTTTTTTTAACATTTCATATGGAAAACATCAAACGTGTATCAAACTTATTGAACACCACATACCCATATCTGAAATTTCAAAACTGTCAGCTTATGCCAAGCTTATTTCATGTACCTTCTGACCACTTTTCTTGACTTGTACTTCCCTGAAGCAAGTCCTAGATAGGATATTATTCATCTCTCAACATTTTAGTATATTTTATCTAGGCTCCTTTTTAATGTAAAAACTGTACATATGGAATAAATAATTTAATGCAGAAATAGTTATTACTGGGAAATGTTAAAAACTGCCATGCACTTTGACTGTGAATTGCCACTGGCAAACCACCCATTTCAGCCCACACACAGGAGGACAATCATTATCCCGAAAGCTATATAAGATCATTACAGATGTTCTGTTAGCTTATTGGACAGGAATAAGAATTTTCAAGGAAACAAACACAGGTCAGAGAACAAGTGCTGTATTTTCTCAAAAACATCTTTGCCTTTAATATAAGCGCTCTGGGGAAGGAGAAGAGTAATTGAGGAAAAACACCATAACTATAATGAATTGGAGGATATAATTGCATGTATAGTAAGAACTAAAAAAATAAAAAAAACAAAATAAAACTGGAAAACACTCAACTGCAAAAACATGATAATAAAAGTAACACAAGAATTTAAAGCATTGCTTCTACATATTGCCCTGGGTATTGAGATCTTGGCAAATGAGTGTTTAAAAGTAAGAATGCAGAGCAATTAGCAGAAAATTCATATATGACATCTCTTGGGAGTCTTTTTGAATCAATTTCATTTATCCTTAGATTTCTAATATTTTCCATCTAAAATTTAAAAAATAAAATAAAATTACTAGTTTTCCTAATAAATAAATTCTCATTGCTTTTGACCACAAAAAGTTAATGAGCTGTTAAATGTCCACAGAAATTGTTTTTAGTCTTAAATGGCTTCTTGTAAAAGGAAAATGCTGTAACTCTCTTCAGAAGATTGGCTAAGAGTTCACTTTCCACACACACATACAAAAGACTGAAATAAGCTCTTTTTTGTTACAGAAAAGCGAGTTAAACAGCAGGATCTACTTATCGAGTAGTGTGAATATCTATTTTTCAAAATGTGGAATATCTTCAGAAGCTTATCCTTCTTTACTTGCAGAGATTATTTTTCCAGAGATTCAGTGAAAGTTTCTACAGTTTTTGCAAAGCATTATGCATACTGGTAGGATCATCCAGATTACCATAGAGTTCTCCTAATTTTAGGAGCTGAATCCTGTCAGCTGTCAATCCATGCACAGTATTGCTCAAAGACACATTCTGTGCATCGGCCTTAAGGTCATGATGCTGACTTTGCAACTGCTCTTCCAATCTTTAAAGGGCATGCAGTTCTCTCATATCAGTACTCAAATGTGACAATATCCTTTTTATTTTTCAAAGTTTTAAAATGGCCTTTTGAGATAAAGATTACATTTCATAAAACTCACTTATTTTATTCTGAAACTTAAGGGATTTTTTAGTAAATTTACAAAGTTGTGCAACCATCACCACTATCTAATTTTAAAACACTTCTATCACCTTCAAATGATGAATAGATGTGCTGATATAGAAGGCTTCCCGGGTGGCACTAGTGGTAAAGACTCCGCCTGCTAATGCATTAGACTCAAGAGGTATGAGTTCGATCCCTGGGTTTGGAAGATCCCTTGGAGAAGGAAATGGCAACCCACTCCAGTATTCTTGCCTGGAAAAGTCCCATGGACAGAGGAATCTGGTGGTCTACAGCCTACGGGGTTGTAAAGAGTTGGACATGACTGAGCACTTGTCAGCAAAACTGACATAGGCTAACCTTTCATCTCAACTATGTTTTGATAGCCAATTTTATTTTTAATTTTCTAAATGTGTTATTGTCATTTATCAACATACAGGTGGTGCCACTTTCTAATTTGTATAATAGGGCAACCAAATGTGGGATCATCTTAAAAAATAAGTAAATAAAACTTAGTCCTAGAAAGACTGCCACTGCTGCTAAGTCGCTTCAGTCGTGCCCACTCTGTGCGACCCCATAGAGACGGCAGCCCACCAGGCTCCCCCGTCCCTGGGATTCTCCAGGCAAGAACACTGGAGTGGGGTGCCATTTCCTTCTCCAATGCGTGAAAGTGAAAGTGAAGTCGCTCAGTCATGTCTGACTTTTAGCAACCCTTGGACTGCAGCCCACCAGGCTCCTCCGTCCATGGGATTTTCCAGGCGAGAGGACTGGAGTGGGGTACCATTGCCTTCTCCACAGAAAGCCTGAGGGACCCAAATAAGGTAAGCCAAAGAGCTTAGCTGGAGATTTTTTAAGGAACTTTTTTTTTTTTTTTTTGCATCATATGAGTTATAAAGTTGGAGGTTAAAAAAAAAGTCAAGGTTCCCAGTGGGAGAATGAAGAACATATGAAAAATTCAAGTAATAGTACTAGCATTTTATGTCTTCCTTTCTTAGGACATCAGTGACAAATTATACCTATATTAGCCCTGCGAGATAATTCCCTTTTCTTTGATTTGTGTATTCCATGGACAGAATTACATATAGCAAATACTTGACTGAAAGAGAGTAAAAGGATAGAGAAAAAAGATAGTTATATCCTACTTTTGGAGGACTATCTTCCAAAGCTGGAAGCAAAACTAAGACTAGAGAAGGCAGATGTTTTAAATTAAATATTAGATTTTTAAAAGTCATCTTTATTGACATATAATTGACCTACAATAAACACTTAAGTAGAGTCTTACTCTACTTAACACAAATTTTCTCCTTTTTTTACTTTATAATTTAGTTTGTATTTTACCTTTGATGCTTTCAAATAGAAATTCATTGGAAAGTATGAAAGTATAAAATCCAAATATTCTTAAAAGATTGCAATGCTTTACTTTATTTCAAAGCTAAAGTAAGTGATAATCTTACATATATGAATAATAATGACTAGTGTTTTAAGTTTCATTAAACACTGCACACTTCAGAACTCGAAAATGTACTTCACATGAAAACCCACATTTACTCCTCAAAGACCTCCTGACCCTCAGTTCCTTAATTAGAAGTTTGGGCACAATAAGAGTACCTGCTATGACTTTAGGGAAATTATTTAAAAATGCAATCAGGTAAGAAATGAAATTAGGATGGAAACACAATTAGGAATGATTCCAGAGCCCAAACATTAATACAACATTCTGAAATAACATCCTAAAGAAATTACACCTAATACAAACTTTTCAGGAATTAGAGTGTTAAAAAGAGAACAAATTCCCTTATAAGTCTCTTTATTTGTTAAGCATTTCCCTTAAGATTCCAAAATATGGAGAATCCAGTGGTAGGGATCTCTATATCACTGCTCAATCTCAGGAAATACTGCATATTTATTGTCAGTGGGGATGGTAAGCTTGGAAAATCAAATATCATCTTGAGAATATTTTAAAAGACTCATCAAAAAATTCCTTTTATTTCAAAAGAAAGTATTAAAATGAAATCATGCATGACTTGAAAATGTATTCGGATTTCTCCACAGTGTATAACAATAGGGAATTTTATCAGATTACATTTTCAATAAAAAGAGTTTGAATGAGTTTGATGTGATTCCTATTTCAATCATAAGGGTGACCTACACAGGTATCTTTTTCTTCGATCATTTTATTTCTGCTCTCACCATCTGTATTTTAACCTGTTAATATGTGGGTGAATTTGAGGAAAAGCAAATCAGTTTGACCTTTAATGTAAAGTCATTTTTGTATGATCAAAACAGTACTATTTCCAAGACTATAAAGAACGTGGATTTTAAGATTCAAAAGCATGCTCAGCAACCTGGGAGGAATGATAATGTGACCACTACTTGCATGGTAATTTTATCTACATAACTGCCTTCCATCCTCTTGCCTTCGCTGTATATTAAGACTTCTGCCCAAAGATATATGTTTAGCCAAGCTATTTTAATATAATAAATTAAACTTTAAAATGATTCAATGACAAACACTGGACTTCAGCTCGCTGTAGGATGCCACATTTTCTTGCATCATTTCCCTTCTTTTTTAGCAGCTATTTTACCAGTAAACCAGAAAAGAAGGAATTATGCAGGAAAATTGCTATCAGCTGCTACCCCTGCTGGATTACAGAACCCAGAGCATAATAGCTTCCCCAGTGGAGCCT
This sequence comes from Antilocapra americana, assembly GCA_007570785.1. NCBI lineage: Eukaryota > Metazoa > Chordata > Mammalia > Artiodactyla > Antilocapridae > Antilocapra > Antilocapra americana. The sequence continues at coordinate 1,365,674 of ML663025.1, forward strand.
CTGAAGGCTTAGGTCAAGCCATTAACCACTGCTAACACCTAAGGGAGGAACAGAGTAGAATGGCTCTCAGGCATCTCAGGAGATTTTTATGCAAACAAAATTTATTTGAAATGCAGATGTACAGGGCCTAGCCCCAGAAATTCTCGTTCAGTTCATTTACAGTAAAATCCAAGAATATGCATTTTTAACATGCTCAGCTATCTATTTGTATCTGAATTTTTCAGTTGGCATCTGTTTGTGTGAATATTTCCTCAGATCATTAAAAAGGTTTGGGACTCTCCTAGCACCCCAGTGGTTAAGACTTGGTCTTCCATTGCAGAGGGTGCAGGTTTGATCCCTGGTTGGGGAGATAAGAGCTCACATGCCACAAGGCCAAGGAAGAGAAACATAAAACAGAGACAGTATTGTAACAAACTCCATAAATAATTTAAAAATCATCCACATCAAAAATAAATAAATGAAAAGGCTTGAATTTAGAATGTCAAGATGAACACAATATATCAGAATTTAGTATATAATAGACACTTTACTTTCAAAATTAACGTAATAATATATGTAACATCAGTGACATATGATCCTCTCGTTGCTTTCTATTTATGTAGGACTGGATATATCTTGGACTTTCAAAGTACTGCTTTGCATTCTGGGTCTCTTGTTACACCCGGACTTAGTCATATTCACTGATGACTGTTATGAGTTTGTTCAACAAACTAAAACCACTGTATTTGCTTTGCATTTACTTTATAATCAAAGCTCCATTACGTCTCTGAATTAGATATGCCAAGAATCCTCAAGATTCTGTTTGCTCCTGTTGCTTCCTTCATAAAGGAAATTATCAGTTTTCAGCTGATAACTGAATCAGAACTTCCCCCACATTAACAGAGGAAAATGTGAAGTTATCGGATATAAGGAGGATGATGTATATAAAATTACATAGCCACAAAACTGATATGAGAAGTGGGATTGAGAAACAGATTTTTGGAAATAGAGAAGAATGGGCATTGCAGGTTGTTAGTTCCACGATTGAAAGACTGAATTTGTGATAATGACCATCCAAGTGGATATACCCAGTAGGTAAGCAGAGGAGGCATAGGGCCAAGATTTTAGATAAATATTGTCTGGTAAATCAGGTACCAATGCAATAAATATTGTCTGAAATCAGGTAAGTGAAGTAGATTCAAACAAATCACGAAGAAGTTAGAAAAAAAGGTTGAGAACAGAATGCTATGGAACAGAAAAATGGTAATGACAGGGACAAGAGGAGATGCTGTTCTCTGTACTTCTGCCATTTAACAAACCAGCCCTTGCCTCTAAACCCAGCCCACATTCTACTCTTTCCTTAAAGCTTCTCTCATTTGTGTCTATGATGAAAGGTACGGATGGCAATGCAGGAGACATGGGTTCAATCCCTCTGTGGGGAAGGTCTTCTGGAGAAGGAAATGGCAACCTACTCCGGTCTTCTTGCCTGGGAAATCCCATGGACAGAGGAGCCTAGTGGGCTATAGTCCATAGGATCACAAAAGATTCAGACACAACTCAGCAACTAAACCACCACCACCACCACAGATGGCATAGAGGACCACAGGGGATATAGGAGCAGAGATCAAAGAACAGGGATCACAGTTAGAGAATGATCATCAGCTGACTCACATTTTAACCTGCTATTAACATGCTAGTTTCTCTCCCCTCTGAGTTAGATGTCCCTTGAGATCAGTAATCATAAACAACAACAACAACAAAAAAGCAATCCATTTATTCATTCAACAAAGATTCATTAACACCTTACCACGGAGACTGCCATATGCGGCACATGTGGTAGACAATTGGAGACATTCACTTAAGACAAAATCTCTGCATTCAAGGACCATCATGTTGCTGGTGAGACAGAACCATCACCCCTGACTGTATTGCAGCATGCTGGGTGAATACGTGCCCAGGAAGACTTTCCTCTGACAGCGATGTCTTGGATACAATAGGAACTGAATAACTGAGGACAGAATGAACTGAATGTGTCAGTGCGGATTTGAAAGACTTCAAGATGGATGGGTGATGGCAAAAGAAAATGGATTTGTACCATTTTCCATGACTTTCACTTTATCTCTTATTTTCATATGTGTAAATTCAAAATCTTCAAGGAAATGATGGTATCTAACAAAGTGACAATTTCTAGGAATGCTTAACCTCCTTCAAATCAAAGCAGGTGATTTAGAATACAAACTACTTTTGGTACGGACTTTCTTTTATATCCTCATCTCTCCAATCACTACATGTAATGATTTCAGTATCTTAAACACAATGTATGCTTCACTTTAACTGCTATTTTAAAGCCGTCTTACTTCCTGGTCCAACTACCCTTTATATTTAGTGTGTTAATGAGCACAAATTTATTAGCTCCAGTGTAAAGTGAATTAATTTGACTCTCAGTTTCTTAAATATTTAGAGATAACTATTCATTCAAGATGTGGTAGAAAAATCATTCTCCTGACAATGCTATTGTGTGGATTTTTAACCACTATGAGGTTGATTTCTGAAAGGGTCACAGCTCCACTAAGTGATCTTGTTATTTCTTATTTTGTTTTTGTTTCTTCCCTAAGTAGATGTACATTTTGAAAAAATATTATTACATTTTTCAATTCTGCATAAATCCAAGTAAATGATAAATATGATTTTCCAGATCTGTTGATATTTATAAAAGCTTTAAAGTTTTCATTTAAACAAAACAGAAACTGGGTCTTGGTATAGTTTTTTACTTTTGTGGGTTAGTTAATGCAGGTATTCCTCACATTAAATGAAGGTAATATCAATCTTCATCTCTTATTTCCTAAAGCCTAGAGTGAGATAAATTTGCCTTTCCTCTTAGCACTAAGGGATCTGCATGAGGTACATGGAACATTTTGAATAAGAGCAAAAATGCAAATTAGGTGAAAGAGAAAAATCAAACTCAGAGGACTTTGGGCTGTGTGATTATATCTAGCATGGAACTTGACTCTCAGATATTTGCATTCCTTTCCGCACCAAAAGTGATTATTACTTAATTAATTCAAGGTCCTGTGATGCCACGCTATGTTATGTTGACTCTCAAGATACAGGATTTAGATCTATAGAGTGTTGTCACCCAGTCATGTCAGACTCTTTGAGACCCCACGCACTGTAGCCTGCCAGGCTCCTCTGTTCGTGGATTTCTCCAGGCAAGAATTCTGGAGTGAGTAGCCATTTCCTTCTTCAGGGAATCTTCCTGACTCAGGGATCAAACTTAGGTCTCCTGCATTGCAGGTAAACTCTTTACCATTTGAGCTACCAGGAAAGCCCATAGAGTGTTGTACCGAATACTTTTTGATGCTGTAAATTACTATACTCCCGCCTACCTGTGGCCTTGACCACTTAATTTTTCCCTTGTCTCTGATAAAGTTGTCATGGATTGGAAAAACTGCCCTTGGCACACTTTCTCTTTATCTTATACTTGAGCTTTAATATAACCTTCTTAGAGCCCATTTCTACTTCCTTCTTTAGGTGACTTTTGCTAAGAGGAAGTGTAGAAACACATTGGACTTGGTAGTAATTCTGAATAGTCAGCTGAGAAACCTTGAGTAAATGATTCTTTTATTCAAAAAACTTGTTTATCATGTGTTTAGTGGCCATAAGAATGCCTTCCTTGCCTCTGTCAATAACAATTAATCAGACTTGTTGATTATATTAGTTTCCTAGGGCTGCCATAATCAATAATCACAACCCGAGACGCGTAAAACAACAGAGATGCGTTCTTCCCCAGTGTAGGAGCCAGAAGCCTGATATCAAGGTGTTGGCAGCTTTGCAGTCTCTTTAGAGACTCTAGAGGAGAATTCATTCTCCTGCAGCTTCTATTCACTGCAGGCATTCCATGGTGTGGCCACATGTCCACGTCTGCCTCTGTGGTCACATTCTCTCTTTCTCTTCTCTGTGCTAAGTCTCCCTCTGACTTACTCTCACAAGGACACATGTTACCAAACTTTCTTATAAAGATACATGTTATTGGACTCAGGACCCATTGGGTAATCCCAGATAAACTCTTCATTTTAAGATTGCTAACTTGATTGCATCTGCAAAGACCCTTTTTCAAGTAAGGTAACACTTACAGGTTCCAAGGAAAAGGACAGAAACATTTCTCCTTGGAGATCACCATTCAGACCACTACAGTAAACACCATCTTCATACGTCTAAGAAAAAATTTCCTTTTATATTATCCATTTAGAAACAGTATATGTAGGGCTTCCCTGGTGGCTTAGTGTAAAGAACTCACCTGCCAATGCAGGAGACAGGTGTTCAATCTCTGATCCACATGCCACAGAGCAACTAAGCCTGAGCCACAACTCTTGAGCCTGTGCTCTCAAGTCCAGGAGCCGCAGCTACTGGGTCCGTGTGCCACAATTACTGAAGCCCTTCCATCATAACTAGAGAGTGACCCACTCTTGCCACAGCTAGAGAAAAGCCCATGCAGCAATGAAGATCCAGCACAGCCAAAAAAAAACCCCAAAACAGTGTATGTTAACTTCTTAAAGAATTTTGGAATATACTTAAATTTCATAGATTACTTTAGCAAATCCTAACTTTTGTGAAGTGAAAATCATAGCCCATCCTATGTACATTTTATCTGCCAGAAGTCAATTTTTCAAATATTTACAGAATTGTAGTGCATGGTTATAGAGGAATAAGGTTTTTTTTTTCTGTTAAAAAAAGTGCTAATTTTTTATACATGTAATTGTAAAACGCTGACTAAACATTAATTTTGGAATTAGTCTAGGAACTTCTAAAAGGATTCACAGTGAAAGTTTCTCCAAAGTCAAAGTTAAACTTGGTCAATATTTTATGGCTAGGTATATAGATTTTATTAGCAAATATTAGGAGATTTGGATGGAGAAGGAAATGGCAACCCACTGCAGTATTCTTATCTGGAAAATCCCATATACAGAGGAGCCTGGCAGGCTACAGTCCATGTGGCCACAAAGAGTCAGACATGACTGAATCGACTTAACACACACAGGAGATTTGGAAATGAATCTACTTTCGGACACAACTGAGCAACTGAGCATGCAACATTCATATAAACATTGAGATTATTGACATCAAGTGGCAAGGTGAACGATCTAATGAGAAAAAAAGGGGGAAAGAATGACAAATGATACAATTAGGTGACTCAGAATATCCAGTTGCATGTGGCACACTTGGTATATTGGTAAACTTTCAATGACTTATGTAGAAAATTATAATGGTACGGGAGGAGACTGGTTTCACAGAGTCTTAGTTTTTTATCAATTCATTACAGTCTGCTTGTTTCAAAACCAGACTTAGTGTTTGGAGTAAAAATACATAACTGCAGTGGAGATGCTATGATCTATGCATCATATTCCTAGATATTCTACACTATATAGGCATATATCTAGTATGTTGAAAACAATGGATTTGGTATCTTTATCGCTTTGCTAACTTTTTAGAAATAAACAGACAGAACACAGTGGTAAGAACTTAATTAAATCTCTTGTCCATACCTACTGAGCAGAGCACCACTTTCCCTTTGTTTTGGCCTTCTTGCCATTTCCATTCAATTTGCTTTGACCAAGAAAAAAAAATGAATTAAATTTGCAAGTAAAATGACAGAAGACATTTCTCAAAAAAGGCATAATATCTACTGATCTTCTTTTCATCTATTCCTTTGTCATAAACATTTGTCTGGCAAGTGCCTTCATTAACTCTGGCTCCTCGTTGCTTTTGCTTGTATCTAATAGGATAAACAATAGCCATAATTCTATGATTTCAAATAAAGGGCACCTAGACCAAAGTAAACTTTCTGCATCAGGGCAACAATAACAGATAAACTACCCTGAAACAAATAGAGAGTTTAGACTTGCCTGTTTTATTTTATCTGAAGAAAATGTAGAAAGAAATGGGATATTTAAATAATATCAACAATAATAATAGCTACTATTGTTTTATTAAAATACAAAGAAACTAAATGGAAGGAAGGGAGGGAGGAAAGAGGAAGAAAGGAAGGAATATGCATATAGAACTAATAAGTGACTATAGCATTATCTTGGAGAAGGAAATGGCAACCCACTCCAGTGGTCCTGCCTGGAGAATCCCAGGGACGGAGGAGTCTATGGGCTGCCGTCTAGGAGTCGCACAGCGTCGGACACGACTGAAGAGACTTAGCAGCAGCAGCAGCATAGCATTATCTAGGTGCTAAGCCTGCTACCTCAAAATACTTCAGACTGGTGGCTTCAACAACACAGATTTCTCACAGTCCCAGAGGATAAGAAGTCCAAGATCAAGGTGTAGGCAAGATAGGATTCATCCTGAACTCTCTTTCTTCAACTGCTTATAGATGGTCATCATCACTCTGTATGTTCTCATGACCTTTTCTTTGTTTCCTCATGGATGGAGAAAGACCTCTCTGACATCTCTATATTCTGTGGACATCATTCTACAGGATCAGGACCCATGCTTATAAACTTTAACCTTAATTACTTCCTTCATCTCACATGAAGTTGAAGCCAGGCTTCAACAATACATGAACAGTGAACTTCCAGATGTTCAAGCTGGTTTTAGAAAAGGCAGAGGAACCAGAGATCAAATTGCTAACATCCACTGGATCATCAAAAAAGCAAGAGAGTTCCAGAAAAGCATCTACTTCTGCTTTATTGACTACGCCAATGCCTCTGACTGTGTGGATCACAATAAACTGTGGAAAATTCTTCAAGAGATGGGCATACCAGACCACCTGACCTGTCTCTTGAGAAACCTGTATGCAGGTCAGGAAGCAACAGTTAGAACTGGACATGGAACAACAGACTGGTTCCAAATAGGAAAAGGAGTACATCAAGGCTGTATATTGTCACCCTGCTTATTTAACTTATATGCAGAGTACATCTTGAGCAACACTGGGCTGGATGAAGCACAAGCTGGAATCAAGATTGCCAGGAGAAATATCAATAACCTCAGATATGCAAATGGCACCACTCTTACAGCAGAAAAGTGAAGAAGAACTAAAAAGCCTCTTGATGAAAGTAAAAGAGGGGAGTGAAAAAGTTGGCTTAAAGCTCAACATTCAGAAAACTAGGATCATGGCATATAGTCCCATCACTTCATGGCAAATGGATGGCAAAACAGTGAAAACAGTGTCAGACTTTATTTTTGGGGGCTCCAAAATCACTGCAGATGGTGATGGCAGCCATGAAATTCAAAGACACTTACTTCTTGGAAAGAAAGTTATAACCAACCTAAACAGCATATTAAAAAGCAGAGACATTACCTTGCCAACAAAGGTCTGTCTAGTCAAGGCTATAGTTTTTCCAGTAGTCATGTATGGATGTGAGAGTTGGACTATAAAGAAAGTTGAGCACTGCAGAATGGATGCTTTTGAACTGTGGTGCTGGAGAAGACCCTTGAGAGTCCCTTGGACTGCAAGGAAATCCAACCAGTCCATCCTAAAGGAGATCAGTCCTGGGTATTCCTTGGAAGGACTGATGCTGAAGCTGAAACTCCAATACTTTGGCCACCTGATGCAAAGAGCTGATTCATTTGAAAAGACCCTGATGCTGGGAAAAATTAAAGGCAGGAGGAGAAGGGTACGACAGAGAATGAGATGGTTGGATGGCATCACCGACTCAATGGACGTGAGTTTGAATAAATCTAGGAGTTGGTGATGGACAGGGAATCCTGGTGTACTGCTGTCCATTGGGTTGCAAAGAACTGGACACGACTGAGACTGAACTGAACTCAACTCAACTCCTTTAAAGACTCCGTCCCCAAAGACAGACACAATGGTGGGGGTGTGGGGGGCGAAGTCAGGGTTTCGACAAATGAATTCTTGAACTACACAAGTTTTCAGACTATAACAAACACTGGCTAACTTATTTACTAAAGGAAATTTTTCTTATAAGGATACTAATGTACCTTTGAAAAAAGGTAATTTGATTTCCAACTCCAAATGATTCAAAGACTGAGTATCAAGAATCAAGAGGAAATTCTTTCTATAAACCAGAGAAGATACTTACTTGGATTAGGAGCCCTTTCCTGAATGTAGGACTAAGTCATCCAATTTCAATTCAGTAAAACAGAATTCTGGTGTGTACCTCTTTAAATAATGGTGTTTCAGATATTTTAGAGCAATTTTTACTTCCTCTCTGAGTATTCTCTACTTGAATATAAGCATCTTCAGTTTATTGCTCATGTTACAGGATATGAGGCAAGTCTAGGGAGAGACTTGGAAACCATCAATATTTCTCTTAAATTTCCATATAAGACCCTGGCTATATATTCCTTCCAATAGCCTGAAACTGAACCTTCTCAGTGACTTATTTTGAACCATAATATAATCCTCTATGACAAAATAACATGAATGGAAATAAATATGAGTCCCACAAAACATGGCTAATGATTATTTGCTTATTCATTTATTCAGCAACTATTTGCTGAGTATTCATTATGCATCTTAAATTGGTTATTTGTTACTTGGAAGTTCCCTAGTTCATTTCTGTATCCTCAGTGGTCTATCATATCCCCATTAGGACAGCATTTTTTCTGATGAGTGTTTTGATGAAATTGAAAGGTTTTTAGAAGATTATATAAATAATTTAACTGGGGAGATTGGAGACAACCAGTAAAGGAAATCTTCCCCAAAGAAGTGATATTTAAGCTCAGACATAAAGATTGCCTAAATATTAATAATTCAAATTAGGGCTAAATAGGAATAGGGAGATTATCAGGCATAAAAAAAAGAGCAAGTATAAAAGCCCCGAAGACAGAAGATGCTTATCTCAGAAAAGACCAGGAAGGCTAGAACAAAGAAAGAAAGAAGAGAGGCAAGACCAAATAAACAGAGGTTAAACAATGTGACTAATGTTGTTATAAGCATCTTTGTTCTGCTCCAAGTCCTGTGCTGGAGAGTAGAGCCATGACAAAGGCTAGTCTCCCTCAAGGAGCTTAGAGTCTCACAAGATAATACACAAATGTATTGAATATTATCTATTTGTCTCTATAAAGTCAAAACTATTGCACAAAACTTCTAAGAACTTACCTTTAAGATGGCTGCCTTTGTTACAATTTCTAGCAATTTCCAGTAAAATTATAACAAGCGTTCTGGAATAACACAGTGGCAAAACTAAGAATATAACTAACTTTTTAAAAATGTTCTTATTTATTTATTTGGCTGTGCCAGGTCTTAGTTGCAGCATGTGGGATCTATTTCCCTGACCAGGGATTGAACCTGGGCCCCCTGCATTGAGAGCACAGAGTCTTAACCACTGAACCACCGAAAAGTCCTCGAGTAGCTATTTTTATTCAAAATTATTGTTGTCAAAATCTGAAAGAAATTTCATCCATAATGGCATAACTGCAATGTGCTATCTGAAACTAAGCAAGTCTATGTACCTACTCTTTACCTGGTCCTTTCTTTACTATTTATTTGGTGTATACCTTGTATTACTCAGACAAGGAGAAAGGAACCCACCTATACCACTACTTCAGACATCTTGTCATTTTAAGTATGCCTGGTGCTATTAGTCCACCTTAACACCCTTTCATGATCTTTCCTTCAATAGTTGGTCATAAACAGAAATAAATGGGTGTGGAGTATGAAGCAAAATTCTGAAAAGGGAGTCATTCATCTTCCTTGGTATAAGGCTCATAAGCAAAACGTTATAAAAGGATGAGGAAACAAGAAGATCCCTAACAGGGAAAAATAATAGGGAATATTCCACCTATTGAGAGTATCAGAGAACTAAGTGCTAAAGTTGTTATGTTTCTATCTCAAGGCAGCACAACTGCACTAGATGGGTAGCAGCTGGATACTAATCTACCCAGCTGGATATTAGTCCACACTAGAGAATTTAAGCATCCACTCTCTTCTTAAGTAAATCTTGACACAATATTGTTCTATATTTGTCAAACTCTGTAAATATATACTCAACTTCAAGAGATATAATTTAAAAAATCATTAGTTATGTGTCTATGGACTTGCAGTGATCATTTCATCTTTTTTGTTTCATATATTTTCCAGTTTTATAAAATGTCTAGTTTTTCTCTGATTAGTCATTATCAAGGTATTATCCTCTTATATGTGTTATACTCAAAAAGAAAAAAAAATGCAGTAAATATAATTAAGATAAGAAGCCATAGGATAGACCAGGTTAGGTTTCCAAGACAACAAGATGATATAAAGTGGAAATGCACCTATGAAGGACTGTAATGAATATTTTGAAATAACATAATAATATAACTGAAGCCAACTACTTAGAGGTAGTGAACAGCTAAGTTCTTGATATGACTATTTTTCCCCTTTACATTGTTGTGAAGCAAATAAAGGAGAGAAAAAATTAAATTGAAAAAATTTAGAGTACACTTTTATAAAGTGTCTTCAAAAAAGCACCATCAATTACCTTACTTAATGCTGAAAGTCAAAAGCTATTTTCTCTTTTGTTAATATCAAGAACAAGGTAAAGGTGTGTACCGTAATTTCTCATACTAAAAACTGTATTTGAGATTCTTGTTAGTATAGTAAGATAGAAGAAAATTCACATAGGCATTAACCCTATAAGTATCCCTCTAAGCACTGCTATAGCTAAATCCATTAAATTTTGATAGACTGCATTTTCACTTACGTTGTCTCATATTTTTTTTTCAATTTCCCTTTTGATCTCTTTATTAAGTCATTGGTTATTGAGGAATGCATTGTTTAACTTCCACATATTTGTGAGTTTGCTCCAATTATTTTCTACTACTGATATCTAATTTCCTTCCATTATGGTCAGAGGATGCATTTTTGTATTATTTATATCCTTTTAAATTTATGGAGGTTCATTTTATGGCTTAGCCTATGATACATAATGCAGAATGCTCCATTCTTCTCCACTTGAGAAGAATATTTATTCTGTTGTTTTTGGGTGGAATATTCTATTAATATGTTAGGTATAGTGGATTCATACTGTTCAAATCTTTATTGCTTATTTATTTCTGACTAGTTGTTTTATCCATTACTGAAAATATAATATTAGGATACCAAATCATTACTTTTGAAATCTTAGTTATTATATGCTCAACAATATGGATAAGAAAGCTGTGGTACATACACACAATGGAATATTACTCAGCCATAAAAAATAATATATTTGAGTCAGTTCTACTGAAGTGGATGAAACTGGAGCCTATTATATAGAGTGAAGTAAGCCAGAAGGAAAAACAACAATACAGTATACTAACGCATATATATGGAATTTAGAAAGATGGTAATGATAACCCTGTATGCGAGTCAGCAAAAGAGATGCAGATGTATAGAACCGTCTTTTGGACTCTACGAGAGAGGGCAAGGGTGGGATGATATGGGAGAACGGCATTGAAACTAATGTAAATCATCATATGTGAAATCAATCGCCAGCCCAGGTTTGATGCATGATACAAGGTGTTCAGTGCTGGTGCACCGGGATGACCCAGAGGGATGGAATTGGGAGGGAGGTGGAAGGGGGGTTCTGGAAGGGGAACACATGCATACCCAGGGCAGATTCATGTCAATGTATGGCAAAACCAACACGATAATGTAAAGAAAAATAAATAAATAAATTTAAAAAAATAAAATCATCTTGTTAAAATAAAAAATACATCAAAAAACCCCCAATATTTATATATATGCACAGTTTTATATAGTTGTTTTTATAAGTTAAGAAAAGAGAAAAACTATGCATTTATACTGTCTTCTATAACTTCATAATTACTTCTCCTGATGCTCTTTGTTTTTAGTGTGGAATTGAATTACCTAATTTGTTATTTGCTTTCAGTCTGAAGAACTTCCTTTCTTGTTTCTGTTAAGACATGTCTTCTGGTGACAAATTCCCTCAATTTTTTGTTTATCCAGGAATATCTCTATTTCATTTATTTTGAAAGACAGTTTTGCTGAATATATGATTCTGGGTTGAAAGTTTTTATTTGAGCATTTTAAATGTGCTAGCCTTCTTTCTTCTTGGGTCCACTGTTTCTATAAAAATTCAGTTGTTAATGTTATTGAGGTTCCCTTGGAAGTAATGAGTCAACTTTCTCTTGCTTTCAGAATATTCTTGACTTTTAGTTTCCATATTTTTTTCTGTCTTTTTGTGAGTGTCTTTGTGTTTACCTTGATTTTTGTTGTTTTCTCAATGAGGAAACTAATGTTTCCAAAAAGTTTTGAAAATTTTCAGTCATATTTTTTCCTTTCCTTTGTCTCCTAGTATATTCATTGCAGGTATATTGGTGCATTTAATGTTGTCCCATATATTTCTAGGGCTCTATTCCTTTTTCTTTTTTTCCCTATATACTTCAATTTGCAAAATTTCTGTTGATCTATCTCCAAGTTCACTAATGCTTTATTTTGGCATCAGATTTGCAGTTTAGCTATTGTAATTTTTCATTTAGTTACTGTACTTTTCAACTCCATAGCTTCCATTAAGTTCTTTTTAAAAAAATAATGTCTATCTCTTTATTTATATTCTCTACGATATGAGATTATCATCATGCCTCCATTTCTTTCTTTAATGGTTTACAGTAGTTCATTGAACACATTTACAATGGTTTCTTAGAAGTCTTTGTTTAACTTGATTTTTGTTTGCTCTCATGGAGCAAACCTGCTCCCACCTGCTTCCCACCTCCCATCCCCACCCCCAGTTCATGCTTTCTTGTTTCTTTGAATTTCTTAAATCTTTTGTTGAAAACTGGACATTTTTAGAAAATATATTGTAGTAAGTCTGGATATTGACCCTTCAGCCAAGGCATGTTACTGTAATTTGTTCATTTATTTGTTTAGTAACTGGCTGGATTATTTTAGTGAAGTCTATTTTCCCTCTACAATATTAAGCCTCTGATGTTTCACCTCAGGGGATCCCAGCCTTGAGTTTGCCCACAGGCACCAGCAATGGCGGTGGTTTTGGCAGAGTTCTCTCTTTCCTTGACTACACCCAAGTTGTTACACTTCACTAGTTGCCAGATGCTTTCTGTATTGTTTTTAATTCAGAAATCATCTAAATTGTCCTATAGACTAACCCAACCCAATCTGGGCTCCTTCAGAAGGATATTTCCCTCAGCGTTTCAGAATTGTTCTGACCCAGGCAGGCTCCTCTCCAGCTCTTTTCTAGTTTCTATGTTCCTAGGTTCTCTGCTTTTCAACTGAGGCAAAACATTGAGCCACTGGCTTTAAAGCTGAGTTGGAGACTATGCAGCTTTTCTCTGAGTGACACCTCTACTTTAGGAGCTGGGCACTTGACATGAGGGTACAGGAGCCTCAAGTCTTTTTGGCTTGGCTCTCCCAGTGTGAAACCATTGTCATAATTCAGGGCAAGCACAACTGAAGCCCTGTATTCCCCATGAAGTCTTGCCAAGGTAGAGCCTCTGCTGCACAAGCAGGGGCAGCAAGGAAGAAAGCAACCCTGCCTTGTCCACACCAACTCAGAATCTAGTCCATTAATAGGTAGCCAGGAGCAGGGTAAGAACTGGTGACACTGCCCTGCAACTGCTAGCTGTGGCAGCGAGAAAGCTCTGTGTTCTTGGCTGAACCAGTTTGGAGTACAGTTTCCACCTCACAGAGCTGAGAGAAGGGATGAAGAAGCTAGCTGCCAGGTTCTGGTTGAAACACCATACTCAAGTCATTCCTACCAGGCTCTACTACGTTTCCTTGATAAATGTTTCTTTATTTGGTGCCCTTCTCCAGAACTATTTCCAGAGATGTTAGTTTGCTTAAATTTTATTTTATAAGTTTTATAAACTGTAATTCCAGTTCCACTGTGGAATTCCCCACATTATCATGCTCCTCATATATACCTCTGTGTTGAGATACATTCTTATAAGTAAAAAAAAATGTTTTAGAGGGTGAGTGAAATTAAATCCAACATATAAAAGTTATGTTTTATACACTAGCAACAATGAGATGAAAATATAATATTAAAAGATAATAAGTACTAAAGCAACAATATATATATATAATACTAAGGGTAATGAAATATGTGAAAATCTCTTGCAGCTAAAATAAAAACATTTTAACATATATTAAATTAAAAAAACAGTCTTGATGTGGAAGACTAAAGTTGTCAATTCTCTTAATTTATTTACATCTTAACATAATTTCAAGTAAAACTCTTAGAGGAATGTTCATGGAACTTGGTAATCTATTCTGCATTTGTCAGAGATTAGCCAATGAGCAAGAATAATTGAAATATTCCTAAAGAAGAACATAACAGGGGAGAAACAAACATTGTGATGTATTATAAAATTTTCATTTATATATACAAATGATGATTATAAATTTTTCATTTCTATGTATAAATACATAGAAAGCATAGTATGGATACAAGATTAGAAAAACAGAGCACTGGAACATAATAGAGAGCCTAAAAGAATGAAGATACACAAAATTTTGATTTATGAGAACTGAGAATTGAATGTCAGTGGGTAAGAGATAAATTACTCCACAATTAACCTTGGGAAAATCAATGATCAGTACAGAAAAATATCAATACCATACAATTGCTTAAATGTGAAAGGCAACATTATGAAATTTGTATGTACATAATTTTTATGTAATTAATAATTTAAAAAATAAGGCTAAATTACTAATAATTAAAGAGACTGTATACCCATGGCGGATTCACGTCAATGTATGGCAAAACCAACATGATAATGGAAAAAAAAAAAAAAAGAGAGAGAGACTGATGAAACTGACTATGCTGAGATTAAAATTTTAATAAAATGAAAAGGCATCATATGTTTTAAAGAAATAAAGCAGACCTTTATTGAACATATTTGCAGCATGGAATTTAAAAGAAATATGTATTTCAAATACCTGAATTTGAAGTATGTGAAACTGTTCATATTCAATGGGGTTTTGGGGGTATAATGACAATTCAATTTGGCCTAATAAAATAATTAATAATAAATGTAAATACCAACTGAAAATATGGTAAAAATATTAATAGGCAAATAGGCAATTGACTTTGCCTGGAGGTAGCAGGTGAAATTTATCATAAATGACCCATGGACTTCCTTTACTTAGTCTATAATTTTCTTTATATAGAAAGGGAGCAACATATGCAGATACCAGGACTAGTAAAAGAAAAAAAAATAAGTATGTTAGGTCTAAGACCCAGCAATGCTTTTCTAAGTAACAAAGGAGATAGCTCTGTTCTGCAATGAGTAATACTCCTGCTGCAGTTTCTAAATTATCATTATAGATTGTTTAAAGAGAGATGATGCAAAGATAGTTTTTCATATAAATAATGTTAACCACAAAAAGACAAAAGCCTCCATTATAATTTTATTAATTGCATCTTGAAGAACAATTCCAATCTTCTGTTTTTAACTATGGTATATGAAATCATCCACAAATATTCCTTGTACTAATTAACTGTACTCAAACTTGTCTCACACTTTCTGGAAATATAACACACACAGCTATATATTTGGTATCTGTTTTGAGATAATGTTCTGCTTTTAGCTTACTGGCATTTCCTTCTATGTCATGGAAATAAAGATTACTAGATCATTTGGAATATCACTGCTTACTTCCACTAGAGACCTCTTTTCACTTTTCAAATTACTAAATAATGAGACACAATCAGAAATAACTTAGAAAAAAAATGTTAACTCAGAGTTTTTTTCCTCTTTAATTGCTTACTATCAAGACACTATAGGTCTGCATATATCTTAAACAAAGCAAAGCCAAATATAATTTATACATTTATTTTAGAGAATGTCTGTCACATTTTTTGAATTCTGATATTGGCTTTCCTGGTGGCTCAGATGGTAAAGAATCTGCCTGCAACGCAGGAGACCTGGGTTCGATCCCTGGAGGAGGGCATGGCGACCCACTCCACTACTCTTGCCTGGAGAATCCCCATGGACAGAGGAAACTGGTGGGCTATAGTTCATGGGGTTGCAGAGAGTAGACACAACTGAGCGACTAAACACAGCATAGCGCAGCACATTGTACTATATGGTACAGAAGATTTAACACATTTACATAAAAATCATTTGAGTGGAATATCTGTTCATGTATTTGAGTATTCTGGAAATCACTGGGGCATCTGTGACCAGAACTGTATGACAGTGGTTTGGAATGTCTGCTTAAAATGCAACAACGAGGCAGATAAATGTTCTGGGGTCTGCAAACTTGCCAATATTTGAAAAACCCCCACTGAAATAATCATTTTGCCCAAATAGTATTGCACACATTAATCAAAGTTACATTTATTTGTTTTTGGCTTGAATATCAGTATAAAATAATCAGTGTTCCCATCTGAATAGCCCTATGTCTTTCATTAATTGAAATGAGAAAACAGACTAATTAGCTATATATATATATATATATATATATACATATATATATATATATATGTATATATATATAGCTACAGTTCATGACACAGGGATCAATGACAACAAAAAGTTGTGGGTGACATTTGTTTTGGGAGTGAAATTTTGAGATTCATAGGGCTACCATGGGACCAATCACTTCTCAGTAGTCAGTTCTACTTTGAAGTGAAGTATGCCCTTAAGTGTCCTTAAGTGTTGCTCCAGATAAACAGTATACATTTCCATATAATTTATACATGAAAAATGGATCACCTGCTCCTATGACTTCTCATTTAATTCTTATTTGTGTAACCACTACAGGTCTTCTCTACAGAATTTTAAAATTACGTGGCATATCTCCTCCAATTGGCAGTAAATTGGACTTTTGTTGTATCTTAATGTAAATGCTCTAGAGCATAAATGACACTTTTTACATTAATAGGTACCTGTGGGAATCAAGTGAATTGTTTTGTATGCCATACTGTCATAAAGTCTATCTTGTAACACAAACCTTTTCAAATATGGCTTTCAAATGTGGTGAAATTATAGTCTAGTTTGCATTGTAAGGATAAAGAACATTAAACTTATTTATGGGGACTTCGGGTAATTTGTGTTCTATAAAAGGACACTTGAAGATTATTTTTGCAAGAGAAATCCTTTGCATTTACAAGGTGAGGGTAAAACTCCATTAGTTTATCCTGAGGCCATTGTCATTGAACCCGTCAGGGTGTGTACAGACCATGCCAACTGGTAAAATGGGAAGAGGGAAGAAGAAGAAAGCGTGAGTGGTTCAGTGGAGTTGGGATTGTCATGAGGTTTGCAGAGGATTTATGAACTAGAAAAACAAGTGTTCGGGCAGCCATTTTGAAATGATGCAGACTATTTTAATTTTCATTTTTCCAGATAATTCCCTCAGCATTTTGGCAAAGCATAATGGATTCAACCGCCAGAAGCAAGAAGTCTATCTTTTACCAATCATAATCAGCGACAGTGGGAACCCTCCTCTGAGCAGCACCAGCACCCTGACCATCCGGGTCTGTGGCTGTAGCAGTGATGGCGTTGTCCAGTCCTGTAATGTTGAAGCTTATGTACTTCCGATTGGACTCAGTATGGGCGCCTTAATTGCCATATTAGCATGCATCATTTTGCTTCTAGGTATGCACTTTTTCATAGCCTAATGGTCACCATTTTCCTGGTTCATAAATGACTGTACATAAGGACAGAAAACCCTAACTCGACCTAGAAAATCCTAGTCAATATTCTTTGGAAGAAAACTGGACCTTTCTGTGGTCACAACAGCAACTGTTATATAAAAAGACCCGCAGAGCTTCTGATGCACACCAGTTTACTTCAGGAGGGCCTCATATGTCCGAAATACTCTTTTATCTAAATAGCGTATGGATTGGGTTGCTGAATCCATCCAATCACAAAATTTGGTGAGGTAAGATGAAAGCAAACAAGCAAACAAAAAAAAATACCTTTCCCTCAAAATTACATTGTGTTTCTCAGATAGTTTTCTTGATACTAAAATCAAATTAAGATGAAGACTGCAAATTAAGAAAATGTTTTTGTAACTTTTCTGCTTAAGAATTCAATTATAAAAATGAGATTAGACAGTAAGAAGATACACAAAAGGGAAGTTATTCATACATCTTATCCTGCCCTTGAAAAAAGGTTATGTCAGTTACTGCCTTCCTGGTTACATCAGTTCTGCTCACCCAGTATCTTGTATTGAGCATCATTTCCTTCCATATTTGATGCCATTAGCCCAAGTTTGATTTGGCTGATCTGGCTAGGTTTTTTTTCTTTTTTTTTTAATGCATTCCTCTCCCTTTCTCCACCTTTAGTTCTACTTTACCAGGTAAAGGAAAGCTAGCACTTTCACATAAGAGAAGGAGTTGACCATTCAAAGCTGACATTCACCTTAATATAGCACTTTTTCTGTGAATGAACATTATTTTATTGGAAATAGTCTTGAAGAACTGATCAGAAAAACACAAAACTTACTCGATATGATCTATTCAGCTCCTTTTTCTTTATAGAAGAGAGGCACAGAGTCAAGAAATATTGAATGACCTGCCCAAGACACACAGCAAGTTAGTCATGCTATCTGTGCTACTTCCCATTTTGTGTCATTCACTCCAGAGCTCCCAGTGGTATTAAATGGAGCCTTCACCATGAATAGTTGCAAACTTGTTATTTTAACCCAGCTTCTTCATCACCATTCAATAAATAGAAGCAACCTAGAATAATATTCACTCAAAATTCAGTGCCCACACTTCAATAAGGGGTTTCACTTAATTCCCAAATGAATGCATGAAAGTTACATGTTCATAAGTTTTTAAATAATGCACCTTGTTCAACATACACGATGTGTTACTTGTGAAATTATATGTCTGTCTGGCTAATTGTTATTTGTGTTTTTCCTACAGTCATCGTGGTGCTGTTTGTAACTCTGCGACGACACAAAAACGAACCACTCATTATCAAAGATGATGAAGACGTGAGAGAAAACATCATTCGCTATGATGACGAAGGAGGAGGGGAAGAAGACACAGAAGCTTTTGACATTGCAACTCTACAAAACCCAGATGGAATTAATGGATTTTTACCCCGTAAAGATATTAAACCAGATTTGCAGTTTATGCCAAGGCAAGGGCTTGCGCCAGTTCCAAACGGTGTTGATGTGGATGAATTTATAAACGTGCGGCTACATGAGGCAGATAATGACCCCACAGCCCCGCCATATGACTCCATTCAGATTTATGGCTATGAAGGCCGAGGGTCGGTGGCCGGCTCCCTCAGCTCCTTGGAGTCCACCACCTCAGACTCAGACCAGAATTTTGACTACCTCAGTGACTGGGGTCCCCGCTTTAAGAGATTGGGCGAACTCTACTCTGTCGGTGAAAGTGACAAAGAAACTTGACAGTGGATTATAATAAATAAATCAAAGGGAACTGAGCATTCTGTAATATTCTAGGGTCTCTCCCCTTAGATACAACCAATGTGGCTATTTGTTTTAGAGGCAAGTTTAGCACCAATCATCTATAAACTCAACTACATCTTACTGTTGAACCAAAAAGTTAATAATAAAAATAAAAAAGTATATGTTAGGAGGTTATAAATCTTGTGGAGTGTGAATTAAAGTATGTGGAGTGTCTAGAAGTCTTTGGATATTTGATATTTACCTAACCACCAGAGACAAAGATTGGGATCCTGGCTCCTCCTTAGAGGAATGGCATATAAAGAGGAAAAAAATCAAAATTAAAAAGGTGCTTTCTTAGAAAAATGGACCTGCAAGAAATTTGCTGCTGATATGTGTCTTCTGCGAGGATTTTTATAAATGCAAATGGTTTTTTTCCCCTTCACCTGTAAGGATCCCGCCACTAATGCTAAAGCAATACTTGGTCTGCTGTACATTGTGACTTTTTGGAGTTTTGGGAGGCCTCCTAGATTATACGGTACACTGACCACACATTGTACATAATTGTTGGCCCCACTCATCAGAGACGGAATAGCATCTTTAAATATTGTGTCGAGCCTTAAAATATTCATGTTTGTAATCCATTCCAGGGTGGAGACTGCCAGCTCCGTGGTGGGAGGAGAGAAATCTCATTCGAGTGGGGCTGTTCTCTGGAACCAGGATTACTCTTTCCCTCCAGTTCACCTTCTCCCACAAGGACACAAAGAGAAACTGTGTCACACAGTGGACTACATAAGAGGCAGATGGTTTTACTGCTAGCGCGTGAATTTATTTGTTTAATCCTTGAAATAAATATTTTATTGATGTCCATTAATGCTTTTATTTATTAAGGTTGATAATTTATAGATTAAGGGACTATATGAAAAAAACCCTAAATTATATCCATTAATAATCCTTTAGATTGTTTTATATAAATATATATACAATGAATGTTTATTACATGTACATTTTGATGAGATGAGTATGGCAGGCAATATTATCAAAGGGAAGCTAATAGTCTCTTTAGAGTAGAAAGTGTTATTGTGACTGGTGATGGCAGGAGCAGCATTTTCCCAGAGAAACTTTTGGACTGTTTTCTATTTTGTTCATAATCCTAGTATTTGGTGTTTTTACAACAAGCACAAACATCTGAAAGGATATTGATTCATGTGAATATTTAAACTCTAGACTTTTAGATATCTACATAATGCCCTGCCCAATAAACATGCTTCAAGTTGACCCCACTGTTTTAGAGCAGGAACTGATTTGTACATAATTTTACTGCTTCTGTTTTTAGCACTTCTCCCCCTGATCTTCATGATGATGCACAGAACGTCTTAGACTCCAAAACAGAACTGCACTAGAAGATGTGAGCATATTCAATTTGTAATGCAAACCTGCCATTTAGGAGTAGAAAATGTATGATAAAACTCAAGTACTACATGCAGATCATTTTAATTTTCTACTTTGCTTTAACGCAATATTGTTTATTTACTCCATGTATTGTATTCAGAGAAACTCCTGTATTGTTTCCTACTTTGTGAAATATATTTTTATAAATATCTTTGTTGTCATCACTTTTTTTTTCCCAATAAGATAGAGATCGATTAACAGAGTCATCAGCTCTAACTAGAATTCTAGAATTTTCAACAAAACCATCCCGTGGATCACTTTTTATTTTAAGTGTCTTTATTATAAAGAACCAGACATGAGAAATGGCTTGGTGATGATCACACTGGAAGATACCAACAGGGACATTAAAGGAACATGGGAAGGAACAGGGTATATGTTAAGGCTAGTTCAGCTCCGCTAGTTGGGGGTCCTTCTGAAAACAAGTGATAAAGTGGAGTTAGGAGTAAAAGGTAAAAGAAAGGAAACAGGATTGTGGGGGAATTTTTCAGACAAGGATGCAGATTTTAAAATCTCAAGGTGAAGAGATTAGGAAGCATGATCTGGCAAGAGAACCTTAGACTTCAATGCAGACCTGAAAAACTTTTGTCAGACAAATAGGGAATTCTGAGGGGGTCCTGTGAGAGGGATCTCTCATTGGACAAAAACAGCCTCGAGTTCCCCTGCCACCTCAGTCATTGACTTGGGGTTGCCTGAGAAAAGCAGGGCTTTAGCTGGAAATCCAAAGGCACCAAGTTCTGGATTGACTACATGGTGATTTAAAATGTTTAAATAAGGCTTCCCTGGTGGCTCAAATGGTAAAGAATCCGCCTGCAATATGAGAGGGAATCTTCCCTGGGTTGGGAAGATCTCCTAGAGGGGGGCATGGCAACCCACTCCAGTATTCTTGCCTGGAGAATCCCATGGACAGAGAAGCCTGGCAGGCTACATTCCATGGGGTTGCAAAGAGTTGGACATGACTGAGCAACTAAAATGTTTAAATATTACACTTAGAATTTACAACCTCCCAGTGTTCAGCAACTTAACTGACCCATTACTGCATTTCTTCACCTGAGAATAGTTTATCTTTAATACTTATCACTTTGACTACTGAACTCTTTTTCTTGAAGTCAAAATGATGACCTAAAGTGACCTTCAAATACGCTCGTACTTGGCACAGTGACTAAAACAAATTCTTGGTAAATGTAGATAATTAATAGTAGCTGTAGTAGTAACTAAAATTAATATTCTGATGATGTCACACATTCTAATCCAAGGTGAGATTACTACTTAAGTTATCTCTTGCATACTAGACTCATTTCTAGTGTACTTTTAAGTGAAATGGCTTAAGTTACAGGCATATAAATGTGTCTAACAAAAATTACACTATTTTTCAGGAATATAATATCCATATCCTCTGATCTTGCCAATAAATAACATAATCTTAATAGGATGATTTGCATGGGTAGGAGATAATACTTGATATATAGGTTGTTCAATCTTATCTCAAAATTTACTTTGCCCAAGAAGAGAGAAAGAAAGTATGGCATTGTTGATTTCCTTTGCCACTATTATGCTGATTCTTTGTGCTTAAAAACCCTTTTAAAGTTTCATAATATTGAATCAAGTAAATTATACCATATTTATATAAGGCTGAACTACACTTTTAGAGTACCCCAAATTTAAATAAGTATGGGCTTCCAGGGTGGCTCAGTGGTAAAGTATTCACCTGACAATTCAGGAGAGGTGGGTTCTATCCCTGGGTTGGGAAGATCCCCTAGAGGAGGAAATGGCAACCCATTCTGGTATTTTTGCCTGGGAAATCCCATAGACAGAGGAGCCTGGCGGGCTACAGTCCATGGGGTCGCAAAGAGTCAGGCATGATTGAGCAAGCATGCATGCAATCATGACTTTAAATAAAGACCTGAAGAATACACACACACACACACACACACACACACACACACACACACACTCCTACATTGACTTGAAGTACTTTTTACTTTAGCAGTAGAATTGCTAAAACTTCCTGCATCAAGAGGTTGATGGGGTTTTCAGACTTTAAGGATTTGAGTATATCAAAGTGACTAGATTTGTCTCTGTACATTTCTTGTCACCACAATACTGTTGGCAAAGAGCTGACTCACTGGAAAAACCCTGATGCTAGAAAAGTTGAGGACAGGAGGAGAAGGGGGTGACAGAGGATGAGATGGTTGGATGGCGCCACCGACTCAAAGGACATGAGTTTGAACAAACTCTAGGAGATGGTGAAGGACAGGGAAGCCTGGAGTGCTGCAGTTCATGACGTCACTAAGAATCAGACACGACTCAGTGACAGAACAACAAAGTTTTGTCTCTGTGCATGGTTTTTCTATTGCAGCAATACTGACATATGTCTTACATATACATGTGTAGTTATTTTGCAAATGAAATGCTTATTGAGTCCATAGGCATTTTAATGTGTCTATAGATCATTATTGTGTTCCAAGCATTAGATTTTCTCCCCCTTTCTTTAAATTTATCCCACCCAAGGGTTCTCTAAATACTGGAGAAGAACCACTGAGTTGGAGCCAAGTGAGACAAGATTATCTCCCTCTGCCTGCTTCACAGTTCAAGGTTCCTGCCTAGGAACTGAGGCATCCCTTGGTGACTGGACACCACATGGGATCAATTCAGCCTCAATCTTGTTCACTATTTGATCAAATCAAATTGCAGAAATTTCTTTTAAACATCCATACATGTACACTAAAGAGTATTGAGGCAATTCTCTATAACAATATTTTATGAGTACTGTAATAAGACTTTAAAGTTTATATTAATAATAGGATGATTAAAACATGCTAGAAATAATATCCAAGTGTTAGAATTGCCATTTATTACATTTAAGGTCGCTAAGTTGTGTCCGACTCTTTGTAAACCCACAGACTATACAGTCCATGGAATTCTCCAGGCCATAATACTGGAGTGGGTAGCCTTTCCCTTCTTCAGGAGATCTTCCCAAACCAGGGATTGAACCCAGGTCTCCCGCATTGCAGGAGGATTCTTTACCAGCTGAGCCATAAGGGAGGCCCAAGAATACTGGGGTGGGTAGCAGTACCATGCAGAATTGTTATTTCTAGGATATAAACTTTACAGTAAAAGTGTCTTGCAGAAGTGTGTGGGTGAGTGTTCATATGTATATAAAATAAAACTTAGATTCACTGACATCACCAGTGAAACAACAATGCTTAGAAAGAGTCAAATGTGTCTTTGGGAGAGTTTGCTTAATCAGATGCTTAAAGTAAGACAAGTCTCTGTGTGAAACTTGGAAATCTCCTAGGAGCAGCCAGATTCCACACTGAGACCCAACAGAGTTCTGGGCTACGCTGTATTTTGGAGAAGGAAAAGCAGGTGCTGAGAGCTAAGTAGCCAATTACTCTTTATAGCCACATAAGGACTGGAGGCAAGTAGGCCTTTCCAACAAGTTGTATTATGCGATCACTGGCTTTGCAGGGAATCTCACGAATGTATAACCTTCTGATTGCCTTTTTGATTGAAAGTTCCATCTGAGATCAAGGCAGTGCAACCAGTAATAAGATTTCAAAAAATCCCATCACTAGCACTGTTGGAAAGGCTGAGCATGACTGAAATCCCATCATTGTCAGTCAAAAAATAAGGTAACAGTGGGCCTCACTATAAAAGCTATATAAATGCACAATTTAAACATGATATCAACATCAAATGACAATATATATATATATATATACACATACACACACATATATATTTATACACAGATATCTTCAAGTTTTTAGAAATACATTTATATTTGCAACTTTTCTTCTCACAATCACATATTACCAAAAACCTGGAGCAGTGGCTTTTTGTTTTTCTGAACCTAACTTTGAAAGAAATTGTACTGAAGGTAAAGGATTTTAAAAGCTAGTTTTTATTTAAGCACAAAATAATGACCATGATACCTGAAATTAGAATGAAATGCATAATATTGTCAAGTTGGATTAGATATTTTTATATTGTGTTTCTGTGGAGACAATAACTGTAGAACATATTTCATAACAAATGTAGTTTCCAATGTAGTTTTAAATTTTCCTCTATTCCAATACTTTGCTTTTTGCTATACAAAGCACCTTTGCAAAGTCACTCAGTTGGCCAAATGGTGCTGTGTGTATTATTGTCACTGTAGTTATTGCTCTTTATGATGCTTATTCTATCTGTACTAGGGTTTACTTTCATTATTTTCTTCTTAGTCAACACACATCTGTATATCATCTGGTGTAATTTTTGTTGCTATTATTGTTTATCTGATGTACTTTTGACATTAAAGATATTCTAGTCCCAGTATTTTCCACCCAATGCTTGTATTACAGTGGTCATGCCATTTAAAATCCCTCTGATTTGATGGTCTATCTAAAAGGAAAAGAGAAATGTGTCTCTTACAAACACTGAGCATCATGCTGCTCAGTAAGTGGGCTATATAGTTGATATGGAAAGATTATATGAGATGGCATCGCCAAACGATTTATTTATAAAAAACTGCCAAATGATTTATTTATTTATAAAATTTACATTTAAAATTTTATTTATTTATTTCCTTTATGTATAAAAAATGAGCTAATGAATCTTGTCTAAGATAATTTTTGAAGCATGGTCTAGTTATTTGCATCTAGCTTTAAACTTAGGTTGGTCTGACACTAAATCTCATGCCTTTTTCAAATTATTATATTCCTTTTATTTATTTATTTATTTTTATTTTGTATTGGGGTACAGCTGATTAACAAACAATGTAATAGTTTCAGGTGAACAGCAAAGGGACTTGGAGATATATATATATATCTTCCCATTTTCCCCCCAGACTCTCTTCACATCCATGCTGACACATAATACTGAACAGAGTTCCATGTGCTATATAGTAGGTACTTGTTGGTTACCCATTTTAAATATAGAAGACCAACACTAAGAGGGAGAAACTATCAAAAGATCACATTGATAGATTACTGACATCTTTATGGACATTCAAGCTTATAGAAATTCTATGTTTGCCTAAATGGCAGCATGTTTTGGCGACAAATGAAATGAGGTTCAGTGATGTTTTAAGGGATTTTTCTTGGTTAAATTACACACCTAATAAGTGAAAGAGGCAAGAATCAAACTCTGGTCTTCTAGTTCATTACCAAGACTGGGAAGTTGTAATATTTGTGCATGCTCCCTTCTCCTTTATTTGTAGTAGTTCCATCTGGGTTGCAAGGCTAGTAGGCATCTGCTGGAGGAACTGGTGTGTGGTTTTTCTTCCTCCAACTTGAGTTACCTGCCACCATATGATATACATCTTAAAAGGAAGTATTACCTCTCACAGGTTTCTTTATTAGTAGATCATAGATACCCCTATCATTATCCATAGATGACAGAAGAAGGGTTGTCAGATGGAATAGCACAGTATGCTGTCTGAGGAAGAAAACTGTAGAAAACAAAAGTTTCAACAAATGCAGAGATTCAGGCAAGAAAATAAAATGAAAAGTCACTGAGGGTAAATCTGAATTTTCCAGATCTACTTTGTACATGCAAAAATACCCAGGGCCACTTTGTGACTCCTCATAAAAATGAGCCAGGGTTTAACAACCATGGTCTAACTGAACCAGAGTCACCAGCATCCTTCTCTCCCTGATCTATGCATTCAGTTCAGTTCAGTTCAGTTCATTCGCTCAGTTGTGTCCAACTCTTTGCGACCCAATGAATCACAGCATGCCAGGGCTCCCTGTCCATCACCAACTTAATGAGTCCACCCAAACCCATGTGCATCGAGTCAGTGATGCCATCCAGCCATCTCATCCTCTGTTGTCCCCTTCTCCTGCCCCTAATCCTTCCCAGCATTAGGGTCTTTTCCAATCAGTCAACTCTTTGCATGAGGTGGCCAAAGTATTGGAGTTTCAGCTTCAACATCAGACCTTCCAATGAACACCCAGGACTGATCTCCTTTAGGATGGACTGGTTGGATCTCCTTACAGCCCAAGGGACTTGCAAGAGTCGTCTCCAACACCACAGTTCAAAAGCATCAATTCTTTGGCGTTCAGTTTTCTTCACTGTCCAACTCTCACATCCATACATGACTACTGGAAAAACCATAGCCTTGACTAGATGGACCTTTGTTGGCAAAGAAATGTCTCTGCTTTCCAATATGAGGTCTAGGTTGGTCATAACTTTCCTTCCAAGGAGTAAGCATCTTTGAACTTCATGGCTGCTATCACCATCTGCAGTGATTTTGGAGCCCCCCAAAATAAAGTCTGACACTGTTTCCACTGTTTTCCTATCTATTTGCCATGAAATGATGGGACCAGAAGCCATGATCTTAGTTTTCTGAATGTTGAGCTTTAAGCAAATTTTTTCACTCTCCTCTTTCACTTTCATCAAGAGGGTTTTTAGTTCCTCTTCACTTTCTGCCATATGGGTGGTGGCGTCTGCCTATTTGAGGTTGTTGATATTTCTCCCAGCAATCTTGATTCCAGCTTGTGTTTCTTTCAGCCTAGCATTTCTCATGATGTACTATGCATATAAGTTAAATACACAGGGTGACAGTATAGACTTGACGTACTCCTTTTCCTATTTGGAACTAGTCTGTTGTTCCATGTCCAGTTCTAACTGTTGCTTCCTGATCTGCATACGGGTTTCTCAAGAGACAGGTCAGATGGTCTGGTATTATTCACTCATTATCATTTCACCAATTTTTTTCTGATTTTCTTTAATTCAACCTGTAAAGTTTGAGAACTATTCCATACTGGTTAAGTCTAATTGTTGCATGAATGAATGGGTTATCTAGGCTCAAGGACAGAGCTACAAATAACCATGTTGAAAATAGTCTTTAAAATAATCTTTCTAAATTCCTTTACAAAATATCTGTTAGAGCCTATAATCATAGAGCACTTGCCTTGCCTTTCCAAGACATAGAGACTAATTGGATAAATTACAGAAACAAATAAATAATAAAACACTGGATTTATCTATGCTGTGGAAAAGGTGAACAGGCTGTTCAATGAAAGTTCAGAGAAATAAATCTAACCCTGCCAAAGTTCAGTATCCTGCTAGAGACAATGTTACAGCGAGTCTTGAACAGAGCAGAGCAGTACATTGGGATCATCAATAAGTAAGATCAGGTCAGGGCCAGGCATTTGAAAATGAATTATGCTGTTGGGATAAATCTCTCAAAGGACTTTACTGCTAGTGCTTTTTACCATATGAAATTCTCCATATAACAAAACTTCTAATATCTCTATTTATTTTACAAATGCATGCCTAAGATTTGCCACTAATTTGAGTGCTAACAATACAGCAGTAAATAGGACAGGGTATGTGAGGGGTATGATTCTTCAAAGACTTGATGGTATAGAAGAAATGTAAGTGAGGGGAAATAAAGAAAAGGGACACAGCAGAACGTAAAATGGATGGAACACTGATCATTGTCCATAGAATGGATGGAGTGATACTTGCGGTGCTATAGGAAGTCACCAAGATAAGAACAAACTACATTAAGGTCTAAGGAAAAGCTTGTGTTTGTTGTTCTGCTGCACTAAATCAATGGGCTAGAATTGATAAGGATACACAGACCACAGCTGAAGAGGTTGAGAGTGACAATATGCTCTGGAGAGTTGGGCAGAGACCATATTACACAAGTCCTTTTCAACCAGGATAAGGAGCTCAGATTCACTTTACATCAAAGAGGAGGCGACTGAAAAGATCTAAAGGTAAAGAATGACATGATATGGCTTATATTTTTAAAAGATCACTCTGGCTCTGGCATGGAAATGGGATTATAGGTGACAAAAATGAAAGCAGAAACCCAGATAGGAGACTGGTACAGTGGTTCAAGCAAGAGATTATTTTCACTTTGACTACTGAAGTGGTCAACGGAAAGAAATGAATAGACTCAGACACATTTTGGATATAAAAGTGACAGTATTAGCAGCTGTATGGGATGTGCAAAACAAAGAAAAAAGGGATATTTAAAGTGAGCCCTACAGTTTTTGATCTGAATAACTATGTTATGGGTGAGGCTATTTACAGAGAACTGGGATGACTCAGAGATGATCTGGTTTTCAAAATAAACATCCTGATTCCACTAATCATCCAGAACGGAAGGGATGACAATTTAGAGCACTGTAAAAATCCCTATAGAGAGTACATAAAGGACCTTCTAGAAAATGTTACTATACTTTTATTCTTCTATAGATTAATATCTTCTATATGCATGCTAAGTTGTTTCAATCATGCCCAACTCTGTGACCCAATGGACTGCAGGCACCAGGTTCCTCTGTCCATGAGATTCTCCAGGAAAGCATACTGGAGTGGATTGCCATTTCCTTCTTCAGGGAATCTTTTTTTTTTTAGTTAAAATAGTAGAATATTTATTTTTTATTTTTTTTCTTCAAATTTTTTTTATTAGTTTTGCCAAACAATGACATGATATCACCATGGGTTTACATACGCTCCCCCTCCAGAACCCCCCTCCCTCCTCCCTCTCCCCGGGAAATCTCGTTGCACCAGTCCCAAGCATCAGTCCTGGGCCGGCTATTGCTTAGACATATGATAATCAACATGTTTCAATGCCATTCTCCCATATCATCCCACCCTTTCCCTCATCCACAGAGGCCATGAGTCTATTCTATACATCTGCGTTCCTTTTGCTGTCTCGCATGCTGGGTTCTCGTTACCGTCTTTCTAAATTCCATATATATGCGTTAATATACTGTATTGTTGTTTTTGCTTCTGGCTTACTTCACTCTGGATAATGGGCTCCAGTTTCGTCCATCTGAGTAGAACTGATTCAAATGAATTTTTCCTTAATGCTGAGTAATATTCCATTGTGTATATGTACCACAGCTTTCTTATCCATTCATCAGTTGATGGGCATCTAGGTTGCTTCCATGTCCTTGCTATTGTAAATAAAGCAGCGATGAACATTGGGGTACACGTGTCTCTTTCAATTCTGGTTTCCTCGGTGTATATGCCCAACAGTGGGATTGCTGGGTATTATGGCAGGACTATTTGAAGTTTTTTAAGGAACCTCCACACTGTTTTCCATAGTGGCTGTACTAGTTTGCAATCCCACCAACAGTGTAAGAGAGTTCCCTTTTCTCCACATCCTCTCCAGCATTTATTACTTGTGGATTTTTGGATTGCAGCCATTCTGAGTGGTGTAAAGTGATATCTCATTGTGGTTTTGATTTGCATTTCTCTGATAATGAGTGATGTTGAGCATCTTTTCATGTGTTTGTTAGCCATTTTTATGTCTTCTTTGGAGAAATGTCTGTTAAGTTCTTTGGCCCACTTTTTGATTGGGTCGTTTATTTTCCTAGAATGGAGCTGCAGGAGTTGCTTGTATATTTTTGAGATTAATTGTTTGTCCATTGCTTCACTGGCTATTATTTTCTCCCATTCTGAAGACTGTCTTTTCACCTTGCTTATAGTTTCCTTTGCAGTGCAGAAGCTTTTAATTTTAATTAGGTCCCATTTGTTTATTTGTGCTTTTATTTCCAGTATTCTGGGAGGTGGGTCATGTAGGATCCTGCTTTGGTTGATGGCAGAGAGTGTTTTCCCAATGTTATCCTCTAGGAGTTTTATAGTTTCTGGTCTTATGCTTAGATCTTTGATCCATTTTGAATTTATCTTTATGTATGGTGTTAGAAAGTGTTCTAGTTTCATTCTTTAACAAGTGGCTGTCCAGTTTTCCCAGCACCACTTGTTAAAGAGGTTGTCTTTTCTCCATTGTATATTCTTGCCTCCTTTGTCAAAGATAAGGTGTCCATAGATGCGTGGATTTATCTCTGGGCTTCCTATTTTGTTCCATTGATCTATATTTCTGTCTTTGTGCCAGTACCATACTGTCTTAATGACTGTGGATTTGTAGTATAGCTTAAAGTCAGGTAGGTTGATTCCTCCAGTTCCAATCTTCTTTCTCAAGATTGCTTTGGCTATACGAGGTTTTCTGTATTTCCATACAAATTGTGAAATTGTTTGTTCTAATTCTCTTAAAAAGACCTCTGGTAGCTTGATAGGAATTGCATTGAATCTATAGATTTCTTTGGGTAGTATACTCATTTTCACTATATTGATTCTTCCAATCCACGAACATGGCACATTCTTCAGGGAATCTTCCCAACCCAGGGATCGAACCTGCATCTCCAGCATTTCCTGCATTGACAGGCAGGTTCTTTACCACCAGCACCACCTGGTAAGCCCCATGTATCAATACACAAATGACATAATTAATCTCAAACAGAAGAAGTCTGGCCAATCTGATTCTTTTATTTTTTTTAGCTTCTTGAAATGGTAAAAATAAAAATAAAAAGATTCCATATGAGTGAGTTCACTCTTGGCCAGAGTATGATGGATTCACTGACAAGAAACATTTCTTAATGAAGTGATATCCTGAAATATTTCCCTATGATTATCTCAAAGCAGGGAAAAGGGCACATGTAGCTTTATATTAAAAACATAATCTATTGTCCAGGAAGCATCCCCAAGGTGTGTGCTTTTCTTTGGAGTGGATAAGGGAAGAAACATTTTGGTCTTTGTGACTTAGCTATGATTAAAAATATATATGGAAGTTATGGAATTCCAGTTGAGCTATTTTAGATCCTAAAAGATGATGCTGTGAAAGTGCTGCACTCAATATATCAGCAAATTTGGAAACCTCAGTAATGGCCCCAGGACTAGAAAGCCCAGTTTTTGTTCCAGTCCCAAAGAAAGGCAATGCCAAAGAATGCTCAAACTACCACACAACTGCACTCATCTCACATGCTAGTCAGAGAAGGCAATGGCAAACCCACTCTAGTATTCTTGCCTCGAGAATCCCAGGGACAGAGGAACCTAGTGGTCTGCCATCTATGAGGTCGCACAGACTCGGACACGACTGAAGCAACTTAGCAGCAGCAGCAGCAGCAGCACACACTAGTAAAGTAATGCTCAAAATTCTCCAAGACAGGCTTCAGCAATTTGTGAACCATGAACTTCCAGATGTTCAAGCTGGTTTTAGAAAAGGCAGAGAAACCAGAGATCAAACTGCCAACATCTGCTGGATCATCGAAAAAGCAAGAGAGTTCCAGAAAAACATCTATTTCTGCTTTAGTGACTATGCCAGATCCTTTGACTGTGTGGATCACTACAAACTGAGGAACATTATTAAAGAGATGGGAATACCAGATCACCTGACCTGCCTCTTGAGAAACCTGTATGCAGGTCAGGAAGCAACAGTTAGAATTGGACATGGAACAACAGACTGGTTCCAAATAGGAAAAGGAGTATGTCAACATTGTATATTGTCACCCTTCTTATTTAACTTACATGCAGAGTACATCATGAGAAATGCTAGGCTGAAAGAAGGAGAAGCTGGAATCAAGATTGCTGGGAGAAATATCAATAACCTCAGATATGCAGACAACACCACTCTTCTGGCAGAAAGTGAAGAAGAACTAAAGAGCCTCTTGATGAGAGTGAAAGAGGAAAGTGAAAAAGTTGGCTTAAAGCTCAACAATCAGAAAACTAAGATCATGGCATCCGGTCCCATCACTTCATGGCAAATAGATGGGGAAACAATGGAAACAGTCGCTGACTTTATTTTTTGGGGCTCTAAAATCACTGCAGATGGTGATGGTAGCCATGAAATTCAAAGACACTTACTCCTTGGAAGGAAAGCTATGACCAACCTAGACAACATATTAAAAAGTAGAGACATTTCTTTGCCAACAAAGTTCCATCTAGTCAAGGCTATGGTTTTTCCAGTAGTCATGTATGGATGTGAGAGTTGGAGTATAAAGAAAGCTGAGCACTGAAGAATTGATACTGTTGAACTGTGGTGTTGATGAACACTCTTGAGAGTCCCTTGGACTGCAAGGAGATCCAACCAGTCCATCCTAAAGGAGATCAGTCCTGGGTATTCATTGGAAGGACTAATGTTTAAGCTGAAACTCTAATATTTTGGTCACCTGATGAGAAGAGCTAACTCATTTGAAAAGACCCTCATGTTGGGAAAGATTGGTGCAGGAGCAGAAGGGGATGATAGAGGATGAGATGGCTTGATGGCATCCTCGACTCAATGGAAATGGGTTTGGCTAGGCTCCTAGAGTTGGTGATGGACAGGGAGAACTGGCGTGCTGCAATTCATGGGGTTGCAAAGAATCAGACATGACTGAGCAACTGAACTGAGCTGAAAGAAAAAAAAAATATATATATATGTGTGTGTGTGTGTGTGTGTGTGTGTGTGTGTATGTGTGTGTGTATCAGAAAAAGACACATTCACACAAATCTCTCTCTCTCTCTCTCTTTTTTTTTTTGTTTATTGCCACTTATTAACAAGTCCATCTGGTCATCTGGAAGCTGAGGAGCTTGGCACTTAATAAATGCTGGGTACACAGTACTGAAGTGGTATCAGTCTGAAGGAAAACATCTTATAAGATATTCTTTTATAAAAAGGTATTTTAAAAGGATGCACCTAACTTGTTATACACTTATTAAGCTGTAAGTCCTTTACTTGATGTCATAGGGGTTGGCCAAAGACAGTAAGATTCAGTCTCTCTCCTTAAGAGCATCTAGTTTCTGTGGCACCATGAAATGATCTTTTTTAATTTATTTTTACTTTTTTAATTTACTTATTTTTTATTTTTTTGATCACAGCATTGGGATTTGAAATAAGTTTTAGCATTTTCAAATTGCTATAAGAGCTTTGATTCAAAATAATTAATGCTTCCTGAGTTTGGGGAAAGGTACAAAAATATTTATCAAGCTTTGTAGTACAGAAAAAGTTTGTTCCTCAGCTAGTCCATAGGTGAGAGATAGAATGTACAGGTAAAAATAATATCACTAGTGCAAAGCAGGCAGGCAGGACAGACCCAAAGAGCCTCAAGAAGACATAGTATTCTATCTTAAAACTTAGGAGGGATAAAACAAAAACTGACAGTTACAGACTCATTTATTTTCCCCATAAAAGATCAGTGGAATCAATAGTGTATTAATAAGAAATACCTTATTTAACATGGTTCATCCTACAAATATAAAGATAATTTAGTATTATATTTAATTGTCTATCAAAGACAAAACTATTCCTGAACATTTCCATAGATGCATTAGATCAAAACTCTGAGATTTCACAATTTACTTAATGTTTAAAAGAAGAAAAAAAAAAACAGAAAACTAAATAATACACAGAGATAGGAACTTCAAGTTATATAATCTACCCACACTCCATACCAAATAAAATAGTTTATAGAGAATTCTGAGGTACATTCCCTTAATATGGAGATAAGAAAAGAACTGTTGTCTTCACTCCTTCAGTTCAGTATAATATCAGAGGGCCTAGATATCACCATTATACAAGGAAAACTGAAAAAAAGAAACAGATTTAACAACTTATGGAAAAAAGTGAAAAAGCGTCATTAACTGAAGGGAACATTACTACAGACATAGAAAACTTGACAGAAAAAATAGACAAACTGTTCATACCAGAGAGTTCATCTGAGTGATATATCATTGATGAAAGGACTTAAAATGTTAAAGATATCAATCATTCTAAACACCTCCCTGTTATTTTCATCCCATTATAATCAAAATTATAGCAGAATTTTGTGACTAACTCAACATCGTTTTTAAATTAGATTTCAGTAGATATTGAACTCCATTTTTCAATATAAAGTTTAGTGAAACTAGTAGAGTGTTGAACAGGGAAGGGCATTTCTCACATTTAGATAAGAAAGACTTATTACCAAGCTGCGAAAATAAGACAAGAACAACAAGAGCAATAAAAACAATAAATCTATACTATTCTTATCACAGGTGCAGAAGTATACGCAAGTGCGTGAACTAATAATCTAACTAAGTATAACCAGGAAAAATGGAAATGCAAAAACAATAAGCCATTATTTCAAAATCATGAGACAGGTCTAAAAAGGAAGATATGGCCAACGTTGGTGAGAATATAAACAATGAGGAAGTTTCACACAGTATATCTACGTTATGATCCTGCAATGCTGCATCAGAGTATAAATCCTGCAGAAATTCTTGAGAAGGATATACCTAATGTTATTCATTATACTGGTTATTTGTTTTTTAAACCAAATGTTGGAGGCACTGTATTCATCTGCACAAGGAAAATGAATATTAAGGGCTATTTTGGGAAATACAGAAGTAAAAACAAAATACATGCACATAGGTCAACATGTATTATTTGAAAATATTTTCAAGTGATAAATATAACATACAGAATGACCTTTACGGTACAATAACATCTATATTGATTAAAAACACATCTGCACAAATATACACTTTACAAAGGACACATACCCAAGAATGTTTATTATTGTATCACATAGAAGAATGACCCAACTATTTGAGCTTCAGTAAGGAAATAAATACATAAATAAAAATAAAATAAACAGTATGTTTATGTGTTTATTGTATAGGGAAAATAATAAATGTGTCTTGGACTTAGTATTCAGTAGATAAGAAATATTAGAAAGTGGATGAGTGGTATTCTGATTATGAAAGTTCATACATGCTAAGGAGTTCAGATACTGATGGGGAACTCCAGCCTATGCAATTTGTTCTGCAGAACAATGAGAACCCATATGATTTTGATAAGTGTTCTGAGTAAAGGTTAAAGTTTTAGATATATTTCACACTTGGAGACTTTCCTAACCATCCATCCCTCTCTTAGAGGTCACAATGAACCTTCACAAACTAAAGGCTCTTGGAAATCCTATTGCAATGGAAATATTTGTTTATCCAAGGATTTCTCAAATTACACACACACACACACACACACACACATATTTATTGAAACACCAAATTCATCTTTCTAGATATGTGTATTTTGTGAAATACAATTTCAGTATGACTACTGGAATCAATAGACAAATTTAAGAGATTTTTAAGAGATAAAAAGATATGATAAAATCTAACTTAATTCCCTTCCTCTTACTGGGAACTTATTAAGGATGCCATCATCTATTTATTGAGCATCTACATTGCATGCAACTCTGTGGTAAGTGTGATTAGGAATAAAACAGTAGAAGAAATCACAGACCTTGTTCCCACTGAGCTAATTGGAGAAAGAAATTTAACACACTCAGATAATTAGGTGATGTGACCTCCTGCATATGACACTATCTCAGGAAGTGATGAAACGGGGGGAAGCTGTCAAATCAATTGGTATTCCAAAAAGAAAAAGCTCAAGATAGGTCAGAAGGGCTAGAAGAAGCAGCATGCAAGAAGTTGAACTTGTCTTTTAGGCTTCCCTTCCTTACCTAGGAGAGGGGGCTTGTGAAACAATTACCTTTCATATAGGTTATTGTAATAGTCTACTGAACAGTGTCTCCATCTCTGACCTCTATTATTAACTGAACTTCCTAAAACATTACATTTAGCCTTTTTTTTTCTGCCACTAATTTAAAATGGCTCCCTAACCATTTTTTTAAAATTGTTTTTGGTTCAGCACAATAAGTACATACTTACAGAACTTATTATATACCAGGCCTCAGTTAAACATAGTAGTTGTAGTTTAGTCACTAAGTCATGTCCGACTCTTGCGACCCCACGGACAGTAGCCCGCCAGGCTCCTCTGTCCATGGGATTCTCCAGGCAAGAATACTGGAGTGGGTTGCCATCTCATTCTCCATCAGCCAAACACTGCCTCTGGCAAAAAGAAACTTTCAGGCTGGATTTTAGGTCATAGGAGAAGAGGGGACTTATTATATTAAATAGTGACCTCCAAGCCAACAAATTCACTGAACTTTTCACTTAAAGTCTTCTTCCTGGCTTTGATCAAGATGAGCATCTCCCTCTTGCTTGCTGTTGCTGAAAACATCCAGCAATGCCCTTCCCACTGGCACTCAGCAACATACATTATTCATGCTTCAGGTTCCAGTTTCAGTATTGGGTACATGGTCACAAGACCAGTTCTGAACAAGAAGGAGTTAGGCAGAAGTTCCAATAACAGGGAAGAGGGTCCAGAGTGAAGGATCTTTATAAATAAAGGACATAGTCCTAGAAAGTTGAAATGTTGGAGATTAAAAAGACAAACCAGTTCAACACCTGCACTGTCTTTAAATGACAATGGTTACTCTGAGGGGGAAATGGAATACTGACCTGATTCAAGGGAGGCATTCATTTGTCAGGTTTAGGAACATGGATAAGATTGAGAGCTTTGAGGGAAACAATGATTTATACGATACAGTTCTTAGATTATATGCCCTTAAAAATTTAGCTGTCTCTCTTGAGTTCACGGCCTTCCGTTATAAAGTGATGGGAATACACATCAGTTGTTTCCAAATTGTACTCCGTGGAATCTTGCCTGGTCCTGCTAACAGTTGGAGATGAAAAGGAAGGTCAGAGACTTTCCACCATCACTACCACTATCATTTGATTTTATCTCTCCAAAAACTGTTATTTTATTTATCGAGGAGCCCAGTAAACTACACCCCATACAAAGTAAACTACACTTTATTTATTTTTGGTTGGGAAATCTTTCTGGACAGTTGATCCCAACATTTTTCAAAACTCCCTTTCAATATTTTATAAGCTTATATGTTCCACTTGAAAAATTGTACATTTAAAAAGGGCCAATAGAACTTCTCATGACAAAAGAAAAGCAGAACAATCATTTCAAAGTTTTCTAAATTAAGACGGTATCAGACTACTTATTTCCTAGAAAAAGGAAGTTCAGGTTTTTGTTCTGTAACA
The DNA here is from genome assembly GCA_007570785.1 of Antilocapra americana. NCBI lineage: Eukaryota > Metazoa > Chordata > Mammalia > Artiodactyla > Antilocapridae > Antilocapra > Antilocapra americana. Next base: position 1,403,079 of record ML663025.1, read on the forward strand.
TTTCATCTGTAATATTAGAAAGACCATTTATAAGAATGAAGATACTAAAACGAAGCAGGATCCTATAGCTCTTCCTCCCCACCATGTCCTCTGCTTACTTTTTGTCAGTGGAAAACTTTAGCCAAAGAATAAGTTTAGTCAGAGAATTGTGAAAATGCAAAGACAAAGGGAAACAGTTAAAGGAAACCAAATGGTAATAGTTTAGTCATTAAGCAAAGTCAAGAAGCTTTAGTTCCTTCTTAAGGGATATAGATACTATTCTGAGCCATATCCTGTGAGTTGTCTTATAGGACTGAAACCCCTATCAGGTGGAGAAAGTTAACTACATGGTAACCAGACTGTAGCCATAACATAAAATGCTACTATTCCAAGTTCGGGCCTCAAGAAATGGAAACAAACCAACCCTGGAACTGAAGATTAATTGTACCTAAACCTATCAAGATGATGCTGGTCAGACCACTGATGACCAATTTCAGGATGACTGCCAGAGCTGACTGTGCTGTTTCTGCATGCAGTTCCCTCCCTCAACCTATAAAAAGCTCTTGCTCACTTACTGCCAGTGGGAGAAGTCGACCTTTGGACTGATATTTTCCCTCCCCGCAGGTTGTCAGCAGCCAAAATAAAGCACTTTCTTTTCCACCAACCTGGCCACTTTATTGGCTTTTCAGGAGTGAGCAGCCAGACCTAGGTTTTGTAACTGTTCTTTGTACTAAGTTATCATGGCCACGATATGACTGACTTGAAAATCTGTAAGAATTAATCACCAATCCTAGCAATGCTTACAGTTGGAGGAGGTGTTTCCATGTCATTGTACTTTCTACTTTCTGGAATCTTTCTGGAAGGCCCATGTTGGATGGATGGCATACTAGTCTTTTACAATCCGTCATTTATGAAAGTTAGGTTCGCACTATTTTTATATTTGTGCAGGACAATATTCTTGGATTGCAGAAGGTAGAAATCAATTTTGCTAGCTTTGTAACTCATAATGGTTTTGTAATCACACTTCAAAATGATCACTCTCTTCTCTTTTATCCAATTCTGATAGTGCAGAAAGATGTCATATACCTAGCACCAAGATTCTCAGTAGGGAATTATAAACTTTCCTAAGTGCTCTTGTGGGACAATGATGAAGATGTTCTCAAGATTATTTCAAGTTAAGTACTTGATATCTGGACAGAGGCATAATAGGATCATTAAACCAATTTTCTACACCACACTCACCAACTTATCACTCCAATCAAACCATGTAAAACCTTTTGGATCAATTGAGGAGAACATGGTGAGGCATACAGAGTTAAAAAATATGAAATTGTCTCTTCTAAACATGCAGCTCACTTGTAAATGCAAATATTTACTCCATGGCCATACTCCCAGATGAAGGGCCTTCTCCGGGACTACACAGAAGGACCTGATAAACAGCAATAATAACTTTCTGTGACCCCACTTTAAAATTATTCCATGTCTTCTTTTTCTGATTATTATTGTCACTTTGTGTGTGTATGTCCAGGTTTGTTGACTGGCTCACAAATGGTCCAATCTTCTCTGATGTCACGCATTGATCTCTCCATTCTATTCTGGTCCCTACTCCAAGATTGGGTAGCCAACAAGGGTGTGGAGCAGCCTAAGCTAACCATGGAAATGAATGCACCAACCTTCTTAGTCCTGACTGGAAAATGAAGTTATCGAGTTGCTGGAATTTGGAGATGGAGTTAAAGCTTTATGCATGGTACAGGTGACGGGCATTATGGCAAAGAAAAGCAGTTGTCCCCTTTGATTATGTGTGCTCTCACTGCATCTTAAGGGACAGATGAAAAACAAAAGAAAAGTAGACTGGAGCAAAGAAAGTGTACAAAACTGCTGAACTGCTTACTGATCAGGCATCATGGGATATTGCTTTCACAGGTTTGTGGGAGATGTCAATAAATTGCTATTTTTATCACCACTTGGCAGATTAAGAAACTGAGACTCCTAAATATGAAGTAACCTAGGCCAAAATCAGATTTGCACTTGATTACAAAGCCTGACAATCGTAGTGCATGGGTGGTGAATTGCCATCAGGTGACAGTTCTACGAGAGATTCAAAGACATGATCTCACTTATTTGCATCAGTAGTTTCTACAAGATTTTAAAATCATCTCCACTGTGGCAGTTTTACAAAGTTCTACCATCAGAATCAAAACATCCCCTGACTTTACTGCAATCCTTAACCTTCTCTTTTCTCTCACCTCCAGCAAAATCAGGCTTTTATCCATTACTTATGAACAATTTGGAAAACTGTCAATTTTTGCCAGGGCTTTCATTACATCTGTAAGATGTCTATGTTATGGATATATATCAAAATGTTCCGACTTACCTCTTTTCCTGTGCATGCATTTGGAAAAATTCCACTTTGCAAATATAAAACTCAAACTGATTCAGTCCAAATTCAATTGAAATCAATCCAAAAACTCAAGAGTGCTTCAATGTTTCTTATAGGTAATAACTAATTGTGACATCATGATTTCCAGAAATATATATATATACACATACACATATATATATATACAATATGTGTTTACTATGGCCTTCCCAATTTCCTTCTCCCTTCTATAGATGAGTTCTCCTTACCTTACTATATAGGAATGTAAATGTGGCTCACCAAGACTGCAGATCCTGAATTGCCATTCTTCGATGACCCTGAAGAAACCCATCTCTGCTGAAGAGACATCTGGTAGCATATTCCAGGTCAACATAAGGTGGAGGCTGTAATCCAAAGAAGATGGAGAGGAATTAGCCTTTGATAAGAAGGGCAATATTTTCTAAGTTGTACTGAGAATGAACAATGAATGGACTGTGCGATTAAAACATTCTAAAAATAAAATATTTCTTAAAATCTTATTATGCTTATAAACAAATATGCTAGATGCTGGACACATGGACACAGATTAGCAAGGCCAACACAGTCACTGACTCATATAATTCTCATTTAGTTGTCAAGAAGGAAAGCAGAATTTTCCACCCCACAATTTGCCTCTTTGTCTAAGGATTATTTTAGGCTCATTATTTATTTATTTATCTACTTACTTCTGTGTTTTTCATTTTACTTTCTGTTTTAAATTATTTTAGGTTTATTCTTTTAAGATACAGCAGACACAGGAAAGGCTCAAAAAATTGAGCAGAAGTTCCTTTTTGTAAGAGATGCTTACATTTGTAAGAGATATATCATTCTGTAAGAATGCTCTCCTCTCTGTACCAGGAAGAGGTCCTGACTAAATCTCTAGGACAATGTAAAGAAATAGAGGAAAATAATACAATGGGAAAGACTAGAGATATCTTCAAGAAAATTGGAGATATCACGGGAACATTTCATGCAAGGATGGACACAGTGAAGGACAGAAACAGTAAGGACATAGCAGAGGCAAAAGAGATTAAGAAGAAGTGGCAAGATTACACAGAAGAGCTATTAAAAAAAGGTCTTAATAACCTGGATAACCATGATGGTGGGGTCACTCACGTAGAGCCATACATCATGGATTGTGAACTCAAGTGGGCCTTAGGAGGTATCACTACGAACAAAGCTAGTGGAGGTGATGGGAATTCCAGCTGAGTTATTTCAAATCCTAAAAGATGATGCTGTGAAAGTGCTGCACTCAATATGCCAGCAAATTTGGAACTCTCAGCAGTGGGGACAGGACTGGGTAAGGTCAATTTTCATTTCAGTCCCAAAAAGGGCAATGCCAAAGAATGTTCAAACTATCCACAAATACATTCATTTCATATGTTAGCAAGGTAATGCTCAAAATCCTTCAAGCTAGGCTTCAACAGTACATGAACTGAGAACTTCCGGATATGCAAGCTGGATTTAGAAAAGGCAGAGGAACCAGAGATCAAATTGCCAACATCTGTTACATCATAGAAAAAGTAAGGGAATTTCAGAAAAATATCTACTTCTACTTCATTAACTACCCTAAAGACTTTGATTGTGAGGATCACAACAAACTGTGGAAAATTCTTAAAGAGATGGGGACACCAGACCACGTTATCTGCTTCCTGAGGACCCTATATGTAGGTCAAGACACAACAGTTAGAACTGGACATGGAACAACAGACTGGTTCTTCCAAATAGGGAAAGGAGTACGTCAGGGCTATATATTGTTACCCTTCCTATTTACCTTATATACAGAGTACATCATGAGAAACACTGGGCTGGATGAAGCACAAGCTGGAATCAAGATTGCCAGGAGAAATATCAATAACCTCAGATATGCAGATGACACCACCCTTATGGCAGAAAGTGAAGAGCAACTAAAGAGCTTCCTGATGAAGGTAAAAGAGAAGAGTGAAAAAGTTGGCTTAAAACTCAACATTCAAAAAGCAAATATCATAGCATCTGATCCCATCACTTCATGGCAAATAGATGGGGAAACAATGGAAACAGTTACAGACTTTATTGCCTTGGGCTCCATAGTCACTGTGGACAGTGACTGAAGCCATGAAATTAAAAGACTCCTGTTCCTATGACAAACCTAGACAGGGTACTAAAAAGCAGAGACATCACTTTGCCAACAAAGGTGCTATAGTCAAAGCTGCGGTTTTTCCAGTAATCATGAACAGGTGTGAGAGTTGGACCATAAAGAAGGCTGAGCACTGAAGAATGGATTCTTTTGAACTGTGGTGCTAGAGCAGACTTTTGAGAGTTCCTTGGACAGCAAGGAGAGCAAACCAGTCAATCATTTTTTTAATTAATTAATTAATTTTTCCCTTTATATTATCATGTTGGTTTTGCCATACATTGACATGACTCTGCCATGGGTATACAAGTGTTCCCCTTCCAGAACCCCCCTCTCACCTCCATCCCGATTCCAACCCTCTAGGTCATCCTGGTGCACCAGCCCTGACCACCCTGTATCATGCATCAAACCTGGGCTGGCGATTCATTTCACATATAATAATTCACATGTTTCAATGCCGTTCTCCCATATCATCCCACCCTTGCCCTCTCCCAAAGAGTCCAAAAGACTGTTCTATACATCTGCATCTCTTTTGCTGTCTCACATACAGAGTTATCATTACCATCTTTCTAAATTCCATATATATGCATTAGTATACTGGATTGTTGTTTTTCCTTCTGGCTTACTTCCCTCTGTATAATAGGCTCCAGTTTCATCCACCTCAGTAGAACTGATTCAAATGTATTCTTTTTAATGGGTGAGTAATATTCCATTGCATATATGTACCATAGCTTTCTTATGCATCCATCTGCCGATGGACATCTAGGTTGCTTCCACGTCCTCGCTAATGATGAACACTGGGGTACACATGTCTCTTTCAATTATGGTTTCCTCGGTGTGTATGCCCAGCAGTGGGATTGTTGGGTGATATGGCAGTTCTGTTTCCAGTTTTTTAAGGAATCTCCACACCGTTCTCCATAGTGGCTGTACTACTTTGCATCCCCACCAACAGTGTAAGAGGGTTCCCTTTTCTCCACATCCTCTCTAGCAATTATTGCTTGTAGACTTCTGGATGGCAGCCATTCTGACTGGTGTAAAGTGGTACCTCATTGTGGTTTTGATTTGCATTTCTCTGATAATGAGTGATGTTGAGCATCTTTTCATGTGTTTGTTAGCCATTTTTATGTCTTCTTTGGAGAAATGTCTGTATAGTTCTTTGGCCCACTTTTGATTGGGTCATTTATTTTTCTGAATGGAGCTGCAAGAGTTGCTTGTATATTTTTGAGATTAATTGTTTGTCCATTGCTTTGTTTGCTATTATTTTCTCCCATTCTGAAGGCTGCCTTTTCACCTTGCTTTTAGTTTCCTTTGTTCTGCAGAAGCGTTTAGTTTTAATTAGGTCCCGTTTGTTTATTTGTGCTTTTATTTCCAATATTCTGGGAGGTGGGTCATAGAGGATCCTGCTTTGGTTTATGTTGGAGAGTGTTTTGCCTATGTTTTCTTCTAGGAGTTTTATAGTTTCTGGTCTTACGTTTCGATCTTTGATCCATTTTGAGTCTATTTTTGTGTATGGTGTTAGAAAGTGTTCTAGTTTCATTCTTTTTTATTATTTTTATTTATTTTTATTTTATTTTTTTTTATTGTTTTTGCCATACATTGTCATGATATCACCATAGGTTTACATATGCTTCCCCTCCGGGACCCCCCTCCCTCCTCCCTCCCCCCCAGGAAATCTCGCTGTACCAGCCCCGAGCATCAATCCTGGGCTGGCGATTGATTAGACACATGACAATTAACATGCTTCAGTGCCCTTCTCCCATATCATCCCACCCTTACCCTCATCCACAAAGTCCACGAGTCTATTCTATACATCTGCTTTCCTTTTGCTGTCTCGCAAGTTGGGTTCTCGTTACCGTCTTTCTAAATTCCATATATATGCGTTAATATACTGTATTGTTGTTTTTGCTTCTGGCTTACTTCACTCTGGATAATGGGCTCCAGTTTCGTCCATCTGAGTAGAATTGCTTCAAATGAATTTTTTTTAATGCTGAGTAATATTCCATTGTGTATATGTACCACACCTTTCTTATCCATTCGTCAGTTGATGGGCATCTAGGTTGCTTCCATGTCTTGGCTATTGTAAACAATGCAGTGATGAACATTGGGGTACACGTGGCTCTTTCAATTCTGGTTTCCTCGGTGTATATGCCCAGCAGTGGGATTGCTGGGTGATATGGCAGGTCTATTTGCAGCTTTTTAAGGAACCTCCACACTGTTCTCCATAGTGGCTGTACTAGTTTGCATTCCCACCAACAGTGTAAGAGGGTTCCCTTTTCTCCACATCCTCTCCAGCATTTATTGCTTGTAGACTTTTGGATGGCAGCCATTCTGACTGGTGTAAAGTGGTACCTCATTGTGGTTTTGATTTGCATTTCTCTGATAATGAGTGATGTTGAGCATCTTTTCATGTGTTTCTTAGCCATTTTTATATCTTCTTTGGAGAAATGTCTGTTAAGTTCTTTGGCCCACTTTTTAATTGGGTTGTTTATTTTTCTAGAATGGAGCTGCAGGAGTTGTTTGTATATTTTTGAGATTAATTGTTTATCTGTTGCTTCATTGGCTATTATTTACTCTCATTCTGAAGACTGTCTTTTCACCTTGTTTATAGTTTCCTTTGTTGTGCAAAAGCTTTTAATTTTAATTAGGTCCCATTTGTTTATTCGTGTTTTCATTTCCAATATTCTGGGAGGTGGGTCATGGAGTATCCCGCTTTGGGTTATGGCAGAGAGTGTTTTGCCTATGTTATCCTCTAGGAGTTTTATAGTTTCTGGTCTTATGCTTAGATCTTTGATCCATTTTGAGTTTATCTTTGTGTATGGTGTTAGAAAGTGATCTAGTTTCATTCTTTTACAAGTGGCTGTCCAGTTTTCCCAGCACCACTTGTTAAAGAGGTTTTCTTTTCTCCATTGTATATTCTTGCCTCCTTTGTCAAAGATAAGGTGTCCATAGATGCGTGGATTTATCTCTGGGCATTCTATTCTGTTCCATTGATCTATATTTCTGTCTTTGTGCCAGTACCATACTGTCTTAATGACTGGATTTGTAGTATAGCCTAAAGTCAGGTAGGTTGATTCCGCCAGTTCCATTGTCTTTCTCAAGATTGCTTTGGCTATACGAGGTTTTCTGTATTTCCATACAAATTGAGAAATTATTTGTTCTAATTCTTTGAAAAGACCTCTGGTAGCTTGATAGGAATTGCATTGAATCTATAGATTGCTTTGGGAAGTATACTCATTTTCACTATATTGATTCTTCCAATCCACGAACACGGCACATTTCTCCATCTGTTTGTGTTCTCCTTGATTTCTTCATCAATGTTTTATAGTTTTCTATATACAAGTCTTTGGATTCTTTAGGTAGAAATACTCCTAAGTATTTTATCCTTTTTGTTTCGATGGTCAATGGAATTGTTTCCTTAATTTCTCTTTCTGATTTCTCACTGTTAGTGTATAGGAATGCCAGGGATTTCTGTGTGTTGATTTTATATCCTGAAACTTTGCTATATTCACTGATTAGCTCTAGTAATTTTCTCGTAGAGTCTTTAGGGTTTTCAATATAGAGGATCATGTCATCTGCAAACAGAGAGAGTTTTACTTCTTCTTTTCCA